>LR738709.1:269937125-269979386 GCA_902687465.1 Secale cereale
ACCCCCTCCTATATATATAGCCGCAACCCCCCTCTAACCACCGCACCCCGCCGCCCTCGCCGCCGCACACCGCACCCCGCCGCAGCGACGCCGCCCTCGCCGCCGCACACCGCGCCGACCGCCGCCGCCGCTGCCGCCCCTTGCCGGCACCACCGCTGCAGCCCCGCCGCCCGCCGTCGCCGCCAGCCGCCGCCGCCGGTTGTTCCCGATGAGGTAGCCGCTGCCCGGTTTTCTCTAGAAGACCGTTGGTTTTTTTAGAACCCCTAGTTGTTTTTTTATTAGATCGGTTTTATTAGATCGGTTTTCTGTTTTTATTTTTCTGGTTTAGTTAAGTAGTAAACGTCACCCGTTCGTTCGTTCCCACGAACGAATTCGTCGTTTAGTCTCAGCTGACGAACGTCCATTCGTTAAGCTGTTTCAGATTTCTTTTTCTAGTTTATTTTCTAATCGCGATCTTTGATCCGATCTTCGTTCTAGATTAACTTTTCGCTCGTCTATCGGAATCAGGTGATTCAAGCGCCTGGAGTTTCATCTCGAAATTCTCTTTCCGTTTAACCTAGTCACTCAAGCATTTGCCTCTGCTAAATTTGGACTTAGGTCCAGATTGGTTCGGTAGTTGTTTTCTCTTTCGCCGTTTGTCTTTCGTTGCTTTTCTTTTGCCATTTCTTTTGCAAACCGGAGTTCTTAAGTTGAACTTTCTGGTTAGATCTTTTATTTGAGTTTTACCCGTGCATTAGTTAAGTACTTATTGTGTGCTTGTTTGTTTGCGATAGAGTACCCGGAGTGCGCCGCTTGCTACTTTGAATCTCTAGGTTTTGCAGATCATCAGCAAGGCAAGTAACACTTTGATCATACTTTCCAACTACCCAGTTTTCATTGCATTAGTCAACCCCTCACACATTGCATGAGTAGGATCAATTAACTTGTGGGACTAGGAAGTAGATTGAGGTAGTACCTATTACCTGCATTACATTCAAACCTTTGGGAGTTACTTCTATGTTTGCTGTTAGGCCATGCTATGCTCGTAGACGTGGATTGGGTGAGTGTATCCATGACAGATGTGAGTTTGTTAATTAATGGTTCAACTTAAGGTGGCAACATTAATACACATCTGGGTGGATTGAGGCATCTGGGTATTCCAGGGATTGCCTGTTTTTCTTCGAACCGCCACCCAGGCTCAAAGGGATCATGAGATTATTCATACTAGAAACTTCCGTGTGCAGCCAGAATGCTATTATGGGCTCTAGCATAGTGTGAGTAAGTCGTGCGAACTCTTACAGTGGTGGACTAGCAGATGTAAGGGATGTAGGTTGGTACGGTCCACCCGGACGTAATGGCTAGCGCTTCTGAAAGACTGTGTCTCGGTCATCCGTTTCTCAAACATCATGCAGTGCGAGAAATCTAATGGAGGAGATCGGGTCTTGTGGGGAAAAGTGCACAAACCTCTGCAGAGTGTACAAACTGACCATGATTAGCCGTGTCCCCGGTTATGGACGTCTTGAGTATCTAGTACTTGGATATCATGTGAATCTCATCATGTTATTTTAAATTAGTATTGTTGGGTTTAATGATGATTTTAATTGGGGTTGAGAGGATGTCTATCTTCTCAACGATGTTTCAACTACCATGATAGTTAATTAAAATTTATTCCTTTGAAGTAGGGAAAAATTGGCTTTACGCAAAAACTGTAACCATAGAGCTTTCCACCAGCCATATTGCATATAGTATAGTTTTACTTATGTTACTCTCTTGTGTTACTTTGCCAGCATATTCCATGTGCTGACCCGTTTTCGGGCTGCAACGTTCATGTTGCAGACTTTTCAAACGACGAGTAAGGTGCCTTTTGTGTCGTGGTTCTATACTCAGTGATGCCGTTGGAGTTGATGGACTCACTTATCTTCCAAGCCTTCCGCTATTATCATGTTAGATGGCCTTCAGCCATTTTTATTGTAATAAGTTCATCATTGGAACTATCGATGTAATAAGTGTGTGATTGCTACTCTGTTATAAATCCTTCAAGTACTGTGCATGTCAGCATTACTGATCCAGGGATGACACTGATGCACAGAGATCAGACTATTTGAGGTCTGGTCGCTACAAGATGGTATTAGAGCACACGCTGACTATAGGACACGCCCACTTAGCTAAAGCCCTAGAACACTATTCACTCTTCTCTTTTCTGACTCCTCGTGTTTTCTACTCTTATAGGATGGTGGATGCAAAGAACAAGTTCACTCAATCGGATGACGATACACCATTTGGACGACACCTGAAGGAAGTCACCAGATATCTAAACATTGCACTACCAAGTTTCACCGGAACCTATAATGCCACTCTACATGAGGAGGAGCGTTGGTTGATTCAAGCTCAAGTTCCAGGAAGGACGTTCAAGCCCGTCACCGCACTCATAGCATTTTCTTTTAATGTGCCTACATGGAGCCTAGGCAGGAGCATGGCAGCCCACATCGCTATGGGAAGGATTGGAGAAGTCTACAAGCAGGAGCTAAAGGACACCATCTACCAGATTTGTGGACGCCGAGATGAAAATTGGGACATGATCAGCACCCGGAAGGATAGATCCATTGCAGCCTTCATCCAGGAGTTGAACCATCACACTCGTCGCCAGGAGCACCAGATGTGTGCAGGGATGATAGATTTGAAGAAAGCCCTAAATAGGAATTTGGAGCTAAAGGAAGAACTCAAGTATACACGCGACGGATACGAGGAGGAGATGCTAATACTTGTGGAGAAGAATGATGACTTGACACGGAAGTTAGGGATACTCGTGGGAGAAGAAGACGAGGAAGAAGAACCCAAGGAGATTCCACCCGAAGACTACATTATCATCGACGACACGGATTCGGAAGCCGATGATAGCAAAGACGAAGACTATGAAGATGAAGCTGGAGCAGATATCATGGAATCCTCTGTCGATCAAAATTTCTAGAAGACCTTACCTTGACTAGTAGTTTTTTTCCATTAGTAGACTTAGAACACTTTTGTAATGATTAGATCCGTGTAAGCCCTTGTTTGAATTGATTTTGGTGTGATAAATTGTGTGTTTACCTCATGTGCATATGGGTAGTGATTTTCCCTTAGACCTCTTTTCTGTTCTAATCTCTTCCCTCTACACACATCAGATGCCTCCAAGACATGAGCCCGGATTTGAGTTTCCCCCTGAGCTCACTCAGTTGATCCAGTAGCAGAACACCCTGATGCAACTACTTGTCCAGAATACTCAGAACAACCAGAACAACAACAAAAACCCTCCACCACCACCACCCGTGGACAACCTGACACGTTTCTTAAGGTTGCAACCACCCGTGTTTGCTAGCAGCATCGAACCAATAGTGGTTGATGACTGGCTACGCAAGATTGGAAGGGATTTGACCACCGCCAATTGCTCGGATGCTGAGAAGGTGCGATTTGCCGCACACCAATTGTCTGGACCAGCCGCAGCATGGTGGGAAAATTACACAGCCACTTACCCCATAGCCAATGTGACCTGGGATCAGTTTCAGCAAGCTTTTCATACCGCCCATGTCTCAAGTGGAGCTATGAGTATGAAGAAGCAGGAGTTTCGTAATTTGCGCCAAGGCAACCGTACCGTGGCTCAGTACGTGGATGAGTTTAGTACCCTGTCTCGTTATGCCCCAGATGATGTGGCCACAGATGCCGCCAAGAAGGAGAGATTCATGGAAGGGCTGAATGATGAGATGAGTGTACAGTTGATGGTGGCAACTTTCAATAACTACAATGAGCTGGTTGATCGCGCCCTAATGATTGAAAGGAAGCATCAACAGATTGAAAGTCGCAAGAGGAAGTATGGGCAAGGAAAGTATAACTTTGGAGCACAGCAGAAGCCCCGTTTTACCCCTAAAACGGTAGGACAATTTCAACATACCCATGGAGGAGGTAGCTCGCACAATCATAATGGCCCTAAGAATGGAAATGGGAATGGAGCAAATGGTAACCAGAGCCGCCCTACCCCGTCCACACCCACCAATAAGGATTTCAGCCATGTCACTTGCTTCAAGTGCGGGAAGAATGGACATTATGCCACTGACTGCCCAGAAGCTAAGAATGGGAACGGCAATGGAAGCTCCACGAAGAAGCCCAACCCCTTCAACAAAGGACAAGTGAATCACGTTAGCTTGGAGGAGGTTGAAGCTCAGCCAGATGCAGTAATAGGTAAGTTTTTAGTTAAGTCCTTTACTGCACTCGTTCTTTTCGATACTGGTGCATCGCATTCATACATTTCAAGGGGATTTGTGGACAAGTATAAGCTGCCAACCCAAGCCCTTAGGTCGCCCATGTTAGTAACCTCACCAGGAGCGGAGTATATGGCTAAGTTATGGTGTTATCAGTTGCCATTGAGGATTGGTAACTACATTTTCCCTTCAGACCTAATAGTATTGGAATATCAAGGATTGGATGTGATGTTAGGTATGGATTGGTTATCTAAGTATCAAGGGAATATTGAATGCGCCAGTAAGTCCATTTTGCTTACTACGCCAGGAGGAAGAAGGATCAAGTATGTATCCCCGCATGAGCCGAAGAGGAATAGATTAAAATCCTTATCAGGAGTTGTTCAGGAGGAAGTACCAATGGTGAAGGATTTCCCTGACATATTTCCAGAAGAACTGCCGGGAATGCCACCTAACATAGATATAGAGTTTTTGATTGAGCTTTTGCCAGGCACCGGGCCAATTTCTAAGAGACCATATAGGATTCCCGTAAAGGATTTGGAGGAAATTAAGAAACAGATTAAGGAGTTACTAGATAAAGGATTCATACACCCAAGTTCTTCGCCTTGGGGTTCGCGAGTACTTCTAGTAGAGGAGAAGGATGGATCGTTAAGAATGGTTGTTGATTACCGAGGATTGAATGAAGTAACGATCAAGAACAAGTACCCACTACCAATGATCAATGATCTGTTCGATAGATTGCAAGGAGCTATGGTATTTTCCAAGATCGATCTGCGATCAGGGTATCATCAATTGAAGATCCGAGAGCAGGATATACCTAAGACGACCTTTACCACCAGGTACAGATTGTACGAGTATACCGTTATGTCTTTTGGTCTGACTAACGCACCGGCATACTTTATGAACCTGATGAACAAAGTGTTTATGGAGTATTTGGATAAGTTCGTCGTAGTGTTCATAGATGATATATTGATCTTCTCAAAGGATGAAGAGCAGCATGCAGAGCATTTGCGTTTGGTATTGGAGAAGCTCCGAGAACATCAGTTATACACCAAGTTTAGCAAATGTGAATTTTGGTTGAAGGAAGTCAGATTTCTCGGACACGTTATATCTGGAGAAGGAATAACAGTAGATCCCGCTAAGGTGGACACTGTGACCCATTGGGAAGCACCAACAACAGTTGGAGAGATCCGAAGTTTTCTTGGACTTGCAGGATACTATCTGAGATTTATCGAGAATTTCTCAAGGATTGCTAAGCCAATGACGGAGTTGTTAAAGAAGGACACCAAGTTCAGTTGGAAAGAAGAATGTGAGGCTAGTTTCCAGGAATTAAAGAAACATTTGGTCTCATCACCTGTGTTGATTATGCTAGATCAACATAAGGATTACGAGGTGTACTGCGACGTTTCACGTCGAGGACTTGGAGTAGTTCTTATGCAGAAAGGAAGAGTTGTTTCGTATGCTTCACGACAAATGAAACCTCATGAGTTGAACTATGCCACTCATCATTTGGAGTTAGCAGCCGTAGTGCATGCCTTGAAGACATGGAGACACTTTCTCATTGGAAACCATTGTGAAGTATATACGGATCACAAGAGTTTGAAGTATATATTCACTCAGAAGGAGTTAAACCTCAGGCAAAGGAGATGGCTGGAACTCATTAAGGACTATGACATGAGATTGCATTATCATCCCGGAAAGGCTAACGTAGTAGCCGATGCGCTAAGCCGCAAGAGCCATGTCAATACCCTAATGACGGAAGAGTTTCCAAAGGAGTTAGCCGAGGACTTACGAGAACTACGTTTGGAGATAGTTCCGAGAGGCTATGTAGCAACACTGGAAATCCAGTCTACCCTGATGGATAAAATCAGAGAAGCTCAGAAAATTGACGAGGAGGTTGCCTCTATTAAGGAGAGGATGAGCGAAGAAAAAGCTAAAGGATTTCGCGAGGATGAACACGACACCTTATGGTTTGAGGACCGCATTTATGTGCCTAATGACCCGGGGATCAGGAAGTTGATTCTACAGGAGGCCCATGATTCACCATACTCAATTCACCCAGGAAATACTAAGATGTATTTGGATTTGAAGGACATTTTCTGGTGGACCGGTATGAAAAAGGATATTGCGGAGTACGTAGCAGTTTGTGATGTATGTCAGAGAGTGAAGGCAGAACATCAGAAGCCGGCAGGATTGTTACAACCATTGCCAATACCCGAATGGAAGTGGGATAAGCTAGGTATGGATTTTATTACGGGATTACCTAGAACTCGTTCTGTCTATGAATCAATTTGGGTCGTAGTCGATCGTTTAACAAAGGTAGCTCATTTCATCCCCGTAAAGACTACCTATACCAGTGCAAAGTTGTCAAAGATATACATGACCCGAATTGTATGTCTGCATGGAGTTCCGAGGAGCATTGTATCAGATGGAGGAACCTAGTTTACCTCAAGGTTCTGGAATCAGTTACATGAAACTTTGGGTACCAGGCTAGAGTTTAGCACAGCTTTTCACCCGCAGATAGATGGACAGACTGAAAGAGTCAATCAGATTTTGGAGGATATGCTGAGAGCCTGTGCACTAGATTATGGATCTAGTTGGGATGACAATTTGCCGTATGCCGAATTTTCTTACAACAACAGTTATCAATCCAGTTTGAAGATGGCCCCTTTCGAAGCGTTATATGGAAGGAGATGTAGGACTCCGTTGTCGTGGGACGAAGTTGGAGACCGACAATTGTTTGGACCAGATTTGATCAAAGAGTCTGAGGAGAAGATGAAGTTGAATCGAGACAGACTGAAGGTAGCTCAGTCCAGGCAGAAAAGTTATGCAGACTCGATGCGCAAGGAGATAGCCTATGAGATCGGAGACAGAGCGTACTTGAGAGTATCGCCTCTGCGAGGAGTTAAACGTTTCGGAGTTAAAGGAAAACTAGACCCTAGATTTGTGGGACCTTATCGTGTTTTGGAAGGCATGGGAGAGGTTGCCTACAAGTTGGAATTGCCCGAAGGATTGTCAGGAGTGCATGATGTGTTTCACGTTTCGCAGCTTAAGAAGTGTCATGCGGAGATGGCCGAAATCCCGCTTAGAGACACAGTACCCCTGGAAGCAATTCAGTTGGACAGTGATCTGACCTACGAGGAGAAGCCTGTTAATATCCTCGAATTTTCTAGCAGAGTTACCCGCAGCAAGGTTATCAAGTTTTGCAAAGTTCAGTGGAGTCACCACACCGAGGAAGAAGCCACCTGGGAACGAGAAGATGATCTACGCAAGGACCACCCTCACCTATTTTCTAGCCAACCCAAATCTCGAGGGCGAGATTCATCTTAAGGGGGGTAGGTTTGTAACATCCCAAATTTTTAATTTGGAATGTTATACATTAGATCATCATGATATCATATTTTCTTGTTTTTGGTGATCCGAGAAATTCCTAAGCAACTCAAGGACCCTCGGAGAGAGTTGGGGATTTCTAAATTTTCATATTTGAGGTTTCTCAAATTTTGAAAATAGGATCGTTTGATTTTATTTATTTTATCTTCAGGTATTTTTATCATAAATATATGAGAGAGGGAGTAAAATGACTCTCCCAAAAAATAAGAAATACGGAGGGTTTAATAAGAAAAATCAAACAAGTGTTATTTGGAGTTTTATTTGGATTTTATTTGAATTAGGAAAAATTGCATGTTTTCAAAAAATGCATTTTAGTGCCAACAAAATGTTCATCTTGTTCTAAATATTCCATTTAGACGGTGAAAATTTATTTTGGCAATTTCTAGATTTTATTTTATTTTCTAGAGTTATTTTAGCACCGACGTAGGTGTTTAAAAAAATAAAAAATAGGGGGACCCGACCCGACTGGGCCGAAGCCTAGTCGAGCTAGGCCCAACCGCCCCGCCCCGCACCGCCTTCCCCAGCGACGGCCGAAGTCGAGCCGGACTCCACCGCCGCCATGGCTTGCCCCCTCCCCCAAGCTAGCCACCCCCTCCTATATATATAGCCGCACCCCCCCTCCAACCACCGCACCCCGCCGCCTTCGCCGCCGCACACCGCACCCCGCCGCCACGACGCCGCCCTCGCCGCCGCACACCGCGCCGACCGCCGCCGCCGCTGCCGCCCCTCGCCGCCACCACCGCTGCAGCCCCGCTGCCCGCCGTCGCCGCCAGCCGCCGCCGCCGGTTGTTCCCGATGAGGTAGCCGCCCCCCGGTTTTCTCTAGAAGACCGTTGGTTTTTTTTAGAACCTCTAGTCATTTTTTTATTAGATCAGTTTTCTGTTTTTATTTTTCTGGTTTAGTTAACTAGTAAACGTTCACCCGTTCGTTCGTTCCCACGAACGAATTCGTCGTTTAGTCTCAGCTGACGAACGTCCGTTCGTTAAGCTGTTTCAGTTTTCTTTTTCTAGTTTATTTTTTGATCCTGATCTTTGATCCGATCTTCGTTCTAGTTTAACTTTTGGCTCGTTTATCAGAATCAGGTGATTCAAGCGCCTGGAGTTTCATCTCGAAATTCTCTTTCCGTTTAACCTAGTCACTCAAGCGTTTGCCTCTGCTAAATTTGGACTTAGATCCAGATTGGTTCGGTAGTTGTTTTCTCTTTCGCCGTTTGTCTTCCGTTGCTTTTCTTTTGCCGTTTCTTTTGCAAACCGGAGTTCTTAAGTTGAACTTTCTGGTTAGATCTTTTATTTGAGTTTTACCTGTGCATTAGTTAAGTACTTATTGTGTGCTTGTTTGTTTGCGATAGAGTACCCAGAGTGCGCCGCTTGCTACTTTGAATCTCTAGGTTTTGCAGATCATCAGCAAGGCAAGTAACACTTTGATCATACTTTCCAACTACCCAGTTTTCATTGCATTAGTCAACCCCTCACACATTGCATGAGTAGGATCAATTAACATGTGGGACTGGGAAGTAGATTGAGGTAGTACCTATTACCTGCATTACATTCAAACCATTGGGAGTTACTTCTACGTTTGCTGTTAGGCCATGCTATGCTCGTAGACGTGGATTGGGTGAGTGTATCCATGACAGATGTGAGTTTGTTAATTAATGGTTCAACTTAAGGTGGCAACATTAATACACATCTGGGTAGATTGAGGCATCTGGGTATTCCAGGGATTGCCTGTTTTTCTTCAGACCGCCACCCAGGCTCAAAGGGATCATGAGATTATTCATACTAGAAACTTCCGTGTGCAGCCACAATGCTATTATGGGCTTTTGCATAGTGTGAGTAAGTCGTGCGAACTCTTATAGTGGTGGACTAGCAGATGTAGGGGATGTAGGTTGGTACGGTCCACCCGGACGTAAGGGCTAGCTCTTCTAAAAGACTGTGTCGCGGTGATCCGTTCCTCAAACATCATGCAGTGCGAGAAATCTAACGGAGGAGATCGGGTCTTGTGGGGAAAAGTGCACAAACCTCTGCAGAGTGTACAAAATGATCATGATTAGCCGTGTCCCCGGTTATGGATGTCTTGAGTATCTAGTACTTGGATATCATGTGAATCTCATCATGTTATTTTAAATTATTATTGTTGGGTTTAATGATGATTTTAATTGGGGTTGAGAGGATGTCTATCTTCTCAACGATGTTTCAACTACCATGATAGTTAATTAAAATTTATTCCTTTGAAGTAGGGAAAAATTGGCTTTACGCAAAAACTGTAACCATAGAGCTTTCCACCAGCCATATTGCATATAGTATAGTTTTACTTTTGTTACTCTCTTGTGTTACTTTGCCAGCATATTCCATGTGCTGACCCGTTTTCGGGCTGCAACGTTCATGTTGCAGACTTTTCAGACGACGAGTAAGGTGCCTTTTAGGTCGTGGTTCTATACTCAGTGATGCCGTTGGAGTTGATGGACTCACTTATCTTCCAAGCCTTCCGCTGTTATCATGTTAGATGGCCTTCAACCATTTTTATTGTAATAAGTTCATCGTTGGAACTATCGATGTAATAAGTGTGTGATTGCTACTCTGTTATAAATCCTTCAAGTACTGTGCGTGTCAGCATTACTGATCCAGGGATGACACTGATGCATAGAGATCAGACTGTTTGAGGTCTGGTCGCTACACAAACAAGCGTGCATCACGTAGAGCAATAAAAATAGCACGTAAATGTTCCAAATGTTCCTCCAAAGATCTGCTATAAATCAATATATCATCAAAGTAAACTACCACAAATCGTCCAATGAAAGCACGTAAAACTTCATTCATTAATCTCATGAAAGTTCTAGGTGCATTAGTTAATCCAATAGGCATGACTAACCACTCATATAATCCAAACTTAGTTTTAAATGTTGTTTTCCATTCATCTCCCAATTTCATACGAATTTGATGGTATCCACTATGCAAATCAACTTTGGAGAATATTGTAGAGCCACTCAATTCATCAAGCATGTCATCTAGCCTAGGAATAGTATGACAATAACGAATAGTAATATTATTAATGCCTCTACAATCAACACACATACGGGATGTACCATCCTTTTTCGGCACTAGAATAATAGGAACAACACAAGGACTAAGGGATTGGCGTATATAACCTTTGTCGAGTAGCTCATGTACTTGACGCATAATCTCCTTCGTCTCCTCTGAATTGGTGCGGTATGGTGCGCGGTTGGGTAGAGATGCACCAGGAATTAAGTCAATCGGATGCTCAATCCCTCGAATAGGTGGTAATCCCGATGGCACATCTTGTGGAAAGACGTCCGCAAACTTCTGCAAAATGTTAGTGACAGCAGGAGGAAAAGAGGAAGGCACATCCTCGAATGAAAATAATGCCTCTTTGCACACAAAAGCATAGCAAATAGATTTGCTTAAATCTAGATCATCAATATCGGATTTGGTGGCAAGTAAACATACAGTTTTTAATTTAATTTCAGATGCAACATGAGATGATGGTGTGTTATTGGGCTTCATTTGTTGCTCAAATTCTTTTGCCACAATATGATTTTCACTCTTATTTTGCTCCTATTTTGCTTTTTTAGCTCTATTAATATCAACTTTCAAAATGGAATCAGGAGACATAGGAAGCAAAGTAATACGTTTATCCTTATGAACAAGAGTATACTGATTGTTTCTACCATGGTGTACAGAATTTTTATCAAATTGCCATGGTCTACCAAGTAATAAGGAACATGCTTGCATGGGTACCACATCACAATCAACATAATTAGCATATGTGGAGATACTAAAATGCGCACGAACAGTACGTGTTACCTTAACCTTGTCGCTGTTGTTGAACCATTGGGTGTAGTAAGGATGTGGATGTGGTCTTGTGGTGAGAGATAGCTTGTCCACCATCTCCATGATAGCCAAGTTGTTGCAGCTCCCTTCATCTATTATGACGCGAACAGAACGTTCCTTCACAACTCTCTTTGTATGGAACAAATTATGCCTCTGATTTTGCTCTGCTTGTGTGACCTGCACACTCAAAACACGTTGAGCAACTAAACATTCATACCTGTCAGCGTCTTCAGGAGCCATGTATTGCGTCTCATTTTCAGAATCATCTCCACCCTGTTCTTCACGTGTAATAAGAGCCAAAATCTCCTCATCATAGTCACTAGCAAACTCATAACCACCATCCTCAGTAGCAATCATGACACGCTGAGATGGTCATTTACTCGCATAGTGACCACGACCAGTGCAACGACGACATATAACATCATGTGTTGGCCCAGTGGATGCCATGGATACAGAAGAGCTTTGCGCAGGACCAGAAGGTGTACTCTTGGTTGATGGTGGTGGTGCATGTTTGCTTTTATCATGGCTAGAAGTGACATATGAAGTAGGCGGTCGTGCAGCCGACGTGTCGAAGTAGATGATGCACGCGGTGTCCATGATGAAAGTCAACCTGCAGAATAATTAGTTCGCGCCAAGGCCTGCCGATCTTGCATTTCACGTTGAGCTTTGGAAGCAAGATGGAATAAACGAGTGATATTAATATACTCCTTATACTGTAGAATTGTCTGAATCTCTCTATTTAAGCCACCCATAAAACGTGCAAGCATAGCCTCATTATCCTCAACAATACCACATCTAATCAGGCCAGTTTGTAATTCCTGATAATATTCCTCTACAAAAAAAATTCCTTGTCTTAAACTCTGCAATTTTTGAAGTAATTCGTGTTGATAATACGGTAGAACCCAGCGAGTACACATATCAATTTTCAAAGCAGCCCAAGTAGTTGGAATATTATCCGGATATAATCTACAATATTCAGACCACCACACACAAGCAAAACTAGTGAAAGCACAAAGAGCAGCAGCAACACGTCTCTCCTCGGGATATTTTAAACATGTAAAACGTTGTTCGGTTTCTAACTCCCAAGTAAGATATATATCAGGAACATATTACCCTCAAATGGTGGAATAATCAATTTTAGTATAGGGAGATGGTCATGATCTCATACCTGAGGGTTTGGTGCATCCCTACCATTGCGATTATTTGCATGTGGATGACCTGGTGGTTGTGGTGCTGGTTGTTGCACGTTGTTCTGATTTTGATCAACCTCATCCTCGTAATCCCCCGCGTAATCGTCCTCCTCCTCAGCAGGAGCCACATAAGTATCAAGAGCAGCACCAACAGTTTGGCTAGGCTGAAGAGCGACACGGCTCACTTTGCGGAGGGCTGTTTCGTGACGTGAAGGTGGTTGTTGTTGTTGTTGCAATGGTACAGCAGGTGGAGGTAGACGCACAAGCACTTCAGCGAGTTTGGCATCCAACTTGGTGTCAATTAACTTCTCAATGCCATCCATCCTCGCTAGTGCATCGCCAAAATTGGTCATCACATCTTCTACCTGTTGACCCATCATTTGTTGAAATTTATCATGCAACTCCTTGTTCGTCATGTTCTCCCATTCAGTCTCGTCAACTTGTGATCCTGGCATGGTTAGCAGCAATAGAAACACACAAAAATATGACCCTACAGACTACTAGAAAATGGTGGTGGTGGGGCGTCACAAATCCTTCAAGCAAATCTCAAATTCTTACCAGTTCTTATCCAGCAGCAGGTGGTGATCGGCAACCGTGGTAGTCAAAACTCTCAAAGTTTGGATAAAGTGATTACCAGGGAGAGTCAAACGCACGACGTAGATGTATGTGGAGCTGGGAAGGCTTATAATATGGTAGCAAAAAGGTTCAGCAATAATCAATCCAGAGATGCAAAGTTGAATAAACGCTCAATGACGGTACTCTGCTGGTCCTAGGCTAGACCGTACTAGAGACGCGAGCCTAGAACACTAACAAAATCACGCCGTTGCACGTAATCAAGGGGAACACACACTCTGAATTTGTTTTCGGCTTTTTTTGTGCTCTTTTTTTGCACTCCTTTTTTTTTGCCAAAAAATCACTATAATGGCGAGTGTCTCAAAACTCTTCCCAAGTCAAACTAAGATGATAGGCACGAAATTTTTTTGACGATTTCTTTTTCGGAAATAGGGCAGCAACGACGAAAAAGTACGGTAAAAAAACAGTATGATGGCACGTGTCTCAAAAGAGTCAGTAAAGTCTAAAAACCGGATAGGTGATACGTCTCCAACGTATCTATAATTTTTGATTGTTCCATGCTATTATTTATGATGTTTTGGATGTTTAATGGGCTTTGTCATACACTTTTATATTATTTTTGGGACTAACCTACTAACCCAAAGGCCCAGTCCAGATTGTTGTTTTTTGCCTGTTTCAGGGTTTTGCAGAAAAGGAATATCAAACAGAGTCTAAACGGAATGAAACCTTCGGCAGTGATATTTTTGGAGAAAATCACGCACGGGAGACTTGAGAACCACGGAGTAGGGGCCACGTGGTGCCCACGAGGGTGGGGGGGGGCGCCCCCCTAGGGTGCGCCCCCCTGTTTCGTGGGTCCCACGTAAGGCCCTCGGTGCCCTCCTTCCTCCTATATAAGCCTACGTACCCCGAAACCATCAGAGCAACAGAGAAAACTCTAGTTCCACCGCCGTAACCTTCTGTTCCTGTGAGATCCTTGGGGCCTGTTCTGGAGCTCCGCCGGAGGGGGGATCTACCACAGAGTGCTTCTACATCATCATCATCGCCTCACCATGAGTTGTGAGTAGTTTACCGATGCGGAGCATCCCGAGGTCATCCCCATGGACCTACCATCGTCTCACCAAGTGCTAAGTGGACCCATGACACGCGCTCGAGCACGAGCTCTCGAGGCCGAGGTGACTTCACTCCTCTCGCAAAGTCATTTCGATTCACATGAGATATGTCTACTACCCTCATCCGAAACTCTATGCATATTTAGGTACCTCGGGAGCAACCATGGAGAAGCCAAGGAAAAAGAGGAATCAAAGAAGGAAGACGGAGAAGAAAACGGCCAAGCCTCAGACTGGCCGGACGATCCGGACGAAGGCCCGGATGATCCGGCCAGAGCACGGACGATCCGGACCCCCGCCCGGACGATCCGGGTAATGTGTCCGCAGACACCCGAGAGCTCCTCACTGAAGCCGGATCATCCGTACCCCAGCCCAGATCATCCGGCCACACCCGGACGTCCGGACCAAGACCCGAACATCCGGACCCTCCGCTGCAGAGATGACACGTCCGGATCATCCAGACGCCGCCCAGGATCATCCGGACCCCCGAAGCCCGGATCATCCGAACCAACATCCGGATTATCCGGGCTGTGCCTGCGTGCATTACTTTGGGCCGAGGCCCATGTACCCCTTTGCCCATCCTACCCTATATATATCACTCGACCCATACTTTCTAATGTTAGCTTTGTGTTAGCTCATCCAAAACCTTAGTGGTTCCTCTCCTACGAGACCGCGGCCTCCTCGGAGAAGATCCACCTGATTCAAGACCTCCTTTACGGAGAAGAACATCAAGACCTCCTCACGGAGATGACTACTGCCACTTGTATCGTCCTTAGTTGATCGTGTATCGTGTATCGCACTTTGTGTACCCGGATTTAGCATTTGTGTGACCTAAACTTGTTGATTTGAGTGTTTTCTCCTTGTCCCTCTTGTGTTTTCCCTCGTGCCCCTCGTGTTCTTCCTCGGGATCCCTCCTTTTCATGAAAGATCGGCCACGTAGGGTTCCACCCTACATCATCTATGGTATCACGAGCCTTGGTTGATCACGAATTTGGAGCCCCACACCTTGTTTTCTCGCTTGTATTTGTTGTTTTTCGTCCAATTTCGAAAATCCCCACAAAAATAGCCCCACAATGTTTTTTGTGATTTTTGTGTTTTGATGAGATTTTGTTGATCGTGATCCGTGGTTGAGCTGTGTGACAAGTGGTTTACCCTTTCCTCCACATCCCCACCCCAAAACCCGCCCAAAATAAAAGAAAAATGCATTTTCCACCATATTCCCCCCTCCCCGAGCTCATCCCGTGCGGATTGACCCACCCTGATCATCCGGCTCCCCACCCGGATCATCCGGCCAGACGTCCGGATCATCCGGCCTCCGCTGACGAAACTGCATTCTGCAGTTTTTCTCGACACCGTTTCCGCCACCGCAACTACCCTCGATACCCCTTCCGCTACACCATCGACATATAACCCACCACCACCACCACTGCCTAAGCAAAATCACTATGGCCTTACCTCTTTGTGTCTTGGATCATTTGAGTTGCGGTTTTCTCCGTTTCCGTTTGTGTTTCGGCTATCTCGGAGCAGAATGACATCGAAAAGACCACCTCTCAACCTTGACAAGACGGTAATATCGATGACACTTCGTTTACTACCTTGCAATTGCATTGATAAACCCTCATCAACCATTTTGCGTAGCTTTCCCATCGAGACTAGACATTTAAGTACTGCCGAGCCTCGACACTTGTGCACATTAGTGATAGTCATAGATATTGCATACGACATCATCATATCTACGTGTGACACAAGAGTGTCCCGCATACACAATAGCTACCTTGATCCGAGAAGCATGCATAAGTGGGCAAAGAAAGAGCTCACAAGCTATGAAGCAAAAGAGCCATCCAAAGCTTATAAGCACAAGCACAATAGCGTCAAACGCCTTGCATCAAAAGAGACTACCTCTCATGGGCATTGATCCCGAAGACTACCTCTCATGGGCATTGAAGGTCGACAAGATCTTCTTCCTACACAACTTCGATGAAGAAAAGAAAATTGCAATGGCCTCCCTTGAGTTCCAAGACTATGTGCTCATTTGGTGGGAGAAAATCATTGAGAGAAGAGAAGCAAAAGGCGAACCTCCCATCACTACTTGGGCTCAAATGAAGGAAGTCATGAGAGCACGCTTCGTGCCAACACACTACAACCGTGACTTGTTCAAGAAGCTACAACTCCTCAAGCAAGGTACCAAGTCCGTTGAAGAGTACTACAAGGAGATGTAGATTGCCATGATACGAGCAAACATCATGGAAGATGAAGAACAAACGATGGCGAGATTCTTGAATGGACTCAACTATCCTATCAAGAAGATTGCAGACTTTCAACCATACACCAATCTCCTCGAGCTAGTACATCAAGCCACCAAAGCGGAGCGACAAGTTCAAGAGGACTACAAGTACTCCAAGTTCACCTCCAAGAACTTTGGCTCCTACAACCAAGCTGCAACAACTTCGGCCCCTCCTACCTCTACCAAGCCATCTACAAACTTCGGTGACAAGTCAAGCTACAAGAATGCGACTACATCAAGTCGGCCACCTTCTACAAACAACTTCAAGCCAAAAGCTTCATCATCTACAACCCCAATCGAGGACAACTCAAATACAAAGTTCCATCAAATGTTTCAAGTGCCAAGGGCGAGGCCACAAGTCATTTGAGTGAAAGACTGTTCGCACAATGATCATCAATGATGACGGATCCTATGACTAAATGAGCGACGATGAAATGGAAGAACTTGAACATGTAGCTATGCATCGACAAGTGAATGAAGATGATGACAATCAAGTGTTTTGCGACAATGATTTGAGTCCCAATCTCGTGGTCTCCAAAGTCTTGATACTCCAACATCAACAAGATGACGATCAAAGATGCCACATCTTTCATACCAAGGCCGACATCAATGGTCGCTCCGTCAAGGTTATCATCGATGGAGGAAGTTGTCATAACTTGCCAAGCGAAGAGCTATGCGACAAGCTACAATTGATGAAGTCGAAGCACCCTCATCCCTACAAGGTCCAAAGGCTTAGCGACGCCCGAACTCTTTGAGTCGAGCACACCGTGCAAGTTCCCTTCAAGATAGGCGCCTATGAGGATACACTTGAGTGTGATGTGGTCCCTATGTCCGTGTGCCACCTTCTCCTTGGACGACCATGGCAATACGATCGTGGAGTCACACACAATGGATGGACCAACCATTATAGCTTCAAGATGAAGGGTAAAGAGTTCGTGCTATGCCCAATGTCACCAAGTCAAGTAGCCACCGACAAACACTTACCTACCAACCATCATGGAGAGAGTGGTGAGAGAGTGAGCCACCAAAAGGAGAGTGAGAGCCACAAGCCAAATATGAGCGACTCCACGATGAGTGACAAGAAACAACTAATGATATTCGCCACCAAAAGTGAGATGAGAGAAGTGTGTGAGAACCCCTCAAGTGTCTTTCACCTTGTGCTTTTATGCAAAGGGGAAGCCAAACCTACTAACACTACACCACCTCCACCTTTAGTGTTGTCTCAATTGTTGTAGGAATTCGCGGACGTCTTTCTCGATGAGCTACCTCCGAGTCTACCTCCACTTCGCGGAATCGAACACCGCATCAACCTCATACCCGGCGCACCACTTCGGAACAAGGCTCCTTACCGCGTCAACCCCGAGGAAACCAAGGAGATACAACGGCATGTACAAAAACTCATCAACAAAGGTCATGTACGTGAAAGCTTGAGCCCTTGTGTCTTTCCGGTTATTCTCGTGCCTTAGAAAGATGGAAGTTTTCGCATGTGCTCCGATTGTCGCCCGATAAATGCTATCACCGTTAGATACCGTCACCCTATCCCACGCTTAGACGACATGCTTGATGAATTATGTGGTGCCACTATCTTTTCAAAAATTGATTTTAAAGTTGCTACTACCAAATTCACATTCAAGATGGTGATGAGTGGAAAACGGCTTTCAAAACCAAGTTTAGGTTATATGAGTGGTTGGTTATGCCGATGGGCTTATCGGAAGCGCCCGGTTCATTTAAGCGTCTCATGCATTTCATTCTACGACCCTACATAGGCGTCTTTGTCGTGGTTTATTTTGATGACATCCTCGTTTTTAGCAAGTCGCTTGAGGACCATGTGACACACATCTGTATGGTTTTACAAACCCTTCGGAAAGAGCGCTTATATGCTAACATGGAAAAATGCACTTTTGGCTTGACAAGGTCGTTTTCTTAGGATTTGTCGTTTCTTCCCAAGGTGTTCACGTTGATGAAACTAAAATTGAAGCAATTAAAACTTGGCCTCAACCAACAAACCTCCAACAAGTGCGTAGCTTTCTTGGTTTAGTCGGTTTCTATCGACGTTTTGTGAAGGACTTTAGCACAATTGATATGCCTCTACACGCCTTGAGCAAGAAGAACACACCCTTTTTTGGGGTCCTTCGCAAGACACCGCGTTCATTAAGCTCAAAGACTTGCTCACCCACGCACCACTTCTAGCCCTACCAAACTTTGATAAACCTTTTGAGATTCATTGTGACGCTAGTGGTACCGGCATAGGTGGCATGCTCATGCAAGAAAAGCGCCCAATTGCGTACTTTAGCGAGAAGCTATCCAGAGCGCAACTTAACTACGCCATTTATGATAAAGAGCTCTATGCCTTGGTGAGAGTTTTGCGTGTTTGGGAACATTATCTAAGACCTCATGAATTCATTCTTCACACGGACCATCAGATGCTCAAGTATCTCAAAGGTCAAACTAAGTTGAACAAGCGTCATGCTAAGTGGAGTGAGTTCATAGAGTCTTTTCCCTATGTCATCAAGTACATCAAAGGCAAAGAAAATGTTGTGGCGGATGCGCTTTCCCGCAAAAGCATTGTTGTCACGAAACTTGAATTGAATGTTATTGGCTTTGAGCACATAAAATACTTATATGAGCATGATCCTTTCTTTGCACATCCTTATGCTAAGTGTTTGGCTCACACTTCTTGGGAAAGTTACTACATCAAGGATGGATATCTTATGAGAGCTAACAAACTTTGCATTCCCGAGTCTTCGCTTCGTTTGCTCCTTCTACAAGAATCTCATGGAGGAGGACTCATGGGACACTTTTGACGCGACAAGACATTTGCTACGCTCTCCAAGAACTACTTTTGGCTCAAGATGCTCCATGACGTCTCATGCCTCACCAACCGATGCTCTACATGTCTCAAAGCTAAGTCAAAAGCTCAATCTCATGGTCTTTACATGCCACTTCCTATTCCACACCATCCATGGGAAGACATAAGCATGGACTTTATACTTGGATTGCCTAGGACTCAAAATGGAAAGGATTCTGTGTTTGTTGTCGTGGATAGATTTTCTAAAATGGCTCATTTCATTCCTTGTAACAAGATCGACGATGCTTCACATGTGGCAAATCTCTTTTGTAGGCAAATCATTCGTCTACATGGAGTACCAAAGACTATCGTGTCGGATCGGGACGTCAAGTTCTTGAGCTACTTTTGGAAGACTCTATGCGCCAAACTCGGCATCCAGCTACTCTTCTCTTAGGCATATCATCCACAAACTGACGGCCAAACGGAGGTGACGAACCGCACACTTTCGATGCTTCTTTCGACTACCGGCAAGTACGCCTACAACCATGCAAGACATTCGACTACCGGCAAGTCCCCTTTCGAGGTCGTCTACGGCTTCAACCCGTTGTCCCCATTGGACATCCTACCTCTACCTCTACAAGAACGCATCAACTTGGACGCAAGTGCTCAAGCAAGCTATCTCAAGAAGGTGCATGAAGATACAAGGGCAACGATCGAGAGGCAAGTACATCGACTAGCGTCCAAGCTCAATGCCAACAAGAAACCTATGGTGTTCCAACCAGGAGATCTCGTATGGCTACAGCTTCGCAAGGACCGTTCCCCAACGAACGCAAGTCCAAACTACTACCTCGGGCCGACGGACCCTTCAAGGTGCTAGCACGCTACAACAACAATGTCTATAAGATCGACATTCCACACAACAAGTACAACATGAGCGATGTCTTCAACGTCAAGGATCTCTCCACTTTCCATGGTGATGAAGAATTCGATCCGAGGTCGGATCTTTCCCAAGGGAGGGGAGATGATGCGGAGCATCCCAAGGTCATCCCCATGGACCTACCATCATCTCACCAAGTGCCAAGTGGACCCATGACACGCAATTGAGCACGAGCTCTCGAGACCGAGGTGACTTCACTCCTCTTGCAACGTCATTTCGATTCACATGAGATATGGCTACTACCCTCATCCGAAACTCTATGCATACTCAGGTACCTCGGGAGCAACCATGGAGAAACCAAAGAACAAGAGGAATCAAAGAAGGAAGACAAAGAAGAAAACGGCCAAGCCTCAGACTGGCCGGACAATCCGGACGTAGGCCCGGATGATCCAGGCAGAGAGCGGACGATCCTGACCCCCGCCCGGACGATTCGGGTAATGTGTCCACGGACACCCGGGAGCTCCTCACTGAAGCCGGATCCTTCGGACCCCAGCTCGGATCATCCGGCCACACCCGGACGTCCGGACCAGGACCCGAACATCCGGACCCACCGCTGCAGAGGCGACACGTCCGAATCATCCGGACGCTGCCCCGGATCATCTGGACCCCCGAAGCCCGGATCATCCGGACCAACATCCGGATCATCCGGAGAGTGCCTGCGTGCATGACTTTGGGCCAAGGCCCTGATGGCTTCTCGCCCCTCGTTGGTTACCCCAAGTGGAAGGTTTGAGATGCAGTGTAGCGGTAGTTTTCCCTTGGCAAAGATACCAAGGATCGATTTCCCCTGAGACTCCTAGTTTAAACAAGAAGGTGTCAACTGCTAACGCCGCCAGATATTAGCAATCAACTTGGACCTGGACACAGATACAAATAACTTTGCTCCCAACGAGTACAGAGAGGTTGTCAATCCCTCCGGCCTTGTCGTTTACAAAGGATCAAACGCAAGTGATAATGGTGATAGGTAAAACTGCATATAGTAAGTAAAAACAGAAAGTAAATAGCGGATGTGATCAGTGATGGTAATATGGACCGGGTCCCATGATGTTCACTAGTGATGTCTCTCTCCCAAAAGACGATAAAACAGCAATGTGAGGTAAACGAATTACAGCTGGGCAATTGACAGAATTATGTGCGCAAACCAATGCTAACGATGTTGCAAGAAAGGTAGAGGTTCAACGCATGGGCGGTACGCCAAGGCAAGTAGACCGAAATCCATCTGCATCTACTACTAATCATCCACCTTGAGATATCTATCCAGAACATCTCGCTGGTATTAAGTTGCGAGTCCCACCCATAGTGTAAACTCAAAGCAACAGACAACTGCATTAAAAGAACTTTGCGTAAAGTAAACAATCCTTGCACCCGCGGGCACAAGCACCGTTGTTTTCCCCCTTGTGGCAACAACACATCCTCTAGACTCATGTTTCTGTCACTCAAGCTAGTCATCGAGGGGCATGAACCCACAATCGAGCATAACGTTCCCTCTTGGAGTAACTACCTACTACTTGGCCAAAGCAATAAATAGCAACGGAGAACATGCAAGAATTACTTACGAACATAAACATAAAATAGGTAAATCAAATATATTACTCAAACACAATCTGAACATAATCTCACAATCCATCGGATCCCAGCAAACTCATCATAGCAACAACATAAGGATTACATATGTGCCTCGATCATGTAGGGCAGCTCACGAGGTCTAATTAGTGAAGCACAAGAAGGGGAGGAGAACATCACATAGCTACTGGTCATGGACCCATGGTCCAAGGGAGACTACTCACAACTCATCCGGGAGGCGTCCATGGTGGTGGAGAGGCTCCCGGTGGTGATCCTCCCCTCCGGCAGGGTGCCGGGAAGAGTTCTCCTGGTGCTACCGATCTTGGAAGCGCGGCGGCGGCAGAACATAGATGAGATCGCGAAAAAGGGTTCCGTCCTCGAGGGTTTCGAGACGCGTGTTAAATATATGCCAACGGGGGGCATCAGCGGAGGCCTGGGGGGCCCAGGCGCCCCCCCCCCCCGGCGCGGCCAGGAGGGGGGCCGCGCACCAGGGCGCCTGGAGCCCTAGTGGCCCCCCTCCGGCCCTACTTCGACCGTGTGGAAGCTTCCGGAACGCTGATTTTTTATATAATTTTTCCGGGATTTTTCTGGCAGTTTACGTGATGGGAAAACCTGAAATACAAAAACAGCAGAAAACAGAAACTGGCACTGGGGTGCACAGAGTTAATAGGTTAGTCTAAATATGATCAAAAGTGTATGGAAGTGTATAAATATCATAGCAATATCACCCAAAAGAGGCATGGAGCAAGCAGAAATTATAGATACGTTTTGGACGTATCAACATCCCCAAGCTTAATTCCTGGTCGTCCGCGAGTAGGTAAATGATAACAAGAATAAATTCTGTGGTGACATGCTATTAACCATATAGGACTTTTCATAGTCATATGACAAAAGCTTACTGAGACATTGAATCTGTAGTAATTAAGTTGCCTCATGAGAAAATCACAAAGAACTGAAAGTTTACAACATGATACTGAAACATCAAATAGATTTGTAATGAGCATGGTGTGCAAATATGATAAAGTGATATCTCGCTTGCCCCCTTAGTGAAGCAAAACATAAATGCAGGGGCACCTCCAAGGTTTAAGTGATGACTAGATACAATGATTTCAGAATAAACGTTATCACAATCATGCAAAAGGCAATGCTACTTTGGGACAATGCACATTACACTCAGAATGACAATCATGCTCTTAATAGTTGGTGCTTTAAAAGAAGGTGGAGACTCTCGAACCGTGGCTTTTGTTGGCAAGGTTGAAAACCCATAGTCGGAAACAAAGACAAAACATGTACTAGAGCTCTTGGTTTTAAAAACAGAGGTAATAATTATTTTTTTAGATTATGCATGTTCCATCAACGAATGCTAGCAGACAACTCAATCACTTCTTGAGATGGACAAGTTTCGAGGAACGGCTCCCGAATGAGGGCGATCACATCCTCTTAATCTCCTTTGTTTATCACTGCCAAAGTTTTCTGATTTCTCATGAAGAAAGCGTGAAAGAGGGTTTGTTTGTTATATTATTTTTGAGCCGGGCGCACTCTTTGCCAGTTCCTTCACGTATTATGGGTTTGCACATTAGACATGCAATCCCGGGGTGAAGCTTGTCCAACTTAAAAAGATCATGAATTAACTACTACTTCCTCATGAACTAAAACAGAGGCACAAAATAGGAATGCTTTTTTTTGAATAATTTCGAGATGGTACATGAAAGTCTTCGTTAGGAATGGCAGGTAAATACCATGTATAGGAAGGTATGGTGGACTCATATGGCATAACTGGTTGAAAAGATTTTGGATGCACAAGCAGTCAATCCGCTTAGTACAGGTGGAGGTTAGCAAAAGACTGGGAGCGACCAACTAAAAGAGCAATGACAGTCATAATCATGCATAGCGACAAAGCAACATTGAATCAGGCATGGAAGTTATATCGCTATTCAGAAACAAAAGATCATCAAGGCTTGACAGACTTTCTTTACAGTCTTAAATATGAGTGAGCATACGCCAAGTCAATCAAAATAAATTCTTGAAGGAAGATATTACTAAACCATACCACATCATAGGCAAACAAATCATGTTGGTACTCCAATAACACATTGGGAACCCCCCCCCCCCAGCTATTTGAGACTAACCATAAGAAAACATGAACTACTAAGCACCATTATGCACGTAGCATTTTTATCATAGACATATCAACCAATGCAACAGAAGCAAACTCTCTTAATAAGATAAGCATGATAACTAAAGAGAGTTCAAGAAACCAACTACACAAAAGCTCTTTAAAAAGATAAGCATGAATACTAAGAGCTGAACATGACAGTAGCTATTGAAAGACAAAGAACACACACAGCAAAGATAGACATGAAAATTCTATGTTGTGTTCTAGGTTGAAGTGGAGCGTGTTTCTCTCCCACACAAAGAAAGCTGAGTTCCAACTCGTTATGAAAAGCTAAAGGAAACTAAAAAGGAAAACTAAAAGCTAGACGCTCCAAGCATAGCACATAACACATGAAGTGATAAAAATATAGTGGAACGAAAGACGAACTGATAATTGTTGATGGAGAAGGGGATGCACGGGGGCATCCCCAAGCTTAGACGCTTGAGTCTCCTTGAATATTTCTTGGGGGTGCATGGGGGCATCCCCAAGCTTGAGCGTTTGACACTCCTGAATCTTTTTATCATCTTCCCTCGCACACTTGAAAGCTCCCTTCATACATAACTCATCATAATCTGATTAGCGAGGTTAGTACCCATAATAATATAATTGTTCCTTGCTAGAAATAAAGATATTCTTGAAGGTCTACTGTTTCTCAAGATTGCCAAAAGGTTTTTGCAAAGAAAAAGCAAGCTCAAGGTTTGCAAAATGAGGGAAAGGCAAAACAGGACAGAATCTGTGAAAAACAGAACATCAGGTAGTAAATGATTTTTTCGGGGCACTTCTGCAACTCTAATCAAAAAACTCAGAACAGACGCCCGAAAGACAATTGTATAGAGCACGCTGTCGAAACAATTCAGACCAAAAAGATGATCTGGTGATTTTATACGAATTTTTCTATCCAAAGACAAAATCTATTTCCTGGACAGCACGTCACAACTTTTGAACTTTCTTGCAATCAGAGGCTACACTTGGCACAAAGTTGAAAAGTAAAGATACAATGATGATGCTACTGTAGTAACAACATCAAGACACAACAAAAGCAAAATAAAATTTTATTCATGTGGGCTGCCTCCCAAAAGCGCTTTCTTTTATGCTTTTAAGCTAGGCATAATGCATAGAGATCAAGTTTTATCAAGAGTAAAAGAATAGCTAGCCCGTATAACGGACTCAAAAGATAACTTAATCTTCTTTCGAGGGAAGTTTTCCATCCCTTTCTTGAGAGGAAATTGGAATCTTATATTCCCCTCTTTCATGTCAATGATAGCACCAACGGTGCGAAGAAAAGGACGTCCCAAAATAATTGGACAAGAAGGTTCACATTCAATGTCCATAATAGTAAAATCAACGGGAACGTAATTGTCATTGACAATGATAAGAACATCGTCGATCCTCCGCAAAGGTTTCTTTATGGAAGAATCAACGAGACGAACACCAAAAGAACAAGAATCAAAAGGTTTCAGTTTAAGCATATCATATATTCTTTTGGGCATAACAGAGGTACTAGCTCCAACATCACATAAAGCATAGCAAGAGAAGTTATTCAACTTAATTTTAATCATAGGATCCCAACCATCTTCTAGCTTTCTAGGTATGGAGGCTTCTACTCTAAGTTTCCCCTCCCTAGATTTGATGAGAGCATTAGTGATATGCTCTGTGAAGGCAAGGTTAAGCGTGCTAGTGCGGGGATCTTTAGCCATTCTTTGTAGAAAGGTGACAACTTCCGAGATACTACAATTATCAAAATCAATTTTATCATTATTGGGCAGAATTGTAGTGTCAACTTCTTTGTTTGAATTGCTCTCTATTATAAGAGTTTGAACGTCTTCCCAAGTTTGGGGAAGCATAGGAGCAACTTTAAACAGAGGCTCATACTCTTTTCCTGGAAGACCATGCCATGTGCATAACTCTCCATTAAGACTAACATAATCACAAGGTTTATTACTTTTGTAGATCCCGATAGTGGTGATTGGCGTGATGGAAGAAGGGGTGTACTCCTCCCATTTAGTGTTTTTGGTGGAACCCATAGCAGCAAGCAAGCAAGATAACTATTTTTGTGATTTTCAATAAAGGATACTAAAGCAAAAATGAAAGGTAAACTAACAAGACTAAAAAGCAAAGGTAAAAGATAGCGTGCAACTCCCCTATCTTGAAGAGTGGAGTCCCCGGCAACGGCGCCAGAAAACTTTGCTTGATGGCTTCTCGCCCCTCGTTGGTTACCCCAAGTGGAAGGTTTGAGATGCAGTGTAGCGGTAGTTTTCCCTTGGCAAAGATACCAAGGATCGATTTCCCCTGAGACTCCTAGTTTCAACAAGAAGGTGTCAACTGCTAACGGCGCCAGATATTAGGAATCAACTTGGACCTGCACACAGATACAAATAACTTTGCTCCCAACGAGTACAGAGAGGTTGTCAATCCCTTCGGCCTTGTCGTTTACAAAGGATCAAACGCAAGTGATAATGGTGATAGGTAAAACTGCATATAGTAAGTAAAAACAGAAAGTAAATAGCGGATGTGATCAGTGATGGTAATATGGACCGGGGTCCCATGATGTTCACTAGTGATGTCTCTCTCCCAAAAGACGATAAAACGGCTATGTGAGGTAAACGAATTACAGCTAGGCAATTGACAGAATTATGTGCGCAAACCAATGCTAACTATGTTGCAAGAAAGGTAGAGGTTCAAAGCATGGGCGGTACGCCAAGGCAAGTAGACCGAAATCCATCTGCATCTACTACTGATCATCCACCTTGAGATATCTATCCAGAACATCTCGCTGGTATTAAGTTGTGAGTCCCACCCATAGTGTAAACTCAAAGCAACAGACAACTGCATTAAAAGAACTTTGCGTAAAGTAAACAATCCTTGCACCCGCGGGCACAAGCACCGTTGTTTTCCCACTTGTGGCAACAGCACATCCCCTAGACTCATGTTTCTGTCACTCAAGCTAGTCATCGAGGGGCATGAACCCACAATCGAGCATAAAGTTCCCTCTTGGAGTCACTACCTACTACTTGGCCAAAGCAATAAATAGCAACGGAGAACATGCAAGAATTACTTACGAACATAAACATAAAAGAGGTAAATCAAATATATTACTCAAACACAATCTGAACATAATCTCACAATCCATCGGATCCCAGCAAACTCATCATAGCAACAGCATAAGGATTACATATGTGCCTCGATCATGTAGGGCAGCTCACGAGATCTAATTAGTGAAGCACAAGAAGGGGAGGAGAACATCACATAGCTACTGGTCATGGACCCATGGTCCAAGGGAGACTACTCACAACTCATCCGGGAGGCGTCCATGGTGGTGGAGAGGCTCCCGGTGGTGATCCTCCACTCCGGCAGGGTGCCGGGAAGAGTTCTCCTGGTGCTCCCGATCTTGGAAGCGCGGCGGCGGTGGAACAGAGATGAGATCGCGAAAAAGGGTTCCGTCCTCGAGGGTTTCGGGACGTGTGTTAAATATATGCCAAAGGGGGGCATCAGCGGAGGCCTGGGGGGCCCAGGCGCCCCCCCCCCCCCGGCGCGGCCAGGAGGGGGGCCGCGCGACCAGGGCGCCTGGAGCCCTGGTGGCCCCCCTCCGGCCCTACTTCGACCGTGTGGAAGGTTCCGGAACGCTGATTTTTTATATAATTTTTCCAGGATTTTTCTGGCAGTTTACGTGATGGGAAAACCTGAAATACAAAAACAGCAGAAAACAGAAACTGGCACTGGGGTGCACTGAGTTAATAGGTTAGTCCAAATATGATCAAAAGTGTATGGAAGTGTATAAATATCATAGCAATATCACCCAAAAGAGGCATGGAGCAAGCAGAAATTATAGATACGTTTTGGACGTATCAGGCCCATGTACCCCTTCGCCCCTCCTAGCCTATATATATCACTCCACCCATACTTTCTAGGGTTAGCTTTCTGTTAGTTCATCCAAAACCTTAGTGGTTCCTCTCCTACGAGACCGCGGCCTCCTCGGAGAAGATCCACCGGATTCAAGACCTCCTTTACGGAGAAGAACATCAAGACCTCCTCACGGAGATGACTACCACCACTTGTATCGTCCTTAGTTGATCGTGTATCATGTATCACACTTTGTGTACCCGGATCTAGCATTTATGTGACCTAAACTTGTTGATTTGAGTGTTTTCTCCTTGTCCCTCTTGTGTTTTTCCTCGTGCCCCTCGTGTTCTTCCTCGGGATCCCTCCTTTTCGTGAAAGATCGGCCACGTAGGGTTCCACCCTACATCATTTACCACAGACATTCGGGTCCATAGCTAGTATCTAGATGGATTCTTCTCTCTCTTTGGATCTCAATACAAAGTTCTCATCGGTCTTCGAGGAGATCTATTCGATGTAATCTCTTTTTGCGGTGTGTTAGTTGAGATCCGATGAATTGTGGGTTTATGATCAAGATTATCTATGAGAAATATTTGGTTCTTCTCTAAACTCTTTATGTATGATTATAATATCCTTGCAAGTCTCTTCGAATTATTGGTTTGGTTTGGCCTACTAGATCTATAGTTCTTGCAATGGGAGAAGTGCTTGGCTTTGGGTTCAATCTTGTGGTGTCCTTTCCCAGTGATAGTAGGGGCAGCAAGGCACGTATTGTATTGTTGCCATCGAGGATAAAAAGATGGGGTTTATATCATATTGCTTAAGTTTATCCCTCTACATCATGTCATCTTGCTTAAGGCGTTACTCTGTTCTTATGAACTCAATACACTAGATGCATGCTGGATAGCGGCCGATGTGTGGAGTAATAGTAGTAGATGCAGAATTGTTTCGGTCTACTTATCTCGGACGTGATGCCTATATATAATGATCATGCATAGATAGACTCATAATTATTCGCTTTTCTATCAATTGCTCGACAGTAATTTGTTTACCCGCCGTAGAATATCGCTATCATGAGAGAAGCCACTAGAGAACACTATGGCTCCCAGGTCTATTCTCAACATATCAATTTACATCTACTTTACTTTTTTCCGCTTTTAATTTCTTTTCTTATAATAAAAAATACCAAAAATATAAACTATCATCTCTATCAGATCTCACTTTCGTAAGTGACCGTAAAGGGATTGACAACCCCGTGTTGGCTAAGAATTTCTTATTTGTTTGTGCAGGTGCGAGGGACTCGCGCGTGGTCTCCTACTAGATTGATACCTTAGTTCTCAAAAACTGAGAGAAATACTTATGCTATTGTGCTGCATCTCCCTTTCCTCTTTGAGGGAATACAACGCAAGCTCGAGAAGTAGCAATAGGGAAAAATATTTTCACCTGCCGAAATTTTGGCCTAAAAATTGCCCGGGGGTCTCCAGACTTTTTTTTCCCGAGACCTACGCAGGCAAGGAAACACGAATCCGAAACAAGATGGATCTCGAGAACAAACCTAATATGAAAAGAACTCGGATTGGTGGTGGATGTATGGTGGTAGGATGTGTCAGCGGTGGTGGGATGATACGTCCAAAACGTATCCATAATTTCTGCTTGCTCCATGCCTCTTTTGGGTGATATTGCTATGATATTTATACACTTCCATACACTTTTGATCATATTTGGACTAACCTATTAACTCAGTGCACCCCAGTGTCAGTTTCTGTTTTCTGCTGTTTTTGTATTTCAGGTTTTCCCGTCACGTAAACTGCCAGAAAAATCCCGGAAAAATTATATAAAAAATCAGCGTTCCGGAAGCTTCCACACGGCCGAAGTAGGGCCGGAGGGGGGCCACCAGGGCTCCAGGCGCCCTGGTCGCGCGGCCCCCCTCCTGGCCGCGCCGGGGGGGCGCCTGGGCCCCCCAGGCCTCCGCTGATGCCCCCCTTTGGCATATATTTAACACGCGTCCCGAAACCCTCGAGGACGGAACCCTTTTTTGCGATCTCATCTCTGTTCCGCCGCCGCCGCGCTTCCAAGATCGGGAGCACCAGGAGAACTCTTCCCGGCACCCTGCCGGAGGGGAGGATCACCACCAGGAGCCTCTCCACCACCATGGATGCCTCCCGGATGAGTTGTGAGTAGTCTCCCTTGGACCATGGGTCCATGACCAGTAGCTATGTGATGTTCTCCTCCCCTTCTTGTGCTTCACTAATTAGACCTCGTGAGCTGCCCTACATGATCGAGGCACATATGTAATCCTTATGCTGTTGCTATGTTGAGTTTGCTGGGATCCGATGGATTGTGAGATTATGTTCAGATTGTGTTTGAGTAATATATTTGATTTACCTCTTTTATATTTATGTTTGTAAGTAATTCTTGCATGTTCTCCGTTGCTATTTATTGCTTTGGCCAAGTAGTAGGTAGTGACTCCAAGAGGGAACGTTATGCTCGATTGTGGGTTCATGCCCCTCGATGACTAGCTTGAGTGACAGAAACATGAGTCTTGGGGATGTGCTGTTGCCACAAGGGGGAAAACAGCGGTGCTTGTGCCCGCGGGTGCAAGGATTGTTTACTTTACGCAAAGTTCTTTTAATGCAGTTGTCTGTTGCTTTGAGTTTACACTATGGGTGGGACTCGCAACTTAATACCAGCGAGATGTTCCAGATAGATATCTCAAGGTGGATGATTAGTAGTAGATGCAGATGGATTTCGGTCTACTTACCTTGGCGTACCGCCCATGCTTTGAACCTCTACCTTTCTTGCAACATAGTTAGCATTGGTTTGCGCACATAATTCTGTCAATTGCCCAGCTGTAATTCGTTTACCTCACATAGCTGTTTTATCGTCTTTTGGGAGAGAGACATCACTAGTGAATATCATGGGACCCCAGTCCATATTACCATCACTGATCACATCCGCTATTTACTTTCTGCTTTTACATACTAGTTGCAGCAATACCTATCACTATTATCTCTTGTGTTTGATCCTTTGTAAACGACACGGCCGGAGGGATTGACAACCTCTCTGTACTCGTTGGGAGCAAAGTTATTTGTATCTGTGTGCAGGTCCAAGTTGATTGCTAAGTATCTGGCGCCGTTAGCAGTTGACACCTTTTTGTTGAACCTTGGAGTCTTAGGGGAAATCGATCCTTGGTATCTTTGCCAAGGGAAAATTTCCGCTACGCTGCATCTCAAACCTTCCACTTGGGGTAACCAACGAGGGGCGAGAAGCCATCAAGCAAAGTTTTCTGGCGCCGTTGCTGGGGACTCCACTCTTCAGGATAGGGGAGTTGCACGCTATCTTTTACCTTTGCTCTTTAGTCTTGTTAGTTTACCTTTCAGTTTTTGCTTTAGTATCTTTTATCGAAAATCACAAAAAAATAATTATTTGCTAGTAGTCCTTTCTGTTTAGTCAAGCATGTTAGGATTTGGTGCTTTGAGGGAATCATAAGTTTTAGATTTCCATCAAAAGGATGGAGAAAATATGAAGAAGGCATGGGACAGAATTTTTGATGCACATAGGAGAATTATGCCATGGATACCTATAAAAATTGTGCTTAGAAATTTTTACCATGGTATTTTTAAATGGTGTAAACACTCTCTTGATATTATAGCTGAAGGAGATTTCCTAGAGTGTGACGAAGCTAGAGCTCTTGAAATTATACATGGTCTATCTAGTTACTTTGTTTATGATCATAACTTTGATACTGTCATAGATAGACTTGCTACTATTGAGAAGAGAATGGATGCTCTAGACTTAATGAAGGTAGAGAAACCCAAACCCAATAAGAGAGATATTTTGGAAATAGACAATGATTGGGAGCCTTTTGTTAGGATTAGCATCTCTAATCAAGACTTCCTTGCTTATTGTGATATTGGATCTATGGTTTCTACTATGCCAAAAATTGTTCATGATTCTTTAAAATTTGACATGGATAGGTTATCATCTTATCATGAACACACTAATGGAGATATTTCTGAAATCCAGGGAAGAATAAAAGACGTGCCAGTTAAATTCCTTAAAGGGATTGCAATGATTGATTTCTTCATCATGAAGCCAAACCAAGGAAATATAGTGCTTGGAAGGGACTTCCTCCGAGCGGTAAAAGGCTTCATCGATATAGGTAAGGGACAAATCCGCTTACGCGGAAAGGCAAAAGGTGTGTACCCCTTTCCTAGAAGGAACAAGAGTGAACTTGTTGAGGAACCATTTGAAACAATTTATAACTCCGATTATTATGATGATTATTGATTCTTCTTTGCATTATGCCTAGCTTAAAGGCATAAAAGAAAGCGCTTTTGGGAGGCAGCCCACAATGAATAAAATTTTATTTTGCTTTTGTTGTGTCTTGATGTTGTTACTACAGTAGCATCATCATTGTATCTTTACTTTTCAACTTTGTGCCAAGTGTAGCTTCTGATTGCAAGAAAGTTCAAAAGTTGTGACGTGTTGTCCAGGAAACATATTCTGTCCTTGGATAGAAAAATTCGTATAAAATCACCAGATCATCTTTTAGGTCTGAATTTTTTCGACAGCGTGCTCTATACAATTGGTTTTCGGGCGTCTGTTCTGAGTTTTTCGATTAGAGTTGCAGAAGTGCCCGAAAAAATCATTTACTACCTGCTGGTCTGTTTTTCACAGATTCTGTCCTGTTTTGCCTTTCCTTCATTTTGCAAACCTTGAGCTTGCTTTTTCTTTGCAAAAACCTTTTGGCAATCTTGAGAAATAGTAGACCTTCAAGAATATCCTTATTTCTAGCAAGGAACAATTATATTATTATGGGTACTAACCTTGCTAATCAGATTATGATGAGTTATGTATGAAGGGAGTTTTCAGGTGTGCGAGGGAAGATGATAAAAAGATTCAGGAGTGTCAAACGCTCAAGCTTGGGGATGCCCCCATGCACCCCCAAGAAATATTCAAGGAGACTCAAGCGTCTAAGCTTGGGGATGCCCCCGTGCATCCCCTTCTCCATCAACATTATCAGTTCGTCTTTCGTTCCACTATATTTTTATCACTTCATGTGTTATGTGCTATGCTTGGAGCGTCTTGCTTTTAGTTTCCTTTTTAGCTTTGCTTGCTTTTCATAACGAGTTGGAACTCATCTTTCTTTGTGTGGGAGAGAAACACGCTCCACTTCAACCTAGAACACAACATAGAATTTTTATGTCTATCTTTGCTGTGTATGTTCTTGGTCTTTCAATAGCTACTGTCATGTTCAGCTCTTAGTATTCATGCTTATCTTTTTAAAGAGATTTTGTTTAGTTGGTTGCTTGAACTCTCTTTAGTTATCATGCTTATCTTATTAAGAGAGTTTGCTTATGTTGCATTGGTCGATATGTCTATGATAAAAATGCTACGTGCATAATGGTGCTTAGTAGTTCATGTTTTCTTATGGTTAGTCTCAAATAGCTGGGGGGTTCCCAATGTGTTATTGGAGTACCAACATGATTTGTTTGCCTATGATGTGGTATGGTTTAGTAATATCTTCCTTCAAGAATTTATTTTGATTGACTTGGCGTACGCTCACGCATATTTAAGACTATAAAGAAAGTCTGTCAAGCCTTGATGATCTTTTGTTTCTGAGTAGCGATATAACTTCCATGCCTGATTCAATGTTGCTTTGTCGCTCTGCATGATTATGACCGTCATTGCTCTTTTAGTTGGTCGCTCCCAGTCTTTTGCTAACCTCCACCTGTACTAAGCGGACTGACTGCTTGTGCATCCAAAATCCTTTAAACCAGTTATGCCATATGAGTCCACCACACCTTCCTATACATGGTATTTACCTGCCATTCCTAACGAAGACTTTCATGTACCATCTCGAAATTATTCAAAAAATGGCATTCCTATTTTGTGCCTCTGTTTTAGTTCATGAGGAAGTAATAGTTAATTCATGATCTTTTTAAGTTGGACAAGCTTCACCCCGGGATTGCATGTCTAATGTGCAAACCCATAATACGAGAAGGAACTGGCAAAGAGTGCGCCCGGCTCAAAAATAATATAACAAACAAACCCTCCTTCACGCTTTGTTCATGAGAAATCAAAAAACTTTGGCAGTGATAAACAAAGGAGATTAAGAGGATGTGATCGTCCTCATTCGGGAGCCGTTCCTCGAAACTTGTCCATCTCAAGAAGTGATTGAGTTGTCTGCTAGCATTCGTTGACGGAACATGCATAATCTAAAAAAATAATTATTACTTCTGTTTTTAAAACCAAGAGCTCTGGTACATGCTTTGTCTTTGTTTCCGACCACGGGTTTTCAACCTTGCCAACAAAAGCCACGGTTCGAGAGTCTCCACCTTCTTTTAAAGCACCAACTATTAAGAGCATGATTGTCATTCTGAGTGTAATGTGCATTGTCCCAAAGTAGCATTGTCTTTTGCATGATTATGATATCGTTTATTCTGAAATTATTGTATCTAGTCATCACTTAAACCTTGGAGGTGCCCCTGCATTTATGTTTTGCTTCACTAAAGGGGGCAAGCGAGATATCACTTTATCATATTTGCACACCATGTTCATTACAAATCTATTTGATGTTTCAGTACCATATTGTAAGACTTTTAGTTCTTTGTGATTTTCTCATGAGGCAACTTAATTACTACAGATTCATTGTCTCAGTAAGCTTTTGTCATATGAGTATGAAAAGTCCTATATGGTTAATAGCATGTCACCACAAAATTTATTCTTGTTATCATTTACCTACTCGAGGACGAGTAGGAATTAAGCTTGGGGATGTTGATACGTCCAAAACGTATCTATAATTTCTGCTTGCTCCATGCCTCTTTTGGGTGATATTGTTATGATATTTATACACTTCCATACACTTTTGATCATATTTGGACTAACCTATTAACTCAGTGCACCCCACTGCCAGTTTCTGTTTTCTGCTGTTTTTGTATTTCAGGTTTTCCCGTCACGTAATCTGCCAGAAAAATCCCGGAAAAATTATATAAAAAATCAGCGTTCCGGAAGCTTCCACACGGCCGAATTAGGGCCGGAGGAGGGCCACCAGGGCTCTAGGCGCCCTGGTGGCGCGCCCCCCTCCTGGCTGCGCCGGGGGTCGCCTGGGCCCCCCAGGCCTCCGCTGATGCCCCCCTTTGGCATATATATTTAACAGCGTCCCGAAACCCTCGAGGACGGAACCCTTTTTCGCGATCTCATCTCTGTTCCGCCGCCGCCGCGCTTCCAAGATCGGGAGCACCAGGAGAACTCTTCCCGGCACCCTGCCGGAGGGGAGGATCACCACCGGGAGCCTCTCCACCACCATGGACGCCTCCCGGATGAGTTGTGAGTAGTCTCCCTTGGACCATGGGTCCATGGCCAGTAGCTATGTGATGTTCTCCTCCCCTTCTTGTGCTTCACTAATTAGACCTCGTGAGCTACCCTACATGATCGAGGCACATATGTAATCCTTATGATGTTGCTATGTTGAGTTTGCTAGGATCCGATGGATTGTGAGATTATGTTCAGATTGTGTTTGAGTAATATATTTGATTTACCGCTTTTATATTTATGTTCGTATGCAATTCTTGCATGTTCTCCGTTGCTATTTATTGCTCTGGCCAAGTAGTAGGTAGTGACTCCAAGAGGGAACGTTATGCTCGATTGTGGGTTCATGCCCCTCGATGACTAGCTTGAGTGACAGAAACATGAGTCTAGGGGATGTGCTGTTGCCACAAGGGGGAAAACAACGGTGCTTGTGTCCGCGGGTGCAAGGATTGTTTACTTTACGCAAAGTTCTTTTAATGCAGTTGTCTGTTGCTTTGAGTTTACACTATGGGTGGGACTCGCAACTTAATACCAGCGAGATGTTCTGGATAGATATCTCAAGGTGGATGATTAGTAGTACATGCAGATGGATTTCGGTCTACTTACCTTGGCGTACCGCCCATGCTTTGAACCTCTACCTTTCTTGCAACATAGTTAGCATTGGTTTGCGCACATAATTCTGTCAATTGCCCAGCTGTAATTCGTTTACCTCACATAGCTGTTTTATCGTCTTCTGGGAGAGAGACATCACTAGTGAACATCATGGGACCCGGGTCCATATTACCATCACTAATCACATCTGCTATTTACTTTCTGCTTTTACATACTAGTTGCAGCAATACCTATCACTATTATCTCTTGTGTTTGATCCTTTGTAAACGACAAGGCCGGAGGGATTGACAACCTCTCTGTACTCGCTGGGAGCAAAGTTATTTGTATCTGTGTGCAGGTCCAAGTTGATTGCTAAGTATCTGGCGCCGTTAGCAGTTGACACCTTCTAGTTGAACCTTGGAGTCTCAGGGGAAATCGATCCTTGGTATCTTTGCCAAGGGAAAACTTCCGCTACACTGCATCTGAAACCTTCCACGTGGGGTAACCAACAAGGGGCGAGAAGCCATCATGGGACTAATGCGAACAGAACTCGAAACTCTAAACAAACTAGACACTAAGACCAGCAACTCAACACGACGATGCAACTAATAATTCAATAATGCAAACAATGAAAAGAATATTGTAAAGGCTCAAACTGGCTAGGACAAAGGATGAATAGATTGAACTTATTTTTTGTGGCTTTTTCTTGGACAATAGGTAAGAAAATAAATCTAATCTAGCGATAACTGGAAATTCTCACCGAGCAACCTAAAAACTGATACCACTTGATAGAGGCAATGGTGTCCCGTCTTTCGATGACATGGTGGCTATCGTTTTGGAGGAAGTCGACTTTCACGATTCGACTACGAACGTGCGAGGACGTCGCGCCTTAGCAATCGCTAAACCAACTCCGAGAGGTTATTGACCACGCCGGAGCACGATCAACCTAACCACGAAGGTCTGTTTCCTGCAGGCAAATGAAGAACAAGCAAGAAACTGAGATTGCAATCTGGATATTGCGAATATAAGAGGAAAACTTTATTGATCAAGGTGGGGTTCTGTGACGTCTTTGTCTGGTCGTTGAGCACAAACGAATTACGTGAAGTTGCAGCTATGGCGAACTTTAATATAAACAAAACTCAAAGTCTAAATGACGCCCTAAGGGCTGTATATATAGAGGAAGATAGGGGAATTTCATGGCCCTTGGAAGAGGGGTCCGAAACCAACCTAACTCTAGTTTCCCCACGCATACAGACTCTAAAAATAGCCTATACTCAAGTATTTCAAAATTACATGGGCCTGGCCCAATAATAAGGTGATGAAGCACCTATAATTGCCTCTGGACGAATTTATGAAGTGGCATCTTGTATATTTCATCCAAGGCTTCACGTACTCATTATGGTGGCTTCAAATTCCTGAAATCATCACTTGTAACTCCGTTCTTGTTCCCCTTGCGCATGCCATCATCTCCATGCTTGATCTCGCTCCAATGTTCATCCTTCTTGTCCAAGCTAGGCCCTTCATTTGTAAGCAAGACAAATATATCCAATTTAGGCAACATCATATTCTCATGAACATTAGAATCATTACCAAGAAACGAAAGTACCTGGTAATTTAATTGGCGTGCGCGATCTCTAGTAATTGGTCATGTATATGTATCAGTTGGGGCTGTGGGTGTAACCTTGTTAGTGATGAGGACTCATCATAATTTTTGAAAAAAAATTAGAGTTACAGAAGTATTCGAAATTTCCAGATTGCTACAGACTGTTCTGTTTTTGACAGATTATGTTTTCTTTGCGTTGTGTGCTTGTTTTGATGATTCTATGGTTTTCTTTAATGAGTTTTTGCCATAGAAAAGTCAGAATACAGTAGATATAATGCAAAAATAAAATATGAATTGGTTTGTTACATTACTTATAGTAGTGAATTGTTTTCTTATACTAACGGATCTCACGAAAGTTTTGTTGAGTTTTGTGTGATTGAAGTTTTCAAGTTTTGGGTTATCTTACAATGGATGAAGGAATAAGGAGTAAGAAGAGCCTAAGCTTGGGGATGCCCATCGCATCCCAAGATATTATCCAAGGAGAAGCAAGCAACTAAGCTTGGGGATGCCCCCGAGTGGCATCCCCTCTTTCTTCTAACAGCCATCGGTATTTTACTTGAAGCTATATTTTTATTCATCACATACTATGTCTTTTGCTTGGAGCGTCTTGTATGATATGAGTCTTTGCTTGTTTTGTTTTTCTTTTTAAGTCTTGAATCCTTGCTGTACACACCTATTTGAGAGAGCCACAATTATGCCATGACTTGTTAGAATAGCTCTCTTTGCTTCACTTAAATTTTTATGAGCTATGGATTTGCTCTAGTGCTTCACTTATATCTTTTTTAGCACGGTGTGCTTTAATATCTTTGAAGAAATACTCTCTTGCTTCGGTTATATTTATTTGAGAGTTAGTAAAATTTTCAAGAAATTCTCACTTGCTTCACTTAAACTATTTTGGGAGAAAGAAAAAAATTTATGCTCATGATATTCACTTATATTTGTTTGAGCTTATCAAAAGCAACACATGAAAATTAGTCCCAAAGTGATAGATATCCAAGAAGGATATAATAAAAAATTTCATGAAGATCATTGGACAAAAACTTGATTCCTTGTAATAGTTTGAGATATGATGATGTGATATGTGAGTCATTTTAATGAGTAATTATGCTTTAGGAAAAATATTGGTGCTAAGGTTTGTGATTCCCTATGCAAGCATGAAAGTCAACAGTCATGCCATGAAATTATATCCTACTTGTGGTGCATTATTCAGTGTTAATTATGCTTAATGCTTGCTTATGAGATTATTCGTTTCTTGGTTGGTCGCTTCCCAATCTTTTGCTAGGCTTCATTTTGCACTAACTATGATCACTACTTGTGCATCCAAAATTCTTTAACCCAGTTTTGCCACATGTGTCCATCATACCTACCTATATGCGGTATTCCCTTGTCGTTCTAAGAAAATTTGTATGTGCCATCTCTAATTTTAAAAATAAATTTCTCTTCTGTGTGCTTGTACCGCTCCCGAGGCGGTGAGGGGTGGCTAATATTTTCCATGCTAGATGTGTTATTCTCATGATGAGTGTTTATTGACTTGTCATTGCATGAGAGTAAGGCAAACATAGTAGGGATGCCCAGTCCCAAAATGAAAAAATGAATTTACTTTATGTTGTCAAATAATAAATTCCTTGGAAAGTGTTGGTATGGAAGGCAACCATGGATTCGGCTAGCCATGGAAAGTGAAAGTTTGGTGGAAAAAGGAATATACTTTATTTTATCTTTGGGAACCGCCTATGATATATCTAGCATGGAAAGTGTTGGGAACTCTAAGTCGTTTTTGTTGGTGGGAAAAGTATGCCACCCAAAATAATTTTATCTCTCAATTTAAGCTTTGAGCTCTGGCACCTCTAAAAATCCCTACTTCCCTCCGCAAAGGGCATTTCTTTTACTTTATGCAATTTTTTATTTTGAATTTGAGTCTCCATCTTCTCTTATAAAGCACCAACTAGGAAGCACTATGATCATACTTGAGCATTGGGTGTAGTTAATATGCGAGTGTGTTTCATGAACGGATCAATGGTTGAGCATGATGGGCTAGTGATAACTTATTTTAGCATTGATATGTTGAAAGACATGATTGCTTGTTGATATGTTTGAGTATTTCAATATCATGTCAAAACTAGACTATTTCTTTGAACCATATAAAATTCCAAATGTCCATGCTATAAAGAAAAGAATATGATATGACATGTTAGGCAACATTCCACATCAATTTTTTTGTTTTTATCATTTACCTACTCGAGGACGAACATGAATTAAGCTTGGAGATGCTGATACATCTCCAACATATCTATAATTTTTGATTGTTCCATGTTGTTATATTATCATTCTTGGATGTTTTACAATCATTTTATAGTCATTTTGTATCATTTTTTGGTACTAACCTATTGACATAGTGCCAAGTGCCACTTGTTGTTTTCTGCATTTTTTTACATTGCAGGAAATCAATACCGAACGGAGTCCAAACGCAGCGAAACTTTTTGTGGATTTTTTGGGACCAGAAGACATCCAGTGGGCTGGAGAAGCACCTGGGGGTGCTCAGAGGGGAGCACAACCCACTAGGGCAGGCTAGGAGGCCCAGGCGCGCCCTGGTGGGTTGTGCCCACCTCGGGTGCCCCCCGGACCGCCTCTTTGCTCTATAAATACCCCAATATTCTGGAAACCCTAGGGGAGTCGACGAAAATCAATTCCAGCCACCGCAGAGTCCAGAACCACCAGATACAATCTAGACACCATCAAAGAGGGGTTCACCACTTCCATTGGTGCCTCTCCGATGATGCGTGAGTAGTTCTTTGTAGACCTACGGGTCCGTATTTAGTAGCTAGATGGCTTCCTCTCTCCCGTTTGATTATCAATACAATGGTATCTTGGAGATCCATATGATGTAACTCTTTTGCAGTGTGTTTGTTGGGATCTGATAAACTTTGAATTTATGATCAGATCTATCTTTTTATATCCATGAAAGTTATTTGAGTCTTCTTTAATCTCTTATATACATGATTGCTTATATCCTCATATTTCTTCTCCGATATTGGGTTTTGTTTGGCCAACTTGATCTATTTATCTTGCAAAGAGAAGAGGTGCTTTGTAGTGGGTTTGATCTTACGATGCTTGATCCCAGTGACAGAAGGGGAACTGACACGTATGTATCGTAGCTACGAAGGATAAAACTATGGGCTCTATTTCTACATAAATAGATCTTGTCTACATCATGTCATCATTATTATTGCATTACTCCGTTTTCCATGAACTTAATACACTAGATGCATGCTCGATAGCGGTCGATGTGTGGAGTAATAGTAGTAGATGCAGGCAGGAGTCGGTCTACTAATCTTGGACGTGATGCCTATATAATCATCATTGCCTGGATATCGTCATGATTATTTGAAGTTCCATCAATTTCCCAACAGTAATTGTTCACCCAGCATTTGCTACTAATCTTGCAAAGAGAAGCCACTAGTGAAATCTACGGCCCCCAGGTCTCTTTCTCATATTGTTTGCCTTTGCGATCTATTTTCCTTTGCTTTTATTTTCACATCTATTAAACCAAAAACCCAAAAATACCTTTGCGCAATTTATCTTATTTGGTGTTCGATCTATCAATATTTACAACTCCATCACGTCTGTTACCCGAAAGGGATTGACAACCCCTTTTACACGTCGGGTTGCGAGTATTTGTTATTTGTGTGCAGGTGTCGTTTATGTTGTGTTGCTTGGTTCAACTACTGGTTCGATAACCTTGGTTTCTTCACCGAGGGAAATACCTACCGCTTCTATACTGCATCATCCCTTCCTCTTTGGGAAAATATTGATGTAGTTCTAGCAGACATTGATGTCTACTACACAACCTTCTTCTTGTAGACGTTGTTGGGCCTCCAAGTGCAGAGGTTAGTAGGACAGTAGAAAATTTCCCCCAAGTGGATGACCTTAGGTTTATCAATCCATGGGAGGCGTAGGATGAAGATGGTCTCTCTCAAACAACCCTGCAACCAAATAACAAAGAGTCTCTTGTGTCCCCAACACACCCAATACAATGGCAAATTGTATAGGTGCACTAGTTCAGCAAAGAGATGATGATACAAGTGCAATATGGATGGTAGATATAGGTTTTTGTAATCTGAAATTATAAAAACAGCAAGGTAACAGTAATAAAAGTGAGCGAAAACGGTATTGCCATGCTTCGAAACAAGGCCTAGGGTTCATACTTTCACTAGTGCAAGTTCTCTCAACATAATAACATAATTAGATCATATAATATTCCCTCAACATGCAACAAAGAGTCACTCCAAAGTCACTAATAGCGGAGAACAAACGAAGAGATTATTGTAGGGTACCAAACCACCTCAAAGTTATTCTTTCCAATCAATCCATTGGGCTATTCCTATAAGTGTCACAAACAACCCTAGAATTCATAGTAAAATAATACTTCAAGACACAAATCAACCAAAACCCTAATGTCACCTAGATACTCCAAAGTCACCACAAGTATCTGCGGGTATGATTATACGATATGCATCACAAAATCTTAGATTCATCTATTCAAACCAACACACAGAACTTCAAAGAGCGCCCGAAAGTTTCTACCGGAGAGTCAAGACGAAAACTTGTGCCAACCCCTATGCATAGATTCCCAAGGTCACGGAACCCACAAGTTGATCACCAAAACATACATCAAGTGTTCTCAAATCCTTAAAGACTCAATCCGATAAGATAACTTCAAAGGGAAAACTCAATCCATTACAAGAAGGTAGAGGGGGAGAAACATCATAAGATCCAACTATAATAGCAAAGCACGTGGTACATCAAGATCGTCCCAAATCAAGAAAATGAGAGAGAGAGAGAGAGACAGAGAGAGAGAGAGAGAGAGAGAGAGAGAGAGAGAG
>LR738709.1:269979525-270085580 GCA_902687465.1 Secale cereale
CCCCCCCTCCGACAGGGTGCCAGAACAGGGTCCCGATTGGTTTTTGGTGGCTACAGAGGCTTGCGGCGGCAGAACTCCCGATCTAGGTTATTTTCTGGAGGTTTGGGGATTTATAGGAGAGGTTGGCGTCGAGAACAAGTTAGGGGGCCCTACAGAGAGTCCACGAGGCACAGGGGTGCGCCCTAGGGGGGTGGGCGCGCCCTCCACCCTCGTGGGTCCCATGGGCCTCCCCTCCAGTAACTCTTCATTCCAGTATTTTTTAAATTTTCCAGAAAAAATCTCCGTTGATTTTCAGCGCATTCCAAGAACTTTTATTTCTGCACAAAAACATCACCACGGTAGTTCTGCTGAAAATAGCGTCTGTCCGGGTTAGTTCTAACCAAATCATACCAGAATCATGTAGAAATATTATAAACATGGCATGAATACATCAAAAATTATAGATACATTGGAGACGTATCAGCATCCCCAAGCTTAATTCCTGCTCGTCCTCGAGTAGGTAAATGACAAAAACATAATTTTTGATGTGGAATGCTACCTAACATATTTATCAATGTAATATCTTTTTATTGTGGCAACAATATTCGGATCCATAAGATTCAAAACAAAAGTTTAATATTTACATAAAAATAATAATACTTCAAGCATACTAACAAAGCAATTATGTCTTCTCAAAATAACATGGCCAAAGAAAGCTATTCCTACAAAATCATATAGTCTGGCTATGCTCTATCTTCATCACACAAAATATTTAAATCATGCACAACCCCAGTTTCAGCCAAGCAATTGTATCATACTTTAGTGTTCTCAAACTTTTTCAACTTTCACGCAATACATGAGTGTGAGCCATGGACATAGAACTATAGTGGAACAGAATGGTGGTTGTCGAGAAGACAAAAAGGGAGAAGATAATCTCACATCAACTTGGCGTATCAACGGGCTATGGAGATGCCCATCGATAGATATCAATGTGAGCGAGTAGGGATTGCCATGCAACGGATGCACTAGAGCTATAAGTTCATGAAAGTTCAAAAAGAAACTAAGTGGGTATGCATCCAACTTGCTTGCTCATGAAGACCTAGGGCATTTGAGGAAGCCCATCATTGAAATATACAAGCCAAGTTCTATAATGAAAAATTCCCACTAGTATATGAAAGTGACAACATAGGAGACTCTCTATCATGAAGATCATGGTGCTACTTTGAAGAACAAGTGTGCTAAAAGGATAGTAGCATCGCCCCTTCTCTCTTTTTCTCTCATTTTTTTGGGCCCTCTCTTTTCTGGCATCTTATTTTATTTTATTTTATTATTTTTCGTCCGGATTCTCATCCCGACTTGTGGGGGAATAATAGTCTCCATCATCCATTCCTCACTGGGACAATGCTCTAATAATGATGATCATCACACTTTTATTTACTTACAACGCATGAATTACAACTCGATACTTAGAACAAGATTTGGCTCTATATGAATGCCTCCGGTGGTGTATCAGGATGTGCAATGAATCAAGAGTGACATGTATGAAAGAATTATGAACGGTGGCTTTGCCACAAATACGATGTCAACTACATGATCATGCAAAGCAATATGACAATGATGGAGCGTGTCATAATAAACGGAACGATGGAAAGTTGCATGGCAATATATCTCGGAATGACTATGGAAATGCCATAATAGGTAGGTATGGTGGCTGTTTTGAGGAAGATATATGGTGGGTGTATGGTACCCCGAAAGTTGCACGGCATAAGAGAGGCTAGCAATGGTGGAAGGGTGAGGTGCGTATAATCCACGGACTCAACATTAGTCATAAAGAACTCACATACTTATTGCAAAAATCTATTAGTCATCGAAAAAAAGTACTACGTGCATGCTCCTAGGGGAAGGTTTGGTAGGAGTTAACCAACGCGTGATCCCGACCTCCACTCATAAGGAAGACAATCAATAAATAAACCATGCTCCAACTTCATCACATAACGGTTCACCATACGTGCATGCTACGGGAATCACAAACTTTAACACAAGTATCTCTCAAATTCACAACTACTCCACTAGCATGACTCTAATATCACCATCTTCATATCTCAAAACAATCATAAAGAATCAAACTTCTCATAGTATTCAATGCACTTTATATGAAAGTTTTTATTATATCCCTCTTGGATGCCTATCATATTAGGACTAAATTTATATCCAAAGAAAATTACCATGCTATTTAAGACTCTCAAAATAATATAAGTGACGCATGTGAGTTCATCAATTTCTTCAAAATAAAACCACCGCCGTGCTCTAATAGATGTAAGTGAAGCACTAGAGCAAATGACAAACTACTCCAAAAGATATAAGTGAAGATCAATGAGTAGTTGAATAATTATGTAACTATGTGAAGACTTTCTAACATTTAATAATTTAAAATCTTGGGATATTATTCAAACAAAACAAAATAAAACAAATTTACGCTCTAAGCAAAACACATATCATGTGGTGAATAAAAATATAGCTCCAAGTAAAGTTACCGAAGAACGAAGACGAAATAGGGGATGCCTTCCGGGGCATCCCCAAGCTTAGGCTCTTGGTTGTCCTTGAATATTACCTTGGGGTGCCTTGGGAATCCCCAAGCTTAGGCTGTTGCCACTCCTTATTCCATAGTCCATCTAATCTTACCCAAAACTTGAAAACTTCACAACACAAAACTCAACAAAAAACTCGTAAGCTCCGTTTGTATGAGAAAATAAATCACCACTTAGGTACTGTTGTGAACTCATTATAAATTCATGTCGTATCTACTGTACTCCTACTTCTCTATGCTTCATACCCTCCGATACTACTCATAGATCCATCAAAATAAGCAAACAACACAATGAAAACAGAATCTCTCAAAAACAGAATAGTATGTAGTAATCTGTAACTCTCGAACACTTTTGTAACTCCACAAATTCTGAAATAAATTGGTGGACGTGAGGAATTTGTCTATTAATCTTCTTCAAAAATAATCAACTCAAAATCACTCTTCTGAAAAAAATGACAGCTAATCTCGTGATCGCAAAGTTTCTATTTTTTACAGCAAGATCACATTAAATTCCACCCAAGTCGTCCCAAAGGTTCTAGTTGTCACTTTATTGAAACAAAAGCTATAAAACATGATTACTACAGTATCTTAATCATGTGGACACACAAAAACAGTAAGGGTAAATGTTGGGTTGTCGCCCAACAAGCGCTTTTTTAAATGCCTTTTTAGCTAGGCATAATGATTTCAATGATGCTCGCATAAAAGATAAGAATTGAAACATAAAGAGAACATCATGAAGAATATAACTAGCACATTTACGTCTAAACCACTTCCTATGCATAGGGGTTTTGTGAGCAAACAACTTATGGGAACGTTAATTAACTAGCATAGGAAGGCAAAGCAAGCACAACTTCAAGACTTTAAGCACATAGAGAGGAAACTTGATATTATTGCAACTCCTACAAGCATATATTCCTCCCTCATAATAATTTTTAGTAGCATCATGAATGAATTCTAAAATATAACCATCACATAAATCATTCTGTTCATGATCCCCAAGCATATAAATTTTATTGCTCTCCACATAAGCGAATTTCTTCTCATGAATAATAGTGGGAGCAAACTCAACTAATTATCATGTGAGGCATAATCCAATTGAAAACTAAAATCATGATGACAAGTTTCATGGTTATCATTATTCTTAATAGCATAAAAGTCATCACAATAATCATCATAGATAGCAACTTTGTTCTCATAATCAATTGGAACCTCTTTCGAAATAGTGGATTCATCACTAAATAAAGTCATGATCTCTCCAAATCCACTTTCATAATTATCACAGTAAGATTCAACGCCATCCAAAATAGTGGGATCATTACTTCCTAAAGTTGACACTCTTCCAAACCCACTTTGAGCAATATAATCATCATAAATAGGAGGCATGCATTCATCATAATAAATTTGCTCATCACAACTTGGGGGACTAAAAATATCATCTTCATCAAACATAGCGTCCCCAAGCTTGTGGCTTTGCATATCATTAGTATCATGGATGTTCAAAGAATTCACACTAACAACATTGCAATCTTGCTCATCATTCAAGTATTTAGTGCCAAACATTTTAATGCATTCTTCTTCTAGCACTTCGGCAGAATTTCCCTTTCCCATCAGTTTCACTAAAGACATTAAAAAGATGAAGCATATGAGGCACCCTCAATTCCATTTTTGGGTAGTTTTTTTGTATAAACTAAACTCGTGATAAAACCAGAAACTAAAAGATTTGATTGCACGATCTAAAGATATACCTTCAAGCACTCACCTCTCCGGCAACGGCGCCAGAAAAGAGCTTGATGCCTATTACACAACCTTCTTCTTGTAGACATTATTGGGCCTCCAAGTGCAGAGATTTGTAGGACAGTAGAAAATTTCCCTCAACTGGATGACCTAAGGTTTATCAATCCGTGGGAGGCGTAGGATGAAGATGCTCTCTCTCAAACAACCCTCAACCAAATAACAAAGAGTCTATTATGTCCCCAACACACCCAATACAATGGTAAATTGTATAAGTGCACTAGTTCCGCGAAGAGATGGTGATACAAGTGCAATATGGATGGTAGATATAGGTTTTTGTAATCTAAAATTATAAAAACAGAAAGGTAACAAGTAATAAAAGTGAGCGAAAACGGAATTGCAATGCTTCGAAACAAGGCCTAGGGTTCATACTTTCACTAGTGCAAGTTCTCTCAACAATAATAAAATAATTAGATCATATAACAATCCCTCAACATGCAATAAAGAGTCACTCCAAAGTCACTAATAGCGGAGAACAAACGAAGATATTATTGTAGGGTACGAAACCACCTCAAAGTTATTCTTTTTGATCAATCCATTGGGATATTCCTATAAGTGTCACAAACAGCCCTAGAGTTCATAGTAAAATAACACCTTAAGATACAAATCAACCAAAACCCTAATGTCACCTAGATACTCCAATGTTACCACAAGTATCCACGGGTATGATTATGCGATATGCATCACACAATCTTAGATTCATCTGTTCAAACCAACATAGAGAACTCAAAGAGTGCCCCAAAGTATCTACCGGAGAGTCAAGACGAAAACGTGTGCCAACCCCTATGCATAGATTCCCAAGGTCACGGAACCCGCAAGTTGATCACCAAAACATACATCAAGTGTTATCAAATCCTTGAAGACTCAATCTGATAAGATAACTTCATAGGGAAAACTCAATCCATTACAAGAAGGTAGAGGGGGAGAAACATCATAAGATCCAACTATAATAGCAAAGCTCGTGGTACATCAAGATCGTGCCAAATCAAGAACACGAGAGAGAGAGATCAAACACATAGCTACTGGTACATACCCTCAGCCCCGAGAGTGAACTACTCCCTCCTCGTCATGGAGAGCGCCTCGATGATGAAGATGTCCATCGGTGATGGATCCCCCCTCCGGCAGTGTGCCGGAACAGGGCCCCGATTGGTTTTTGGTGGCTACAAAGGCTTGTGGCGGCAGAACTCCCGATGTAGATTATTTTCTAGAGGTTTGGGGATTTATAGGAGAGGTTGGTGTCGAGAACAAGTCAGGGGGCCCCACGGAGAGTCCATGAGGCATAGGAGCGTGCCCCAGGGGGGTGGGCGCGCCCTCCACCCTCGTGGGGCCCACGTGCCTCCCCTCCAGTAACTCTTCGTTCCAGTATTTTTTAAATTTTCCAAAAAAATCTCCGTTGATTTTTAGCGCATTCGGAGAACTTTTATTTCTGCACAAAAACAAGACCACGGTAGTTCTGCTGAAAACAGCGACAGTCCGGGTTAGTTCTAACCAAATCATACCAAAATCATATAGAAATATTATAAACATGGCATGAATACATCAAAAATTATAGATACATTGGAGACGTATCAACATCCCCAAGCTTAATTCATGCTCGTCCTCGAGTAGGTAAATGATAAAAACAGAATTTTTGATGTGGAATGCTAGCTAACAAATTTATCGATGTAATCTCTCTTCATTGTGGCAAGAATATTCAGATCCATAAGATTCAAAACAAAAGTTTAATATTAACATAAAAATAATAATACTTCAAGCATACTACAAAGCAATTATGTCTTATCAAAATAACATGGCCATAGAAAGCTATCCCTACAAAATGATATAGTCTGGCTATGCTCTATCTTCATCACACAAAATATTTAAATCATGCACAACCCCAGTTTCAGCCAAGCAATTGTTTCATACTTTAGTATTCTCAAACTTTTTCAACTTTCACGCAATACATGAGCGTGAGCCATGGACATAGAACTATAGTGTAATAGAATGGTGGTTGTGGAGAAGACAAAAAGGGAGAATATAATCTCACATCAACTAGGCGTATCAACGGGCTATGGAGATGCCCATCAATAGATATCAATGTGAGTGAGTAGGGATTGCCATCCAACGGATGCACTAGAGCTATAAGTTTATGAAAGCTAAAAAATAAACTATGTGGGTGTGCATCCAACTTGCTTGCTCATGAAGACCTAAGGCATTTGAGGAAGCCCATCATTGGAATATACAAGCCAAGTTCTATAATGAAAAATTCCCACTAGTATATGAAAGTGACAACAAAGGAGACTCTCTATCATGAAGATCATGGTGCTACTTTGAAGCACAAGTGTGGAAAAAGGATAGTAGCATTGCACCGTCTCTCTTTTTCTCTCATTTTTTGGGCCCTCTCTTATTTTTGTCCTCTTTTTTTATTTTATTTTTATTTTTCATCCGGAGTCTCATCCCGACTTGTGGGGGAATCAGTCTCCATCATCCTTTCCTCACTGGGACAGTGCTCTAATAATGACGATCATTACACTTTTATTTACTTACAACTCATGAATTACAACTCGATACTTAGAACAAGATATGACTCTAGATGAATGCCTCCGGCGGTGTACCGGGATGTGCAATGAATCAAGAGTGACATGTATTAAAGAATTATGAACGGTGGCTTTGCCACAAATACGATGTCAACTATATGATCATCCAAAGCAATATGACAATGATGGAGCGTGTCATAATAAACGAAATGGTGGAAAGTTGCATGGCAATATATCTCGGAATGGCTATGGAAATGCCATAATAGGTAGGTATGGTGGCTGTTTTTAGGAAGGTATATGGTGGGTGTGTGGTACCGGCGAAAGTTGCGCGACACAAGAGAGGCTAGCAATGGTGGAAGGGTGAGAGCGCGTATAATCCATGGACTCAACATTAGTCATAAAGAACTCACATACTTATTGCAAAAATCTATTAGTCATCGAAACAAAGTACTACGTGCATGCTCCTAGGGGAAGGGTTGGTAAGAGTTAACCATCGTGCGATCCCGACCTCCACTCATAAGGAAGACAATCAATAAATAAACCATGCTCCAACTTCATCACATAACGGTTCACCATACATGCATGCTACGGGAATCACAAACTTTAACACAAGTATCTCTCAAATTCACAATTATTCCACTAGAATGACTCTAATATCACCATCTTCATATCTCAAAACAATCATAAAGAATCAAACTTCTCATAGCATTCAATGCACTTTATATGAAAGTTTTTATTATATCCCTCTTGGATGCCTATCATATTAGGACTAAATTTATAACCAAAGAAAATTACCATGCTGTTTAAGACTCTCAAAATAATATAAGTGAAGCATGTGAGTTAATCAATTTCTTCAAAATAAAACCACCGTCGTGCTCTAATAGATGTAAGTGAAGCACTAGAGCAAATGACAAACCACTCCAAAAGATATAAGTGAAGATCAATGAGTAGTTGAATAATTATGTAACTATGTGAAGAATCTCTAACATTTAATAATTTAAGATCTTGTGATATTATTAAAACATCAAGCAAAACAAAATAAAATAAATTGACGCTCCAAGCAAAACACATATCATGTGGTGAATAAAAATATAGCTCCAAGTAAAGTTACCGATGAACGAAGACGAAACAGGGGATGCCTTCCGGGGCATCCCCAAGCTTAGGCTCTTGGTTGTCCTTGAATATTACCTTGGGGTGCCTTGGGCATCCCCAAGCTTAGGCTCTTGCCACTCCTTATTCCATAGTCCGTCAAATCTTACCCAAAACTTGAAAACTTCACAACAGAAAACTCAATAGAAAACTCGTAAGCTCCATTTGTATAAGAAAATAAATCACCACTATTGTACTATTGTGAACTCATTTTAAATTCATATTGTGTCATATATGCTGTATTCCAACTTCTCTATGGTTCATATCCTCCGATACTACTCACAGATTCATCAAAAGAAGCAAACAACACAATGAAAACAGAATCTGTCAAAAATGGAACAGTCTGTAGTAATCTATAACTCTCAAACACTTCTGTAACTCCAAAAATTCTGAAATAAATTGGTGGACGTGCGGAATTTGTCTATTAATATTCTTCAAAAAGAATCAACTCAAAATCACTCTTCTGAAAAAATGACAGCTAATCTCATGAGCGCAAAGTTTCTGTTTATTACAGCAAGATCGCATTAACTTTCACCCAAGTCTTCCCAAAGGTTCTACTTGGCAATTTATTGGAAACAAAAGCTATAAAACATGATTACTACAGTATCTTAATCATGTGGACACACAAAAACATTAAGGGTATATGTTGGGTTGTCTCCCAACAAGCGCTTTTTTAATGCCTTCTTAGCTAGGCATAATGATTTCAATGATGCTCGCATAAAAGATAAGAATTAAAACATAAAGGGAGATGTCGGGACCCCGACTTAGAAGCCGAGATCACCGAGTGCACGTGTACAGTGATCCCAGAGATCAATGCTCACTGAACACACAGAAGCTGAATAACAAGAGTCTTACATCCATACATATCGTCTTACACAAATTAAGGCCATTATGGCCAAGTCTTACATAGATAAAGCCTCACGGCTGAATAGCAAATAACTCAAATAGCGGAAGTCTTCGATGATAGGTAGAACCCATGCCATCTGCCTTAACCCTACAGGCATTCTGACTGGGATAGCGTCCTAGTTCGCATGCTCGTCTCCAAAGAACTCTTCCTCATATTCTTGTTCCTCCATGCCTGGCCAATTAAATAACCAGTGGCAAGCCAATGAGTACTTTGAATGTACTCGCAAGCAACCCATGATGTGGTTCAAAATAACAATGCAATTGAACAATAATGAGCAATCTAGCAATGGGCTAGAATAAATATTCTACCATCAAGTGTATGCATCAACGAGTTCACGTAACGTTGAAAACAGGTTACCGATATCAACATGAATGTGATTCAACTCAACGAGTCAAGTCACCACCCTGACTCATCACACACATACTTTCACCGATGAAGTAAAATTCTGGACATAGTTTAAGTAGCACCACCCAACTGTCCATGACCGTGGACACAGCTATTCGAATAGTTTTACACTCTGCAGATGTTGCGCACTTTACCCACAAGATCCGGTAAGCTTTCGTGTCATCCACGATCCCGCAGTACCTCAAGTACTCGGGGGAAGCACCCGGTCATTATCTTTCCTTAGACGACACTAACATAGAGTCCACTCGTTGGTACACGGCCCTCGAGTACAAATAATAGATCACGGGACTTGCCCTAATTTCAATGTCACACGTACCCGAAGGGACCAACGGTGTCTCCGGTGCCCTGTAAAAACAGTTATGGTCGTCTATCCAGGCACGACCCCGTCCCGGGAAAGACCTTAAGTCTTCCCGTCACTAGTAATGCGGGCACCATGCTAGTATCGACCTAAGTAATCAATAAAGCGCCGTCCCATAAGGGGTAGAGTGGTTGCACATGTTTGGTTGGGACGGTAGTCTCACATAAATCTAATCCATTATTTCACCCATGCACAAGATTTACCGGCACATCACTTCTTCCTCAAGTGATGACCTAACTCAACACCCTCGGGCATTAGGGGCACCCGATGGGATTTATGCAAAGATTTCAACCACGAAGGTTCATATCACACTTGCATCACTAAGCATCACTACTTACTATTTGCATGTCATCTAGCACATAGCGAGATTAAGAGCAAGGCATGCATCATGTGGTGGTCCTACTAGGTCGCCACCGTAACTCTACCATCATGTATCGGAAACAAACGGGTTCCGAAGGACAAGTGTATCATGGTCAAAGGGCTGCTTGCCTGGATTGGCTTGGTCTTCAAAGTCTTCAAATCCTTCTCCTTCTCCTTCTTCAGCAACTTCGTCAAATACGGGATCTAATCGTCGCAAAATAACAACGGAAAAATAAGACCATAATGAAAACAGAAAAATCAAAGTGCTCAGAAAAATGTCAACTTATTTTTGTTAAATACTAGAGGGAAAACTAAGATGGAGAAAATTCCTAGTGGGAGTTTTGGAGTGACAGAATGGAACCTAAGGATTTTAGAACAGGAGTTTTATTGCTCAAATTTGAATTTAAATTTGAACAGAATAGAAAAGTTTCATTGTGAAAGTGACACCATTAAATAGGTTGGAATATTACAAGATTTTAGGAGTTGGAATTATTTCATTTGGACTAATATTCATTTCTGTAAAATTAATTGAAATAATTACAGAAAGAATAAAAAGAAATGGCCCTGTGCCACTGGGCCAGAGTGGCCACAGTGCACGGCCCAGGGCATCTAGCCCAGCCGCTCGGGCGCCAGCGCGCGCACGTCAGGGTTTTAAACCTGACGGGCGGGGCCCAGCAGTCAGCGGCAGCGAGGGGAGAGAGGGAGCGGTGAGGATGACAGGCGGGGCCCGCCTGTCATCTTCAACCTCACGGCCACGGCAACGGCGAGCCCACCGGCGTCGATTCCGGCCACGACGAAGCCAACGGAGGGCAGGGATGGGTTCAGCGACGAGTCGCAGAGGTAGTGGTGGTGGTGCGGCTCGCCGGGGAGGTCGGGTTCGTCGGCGGCGAGGCGGGACGGCGGAGGGTCGTCGGGAAGCTGCTGGCTAGCTTGTTTCCGGCAGCTGCAGAAGGGGAAAATGGAGGGGAACGCATCAGTGGTGCATGGTGGTTCCAAATCGAGCAAAAGGAAGGGCGGAGGAGGCATGTACCCTGAGATCCCCGGCTACCCGACGCGGCGGAGCTCCGGTCGATCCCGAGCACAGGGGCTTTCTGGGGTGGAGTGAGTGGTGCGGGAGTGTTGCTGGGGGTGTGTTGAGGCTGCTGGTGCCGTTGGAGAGGCCGGGGCACGCTTATATAGCCGCGCCCATGGTCCACCGTGGACTCGTGCGCCGGCGAGGTTGCAGGCGAGGCCAAAGGCTGTTCTGGTGCCTGTGATCGAGCCGGGGAGGATCGTGGATGTGTTCCACGTCTAGTTGAGGGGAGAGGAGGAGTGGGGGATGCTCCAGACCGCGCGCGCGTGTGAGCCCGACGAGTGGAGGTCGCGGGCGGCCGGTGCGCGTGTGGAGACGGCCACTGGAGGGCGTAGGAGGAGGGGGACAGCACCGGTGGAGGCTGCGGACATCGAGGCGCGTTGAGAGGCGCGAGGGGAGAGCCCGAGGCTGTCGGGGGCAGGCGATTGGGCGAAGCTACAGTGCGGTGGCGCACTGTAGTGCGCTCTGGAGCGCCCTTATCGCATGCCATGGCATGCCATTGGCCCTCTGGACGCGTCCACCGTGTCTGGGGGGTCCAGGGTGATGCAAGCACTACGGATGAGGCTTTGGATGCTCTTAAGATGCTGTGAGAGAGAAGAGAGGCTGGTGACTTGGTAGAAAATGGATGTCCAGCAGGGTGAACTAGGTTTTTTACCCCTCAATCATGGAGCTGGAGACATGGGAGAGTTACTGGAGGTAGATAGTAACCAGATGAAGCTGTGGTAAAAAGTTGAGGCCAAGGTATATAGTAAAAGTGATCAAGATGGTAGTTTTGGTAAAATAGCAGAAGGTGTTTGATGAGTGTTTGGTCAGGCAAATGATCTCCACTTGCCATGACACTTAACAGGATTGAATGACATGTGAAAATAGGGTGTTTCACCAAATTTGGGCTCATTTGAAGAAACTAGCCAATGTAACTTTGGTGAACCGTAGAAATCAACAGAAATGGCTTCATCTTGTTTGAGTCAAGCTAATCATCTCCCCTTTATGCACCACTTGGTGTAGTTTCATTATTTGGGGTATTGATCATGCCCACAAAGTTTGAAGCTCCAGGTAAAAAGTTGGTAATGCAAAGTTGTTCAAATTTGCATCTGAACAGAAAGGGTTTTGGGGTATTCAGGTCAAGTTGCTCTATTCCAATTCTTGTGCCATTTGGTCTAGATGCCTTATTAGGCCATTCTAGCATGTGCACCAAATTTGAGAGCATTTGGACAAGTTTGGCAATGTAGAGTTGCTCAAACTTCAAATATGGACAGAATGGTTATGAAGGGTTTTGAGGATGTTTTCCTGCTTCCCAAGGCATGGGACTTGGCAAGATCATCAAATATGTCATATATGACATGATAGAATTTCCCTAGATTTTTTGGAGAATATTTCCTTTGTAAATATTTCAAAAGCTTGAAATATCCAGAAAGGGTTTTTGAGGGATTAGCCCATTATTTTGAACATGACCAAGTGTTGAAACTCTTATATATGGACCATGTATGTCCTATGAGTCTCCCTGAATTTTGGCGAATATTTTTGAAATACTTAAATAATTTTTCCCTATTAAAGACCATTTCTGGCCTTAAGAAAAAGCTTTTAAATAAAATAGGAAAATAACTTTTAAAATTATACTTTTGTGGTTTCTGGGAGTCCTATGACTACTAGGTCTCAAATACACCTTTTGAAATAATATTCTCACCCTAAATCAAGCACTTGCAGTGCAAACCTTAATTCAGGGATTTTAGGAATACTAAATTTATAAAATACATTTTGGCCAAATTAATTTTGTAAGAAAATGCTATACTATTATATAACACTTGGTATGATCATTGGGCAGAAGTTTTGGGTATGGAGATGAATTATACAAGAGGTAATAGTTGACTTTAATGAGCACATAAAAAGCACATGAAGAAAAACTCAATTCCAAATAAAAGCCAAATGATGCCAAAAAAAAATTTTGCTGGTCCAAATTTTCATGCTTCATTGATGCAAATAACATGTTACAAAATGTAGGGTGTGACAGACCTACCCCCCTTACAAGGATCTCGTCCCCGAGATTCCTAAACTAGGTCTTAAAAGAGATCGGGAAACTCGGATATAAGATAGTCTTCACGTTCCCAGGTTGCTTCAGCTTTGGTGTGGTTGCTCCACTGGACCTTGAAGTACTTGATGGTACGGCTTCGTGTCTGTCGTTCTGCTTCATCCAGAATGCGAATGGGCTTCTCGTGGTAGGTCAAATCCAGTCTCTTCTGCCTTCAAACGTTCTCTGACTAGTTGGACTTGCTCTTCTGCTGCATGGAGAATATCCGGTCCAAAGACTAGCCCTTCTCCAGTCTCTGACCAGTTGAGGGGTGTGCGACATCTGCGTCCGTACAACACCTCAAACGGTGCCATCTGAAGGCTCGACAGATAACTGTTGTTATAGGAGAACTCGGCAAAAGGGAGACAATCTTCCCACTTGGCTCCATATGCCAAGACACAGGCTCGGAGCATGTCTTCGAGAATTTGATTTACTCGTTCTGTCTGACCTCCGGTCTGTGGGTGAAAAGCCGTGCTGAAAGATAACTTGGTTCCCAAGGCTTCTTGGAACTTCTTCCAGAACCTTGAGGCGAACTGGGTTCCTCGATCTGACACCGTGAAGACTTACGATTCTGTCGATGTAGAGAGCTGCCAGCCGGTTGCCATCATAAGTGGTCTTGACAGGAATGAAATGGGCCACCTTGGTCAAATGATCGACTATGACCCAGATAGAGTCATGTCCTCTATCCGACCTTGGTAATCCAGTGATGAAGTCCATTCCGATTTTATCCCACTTCCACTCAGGAACCTTGAGTGGCTAGAGCAATCCAGCGGGTCGCTGATATTCAGCCTTGACCCTTTGGCACACATCACACTTTGCAACATAGGTTGCAATCTCTCTTTTCATCCCGTGCCACCATAATCGTGCCTTCAAGTCTTGGTACATCTTGGTTCCTCCGGGGTGGATGGAATACAGAGTGTCGTGGGCTTCTTGCAGGATCAGGTTCTTCAGCTCTGTGTTGTTTGGTACGCAGATGCGGCCCTTGTACCAAACAATCCCGTGCTCGTCTTCAGAGAATCCTGGGGCCTTGCCTAGCTTCATCTTCTTCTTGATGCCTTCAATGCTTGCGTGTCCATCTTGTGCCTTCTTGACCTCGTCCATCAGGGTCGGTCTGACTTCCAAATGATCCAGAAATCCAGGGGTGACCAATTCCAAACTGAATTGCTCGAGTTCCTTAAACAAGGCTGGCTGCCTTTCTTGAATAATGGCATTCAAAGAGCAAGCCTTCCTGCTTAAGGCATCGGCCACCACGTTAGCCTTCCCGGGGTGATATTGAACACTCAGGTCATAGTCTTTGATGAGTTCCAACCATCTCCGCTGCCTCATGTTCAATTCCTTTTGGGTGAAAATGTACTTCAGACTTTTGTGGTCCGTGTATATCTCACACTGTTTCCCTAGGAGGTAATGCCGCCATGTCTTCAAGGCATGAACTACTGCCGCTAGCTCAAGATCGTGAGTAGCGTAGTTCTCCTCGTGAGGTCGTAGCTGCCTGGAGAGGTAGGCTATGACTCGGCCTTCTTGCATCAGAACGCTTCCCAATCCGGTTCGAGAGGCATCACAATATATCACGAACTCCTTGTGAATATCAGGTGTTGCCAGAACTAGGGCGGTGGTCAATCTCTTCTTGAGCTCTTGGAAGCTTTCTTCGCATTTTGGCGTCCACTCGAACTTCTTGTCCTTCTTGAGGAGCTGAGTCATTGGCCGTGCAATGCTAGAGAATCCTTCCACGAATTTGCGGTAATACCCCGCAAGTCAAAGGAAGCTTCTGACTTCCTTGACGGTCGTTGGAGATTGCCATTGGGTCACAACTTCGATCTTTGCGGGATCTACTGATAATCCTTCCTCGGTCAAGACTTGACCTAAGAATCCAATTTTATGCAGCCAGAAGTCACACTTGCTGAATTTGGCATATAGTTGGTGCTCCCGAAGCTTATCTAGGACCATCCTCAAATGTTGCTCGTGCTCTTCCTCCGACTTCGAGAAGACAAGAATGTCATCGATGAAGACAACAACGAACTTGTCCAAATATTCCATGAAGACTTTATTCATGAGGTACATGAAGTAAGCTGGGGCATTGGTTAACCCAAAGGACATGATCGTGCACTCGTACATGCCATATCTGGTTACAAATGCCGTCTTCGGAATATTTTGGGGTCTGATCTTCAGCTGGTAGTACCCAGATCTGAGGTCGATCTTGGAGAACACCTTAGCTCCGCTGAGCTGATAAAATAGATCTTCGATCTTGGGAAGTGGATATTTGTTCTTGATTGTAACTTCATTGAGGGAACGATAGTCAATGCATAAGCGGATGGTACCATCCCTCTTTGCCACAAACAGAACAGGAGATCCCCAAGGGGAGGCACTCGGGCGGATAAATCCCTTCCTCAGCTGCTCTTCCAGTTGCTTCTTCAACTCGGCTAATTCTTCCGTCCCCATTCTCTAAGGCTTCTTATAGATGGGTCCTGCCCTGGGCACGAGCTCGATGATGAACTCAATGTCACGGTCAGGGGGCATTCCCGGTAGTTCATCCGGAAAGACATCAGGATATTCACATACCACCGGTACTTGCTCTAGCCCAACTTCAGACAGACAGTTGACTTGAATGGCTTGAGCGGAAGAGGAGTTGGGAGCGAACTTGACTTCGACTCCTTGGTCATTGGTCACAGTGACTGTCCGATTGGCACAGTCTAACAAGCCTTGGTGCTTGCTGAGCTAATTCATGCCTAGGATCACATCCAAGCCTTGTGATCTCAGGACGATGAGGTCTGCTAGTAAATCTACACCGTTAATGGTAATACTGACTCCCTTACAGCCTATCTTGGCTCTCATCTCTGCTCCGGGGGTTTGTACCACCATAGGGTTATTCAGGGGTGTAGGGATCATGCCACTTTTTAATGCAAATCTTTGAGTGACAAATGAATGCGTTGCTCCAGAATCAAACAAGACAGTTGCAGGTGCTGAGTTGACAAGGAACGTACCCAGCACGACGTTCGGGTCCTCCTGGGCTTCTTCAGCAGTGACGTGATTCACACGCCCCTTCCCATGGTTAGGTTGATTGCGAGGAGCTGGGTTCCTTGGTGGCATCCTGCGGCCTTGTCCTTGGTTCTGCGCATTGGGGCGCGGGGCATCTGGCTTCTTGTTGGGGCACACCCTTGAGATGTGTCCGGACTGACCACATCCAAAGTAAGTGACTTGGTTTGGAATGTTGATCTTGTTGCCACCACTGGTATTGGGGTTGAAAGCTGGCCTTGGGTTGGCATACTGCTGAGGCTGAAAGTTGGTGCGAGGTGCAGGAGTTCTTGGCTGCTGATAGGTTGGCTTGGCCGGGGCTGACTGCCACGGACGAGGTTTCTGGTTGCTGGAACTTCCCTTGCTGACCATCTTGCGCTTGCGATTGTCTTACAAAGCACGCCGCTTGTCTTCAAGCATGAGTGCTTTGTTCACCAGGTCAGGGAAGGTTGGGCAGTCGCACACGACAAGCGAATACTGCAGAGTCTGGTTGAGGCCTTCCATGAAGCGCTCCCTTTTTGCAGCATCAGTGCTGACATCTTCAGGGGCATACCTTGACAGAACACTGAACTTCTGCATGTACTCCTTGACAGTGCCACTTCCTTGCTTCAGGGCTCGGAACTCACGCTTTTTGATAGCCATGATTCCGGAAGGAATGTGGGCCTTGCGGAATTCTGCCTTGAAGTTGACCCAAGTGATGTCTTGTTGAGCATGCATGACCTTGAATCCATCCCACCAAGCTCTAGCAGTCCCCCTGAGGCAGTGGGCTGCATAAGCCACCTTCTCGCGGTCTTCGGTGCATCCGACTAGTTCCAGTATGTCCTCAATGGAGCGGACCCAGTCGTTTGCATCCAGGGGTTCAGCAGTCTCGATAAAGGTTGGCGGTGCATGCTTCTTGAATTCTGCCAACGTGGAACGTACCATTCCCCGCCGGCTGGCGGTTGTTGGTGACAGCTTGAGCAATCAGCTGAAGGGCTGTAGTGTTGGCTTGGCGTTCCTCGCGGAAAGCTTGGAGAAGCTGAGCCATGTCCATGTTCGGGGGAGGTGGTGGTGGTGGAGCTTGGTCGTTGGTTTGGTCGTGGCCTGCCTCTGACTGAGCGGATGCTCTGGCTTCAGTCTGCTGGGTAGAGGTACCAGTACGAGTTACAACAGGCATCCTGTTGGAGCGGTAAAAGGTCTCATGACTTGGAAGGAAGAAAGCAAGATAGAGGGGTGCCTAGTAAGGGGGTGGGTGTGACACTAATCAAATCATGCAAGGGCCGTAAGTCCAAAACACATTAAAATCCAAATGGGTGATGCAGTCGTTTACACATTCCCGAAGGAAGAATACGACATACATCCAGACACAGCAAAAGCAAACACTAGATGGTTTCATATGAACCATACAAGGACTCGACTGCGCATAGGGGTTACACGACCTATCCTACCGTAGAGGTCACAACTGGCATATCCGAGTAGCGAATAATGCCGGCTCTTCTGGGTCTTCCTCCTTGTCTTCATCTGTCTGGGCCCCCTTGTCACTTGAGGGTGTGGGGGAGTGGAGGAGTTGGATACGACAGTGCTTCGTCGGTGGTGCAGGGAAAAGCTTGCGATATTCCCTTGCCGTCATCCGGCGTCGCCGAGGTGGTTCTTCATTCTTGGAAGATACATCCTTGGAGGGCCTTCCGCCTCGGTATGCGACAGCGGACAGTCCATAAGGTGCTCCTTCCTTCTTGATCCTATTTGTCTTCTCTTGAGCTCGACGAAGAAGTGCCTTGGTCTTGTGAAGTTCTTCTCGAAGCTTCATTGATTCCGAGGCCAGGTCTTGTGCCAAGCTGTCGGCACATAGACTAAAGTAGGTCTGGAACCGAAGCGAGAGTCCTTCCTTTAGTGGAGGGGCTAGTGCGCTGCTTTCTTCTTCACCTTCCTTCCAGTAAGGTAAGAAGCTGGTTGTTATCTTGGCTGCCATCTCCGGAAGAAGCTCGCGCAGACGGGTTAGTGCCTTGAGTGCAGCAGCCTCGACAGCAAGAGGTAGTGTTGCCATCTGGGGTCCCTCGAAGAACCAACTTGTGGGAGGATCGTTTGCCTTCACGATCACCTCCACATGGTATTCCACCTCAGTGTCGCTAACCCAATGCTCATGGTATGTGAGGATGGGTGCTCGGTGGAACTGACACTCCTGGAGGCTATCCTCGAGAAGCAAAGGAAACCCAGTGGTCAAGTGCTCTTCGGGTACAGCGGCCATCTACAAAGGTGGAATAGGAGAGGTTAATAAGCTGACGAAATTTTAGGTTTAGAAAAGAAGAGAGGTTCAGAAGGTTTTTGAAAAAGGGTCTCATCTAACTAACGCCCATGCTAACTAAGGCTTCCTACAGTCAGGATGGCTTTGATACCAGCTCTGCCGGGACCCCGACTTAGAAGCCGAGATCACCGAGTGCACGTGTACAGTGATCCCAGAGATCAATGCTCACAGAACACACAGAAGCTGAATAACAAGAGTCTTACATCCATACATATCGTCTTACACAAATTAAGGCCATTATGGCCAAGTCTTACATAGATAAAGCCTCACGGCTGAATAGCAAATAACTCAAATAGCGGAAGTCTTCGATGATAGGTAGAACCCATGCCATCTGCCTTAACCCTACAGGCATTCTGACTGGGATAGCGTCCTAGTTCGCATGCTCGTCTCCAAAGAACTCTTCCTCATATTCCTGTTCCTCCATGCCTGGCCAATTAAATAACCAGTGGCAAGCCAATGAGTACTTTGAATGTACTCGCAAGCAACCCATGATGTGGTTCAGAATAACAATGCAATTGAACAATAATGAGCAATCTAGCAATGGGCTAGAATAAATATTCTACCATCAAGTGTATGCATCAACGAGTTCACGTAACCTTGAAAACAGGTTACCGATATCAACATGAATGTGATTCAACTCAACGAGTCAAGTCACCACCCTGACTCATCACACACATACTTTCACCGATGAAGTAAAATTCTGGACATAGTTTAAGTAGCACCACCCAACTGTCCATGACCGTGGACATGGCTATTCGAATAGTTTTACACTCTGCAGAGGTTGCGCACTTTACCCACAAGATCCGGGAAGCTTTCGTGTCATCCACGATCCCGCAGTACCTCAAGTACTCGGGGGAAGCACCCGGTCATTATCTTTCCTTAGACGACACTAACATAGAGTCCACTCGTTGGTACACGGCCCTCGAGTACAAATAATAGATCACGGGACTTGCCCTAATTTCAATGTCACGCGTACCCAAAGGGACCAACGCTGTGTCTGGTGCCCTGTAAAAATAGTCATGTTCGTCTATCCAGGCACGACCCCGTCCCGGGAAAGACCTTAAGTCTTCCCGTCACTAGTAATGCGAGCACCATGCTAGTATCGACCTAAGTAATCAATAAAGCCCCGTCCCATAAGGGGTAGAGTGGTTGCACATGTTATGTTGGGACGGTAGTCACACATAAAATCTAATCCATTATTTCACCCATGCACAAGATTTACCGGCACGTCACTTCTTCCTCAAGTGATGACCTAACTCAACATCACCCTCGGGCATTAGGGGCACCCGATGGGATTTATGCAAAGATTTCAACCACGAAGGTTCACATCACACTTGCATCACTAAGCATCACTACTTACTATTTGCATGTCATCTAGCACATAGCAAGATTAAGAGCAAGGCATGCATCATGTGGTGGTCCAACTAGGTCACCACCGTAACTCTACCATCATGTATCGGAAAGAAACGGGTTCCGAAGGACAAGTGTATCATGGTCAAAGGGCTGCTTGCCTGGATTGGCTTGGTATTCAAAGTCTTCAAATCCTTCTCCTTCTCCTTCTTCAGCAACTTCGTCAAATACGGGATCTAATCGTCGCAAAATAACAACGGAAAAATAAGACCATAATGAAAACAGAAAAATCAAAGTGCTCAGAAAAATGTCAACTTATTTTTGTTAAATACTAGAGGGAAAACTAAGATGGAGAAAATTCCTAGTGGGAGTTTTGGAGTGACAGAATGGAACCTAAGGATTTTAGAACAGGAGTTTTATTGCTCAAATTTGAATATAAATTTGAACAGAATAGAAAAGTTTCATGGATATGTGTGAAAGTGACACCATTAAATAGGTTGGAATATTACAAGATTTTAGGAGTTGGAATTATTTCATTTGGACTAATATTCATTTCTGTAAAATTAATTGAAATAATTATAGAAAGAATAAAAAGAAGGCCCTGTGCCACTGGGCCAGAGTGGCCACAGTGCACGGCCCAGGGCATCTAGCCCAGCCGCTCGGGCGCCACCGCGCGCACGTCAGGGTTTTAAACCTGACAGGCGGGGCCCAGCGGTCAGCGGCAGCGAGGGGAGAGAGGGAGCGGTGAGGATGACAGGCGGGGCCCGCCTGTCATCTTCAACCTCTCGGCCACGGCCACGGCGAGCTCACCGGCATCGATTCCGGCCACGGCAAAGCCAACGGAGGGCAGGGATGGGTTCAGCGACGAGTCGCGGAGGTAGTGGTTGTGGTGCGGCTCGCCGGGGAGGTCGGGTTCGTCGGCGGTGAGGCGAGACGGCGGAGGGTCGTCGGGAAGCTGCTAGCTAGCTCGTTTCCGGAAGCTTCAGAAGGGGAAAATGGAGGGGAATGCATCAGTGGTGCATGGTGGTTCCAAATCGAGCAAAAGGAAGGGCGGAGGAGGCCTATACCCCGAGATCTCCGGCTACCCGACGCGGCGGAGCTCCGGTCGATCCCGAGCACAGGGGCTTTCTGGGGAGGAGTGAGTGGTGCGGGAGTGTTGCTGGGGGTGTGTTGAGGCTGCTGGTGCCGTTGGAGAGGCCGAGGCACGCTTATATAGCCGCGCCCATGGTCCATCGTGGACTCGTGCGCTGGCGAGGTTGCAGGCGAGGCCAGAGGCTGTTCTGGTGCCTGTGATCGAGCCAGGGAGGATCGTGGACGTGTTCCACGTCTAGTTGAGGGGAGAGGAGGAGCGGGGGACGCTCCAGACCGCGCGCGCGTGTGAGCCCGACGAGTGGAGGTCGCGGGCGGCCGGTGCGCGTGTGGAGACGGCCACTGGAGGGCGTAGGAGGAGGGGGACAGCACCGGTGGAGGCTGCGGACATCGAGGCGCGTTGAGAGGCGCGAGGGGAGAGCCCGAGGCTGTCGGGGGCAGGCGATTGGGCGAAGCTACCGTGCGGTGGCGCACTGTAGCACGCTCTGGAGCGCCCTTATCGCATGCCATGGCATGCCATTGGTCCTCTGGACGCGTCCACCGTGTCTAGGGGGTCCAGGGTGATGCAAGCACTACGGATGATGCTTTGGATGCTCTGAAGATGCTGTGAGAGAGAAGAGAGGCTGGTGACTTGGTAGAAAATGGCTGTCCAGCAGGGTGAACTAGGGTTTTTACCCCTCAATCATGGAGCTGGAGACATGGGAGAGTTACTGGAGGTAGCTAGTAACCAGATGAAGCTGTGGTAAAAAGTTGAGGCCAAGGTATATAGTAAAAGTGATCAAGATGGTAGTTTTGGTAAAATAGCAGAAGGTGTTTGATCAGTGTTTGGTCAGGCAAATGATCTCCACTTGCCATGACACTTAACAGGATTGAATGACATGTGAAAATAGGGTGTTTCACCAAATTTGGGCTCATTTGAAGAAACTAGCCAATGTAACTTTGGTGAACCCTAGAAATCAACAGAAATGGCTTCATCTTGTTTGAGTCAAGCTAATCATCTCCCCTTGATGCACCACTTGGTGTAGTTTCATTATTTGGGGTATTGATCATGCCCACAAAGTTTGAAGCTCCAGGTAAAAAGTTGGTAATGCAAAGTTGTTCAAATTTGCATTTGAACAGAAAGGGTTTTGGGGTATTCTGGTCAAGTTGCTCTATTCCAATTCTTGTGCCATTTGGTCTAGATGCCTTATTAGGCCATTCTAGCATGTGCACCAAATTTGAGAGCATTTGGACAAGTTTGGCAATTTAGAGTTGCTCAAACTTCAAATATGGACAGAATGGTTATGAAGGGTTTTGAGGATGTTTTCCTGCTTCCCAAGGCATGGGACTTGGCAAGATCATCAAATATGTCATATATGACATGATAGAATTTCCCTGGAATTTTTGGAGAATATTTCCTTTGTAAATATTTCAAAAGCTTGAAATATCCAGAAAGGGTTTTTGAGGGATTAGCCCATTATTTTGAACATGACCAAGTGTTGAAACTCTTATATATGGACAATATATGTCCTATGAGTCTCCTTGAATTTTGGCAAATATTTTTGAAATACTTAAATAATTTTTCCCTATTAAAGACCATTTCTGGCCTTAAGAAAAAGCTTTTAAATAAAATAGGAAAATAACATTTAAAAGTATACTTTTGTGATTTCTGGGAGTCCTATGACTACTAGGTCTCAAATACACCTTTTGAAATAATATTCTCACCCTAAATCAAGCACTTGCAGTGCAAACCTTAATTCAGGGGTTTTAGGAATACTAAATTTATAAAATACATTTTGGCCAAATTAATTTTGTAAGAAAATGCTATACTATTATATAACACTTGGTATGATCATTGGGCAGAAGTTTTGGGTATGGAGATGAATTATACAAGAGGTAATAGTTGACTTTAATGAGCACATTAAAAGCACATGAAGAAAAACTCAATTCCAAATAAAAGCCAAATGATGCCAAAAAAATTTGTTGGTCCAAATTTTCATGCTTCATTGATGCAAATAACATGTTACAAAATGCAGGGTGTGACAGGAGACCATCATGAAGAATATAACTAACACATTTATGTCTAACCCACTTCCTATGCATAGGGATTTTGTGATCAAACAACTTATGGGAACGATAATTAACTACATAGGAAGGCAAAGCAAGCATAACTTCAAGATTTTAAGCACATAGAGAGGAAAGTTGATATTATTGCAGATCCTACAAGCATATATTCCTCCCTCATAATAATTTCTAGTAGCATCATGAATGAATTCAACAATATAACCATCACATAAAAGCATTCTTTTCCTGATGCCCAAGCATATAAATTTTATTACTCTCCACATAAGCGAATTTCTTCCCATGAATAATAGTGGGAGAGAACTCGACGAAATAATTATCATGTGAGGCATAATCCAATTGAAAACTACAGTTTCATGGTTATCACTATTCTTAATAGCATACAAGTCATCACAATAATCATCATAGATAGCAACTTTGTTCTCATAATCAATTGGAACCTCTTCCGAAATAGTGGATTCATCACTAAATAAAGTCCTGATCTCTCCAAATCCACTTTCACAATTATCACAGTAAGATTCAAGACCCTCCAAAATAGTGGGATCATTACTTCCTAAAGTTGACACTCTGCCAAACCCACTTTCATCAATATAATCATGATAAATAGGAGGCATACTATCATCATAATAAATTTGCTCATCAAAACTTTTGGGACTAAAAATATCATCTTCATCAAACATAGCGTCCCCAAGCTTGTGGCTTTGCATATCATTAGCATCATGGATATTCAAAGAATTCTCACTAACAACATTGTAATCTTGCTCATCATTCAAGTATTTAGTGCCAAACATTTTAATGCATTCTTCTTCTAGCACTTCGCCAGAGTTTTCCTTTCCCATCATTTTCACGAAAGACATTAAAAAGAAGAAACATATGAGGCACCCTCAATTCCAGTTTTTTTGTAGTTTTCTTTTTATAAACTAAACTCGTAATAGAACAAGAAACTATAATATTTGATTGCAAGATATAAAGATATACCTTCAAGCACTCACCTCCCGGTAACGGCGCAAGAAAAGAGCTTGATGCCTACTACACAACCTTCTTCTTGTTCGTAGGATAGTAGCAAATTTCCCTCAAGTGGACGACCTAAGGTTTATCAATCCGTGGGTGGTGTAGGATGAAGATGGTATCTCTCAGTCAACCCTGCAACCAAATAACAAAGAGTCTCTTGTGTCCCCAACACACCCAATCATATAACAATCCCTCAACATGCAACAAAGAGTCACTCCAAAGTCACTAATAGCAGAGAACAAACGAAGAGATTATTCTAGGGTACGAAACTACCTCAAAGTTATTCATTGCGATCAATCCATTGGGCTATTCCTATAAGTGTCACAAACAACCCTAGAGTTCGTAGTAAGATAACACCTTAAGACACAAATCAACCAAAACCCTAATGTCACCTAGATACTCCAATTTTACCACAAGTATCCACGGGTATGATTATACGATATGCATCACACAATCTGAGATCCATCTATTCAAACCAACACAAAGAACTTCAAAGAGTGCCCCAAAGTTTCTACCGGAGAGTCAAGACAAAAACGTGTGCCAACCCCTATGCATAGATTCCCAAGGTCACGGAACCCGCAAGTTCATCACCAAAACATACATCAAGTGTTCTCATATCCTTAAGACTCAATCCAATAAGATAACTTCAAAGGGAAAACTCAATCCATTACAAGAAGGTAGAGGGGGAGAAACATCATAAGATCCAACTATAATAGCAAAGCTCGCGGTACATCAAGATCGTGCCAAATCAAGAACATGAGAGAGAGAGAGAGATGAAACACATAGCTACTGGTACATACCCTCAGCCCCGAGGGTGAACTACTCCCTCCTCGTCATGGAGAGCGCCAGGATGATGAAGAAGGCCACCGATGATGGATCCCCCTCTGGCAGGGTGCCGGAACAGGGTACCGATTGGTTTTTTGTGGCTACAAAGGCTTGCAGCGACGAAATGTCACACCCTGCATTTTGTAACATCTTATTTGCATCAATGAAGCATGAAATTTGGACCAGCAATTTTTTGGGCATCATTTGGCTTTTATTTGGAATTGAGTTTTTCTTCATGTGCTTTTTCATGTGCTCATTAAAGTCAACTATTACCTCTTGTAGAATTCATCTCCATACCCAAAACTTCTGCCCAATGATCATGCCAAGTGTTATATAACAGTATAGTATTTTCTTACAAAATTAATTTGGCCAAAATGTATTTTATAAATTTAGTTTTCCAAAAGCCCCTGAATTGAGATTTGCACTGCAAGTACTTGATTTAGGGAGAGAAAATTATTTCAAAAGGTACATTTGAAACCTAGTAGTCATAGGACTCCCAGAAACCACAAAAGTATAATTTTAAAAGTTATTTTCCTATTTTATTTAAAAGCTTTTTCTTAAGGCGAGAAATGGTCTTTAATAAGGAAAAATTATTTAAGTATTTCGAAAATATTTGCCAAAATTCAGGGAGACACAGAGGACATATATTGTCCATATATAAGAGTTTAAACACTTGGTCATGTTCAAAATAATGGGTTAATCCCTCTAAAACCCCTTCTGGATATTTCAAGCTTTTGAAATATTTACAAAGGAAATATTCTCCAAAAATTCCAGGGAAATTCTATCATGTCACATATGATATATTTGATGATCTTGCCAAGTCCCATGCCCTGGGAAGCAAGAAAACCTCATCAAAACCCTTCATAACCATTCTGTCCATATTTGAAGTTTGAGCAACTTTACATTACCAAACTTGTCCAAATGCTCTCAAACTTGGTGCACATGCTAGAAATGCCTAATAAGGCATCTAGACCAAATGGCACAAGATTTGGAATAGAGCAACTTGATCAGATCACCCCAAGACCCTTTCTGTTCAAATGCAAATTTGAACAACTTTACATTACCAACCTTTTACCTGGAGCTTCAAACTTTGTGGGCATGATCAACACCCCAAATGATGAAACTACACCAAGTGGTGCATCAATGGAAGATGATTAGCTTGACTCAAACAAGATGAAGCCATTTCTGTTGATTTCTAGGGTTCACCAAAGTTACATTGGCTAATTTCTTCAAATGAGCCCAAATTTGGTGAAGCACCCTATTTTCACATGACATTCAATCATGCTAAGTGTCATGGCAAGTGGAGATCATTTGCTTGACCAAACACTGATCAAACACCTTCTGCAGAATAACTAAAACCCTCTTCTTGATCACTTTCACCTTTTACCTTGGCCTCAACTTTCTACCACATGTTTAACCAGTTACTAGCTACCTCCAGTAACTTCCCCAGGACCCCAGCTCCATGATTGAGGGGTAAGAACCCTAGTTTACCCAGCTGGACAACCATTTCCTACCAAGTTACCAGCTTCCTCTCTCTCTCACAGCATCTCCATAGCATCCAAGGCTTCAACCGTAACGCTTGCATCACCTTGGACCCCCCAGACACGATGGGCGCGTCCAGAGGCCCAATGGCATGCCGTGGCATGCGAAAAGGGCGCTCCAGAGTGCGCTATAGTGCGCTCATGCACTGTAGCTTCAGCCAATCGTCTGCCCCCGACAGCCTCGGGCTCCTCCCTCACGCCTTTCAACGCGCCTCGACGTCCGCGACCACCCCGGCGCTGTCCCCCGTCCTCCTACGCCCTCCAGTGGCCGTCGCCACACGCGCACCGGCCACCCGCAACGCCCACTCCTCGGGCTCGCACGCGCGCACGGCCTGGAAGCTTCCCCGCTCCTCCTCTCTCCTCAACTGGACGTGGAACACGTCCACGGTCCTCCCCGGCTTGATCACAGGCACCAGAACCCTTTCTAGCCTCATCTGCAACCTCGCCGGCGCACGAGTCCATAGTGGACCGTGGGCGCGGCTATATAAGCCCCCCCCGAGCCTCCCTAACAGCACCAGCAGCCTCCACACACTCACAGCAACACGCCAGCATCATTCGCTCGTCCCCAGAAGGCTCCAGTGCTCGGGATCGACCGGAGCTCCGCCGCGTCGGGCCGCCGGCGATCTCACAGTACAGGCCTCCTCCGCCCTTTCTCTCGCTAGATTTGGAACCCCCACACCTCACTGATGCTTTCCCCTCGCTTTCCCCTCTCTGTTGCAGTCAGAATCGGCCGGAGCGACGACCTCCCGAAGCTCCTCCGCCGTCCCACCTCGTCGCCGGCGAACTCGACCTCCCCGGCGTGCCGCACCACCTCCACTACATCCGCCACTCGACGATGAGTCCGTTCCTGCCCTCCGTTGCCGTCGCCGTGGCCGGAATCAACGCCGGTGAGCTCGCCGTCGCCATCCTCACCCCTCTCTCCCCCTCCTCACTGACGCTGACCGTCGGGCCCCGCCCGTCAGGTTTGAAAACCTGACGTGCGCGCGCTGGCACCCGTGCGGCTGGGCTGGATGCCCTGGGCCGTGCACTGTGGCCCCTCTGGCCCAGTAGCACAGGGCCATTTCTTTTTATTCTTTCTGTAAATATTTCAAACATTTTTACATAAATGAATATTGGTCCAAATGAAATAATTCCAACTCCTAAAATCTTGTAATATTCCAACCTATTTAATGGTGTCACTTTCACTCACATCCATGAAACTTTTCTGTTCTGTTCAAATTTAAATTCAAATTTGAGCAAAAAAATCCTGTTCTAAAATCACTAGATTCCATTCTGTAACTCCAAAACTCCAACTAAGAATTTTCCCCATCTTAGAAATCCCTCTAGTATTTAACAAAAATAAGTTGACATTTTTCTGAGCACTTTGATTTTTCTGTTTTATTTGTGGTCTTATTTTTCCGTTGTTATTATGCGACGTATAGATACCGTATTTGACGAAGTTGCCGAAGAAGGAGAAGGAGAAGGATTTGAAGACCAAGCCAATCCAGGTAAGCAGCCCTTTGACCATGATACACTTGTTCTTCAAAACCCGTTTGTTTCCGATGCATGATGATAGGGTTACGGTGGTGACCTAGTTGAAACCACCACATGATGCATGCTTTACTCTTGATCTTGCCATGTGCTAGATGCAATGCATATGGTTAGTAGTAATGAATAGTGATGCATGTGTGACATGAACCTTCGTGGTTGAAACCTTTGCATAAAACCCCGTCGGGTGCCATTCATGCCCGAGGGAGATGATGAGTTGGGTAACCACTTGATGACGAAATGGTGTACCAAGACAAGTGTGTGTGTGTGTTTTTCAAACGGATTGGTTTAAGTTGCGACCGTTATTCCAATTATACATGTGCAACCACACTACCCCTTATGGAACGGGGCTTTATTGATTACTTAGGTCGATACTAGCATGGTGCCCGCATTACTAGTGACGGGTAGACTTGAGGTCTTTCCCGGGACGGGGTCGTGCTTGGATAGACGACCATGACTGTTTTCACAGGGCACCGGACAAACCGTTGGTCCCTTCGGGTACGCGTGACATTGAAATTAGGGCAAGTCCCGTGATCTATTGTTTGTACCCGAGGGCCGTGTACCAACGAGTGGACTCTATGTTAGTGTCGTCTAAGGAAAGATAATGACCGGGTGCTTCCCCCGAGTACTTGAGGTACTGCGGGATCGTGGATGTCACGAAAGCTTCCCGGATCTTGTGGGTAAAGTGTACAACCTCTGCAGAGTGTAAAACTATTCGAATAGCCGTGTCCACGGTCAAGGACAGTTGGGTAACCGCTCTTGGGCTACGTCCAATGTTCGTGAAACCATGTGTGTGTATGAGAGTCAAGGTGGTGACTTGACTCGATGAGTTGAATCATATTCATGTTGATATCGGTAACCTGTCTTCGAGGTTACGCAAGTTTATTGATGCATAACTTGATGGTAGAATATTTATTCTAGCCCATTGCTAGAATGCTCATTATTGTTCAGATTGCATTGTTACTTTGAACCACATCATGGGTTGCTTGCGAGTACATTCAAAGTACTCATTGGCTTGCCACTTGTTATTTAATTGGCCAGGCATGGAGGAACAGGAATTTGATGAAGAGTTCTTTGGAGACGAACATGCGAACTAGGATGCTATCCCAGTCAGAATGCCTGTAGGGTTAAGGCAGATGGCATGGGTTCTACCTATCACCGAAGACTTCCTCTATTTGAGTTATTTGCTATTCAGCCCGTGAGACTTTATTTATGTAAGACTTGGCCATAATGGCCTTAATTTGTGTAAGACGATATGTATGGATGTAAGACTCTTGTTATTCAGCTTCTGTGTGTTCAGTGAGCATTGGTCTCTGGGATCACTGTACACGTGCATTCGGTGATCTCGACTTCTAAGTCGGGGTCCCCACAGAGCTGGTACCAGAGCCATCCTGACTGTAGGAAGCCTTAGTTAGCATGGGCGTTAGTTAGATGAGACCCTTTTTCAAAAACCTTCTGAACCTCTCTTCTTTTCTAAACCTGAGATTTCATCAGCTTATTAACCCTCCTATTCCACCTTTGTAGATGGTCGCTGTACCCGAAGAGCACCTGACCACTGGGTTTCCCTTGCTTCTCGAGGATAGCCTCCAGGAGTGTCAGTTCCACCGAGCGCCCATCCTCACCTACCTTGAGCATTGGGTTAGCGACATTGAGGTGGAGTACCATGTAGGAGTGATCGTGAAGGCAAACGATCCTCCCACAAGTTGGTTCTTTGAGGGACCCCAGATGGCAACACTACCTCTCGCTGTCGAGGCTGCTGCATTCAAGGCACTAACCCGTCTCCGCGAGCTTCTTCCGGAGATGGCAGCCAAGATGACAACTCGCTTCTTACCTTACCGGAAGGAAGGTGAAGAAGAAAGCAGCGCACTAGCCCCTCCACTGAAGGAAGGACTCTCGCTTCGGTTCCAGACCTATTTCAGTCTATGTGCCGACAGCTTGGCACAAGACTTGGCCTCAGAATCAATGAAGCTTCGAGAAGAACTTCACAAGACCAAGGCAGTTCTTCGTCGAGCTCAAGAGAAGGCAAATAGGATCAAGAAGGAAGGAGCACCTTCTGGACAATCCGCTATCACATATCGAGGCGGAAGGCCCTCCGAGGATGTATCTTCCAAGAATGAAGAACCACCTCAGCGACGCCGGAGGACGGCAAGGGAATATCGCAAGCTTTTCCCTGCACCACCAACGAAGCACCGTCGTATCCAACTCCTCCACTCCCCCACACCCTCAAGTGACAAGGGGGCCCAGACAGATGAAGACAAGGAGGAAGACCCAGAAGAGCCGGAATACGCGATCGAGCATTCCGCCGCTTAGGCATTAGTCGCTACTCGGATATGCCAGATGTGACCCCTACGGTAGGATAGGTCGTGTAACCCCTATGCGCAGTCGAGTCCTTGTATGGTTCATATGAAACCATCTAGTGTTTGCTTTTGTTGTGTTTGGATGTATGTCGTATTCTTCCTTCGGGAATGTGTAAACGACTACATCACCCATTTGGATTTTTAATGAATGTGTTTGGCCTTTCGGCCCTTGCATGATTTGATTAGTGTCACACCCACCCCTTACTAGGCACCCATCTATCTTGATTTCCCTCTTCCAAGTCATGAGACCTTTTACCGCTCCAACAGGATGCCTGTTGTAACTCGTACTGGTACCTCTACCCAGCAGCCTGAAGCCGGAGCATCCGCTCAGTCAAAGGCAGGCCGCGACCAAACCAACGACCAAGCTCCACCACCACCACCTCCTCCGAACATGGACATGGCTCAGCTTCTCCAAGCTTTCCGAGAGGAACGCCAAGCCAACACTGCAGCCCTTCAGCTGATTGCTCAAGCTGTCACCAACAACCGCCATCCGGCAGGGAATGGCAATGGACGTTCCACGTTGGCAGAGTTCAAGAAGCATGCACCGCCAACTTTCATCGAGACTGCTGAACCCCTGGATGCAGACGACTGGGTCCGCAACATTGAGGAAATACTGGAACTAGTCGGATGCATCGAAGACCGCGAGAAAGTGGCTTATGCAGCCCACTGCGTCGGGGGAACTGCTAGAGCTTGGTGGGGTGGATTCAAGGTCATGCATGCTGAACAAGACATCACTTGGGTCAACTTCAAGGCAGAATTCCGCAAGGCCCACATTCCTTCCGGAATCATGGCTATCAAAAAGCGTGAGTTCCGAGCCCTGAAGCAAGGAAGTGGCACTGTCAAGGAGTACATGCAGAAGTTCAGTGTTCTGTCAAGGTATGCCCCTGAAGATGTCAGCACTGATGCTGCAAAAAGGGAGCGCTTCATGGAAGGCCTCTATCAGACTCTGCAATACTCGCTTGTCGTGTGCGACTGCCCATCCTTCCCTGACCTGGTGAACAAAGCACTTATGCTTGAAGACAAGCGGCGTGCCTTGGAAGACACTCGCAAGCGCGAGTTGGTCAGCAAGGGAAGTTCCAGCAACCAGAAGCCTCGTCCGTGGCAGTCAGCCCCGGCCAAGCCAACCTATCAGCAACCAAGAGCTCCTGCACCTCGCACCAACCCTCAGCCTCAGCAGTATGCCAACCCAAGGCCAGCTTTCAACCCCAATACCAGCGGTGGCAACAAGATCAATCCAAACCAAGTCACTTGCTTTGGATGTGGTCAGTCCGGACACATCTCAAGGGTGTGCCCCAACAAGAAGCCTGATGCCCCGCGCCCCAATGCGCAGAACCATGGACAAGGCCGCGGAATGCCACCAAGGAACCCAGCTCCTCGCAATCCACCTAACCATGGGAAGGGGCGTGTGAATCACGTCACTGTTGAGGAAGCCCAGGAAGACCCGGACGTCGTGCTGGGTACGTTCCTTGTCAACTCAGCACCTGCAACTGTCTTGTTTGATTCTGGAGCAACGCATTCATTTGTCACTCAAAGATTTGCATTAGAAAGTGGCATGACCCCTACACCCCTGAATAACCATATGGTGGTACAAACCCCCGGAGCCGAGATGAGAGCCAAGATAGGCTGCAAAGGAGTCGGTATTACCATTAATGGTGTAGATTTCCTAGCAGACCTTATCATCCTGGGATCGCAAGGCTTGGATGTGATCTTAGGGATGGATTGGCTCAGTAAGCACCAAGGCTTGTTAGACTGTGCCAATCGGACAGTCACCGTGACCAATGACCAAGGAGTCAAAGTCAAGTTTGCTTCCAACTCGTCTTCCGCTCAAGCCGCTCAAGTCAACTGTCTGTCTGAAGTTGGGCTAGAGCAAGTACCGATGGTATGTGAGTATCCTGATGTCTTTCTGGATGAACTACCGGGAATGCCCCCTGACCGTGACATTGAGTTCATCATCGAGCTCGTGCCCGGAGCAGGACCCATCTATAAGAAGCCTTATATAATGGGGACGGAAGAATTAGCTGAGTCGAAGAAGCAGCTGGAAGAGCAGCTGAGGAAGGTATTTATCCGCCCAAGTGCCTCCCCTTGGGGATCTCCTGTTCTGTTTGTGGCAAAAAGGGACGGTACCATCCGCTTATGCATTGACTATCGTTCCCTAAATGAAGTTACAATCAAGAACAAATATCCACTTCCCAAGATCGAAGATCTGTTTGATCAGCTCAGCGGAGCCAAGGTGTTCTCAAAGATCGACCTCAGATCTGGGTACTACCAGCTGAAGATCAGACCCCAAGATATTCCGAAGACGGCATTTGTAACCAGATATGGCCTGTACGAGTGCACGGTCATGTCCTTTGGGTTAACCAATGCCCCAGCCTACTTCATGTATATCATGAATAAAGTCTTCATTGAATATTTGGACAAGTTCGTTGTTGTCTTCATTGATGACATTCTTGTCTTCTCGAAGTCGGAGGAAGAGCACGAACATCATCTGAGGATGGTCCTAGACAAGCTTCGGGAGCACCAACTATATGCCAAATTCAGCAAGTGTGAGTTATGGCTGCATAAAGTTGGATTCTTAGGTCACGTCTTGACCGAAGAAGGATTATCAGTTGATCCCGCGAAAATCGAAGCTGTGACCCAATGGCAATCTCCGACGACCGTCAAGGAAGTCAGAAGCTTCCTCGGACTAGCGGGCTATTACCGCAAATTCGTGGAAGGATTCTCTAGCATTGCACGGCCAATGACTCAGCTCCTCAAGAAGGACAAGAAGTTCGAGTGGACGCCAAAATGCGAAGAAAGCTTCCAAGAGCTCAAGAAGAGATTGACCACCGCCCTAGTTCTGGCAACACCTGATATTCACAAGGAGTTCGTGATATATTATGATGCCTCTCGAACCAGACAGGGAAGCGTTCTGATGCAAGAAGGCCGAGTCATAGCATACCTCTCCAGGCAGCTACGACCCCATGAGGAGAACTACGCCACTCACGATCTTGAGCTAGCGGCAGTAGTTCATGCCTTGAAGACATGGCGGCATTACCTCCTAGGGAAACGGTGTGAGATCTACATAGACCACAAAAGTCTGAAGTACATCTTCACCCAAAAGGAATTGAACATGAGGCAGCGAAGATGGTTGGAACTCATCAAAGACTATGACCTCAGTGTTCAATATCACCCCGGGAAGGCTAACGTGGTGGCCGATGCCTTAAGCAGGAAGGCTTGCTCTTTGAATACCGTTATTCAAGAAAGGCATCCAGCCTTGTTTAAGGAGATCGAGCAATTCAGTTTGGAATTGGTCACCCCTGGATTTCTGGATCATTTGGAAGTCAGACCGACCCTGATGGACGAAGTCAAGAAGGCACAAGATGGACACGCAAGCATTGAAGGCATCAAGAAGAAGATGAAGCTAGGCAAGGCCCCAGGATTCTCCGAAGACGAGCATGTGATTGTTTGGTACAAAGGTCGTATCTATGTACCAAACAACACAGAGCTGAAGAACCTAATTCTGCAAGAATCCCACGACACTCCGTATTCCATCCACCCCGGAGGAACCAAGATGTACCAAGACTTGAAGGCACGATTCTGGTAGCACGGGATGAAAAGAGAGATTGCAACCTATGTTGCAAAGTGTGATGTGTGCCAACAGGTCAAGGCTGAACATCAGCGACCTGCTGGATTGCTTCAACCACTCATGGTTCCTGAGTGGAAGTGGGATAAAGTCGGAATGGACTTCATCACTGGTTTACCAAGGTCGAATAGGGGACATGACTCCATCTGGGTCATAGTCGACCATTTGACCAATGTGGCCCATTTCATTCCTGTCAAGACTACCTACTCAGGCAACCAGCTGGCAACTCTCTATATCAACCGAATCGTAAGTCTTCACTGTGTTCCCAAGGAGATTGTGTCAGATCGAGGCACCCAGTTTACTTCAAGGTTATGGAGAAGATTCCAAGAAGCCTAGGGAACCAAGTTGTCTTTCAGCACGGCTTTCCACCCACAAACCGGAGGTCAGACAGAGCGAGTCAATCAAATTCTCGAAGATATGCTCCGAGCCTGTGTCCTGGCGTATGGAGCCAAATGGGAAGATTGTCTCCCTTTTGCCGAGTTCTCCTATAACAACAGTTACCAGTCGAGCCTTCAGATGGCACCATTTGAGGTGTTGTACGGACGCAGATGCCGCACACCCCTCAACTGGTCAGAGACTGGAGAAGGACTAGTCTTTGGACCGGATATTCTCTGCGCAGCAGAAGAGCAAGTCCAACTAGTCAGAGAACATTTGAAGGCAGCCAAGTCAAGGCAGAAGATTTATGCTGACACTCGACGCCGAGACACGAGTTTCCGTGTCGGAGATCATGTGTACCTGCGAGTAACTCCTCTAAAGGGAACCAAGCGTTTCCACGTTAAGGGGAAGCTTGCGCCAAGATTCTTTGGCCCTTTCATGATCACCGACCGACGACGAGAAATGGCTTACCAGTTGGAACTACCGTCTGAGCTATCCGATGTGCACAATGTGTTCCATGTGTCACAACTCCGGAAATGTCTCCAACTTCCAGACAAGCCCAATCTCTACAAGGATGTTGATCACCAAGCCATTGATCTGCAGCCTGATTTGACCTACCGCGAGAAGCCCATCCGCATTCTGGACGAAGCAGGACGACGGACGCGAAGCCGTACCATCAAGTACTTCAAGGTCCAGTGGAGCAACCACACCGAAGCAGAAGCAACCTGGGAATGTGAAGACTATCTTAGATCCGAGTTTCCCGATCTCTTTTAAGACCTAGTTTAGGAATCTCGGGGACGAGATTCTTGTAAGGGGGGTAGGTCTGTCACACCCTGCATTTTGTAACATGTTATTTGCATCAATGAAGCATGAAATTTGGACCAGCAATTTTTTTGGCATCATTTGGCTTTTATTTGGAATTGAGTTTTTCTTCATGTGCTTTTTCATGTGCTCATTAAAGTCAACTATTACCTCTTGTAGAATTCATCTCCATACCCAAAACTTCTGCCCAAGGATCATGCCAAGTGTTATATAACATTATAGTATTTTCTTACAAAATTAGTTTGGCCAAAATGTATTTTATAAATTTAGTTTTCCAAAAACCCCTGAATTGAGATTTGCACTGCAAGTACTTGATTTAGGGAGAGAAAATTATTTCAAAAGGTACATTTGAAACCTAGTAGTCATAGGACTCCCAGAAACCACAAAAGTATAATTTTAAAAGTTATTTTCCTATTTTATTTAAAAGCTTTTTCTTAAGGCCAGAAATGGTCTTTAATAGGGAAAAATTATTTAAGTATTTCAAAAATATTTGCCAAAATTCAGGGAGACTCAGAGGACATATATTGTCCATATATAAGAGTTTCAACACTTGGTCATGTTCAAAATAATGGGTTAATCCCTCTAAAACCCCTTCAGGATATTTCAAGCTTTTGAAATATTTACAAAGGAAATATTCTCCAAAAATTCCAGGGAAATTCTATCATGTCAGATATGACATATTTGATGATCTTTCCAAGTCCAATGCCCTGGGAAGCAAGAAAACCTCATCAAAACCCTTCATAACCATTCTGTCCATATTTGAAGTTTGAGCAACTTTACATTGCCAAACTTGTCCAAATGCTCTCAAACTTGGTGCACATGCTAGAAATGCCTAATAAGGCATCTAGACCAAATGGCACAAAATTTGGAATAGAGCAACTTGATCAGATCACCCCAAAACCCTTTCTGTTCAAATGCAAATTTGAACAACTTTACATTACCAACCTTTTACCTGGAGCTTCAAACTTTGTGGGCATGATCAACACCCCAAATGATGAAACTACACCAAGTGGTGCATCAAGGGAAGATGATTAGCTTGACTCAAACAAGATGAAGCCATTTCTGTTGATTTCTAGGGTTCACCAAAGTTACATTGGCTAATTTCTTCAAATGAGCCCAAATTTGGTGAAGCACCCTATTTTCACATGACATTCAATCCTGTTAAGTGTCATGGCAAGTGGAGATCATTTGCTTGACCAAACACTGATCAAACACCTTCTGCAGAATTACTAAAACCCTCTTCTTGATCACTTTCACTTTTCACCTTGGCCTCAACTTTCTACCACATGTTCAACCAGTTACTAGCTACCTCCAGTAACTTCCCTAGGACCCCAGCTCCATGATTGAGGGGTAAGAACCCTAGTTTACCCTGCTGGACAGCCATTTCCTACCAAGTTACCAGCTTCCTCTCTCTCTCACAGCATCTCCAGAGCATCCAAGGCTTCAACCATAACGCTTGCATCACCTTGGACCCCCCAGACACGGTGGGCGCGTCCAGAGGCCCAATGGCATGCCGTGGCATGCGATAAGGGCGCTCCAGAGCGCGCTACAGTGCGCCCACGCACTGTAGCTTCAGCCAATCGTCTGCCCCCGACAGCCTCGGGCTCCTCCCTCGCGCCTCTCAACGCGCCTCGACGTCCGCGACCACCCCGGCGCTGTCCCCCCTCCTCCTGCACCGTCCAGTGGCCGTCGCCACACGCGCACCGGCCGCCCACAACGCCCACTCCTCGGGCTCGCACGTGCGCACGGCCTGGAAGCTTCCCCGCTCCTCCTCTCTCCTCAACTGGACGTGGAACACGTCCACGATCCTCCCCGGCTTGATCACAGGCACCAGAACCCCTTCTAGCCTCGCCTGCAACCTCGCCGGCGCACGAGTCCACGGTGGACCGTGGGCGCGGCTATATAAGCCCCCCTCAAGCCTCCCCAACAGCACCAGCAGCCTCCACACACTCAGAGCAACACGCCAGCATCATTCGCTCATCCCCAGAAGGCTCCAGTGCTCGGGATCGACCGGAGCTCCGCCGCGTCGGGCCGCCGGCGATCTCACAGTACAGGCCTCCTCCGCCCTTTCTCTCGCTAGATTTGGAAACCCCACACCTCACTGATGCTTTCCCCTCGCTTTCCCCTCTCTGTTGTAGTCAGAATCGGCCGGAGCGACGACCTCCCGAAGCTCCTCCGCCGTCCCACCTCGCCGCCGGCAAACCCGACCTCCCCGGCGTGCCGCACCACCTCCACTACATCCGCCACTCGACGCTGAGTCCGTTCCTGCCCTCCGTTGCCGTCGCCGTGGCCGGAATCAACGCCGGTGAGCTCGCCGTCGCTGTGGCCGTGAGGTTGGAGATGACAGGCGGGCCCCGCCTGTCATCCTCACCCCTCTCTCCCCCTCCTCACTGACGCTGACCGCCGGGCCCTGCCCGTCAGGTTTGAAAACCTGACGTGCGCGCGCTGGCACCCGTGCGGCTGGGCTGGATGCCCTGGGCCGTGCACTGTGGCCCCTCTGGCCCAGTAGCATAGGGCCATTTCTTTTTATTCTTTCTGTAAATATTTCAAACATTTTTACAGAAATGAATATTGGTCCAAATGAAATAATTCCAACTCCTAAAATCTTGTAATATTCCAACCTATTTAATGGTGTCACTTTCACTCACATCCATGAAACTTTTCTGTTCTGTTCAAATTTAAATTCAAATTTGAGCAATAAAACTCATGTTCTAAAATCCTTAGATTCCATTCTGTAACTCCAAAACTCCAACTAAGAATTTTCCCCATCTTAGAAATCCCTCTAGTATTTAACAAAAATAAGTTGACATTTTTCTGAGCACTTTGATTTTTCTGTTTTATTTGTGGTCTTATTTTTCCGTTGTTATTATGCGACGTATAGATACCGTATTTGACGAAGTTTCTGAAGAAGGAGAAGGAGAAGGATTCGAAGACTTTGAAGACCAAGCCAATCCAGGCAAGCAGCCCTTTGACCATGATACACTTGTTCTTCGGAACCCGTTTGTTTTCGATGCATGATGATAGGGTTACGGTGGTGACCTAGTTGAAACCACCACATGATGCATGCTTTACTCTTGATCTTGCCATGTGCTAGATGCAATGAATATGGTTAGTAGTAATGAATAGTGATGCATGTGTGACATGAACCTTCGTGGTTGAAACCTTTGCATAAAACCCCGTCGGGTGCCATTCATGCCCGAGGGAGATGATGAGTTGGGTAACCACTTGATGACGAAGTGGTGTACCGAGACAAGTGTGTGTGTTTTTCAAACGGATTGGTTTAAGTTGCGACCGTTATTCCAACCATACCTATGCAACCACACTACCCCTTATGGGATGGGGCTTTATTGATTACTTAGGTCGATACTAGCATGGTGCCCGCATTACTAGTGACGGGCAGACTTGAGGTCTTTCCCGGGACGGGGTCGTGCTTGGATAGACGACCATGACTGTTTTCACAGGGCACCGGACACACCGTTGGTCCCTTCGGGTACGCGTGACATTGAAATTAGGGCAAGTCCCGTGATCTATTGTTTGTACCCGAGGGCCGTGTACCAACGAGTGGACTCTATGTTAGTGTCGTCTAAGGAAAGATAATGACTGGGTGCTTCCCCCGAGTACTTGAGGTACTGCGGGATCGTGGATGTCACGAAAGCTTCCCGGATCTTGTGGGTAAAGTGTACAACCTCTGCAGAATGTAAAAATATTCGAATAGTCGTGTCCACGGTCAAGGACAGTTGGGTAACTGCTCTTGGGCTACGTCCAATGTTCGTGAAACCATGTGTGTGTATGAGAGTCAAGGTGGTGACTTGACTCGATGAGTTGAATCATATTCATGTTGATATCGGTAACCTGTCTTCGAGGTTACACAAGTTTATTGATGCATAACTTGATGGTAGAATATTTATTCTAGCCCATTGCTAGAATGCTCATTATTGTTCAGATTGCATTGTTACTTTGAACCACATCATGGGTTGCTTGCGAGTACATTCAAAGTACTCATTGGCTTGCCACTGGTTATTTAATTGGCCAGGCATGGAGGAACAGGTATTTGATGAAGAGTTCTTTGGAGACGAACATGCGAACTAGGACGCTATCCCAGTCAGAATGCCTGTAGGGTTAAGGCAGATGGCATGGGTTCTACCTATCACCGAAGACTTCCGCTATTTGAGTTATTTGCTATTCAGCCCGTGAGGCTTTATTTATGTAAGACTTGGCCATAATGGCCTTAATTTGTGTAAGACGGTATGTATGGATGTAAGGCTCTTGTTATTCAGCTTCTGTGTGTTCAGTGAGCATTGGTCTCTAGGATCACTGTACACGTGCATTCGGTGATCTCGACTTCTAAGTCGGGGTCCCCACACGAAACCCCCGCTCTAGGTTATTTTCTGGAGGTTTGGGGATTTATAGGAGAGGTTGGCGTCGAGAACAAGTCAGGAGGCCCCACGAAGAGTCCACGAGGCACAGTGGCACGCCCTCCACCCTCGTGGGGCCCACGGGCCTCCCCTCCAGTAACTCTTCGCTCCAGTATTTTTTACATTTTCCAGAAAAAATCTCCGTTGATTTCTAGCGCATTCCGAGAACTTTTATTTTTGTACAAAAACAACACCACGGTTGTTCTGCTGAAAACAGCGTTAGTCCAGGTTAGTTCTAACCAAATCATACCAAAATCATGTAGAAATATTATAAACATGACATGAATACATAAAAAATTATAGATACGTTGGAGACGTATCAGACATCACATACGGATCTGAATGTTGCCGACCCGTTGAATAAGCGTCTTCCATGGGCAAAACATGATCAACAACAAGACTCCATGGGTGTTAGACTCGTTACAATGTAATCTAGATTATTGTCTCTAGTGCAAGTGGGAGACTGATGGAAATATGCCCTAGAGGCAATAATGAAGTTATTATTATTTTATATTCCTTATTCATGATAAAGGTTTATTATTCATGCTATAATTGTATTGACCGGAAATCTAAATACGTGTGTGAATACATAAACAAATACCGTGTCCCTAGAAAGCCTGTACTAGACTAGATCATTAATCAAAGATGGTTAAGGTTTCATAACCATGGACATGAGTTGTCATTTGATAACGTGATCACATCATTATGAGAATGATGTGATGGACAAGACCCATCTGTTAGCTTAGCATTTGATCTTACAGTATATTGCTACTGCTTTCATGTATGTCAAATACATATTCCTTTGACTATGAGATCATGCAACTCCCAATACCGGAGGAATGGCTTGTGTGCTATCAAATGTCACAACGTAATTGGGTTATTATAAAGATGCACTACAGGTATCTCCGAAGGTGTTTTTTTGGGTTGGCATGAATCGAGATTAGGATTTGTCACTCCGAGTATCGAAGAGGTATCTATGGGCCCCCTCGGTAATACACATCATAATAAGCCTTGCAAGAAAATGACTAATGAAGTTAGTCTCAGGTCTCGGGATGATGTATTACCGAATGAGTAAAGAGACTTGCCGATTACGAGATTGAACAAGGTATATAGAGATACTGATGATCGAATCTCGGGCAAGTAACATACCGACGGACAAAGGGAATTATGTATGTTGTCATAACGGTTCGACCGATAAAGATCTTCGTAGAATATGTAGGAGCCAATATGGGCATCTAGGTTCTGCTATTGGTTATTGACCAGAGAGGTGTCTCGGTCATGCCTACATACTTCTCAAACCCGTAGGGTCCGCACGCTTAACATTCGTTGACAATATAGTATTATATGCGTTAAGTGATTTGGTGACGGAATGTTGTTCGGAGTCCCGGATGAGATCACAGACAAGACGAGGAGTTTTGAAATGTTCGAGAGGTAAATATTTATATATAGGACGATGGTATTCGGACACCGGAAGTGTTACGGAGGGTATCGGGTACTTATCGGATCACCGGAAGGTGTTTCGGGTACCCCCAACAAAAGTTATGGGCCTTTTGGGCCAAGAGAGGGAACACGCCAGCCACAAGGGGCTGGTGTGCCCCCCATAGCAGGCTGGCCTAGGAGGAGAAGGAAAGAGGGGAAGGGAAAGGATTAGGATTCCCACTTCCTTCCCTCTCCCCCCTCTTTCTTTCCCCCTCGGTTATATATGGCAGGGGGCACAACTTGGGAGGGACTCCAAGTAGGATTACTCCTACTTGGGCGCCTCATATGGCTGCTCTTCCCTCCCTCCCACCTATATATATATGTGGGGAGGGGGTGGCACAACAACACATAACATTGTCTTGGCCGTCCGCGCCCCTCGTCCACCGTTTACTTCCCCGGTCATATTTTCGTAGTGCTTAGGTAAAGCCCTACGGAGATCACTTCACCATCACCGTCACCACACCATCATGCTGACGGAACTCATCTGCTACCTCGACGCCTTGCTGGATCAAGAAGGCGAGGGACATCACCGAGCTAAACGTGTGCAGAACACGGAGGTGCCATGGATTCGGTACTTGATCGGTTGAAGCACGAAGAAGTTCGACTACATCAACCGCATTCTGAAACGCTTCCATTTTCGGTCTACGAGGGTATGTAGACATACTCTCCCCCTTGTTGCATGCATGTCCATGGATAGATCACTACGTGTGCGTAGATTTTGTTTTGTTTTCCATGCAACGTTTCCCAACAGGTCTTGTCTATCCTAGAGGAGTGGATACCTGGAACAAAGCACTCAAATGTCTCTCAATACTTTGCTAACTCTAAAACATGCCACTGGTACAGAATATATAGAGGGGGTTAGGAGAGGGACGAAGTGGAGGCAAAAACATGAAGGTTGGCCAAAATCCTGTAGGGCCCGTGTGCACGGGGTAAGTTGGGCTCGTGCGCACGGGGGTCCCGTGTGCACGGTGCACGCCTGTGCGCACGGGGTGCTACAGTGTCCTAGGCCCGTACGCATGGGGTGCGCAGTTTCTTCACATAAGCTCTCTGGATGGCCCGTGTGCACGGGGTCCGGATATCCCGTGGACACGGGGTCGCCTGGGAGGTATTGTCCTCTTCTTGATCTCCTCGTTCTTCATCCTCCTTGCCTTGGGGTCCTTCTCCACCTGCTTGGTGATGTTCCTTAGCTTCTTGGAGGTGTCCCTCTTCATACTAATGACACATAGCATGTTTTGGTGAGGTACCATCCAAGTTCCATCCATATGCACGTTGAGCTCAAGTAGGAGCGAGTTCACCTTTGTTTCGATGGCTCCTGCGTGTGCCCTTGTCATTGGTCCTTATGGAGCTTGTGTAGCCGTAGTAGAGTCTATGGGGATAGATGAGGGATACTCTACATCATCTCCCCCCATGGGAGAGATCCGTTCGCGAATCATTTTAGTCATCCCCATGGTAAGTTGACAAATCCTTGATGTTGAAGGTGTCACTCACATTGTACTTATCGCGTGGGATATCGATCTTTGTATGCATTGTTGTTGTAGCATTCTAGCACTTTGAATAGACCATCAGCTCGTGGTAGAAGTTTGGACTTTCGTTCTTGAGGAAAATGGCCTTTGCGAAGATGGAGCCATACGAGATCACCCGGATTGAACAATATTGGAGTCTTGTTAGCGTTGAGTTTGTTCGAGTGTCGTTGTACATCGAGCTTGATGGAGTGTTGTGTATCCTCATGCACCTTCTTGAGATAGCTTGCTCGTGCACTTGCATACAAGTTGATGCGCTCTTGTAGTGGAAGTGGTAGGATGTCCAAAGGGGACAACGGGTTGAAACCATAGACGACCTCGGAGGGGGACTTGCCGGTAGTTGAATGTCATGCTATTGTAGTCGTACTCGGTGATGGGTAAGCATTCCTCCCATTCCTTGAGGTTCTTCTTGAGCAAGACTCGAAGAAGTGTAGATAGCGTCCGGTTGGTGACCTACGTTTGGCCATCGGGTTGCGAATGGTATGACGAAGATAAGAGTAACTTTATGCCAAGCTTGGCATATGGTGTCTTCCAAAAGTAACATAGTAATTTGATGTCATGGTCCGACACGATAGTTTTGGGCACTCCATGGAGAAGCAAAATTTCCCTACAAAAGAGATTTGCAACATTTGAAGCATCGTCTATATTGTTGCAAGGAATAAAGTGTGCCATTTTAGAGTATCAGTGCACAACGACAACTACCAAATCTTTTCCATTTCTAGTTGTAGGTAAGCCAAGTGCAAAATCCATGCTAATATCTTCCCATGGGTGGTATGGAATAGGAAGTGACATATAGGGACCATGAGATTGAGCTTTAGACTTAGCTTTGCGACATGTTCAACATCGGTTGGTGAAGCATAAGACATTGCGGAACATCTCGGGCCAAAATTAGTTCTTGGAGAGCGTAGCAAAAGTCTTGTCGCGTCCAAAGTGTCCCATAAGCCCTCCTCAACAAGCCTCTTGCAAAAGTAACAAACGAAGCAAAGACTCAGGGATGCATAGTTTGTTAGCTCTCATAATATAACCATTAGAAATATGATAATGCTCCCAAGATGTATGCGTCAAACATTAAGCATATGGAATAGCAAAGTAAGATCATGCTCATACAAATCTTTGATATGCTCAAATCCAATGACATTCAATTTAAGTTTTGTAACAAGCATGCATTTGCGGGAAAGAGCATCCGCCACAACATTTTCCTTGCCTTTGATATACTTGATAACATAAGGAAAGGACTCAATAAATTCACTCCATTTTGCGTGTCTTTTGTTCAATTTAGTTTGGCCCTTGAGATATTTTATGTTCCATGATCCGTATGAAGAATGAACTGACGAGGGCGGAGATATTGCTCCCAAACATGCAAAACTCTCACTAATGCATAAAGCTCTTTATCATAGATGGGGTAATTAAGTTGCGCTCCAGAAAGTTTTTCACTAAAGAAAGCTATGGGGCACTTTTCTTGCATTAACATACCTCCTATGCCATTACTGCTAGCATCACAATGTACCTCAAAAGGTTTATTAAAGTTTGGTAAAGCAAGCAAAGGAGCATGTGTTAGCAACTTTTTAAGCTCTTGGAATGTGGTGTCTTGAGATGGTCCCCAAACAAAAGGTGCATTCTTCTTACTCAAAGCATGTAAAGGAGATGCGATGGTGCTAAAATCCTTCACAAAGCGGCGGTAAAATCTGGCCAGGTCAAGAAAACTACACACTTGTTGCAAGTTTGTGCGTTGGGGCCAAGTTTTAATAGCTTCAATCTTGATTTCGTCTTCATGCACACCCTTAGAAGACACGACAAATCCTAGGAAAACAAGTTTATCAATGCCAAAAGTACATTTTCCATGTTAGCATATAGGCATTATTTCTTAAGAGTTTGCAAAATAGCTCTAAGGTGATTGACATGATCTTCTTATGAGGACATCACTAACAAAGTTACGCCCATAGCCCCTACTGATACATATACAAGACCGATTACTAGAGCTTGCACATGCCAAATACCAGGCACTTTAGTCTCTTATTAATGATTCTAATGTTCATGAGAATATGATGCTGCCTAAATTGAATACATTTGTGTTGCTTATAAATGAAGGGCCAAGCATGGACAAGAAGGATGAACATTGGAGCATGGTCAAGCATGGAGATGGGGGCATGTGCAAGGGGAACAAGAACGGAGTTTCTGGTGGAGATTTCAGCACTTTCGAGCCACCATGATGACGTACAAGGACATGGATGAAATATTCAAGATGCCCTTTCATAAAATTTGTCCATAGCTTAATATAGCTGTTGCGCCACCTTATTTTTGGGCCATGCCCATGTAATTTTGAAATACCACTTATAAGCTATTTTTAGAGTCTGTATTGTAGCTGAAACGACCTGAGAGGTGTTTTAGTCCCACCATGCCAAGGGGTGATGACATCGCCTCTCTCCCCCTACCAATACAGCCCTTAAGGCACCGTTTAGACATCGGGTTTTGTTTAGATTAAAGTTTGCCATAGCTGCAACTTCACGTACTTCGTTTGTGTTCATTAACCAGACCAAGACGTCATAGAACCCCACTTGATCTATAAGGCTTTCATCTTAAATTCGCAATATCCAGATTGCAATCTCAATTTCTTGCTTCTTCTTCGTTTGCCTGCAGGAAGCATGCCTTCGTGGTCAGGTTGATCATGCTCCGAAATGGTAAATAAACTCTCAGAGTTGGTTTAGCGATTGCTATGGTGCGACGTCTTCGCACATTCGTAGTCGGATCGTCAAAGTCGACTTCCTCGAAAACGATAATCACCATCTCATCGAAAGATGGGACACCATTGCCTCTATCATCTTCTAGAGATGCGCTAAACACAAGAATGTTTTCAAAGTAGACCACAACTAATATGCCAATATAGGGTCGAGGAACATAATGTAGGACACCCATGAAGGTACCTGGTGCTTCCGATAAGCCCGTTGGCATAACAAGCCATTCATATAAGCCAAATTTGGTTTTAAAATAGTTTGTCATTCATCACCCTCTTGTATGCGAATTTGGTAATAGCCACTCTTAAGATCAATTTTAGAGAAAATTATGGCTCTGCTAAGCTCATCTAGCATGTCATATAAGCGTGGAATGGGGTGTCGATATCGAACAGTGATAGCATTGATGGGATGGCAGTCAGAACACATGTTGTAAGTACCATCTCTTTTAGGGACAATGATTACCGGAATGGCACATGGGCTCATACTTTCACGTACATGACCATTGTTGATGAGTTGTTGGACTTGCCGTTGGATCTCCTTGGTTTCTTTAGGGGTTGCGTGGCAGGGTGCTTTGTTTGGAAGAGATACTCCGGGGATGAGGTCGATGCATTGCTCGATGCCGCTAAAAGGAGGTAGACCCAAAGGTAGCTCATCAAGAAATACGTCTTGAAATTCTTGCAAAAAGTGAGACAACACTAGAGGTAGAGTGGGTGAGGTGTTAGCTTTTTCCGCTTGACCTTTGCACAAAAGCACAAAGTGGACTACACTCGATGGGTTCTCACACACTTCTCTCATATCTCTTTTGGTGGCTAAAATAACAAGATCTTTCTTGTCACTCATCGTGGAGGCACTCGATTTTTGCGTTTGGCGCTCGCTTTCCTTTTGGTGGGTCACTCTATCACTATTCTCTCCATGATGGGTGGATGCTTGCTTGTTAGCGATCACTTGACTTGGAGACATAGGCTGTAGGACAAACTCTTTGCCCTTCCTTTTGAAGCTATATTGATTGGTTTGCCCATTGTGTAGGACGCCACAGTTGTATTTCCAAGGTCTTCCCAAGAGAAGGTGGCACACAGACATATGAACCACATCACAATCCAAGGTGTCTTCATATGCGCCGATCTTGAATGAAACTTGCACCGTATGCTCCACTTTAGTTGTTCCTGAGTCACTAAGCCATTGAACCTTGTAGGGGCAGGGATGCTTCTTTTTCACAAGTTGGAGCTTGGAGCATAGTTCTTCACTTCCGAGGTTATGGCAACTTCCTCCGTCGATAATGACCTTGATGGAGCGCCCTTGTATGCCCGCTTTGCTGTGGAAGATATGGCATATTTGATCTTTGTCTTGATGTTGTTGAAGTGTCAACACCTTGGAGACGACGAGAGCGAGACTTGAATCATTTGCAATCATGGAGTCTTATGTGCCGTCGTCATTTGCAATCATGGTGCACCGGTTGATACATTGGTATGACTTGTATCCTCGGCCACCACATGCAAAGCATTCCATAGAACTTGTCTTGACGGTGTCATCCATTGGCGTCAGTGTTGTTGAAGTTTGGACTTGTAAGAGCTTGCCAGTGGACGACTCGAAGAAGGCATAGCTTGCTTGGAACATGACTTATCACCGGTACTTGGGAATACTCTCGAGGCAGGAGGTGCCGACGTTGTAGTCGCTTGAGTGTATGAGTCGTAGGTCTTGGAAGAGTACTTGGCGTATTTGAAGTCTTCTTGTACTTGGCACTCCGCCTTGGTTGCTTGATGAACTAACTCGAGGAGGGTGGTGTATGGCTGGAAATCTGCAATCTTCTTGATAGGATGGTTGAGTCCATTCAAGAAGTGAGCCATCGTTTTCTCATCATCTTCCTTGACGTTAGCACGAATTATGGCAATCTCCATTTCTTGATAGTATTCCTCCACCATCTTCGTGCCTTGCTTGAGGAGTTGCAATTCTAGAAAAGATACCGACTATAGTCTCTGGGCATGAAGCAGGCTCGCATGTCATCCTTCATTTGGTTCTAAGTAGTGATGGGTGTTCCGCCTCGATCCATTCAACACTCGATCACTTGTTTCCACCAATTAAGGACACAGTCCTGAAAATCGAGTGGCGCCATGGCTATTTTCTTGTCCTCGTCATAGTTGTGTAGACAGAATACCTTGTCGACCTTCAATGCCCATGAGAGTTATTCTTCAGGGTATGTGCTACCGGAGAACTTTGGCATCGTGAACTTGAGCTTGCTGTATCGATTTTCTTCATTGTCGTTGTCGCGGTGTCGATGTCGCGCTTGTCATGGAAGCAGGTTCTCGACTTCTTGTTCCATGGCACGGACTTGAGGTAGACGGTTAGTTTGCGGTTCTTCAGCTTGGTGAGCTTGGCGATGCATTCTTGATTGATTGTGCCATTCTTGTTGAGCTCCACGGTGAGCTTCTTCATCTTCTTCGCGAACACGGCGGTTGCGATCGTGCACGGCTGGAGTTGCCTCTCGAAGAGCATGTTGAACTTGCAGGTCATTCTCCTCAGGTCGTTGTTGTTCTTGACATAGAGCGTCAGAGTCTTGGTATTCTTGTCGTTGTCGTTCTCGTTCTTGCGCTTGCTCTAAGGCGGTGCGGTTTTGTTGATGACGATGTTCATGCTTGCGAAGTTGCTCTTGTGCACCATTTCTATGGAATGGGTTTTGACTTTCTTGGTGTTCTTAATGCGCGACTCTATGAATAGAACTTGATGTCGGAGTACCTGAGACGGAACGAGAGTCGTAGGAGTGTCGACTTGAGTGGCACCATCTTGGTGATGAAGAAGTGGAAGAAGACCGGTTGACCATCAAAACACGTAGCTCGTCCATTTGAGTTGACATCTTGGCATTGAGATTTTTCATATGGGTGGAGATAGTTGTATTGAAGTAGTCTCTTGTACGTTCTTCAGAATGCCTCAAGTCGGTGGCGATTTGCTCAATGTGGTCGCCCAAAGCTTCACTTTCTTCATGCAATGCTCGTTGAATGCCGAAAATATGCACTTTGGTGACATAGTTGTTAGACTCTTGTTGTTCGTCGAAAAGAGGGTTCCCCAATGTACTTGGCATGTCCATCATGATAAAGTGTGGTGAGTAGGAAAGGGAATAAAATCATACCAAAGTCACCTTTTCTAAAGATCGAGAATGTGTCGAGTATCACTCATCGTAATGCTATGATAGTGGAATTGGTACCGGGTTCGTTTCACACACCTACTAGTAAAGGAATTTTCAAGAATCTTGGTTAGGAATAGTGTCACAAAATTTCAAGCAAATGTTAGTCAATATACTGAAAATTTTGAGAAGAGCCACAAAACTTGCAACTAAGGCAAATATTTCACAACCCAAGGATATCATGTGGAGACGCACACATTGAAGATAAGTGGGATCCGTACAACCAAAGGGAGAGCTCAATATAGGAAACCACGAAAAATGCTCTTGTTGCACGGATGCTAGAGAGACGTAGCTCGATTACTCAAATGGGCAAGATACGCAATGTGCACCTACCTATATGAGTAACCGTGTCTTTCTCGATCCCAACTATGCAACGTATGTATGATACCAAGATGATGCCAAGGTATATGATATGCAAAATGGGTCAATGCTATTGCTTACAAGCCTTTTGTTTTTTCTCTATTTGCTTAAAAGCTTTGTATATCTCTTTTTCGACTATGCTTGGTGCTCGAGCCAAGTATTATATGAGATAAGTATGATAAGATATGCACGGGATAGACTGTTGGCACAATATGATAGCAACATGATTGCACGCTCAAGTAGCTATGCTGTAGTGACCACGATCCGAATGGACCGAAGTCTCTCTGTTTCAGTGTCATCCCTAGATCGGTAATGCTGACACACACAGTACCTGAAGGATTTATAATAGAGTGGCAATCACACACTTAGTACATCGAGTGTCTCCAAAGAGAACTTATTGCAAAAGTCTATGGCTTAAGGCCATCTAACAAAATAACAGCAGAAGGCTTGGAAGATAAGTGAGTCCATCAACTCCAACGGCATAGCTGAGTGCATGACAAACGACCTAGAGCATCTTACTCCTCGTCTGAAAATTCTACAACGTAACATGTTGCAGCCCGAAACGGGTCAGCACATGGAATATGCTGGCAAGATAACACAGAAGATGCAAGTAACAGAAATAAAGGCTATACTATATGCATATTTGGCTGGTGGAGGCTCTAAGTTCAAAGTTTTTGCGTAAAGCCAAAATTTTCCAACAACAAAGGAATAAATTTTATTTTAACTATCATGGTAGTTGAAACATCATTGAGAAGGTACCTCCAACTCAATCCCAAATTAAAGTAATCATTAACCCAACAAATTAACTTTAGAGTGATGAGATCAACCAATAATTCAAGTACCAGATACTCAAGATTGTCCATAACCGGGGACACGGCTAATCATGATCAGTTTGTACACTCTGCAGAGGTTTGTGCACTTTCCCCACAAGATTCGATCACCTCCGTTTGATTTCTCGCACTGCATGGTGTTTGAGAAACAGATGACCGAGACACAGTCTTTCCGTATGGGTCCCCTTAACCGATAGATAGGCTGGTACACCTACAATCCCTCTACATCTGCTAGCCCATCATGGAAAGGTTTCCCGCAACTTACTCAACTATGCCAGAGCCCATAATGGCATTGTGGCTGCACACGGAAGTTTCTAGCATGAATAGTTTTATGATCCCTTTGAGCCTCGGTGGCATTCCATAGGACAATCACACGGAAACCCCAGGATTTCCTAGGGCAACACTGGATTCCCCAGGTGCCCTGCAACCAATCCACCCAGATGTGTATTCAAGTAGCCACCTTAAGTTGAACCATTAATTAACAACTCACATCCGTCATGGATTTCACTCAAACCCAAACCACGTCTACGAGCATAGCATAGCAACCTAAGCATAACGTAGAAGTAACTCCCAAGGGTTTGAAAATAATGCAGGTAATAGGTTCTACCTCAATCTACTTCCCAGTCCCACAAGTTAAGAAATCCTACTCATGCAATGTGCGAGGGTTTGATCTAATGCATAAAAACTGGGTAATAAAAGGGTATGATCAAAGTGTTACTTGCCTTGCTGATGATTCGCAAAACCTAGAGACTCGTAGTAGCACGCTTCACAGTCTGGGTATTCTATCGCAAGCAAACAATAGCATACATAAGCAATCAAGCAATGATGCACAAACAAAACTCCAAATAAGAAGATCTAACCAGAAAGTTCAACTTAAGAACTCCGGTTTGCAAAAAGAATTAAATCGAAAGAAGCAACGAAACTCAAACTGCAAAAGAAACGTGATCTGTTTACTAGTTTGAGCTAGGGTCAAGCTTTACAATAACAAAACCTTGTTAACATTGGTTAAACGGAAAGAGGGCATCGAGACGAGGATCTAGGATTTTGAATCACCTGATTCCGACTCTCGAGCGAAAAGAAAAACGAAAAACAAGATCTGGGCAGAAATCGCGATCGAAATAATTGCGGATAAATACCCCGAGAAAGAAAACTGACGAACAGGCTAACGAACGAACGCTCGCTGTCTGCGGCTAACGGGCGAACAACGTTCGTTAAAACGAACGTACGGACGAACGTCCACTAAATAACTAAACTGATAAGAAAAACCGAACCGATCTAAAAAAACGAATCTAGGGTTTTACGAAAAAGAACCGATCGGTTTAAAAAAAAACCGACGGCTACCTCGAAAACGACGAACTCTGGCGGCGGCGGGCGGCGGGTCCGGCGGCGCGCGGCGCGGCGGCGGGCGACGACTGGCGGTGGTGGCGCTAGGGCGGCGGTGGCTCGGGAGGCGAGGCGAGGCGGGGCGGGCTGGCTGGCTCGGCCGGCTGGGCCTCCGCTTATAAAGGCCCCCCCGGCTAGGGGAGTCCTAGTCGGGTACGGCCCAAAGGCGCTTGCTCTTTTTTTTAAACGAGTCTTGACGTATGAAAACTAACAAAAGAAATACTAAACGGACTCCAAAAATTCCGAAATAAATTTTCTCTGTCCTCTAATAATATTTAGGACAAAGTGAACATTTTTCCCGGACCTAATTGCAATTTTGAAAAATGTGTATTTTTCCTATGCAAATAAAATCGCAAATAAATCCGAAAAAAATACCAAAAGTGATTTTAATATTTTTCCTCCAATATTTCTGTTATTTTGGAGAAGTTATATTATCTTCGCTCATATATTTTATTTAGAAATATTTTTAGGAGAGAATAATAATTAAAACCAACGCTATCCTCGTAATGGTATTCGAGTAAACTCAAACACAAAAACGGTAGAATTCCCAACTCTCTCCGTAGGTCCTTGAGTTGCTTAGAATTTTCGAGGATCGCCACGCACAAAATGCAAAGAAATATGCACTGCAGTATGATCTATGTATAACATTCCAAATTGAAAATTTGGGATGTTACATATGCGGACTAATCGTATCACTAAGGTTGATAGAGGCAAAGGTGTCTTGTCTTACGATAAGATAGTGGCTATTGTTTTTGGTGGGGCAGACTTTGATGACCCGACTATGAAAGTGTGAAGACGTCGCACCTTAGCAATCGTTAAACCAACTCCGAGAGGTTATTGACCACGCTGGACCATGATCAACCTGACCATGATGGTCTATTTTTTGCACGTAAATGAAGAACAAGCAAGAAACTGAAATTGCAATTTGGATATTTCAAATTTAAGTGGAAATCTTTACTGATCAAAGTGGGGTTCGGTGACGCCTTTGTTTGGTCGTTGAGCACAAATGAAGTACGCAAAGTTGCAGCTATGGCAAACAATGATCTAAACAAAACCCATGTCCAAACAATGCCCTAAGGGCTGTACATATGGAGGAGTAGGGGGAATTTCGTGAAACCTTGGAGGAGGGGTCTGAAACCAACCCTAATTATGCTTCCCCACACATACGGACTCTAAAAACAGCCTATACTGAAGTATTTCGAAATTACATGGGCCTGGCCCAAATGAAGCTTCAAATCTGCAATGCTAAAAGTGGGACTAATCCCAAAATCAGCAGGCAGCTCAAGTTTATATGCATTATCATTTATTTTCTCTAACTCCTTAAAAGGAGCATCAGCACGTGGCATTAGCTTTGACTTACGCATATTAGGAAATGATAGAGGTAAAGGTGTCCGATGAGATGGTGATTATCATTTTCGGATGAGTAGACTTTGACGATCTGACTACGAACGTGCGAAGACATTACACCTTAGCAATCGCTACACCAACTCCGAGAGTTTATTGACCATGCCTGAGCATTATCAACCTGACCATGAGGGTCAATTTCCTGCAAGCAAACGAAGAACACGCAAGAAACTGAGATTGCAATCTGGATATTACGAATATGAGAGGAAATATTTATTGATCAAGGTGGGGTTCTGTGACGCCTTTGTCTGGTCGTTGAACACAGACGAAGTACGCGAAGTTGCAGCTATGGCAATCTTTCATCTAAACAAAACCCAAAGTCTAAACGATGTCGTAATGGCTGTATATACGGAGGAGTAGGGGGGACTTTCGTGACCCCTTGGAGGAGGGGTCCGAAACCAACCCAAACTCTGTTTCCCCACACATACGGTCTGTAAAAACAACATATACTGAACTATTTCGAAATTACATGGGCCTAGCCCAAAAATAAGGTGGCCCAACACCTATATTAAGCTATGGACGAATTTTCTGAAAGTCCATCTTGAATATTTCGTCCATGTCCTTGTACGTCATCATGGTGGCTCGAAAGTGCTCAAATCTCAACCAGAAACTCCGTTCTTGTCCCCCTTGCGCATGCCCTCATCTCCATGCTTGATCATACTTCAATGTTCATCCTTCTTGTCCATGCTTGGCCCATCATTTATAAGCAAAACAAATGGATCCAACTTAGGAAGCATCATATTCTCATGAACATTAGAATCATTACCAAGAAACGAAAGTACCTGCTAATTTATTTGGCTTGCGCGAGCTCTAGTAATCGGTCCAGTATATGTATCAGTAGGGGTTGTGGGTGTAACTTTGTTAGTGATGTCCTCATGATCCTCCCATACTTGAATTGAAGTCGTCCTCGACGGAAGCTCATCTTCATCATCCAAGTAAGGCTTCAAATCTGCAATGTTAAAAGTGGGACTAACCCCAAAATCTGTAGGTAGCTCAATTTTATATGCATTATCATTTATTTTCTCTAGCACCTTAAAAGGACCATCATCACGTGGCATTCGTTTTGACTTGCGCAAATCAGGAAACCTATCCTTACGCAAATGTAACCAAACAAGAGCTCCACGTGCAAAGACAACAAGTTTTCTACCCTTATATCCAGCCAATTTATATTTAGCATTCATGCGCTCAATATTTTCCTTTGTTAATTCATGCATTTTTAATATCAATTCAGCATGTTGTTTAGCATCAAAATTAACCTTCTCCAAAGATGGAAGAGGCAATAAATCAATGGGTGCACGAGGTAAGAAACCATATACAATTTCAAAAGGGCCCATCTTAGTAGTAGAATGCTGTCGTGGGAAAACCATGGCCACCTATGGGACAGGGGTCCCTTTTTGGTTTGGCGGGGGATGGACATGTTGCACAAAGAGCTGAGAGCGTGGCGCAACACAACAAAGATCACACAGGTAGTTTTTACCCAGGTTTGGGTCGCTGCGAGGCGTAAAACCCTACTCCTGCTTTGGTGGATTGATGATGGAATGGTGGAAATGAGTACGACGCTCTTTCCCGGCAAGGTTGCCTCGGTGCGAGAGCAGTCGCGCGCATATGAGTGTGTGGGTTCGGATGGCTGAATTCTTTCTACGGTTGCCATGGGCCTCTTTTTATGGATTAAGGGGTCACCACAATGGCAAATCAGTCTTTCTAGGCTGATTAGATAGCAAATAGTGCTATCATACCTAACTCTGCAGGCTGACAGAGCACATTAAATGTGCCGTTTAGTGTCACATCACAGCTCGCTCGACAAGCCTTGCCGGGCCGTTTTGCCAGCTTCGCGCCTGCTTGCTTGACACGTCGCCGGGCGGTTGTCATTTGCAAGCTCTTTCTGTAGGAAGTGGCTGCCATGTGGCAGGAGACTGCCACTGAGCCACTTAAGAGCTCGACACCGCACTGATTGACGACGGGCGTCGTTGTGAGGTGGTGGTTGGCCACCACGAGCCCCCGGCAGGCCAGCCGGGGTGATGTTGGAGGCTTGCTTCCGGGGCGATCCCACCCCGCTAGGCTCGCGTCCCCGACAAGGAGGGCTCTTCTTCCGGCGATGTCTTGCCTCTTTGGCTGCTCTTGGTTATGTTGATCTTCTTGGCCAGCTCTCTGGTTTCTCGAAGGGCTGATGATGAGGACATCACTAACAAGGTTACACCCACAGCCCCAACTGATACATATACATGACCAATTACTAGAGCTTGCGCACGCCAATTAAATTACCAGGTACTTTCGTTTCTTCGTAAGGATTCTAATGTTCATGTGAATATGATGCTGCCTAAATTGGATACATTTGTCTTGCTTACAAATGAAGGGCCTAGCTTGGATAAGAAGGATGAACATTGGAGCAAGATCAAGCATGGAGATGATGGCATGCGCAAGGGGAACAAGAATGGAGTTACAAGTGATGATTTCAGGACTTTGAAGCCACCATAATGAGTGCGTGAAGCCTTGGACGAAATATACAAGATTCCACATCATAAATTTCGTCTAGAGGCTATTATAGGTGCTGCGTCACCTTTTTATTGGGCCTGGCCCATGTAATTTTAAAATACTTGAGTATAGGTTGTTTTTAGAGTCCGTATGTGTGGGGAAACAAGAGTTAGGGTTGGTTTCGGACCCCTCCTCGAATGGCCACGAAATTCCCCCCTCTTCCTCCATATATACAACCCTTAGGGCGTCGTTTAGACTTTGGGTTTTGTTTAGATTAAAGTTCGCCATAGCTGCAACTTTGCGTACTTCATTTGTGTTCAATGACCAAACAAAGATGTCACAGAACCCCACCTTGATCAATAAAGCTTTCCTCTTATATTCGCAATATCCAGATTGCAATCTTAGTTTCTTGCTTGTTCTTCGTTTGCTTGCAGGAAATAGACCCTCGTGGTCATGTTGATCATGCTCCGGCGTGGTCAATAACCTCTCAGAGTTGGTTTAGCGATTGCTAAGGCGTGATGTCCTCGCACGTTCGTAGTCGGATCATCAAAGTCTACTCCACCAAAAACGATAGCCACCATCTCATCGAAAGACGTGACACCTTTGCCTCTATCAAGTGGTATCAGATTTCCAGGTTGCTCGATGAGATTTTCCAGTTTTTCATAGTTAGATCGAGTCCGTTCTTCATACCTATAGTCCACGAAAATGCCATAAAAAATTTATTAGTGTTAGTTCATCATATCCGAACCAATCTGAACCTTCGCATAATCTTTTTAGGGTTTTGCTTTGTTGAATTTGCGGTTGCATCATCGTGTCTAGTTGCTGGTCTTAGTGTCTGGTCCTTTAGAGTTTCGAGTTCTATCACAGTTGTCACGCCGCCGCACCATATTCATCGCTGCTGCCATACCACCACAGCTGCCATATCCCACCACCGCTACAACATACCATCACCGCTGACATAACCTACCACCGCTGCCATATCCTACCATCATATATCCACCACCAAACCGAGCTCTTTTCATATTAGGTATGTTCTCGAGATCCATCTAGTTTCGGGTTCCTGTTTCCTTGCCTGCGTAGGTCTCGGAAAAAAAATCGTCAAAAAAATTTCCTGCCTATCATCTTAGTTTGACTTGGGAACAGTTTTGGGACACTCGCCATTATACAGATTTTTGGCAAAAAAAAAAGGAGCGAAAAAAAGAGCGCAAAGAAAAAGAGGCGAAAAAAAATTCAGAGTGTGCTTTCCTATTGATTATGTGCAGCGCCGTGATTTTGTTAGTGTTCTAGGCTCACGTCTCTAGTACGGTCTAGCCTAGGACCAACACAGTACCGTCGTTGAGCGTTTATTCAACTTTGCATCTCTAAATTGATTATTGCTGACCCTTTTTGCTACCATATTATAAGCCTTCCTAGCTCCACATACATCTACGTCGTGCGTTTGACTCTCCCTGGTAATCGCTTTATCCAAGCTTTGAGAGTTTTAACTACCACGGTTGCCGATCGCCACCTGCTGCTGGGTAAGAACTGGTAAGAATTTGAGATTTGCTTGACAGATTTGTGACGCCCAACCACCACCATTTTCTAGAGTCTGTAGGATCATATTTTTGTGTGTTTCTATTGCTGCTAACCATGCCAGGATCACAAGTCGACTAGACTGACTGGGAGAACATGATGAACAAGGAGTTGCATGATAAATTTCAGCAAATGATGGGTCAATAGGTAGAAGATGTGATGACTAGTTTTGGCGACGCACTAGCGAGTATCGATGGCATTGAGAAGTCAATTAACACCAAGTTGGATGCCAAATTCGCTGTAGTGCTTGCGCATCTACCTCCACCTGCTGCACCATTGTAACAACAACAACAACCACCTTCACGTCGCGAAACAGCCCTCCGCAAAGCGAGCCGTGTCGCTCTTCAGCCTAGCCAAACTGTTGGTGCTGCTGTTGATACTTCTGTGGCTCCTGCTACTGCTGAGGAGGAGGACAATTATGCAGGTGATTACGAGGATGAGGTTGATCAAAATAAGAACTACGTGCAACAACCAGCACCACAACCACCAGGTCGTCCACATGCAAATAATCGCAATGATAGGGCTGCACCGCACCCTCAGGTACGAGATCATGACCATCTCCCTAAACTAAAATTGAATATTCCACCATTTGAGGGTATATATGTTCCTGATATATCTCTTACTTGGGAGTTAGAAACCGAACAACGTTTTACATGTTTAAAATATCCCGTGGAGAGACGTGTTGCCGCTGCTCTTTGTGCTTTCACTAGTTTTGCTTGTGTCGGTGGTCTGAATATTGTAGATTATATCCGGATAATATTCCAACTACTTGGGCTGCTTTGAAAATTGCTATGCATACTCGTTGGGTTCCATCATATTATCAACGCGAATTACTTCAGAAATTGCAGCGTTTAAGACAAGGAAAATATTTTGTAGAGGAATATTATCAGGAATTACAAATTGGCCTAATTAGATGTGGTATTGTTGAGGATAATGAGGCTATGCTTGCACGTTTTATGGGTGGCTTAAATAGAGAGAATCAGACAATTCTAGAGTATAAGGAGTATAATAATATCACTCGTTTATTCCATCTTGCTTCCAAAGCTGAACGTGAAGTGCAGGATCGACAGGCCTTGGCACGAACTAATTATTCTGTAGGTCGACCTTCATCATGGACACCGCGTGCATCATCTACTTCGACATGACCGGCTGCACCACCGCCTACTTCATCCGTCACTTCTAGCCGTTATAAAAGAAAACATGCACCACCACTATCAATCAGGAGTACACCTTCCGGTCCTGCACAGATATCTTCTTCATCCATGGCATCCATAGGGCCAACACATGATGTTATATGTCGTCGTTGCACTGGTCGTGGTCACTATGCGAGAAAATGCCCATCTCATCGTGTCATGATTGCTACTGAGGATGGTGGTTATGAGTCCGCTAGTGACTGTGATGAGGAGATTTTGGCTCTTATTACACGTGAAGAACACGATGGAGATGATTCTGAAAATGAGATGCAATACATGGCTCCTGAAGACGCTGACATGTATGAATGTTTAGTTGCTCAACGTGTTTTGAGTGTGCAGGTCACACAAGCGGAGCAAAATCAGAGGCATAATTTGTTCCATACAAAGGGAGTTGTGAAGGAACATTCTGTTTGCATCATCATAGATGGAGGGAGCTGCAACAACTTGGCTAGCATGGAGATGCTGGTGAAGCTATCTCTGACCACAAGACCACATCCACATGCTTACTACATCCAATGATTCAACAACAGCTGCAGGGTTAAGGTAACACGTATTGTTCGTGTGCATTTTAGTATCTCCACATATGCTGATTATGTTGATTGTGATGTGGTACCCATGCAAGCATGTTCCTTATTACTTGGTAGACCATGGCAATTTTATAAAAATTCTGTACACCATGGTAGAAACAATCAGTATACTCCTGTTCATAAGGATAAATGTATTACTTTGCTTCCTATGTCTCCTAATTCCATTTTGAAAGATGATATTAATAGAGCTAATAAAGCGAAACAGGAGCAAAATAAGAGTGAAAATCAAATTGTGGCAAAAGAATTTGAGGAACAAATGAAGCCTAATAACACACCATCATCTCATGTTGCATCTGAAATTAAATTAAGAAGTGGATGTTTACTTGCCACCAAATCTGATATTGATGATCTAGATTTAAGCAAATATGTTTGCTATGCTTTTGTGTGCAAAGAGGCATTATTTTCATTTGAGGACGTGACTTTCTATTTTCCTCCTGCTGTCACTAACATTTTGCAGGAGTTCACGGACGTCTTTCCACAAGACGTGCCATCGGGTTTACCACCTATTCGAGGGATTGAGCATTAGATTGACTTAATTCCTGGTGCATCGCTACCTAACCGCACACCATACCGTACCAATCTAGAGGAGACGAAGGAGATTATGCGTCAAGTACAGGAGCTACTCGACAAAGGTTATATACGCGAATCCCTTAGTCCTTGTGTTGTTCCTATTATTCTAGTGCCGATAAAGGATGGTACATCGTGTATGTGTGTTGTTTGTAGAGGCATTAATAATAGTACTATTCATTATCGTCATCCTATTCCCAGGCTAGATGATATGCTTGATGAATTGAGTGGCTCTACAATATTCTCCAAAGTTGATTTGCGTAGTGGATACCATCAAATTCGTATGAAATTGGGAGATGAATGGAAAACAACATTTAAAACTAAGTTTGGATTATATGAGTGGTTAGTCATGCCTTTTGGGTTAACTAATGCACCTAGTAGTTTCATGAGATTAATGAATGAAGTTTTACGTCCTTTCATTGGACGATTTGTGGTAGTTTACTTTGATGATATATTGATTTATAGAAGATCTTTGGAGGAACATTTGGAACATTTATTGATGTTTTTATTGCTCTACGTGATGCACGTTTGTTTGGTAACCTTGGAAAGTGCACCTTTTTCACCGACCAAGTATGTTTTCTTGGCTATGTTGTTACTCCATAGGGAATTGAGGTAGATAAAGCCAAGATTGAAGCTATTGAGAGTTGGTCGCAGCCCAAAACGGTCACACATGTGAGGAGTTTCCTTGGCCTCGCTGAATTCTATAGGCATTTTGTGAGAGATTTTAGCACCATTGATGCACCTCTTAATGAGCTTACAAAGAAGGATGTGCCTTTTGTTTGGGGTACTGCACAGGAAGAAGCATTCACGGTATTGAAAGATAAGTTGACACATGCTACTTTACTCCAACTTCCTGATTTTAATAAGACTTTTGAGCTTGAATGTGATGCTATTTGAATTGGGTTAGGAGGTGTGCTATTACAAGATGGTAAACATGTTGCATACTTTTCTGAAAAATTGAGTGGGCCTAGTCTGAATTATAATACTTATGATAAGGAATTATATGCTCTTGTTCGGACTTTGGAAACATGGCAACATTATTTATGGCCCAACGAATTTGTTATACATTCTGATCATAAATCTTTGAAGCACATTAAAAGTCAAGCAAAACTGAACCGTAGACATGCTAAATGGGTTGAATTCATAGAGATTTCCCTTATGTAATTAAACACAAGAAGGGAAAAGAAAATGTTACTGCTGATGCATTGTCTCGTCGTTATACTATGCTTTCACAACTTGACTTTAAAATATTTGGTTTGGAGACCATCAAAGATCAATATGTGCATGATGCTGAATTTAAAGATGTATTGCAGAATTGTAAACAAGGGAGAACATGGAACAAGTTCGTCGTTAATGATGGAGTTGTGTTTCGTGCAAACATGCTATGCATTCCAGCTAGCTCTGTTCGTCTTTTGTTGTTGCAGGAGGCGCATGGAGGAGGATTAATGGGACACTTTGGCGTGAAGAAGACAGATGACGTACTTGCTACACATTTCTTTTGGCCAAAGATGAGACGGGATGTTGAGCGTTTTGTTGCTCGCTGCACTACATGTCAAAAAGCTGAGTCACAACTCAATCCTCATGGTTTATATATGCCTTTGCATGTCCCTAGTGTTCCTTGGGAAGATATATCTAAGGACTTTGTTTTGGGTGTACCTCGAACAAAGAAGGGGAGGGATAGCATATTTGTTGTCGTGGATAGGTTCTCGAAGATGGCACACTTTATACCATGTCATAAAAGAGATGATGCTGCTACTGTTGCTGATTTGTTCTTTCGTGAAATTATTCGCTTGCATGGTGTGCCAAATACTATTGTTTCAGATCGTGATACTAAATTTCTTAGCCACTTTTGGAGATGTTTATGGGCTAAGTTGGGGACTAAACTGCTTTTTAGTACTACTTGTCACCCCCAAACTGATGGACAAACTGAAGTAGTGAATATAACTTTGTCTACCATGCTTAGGGCTGTTTTGAAGAATAACAAGAAAATGTTGGAAGAATGCTTGCATCATATTGAATTTGCATATAACCGTTCATTCCATATGAGAATATGATGCTGCCTAAATTGGATACATTTGTCTTGCTTACAAATGAAGGGCCTAGCTTCGACAAGAAGGATGAACATTGGAGCAAGATCAAGCATGGAGATGATGGCATACGCAAGGGCAACAAGAACGGAGTTACAAGTGATGATTTTAGGACTTTGAAGCCACCATAATGAGTGCATGAAGCCTTGGACAAAATATACAAGATGCCACTTCATGAATTTCGTCTAGAGGTTATTATAGGTGTTGCGTCACATTATTATTGGGCCAGGCCCATGTAATTTCGAAATACTTGAGTATAGGCTATTTTTAGAGTCCGTATGTGTGGGGAAACAAGAGTTAGGGTTGGTTTCGGACCCCTCCTCCAAGGGCCACGAAATTCTCCCCTCTTCCTCCATATATACAGCCCTTAGGGCGTCGTTCAGACTTTGGGTTTTGTTTAGATTAAAGTTCGCCATAGCTGCAACTTCGCGTACTTCGTTTGTGTTCAACAACCAGACAAAGACGTCACAGAACCCCACCTTGATCAATAAAGCTTTCCTCTTATATTCACAATATCCAGATTGCAATCTTAGTTTCTTGCTTGTTCTTTGTTTGCTTGCAGGAAATAGACCCTCGTGCTCAGGTTGATCGTGCTTCGGCAGGGTCAATAACCTCTCGGAGTTGGTTTAGCGATCGCTAAGGCGCGACGTCCTCACACGTTCATAGTCGGATCGTCAAAGTCTACTCCACCAAAAAGGATAGCCACCATCTCAGCGAAAGACAGGACACCTTTGCCTCTATCAGTTGGTCCCTTCGAGTCTTGATCTGATGTTGGTGTAGTAAGCTTGCTCCTGGGCCTGTGCACAGTCTGGGGCAACAGACCTAGGGTTTGTTGCACCGACAGGATCACCTGAGCCTGGCACGGCCGCACCTTTGGGCATCACCGGGGTAGGCTCTAACCAGTGCACAGGCAGAGGTGCAGGAAGGGCTTGCCTCCCTTGAGATCTCTTTTTCGTAATTCTGAGCTTGGGCCAGTTTCCGCATCTCCCACATGTCGCATAACGCTAATCTTGGTGGGGACATTCTTTGTAATGGCCCATGAATGACTTTATTGCACGGGGGAGTAACTGCAAATTCACTCTTCCCACAACACCCTTATCGTTAGCCACGTATGCTGCATGCATTGAGCGAGGTAGGTAACAGAGGCGCATGATGTGGAAGAGTGTAAAAGTAGGGGCCTGGTCTTTTTGAATTGGCGGGGGAGGGTGGCGGTTATCCGTCGAGGAATCAGCCTCCACCCCAGCTCGCCTATAAAAGGAGGAGTGGGGGAGGAGCGGAGGCACTCATCCATACTCCTCTCTTCTTCTGCTCTTCGTTCTTCTGCTTATGCCGAAAAAGAGAGGCTGGAGCCAGGCCCCGGGCCGTAACTTGTGGCTGTTGATTCCGAAAGCTTGTGTTGAAGCTTGGGGAGTGAGTCCCTCTCCTTGTCCTCATACATGCATCAGGAGGATGCGCGGACATCGCGCCGGTAGCACCGATGGTGGCGGCTCTGGTGTGTTCGTTGCCGGGTCGTCCATGGCTGTAGTTTCAATGAGGGGCGACGTAAATGACACCATGCCGAGGCCATCGATGGGCGCAAGGTGTGGTAGTCGATCATGGCCTATTCCTCCCCCCTTTCCAGCACCGATGGGAGATCGCGGGACAGCCATGTCGTCGGCGTGGCCAAATCTGATCTCCCTGGGCGCTTCTTGCTCGGCGTACATGGGGACTCCATGTCCTCATATGTATTCCTTCAAGGTGTGGTGGTTATCAATCTTCGAGCCATCGGGGACGAACATGCTCTCTGTGGAATCGCCCGGAGAGCATGGCGTCTGAGCCTGCCGCAAAAGGGGCTTCGGATGCCCGGGGCGTTGAAGCCGACGGCAACCCACAACGCGTCAATAATGGGGGTAACCGTTCTGACGGGTCGTGTTTGCTGGTGACTCCGCCGTCTCCGCCTGGGCTTCCGGAAGCGCCACCAGCCGCACCTGCCCTCTAGTTCCTTCCTCCTAGCGGGGGCACCGTGCTCCCTGATCTTGGGGAGGTGCAGAATCCCGGCTGGGCCTTTCATCCGCCTTCTTCTCCTCCCACCACAGTGCCTGGGGAAAGGAGGGACAGAGAAGGGGATTACAGGGCACTTATATTTTTTCAATCTTAAACTTGTGGTCACTTGCCAAACATTAATTTAAATAAATTTAATATCTTTTTATCCATGCTTGGGTTCTATAAGATTTGTATTTGTTGATCAGCATATAAATGAAAAAGATAAACCCTGCCGGGGACTCATGCATGTAACATGTCCATGCAGAGGTGGGATGCCTCTATACTTCCAATTAAACAAATTTTACCCTAGCAGGCTACCTTGCCGGTACCCTCACTCTTGTTGCCGCGTAGTCAAGCTTGCCGGGCGTTAGACATGGAGAGGGACTAGCCCCCCGCCAATCCTTTTTGAACAAAGGCTATTACGACCATCCTAACCGAAGCAACATTCGGGTCGAAGGATGGGAGAACCTAAGTTTCAAAAAGTAGCAGGGTTTTCTTATGCACAACTCCTTAGAGAGCATGTATGGATAAAAGGAAAGAACATATCTCCTTGGCTTGTCGGAGATTGCAATGTTGGCTACCCTTTTCATCTCCTCTTGGGGAACCAAGTCCACGGCAGGAACATGTGGTTTTATAGAGATGAAAATGATGCCAAATGCAATCTTATCTACATGAACATGAGATGCTCATGATATGCTTATGCATGCATGCAACTTGTTGGCCGCCCCTATCAGTGCTTCGTTTATTTCTCTATTGCTCAGGGTCTATGCCTGGCTTTGTACAATGGGTTACATGCAACTGAGGCAAGGCCTGTACAAAAGGGTTGCCGTCGGGCAGGGCCCGACAGCCGCACCTTATGGGTAGTACTTGCACAGATCCACAATGTTTCATGAGTTTTGCAACTGAATGCCATCTCCAGTCTCTAGACGGACTGCGCCAGGTCTGGTGACTCGTACCACCCGGTAAGGGCCTTCCCACTTTGGCGATAACTTTTTTGCACCCTTGGTGGACTGAACACGCCTAAGGACAAGGTCACCTTTCTCAAAACACCGGGCATGAACCCAGCGGCTGTGATAGCGACACGGGGCTTGATGGTAGCGTGCAGCATGCGTAGCAGCCCGGAGATGGTTCTCCCCGAGAAGCACAACGTCGTCACGCCGGTGCTGATCCTACGCTACTTCATCCTAGGTAAGCACTCGAGGAGACCCGTAAATGAGTTCCGGTGGGATAACTGCTTCTGCCCCACAGACAACAGAGAAAGGGGTCTGCCCGGTTACTCGGTTTGGTGTCGTTCTGAGGGACCAGAGAACAACTAGGAGCTCATCTATCCATTGCATGTCGCACTTCCGCAGCTTATCAAATGTTCTTGTCTTGAGGCCCCGCAATACTTCAGTGCTCGCCCTCTCAGCTTGTCCATTGCTTTTGGGATGTGCAACAGAGGCAAACGAGATCTTGCTTCCGAGGGCATGAACATATTGCATGAAGGCGCGGCTCGTGAACTGGGTGCCATTGTCGGTGATGATCCGAGCAGGGACTCCGAAGCGGCACACTAATCCTTTCAGGAACTTGATAGCTGATTGAGCAGTCACCTTTCTCACGACATCTACTTCCGGCCACTTTGTAAACTTGTCGATAGCAACGAACAAGAATTCAAAGCCCCGAATAGCTCGGGGGAAAAGGTCGAGGATATCGAGTCCCCACAGCAAAAACGACCATGACAAAGGGATTGTCTGAAGAGCTTGGGCAGGCAGATGGATGTTCTTGGAATGGAATTGGCAGGCCTCACACTTGGTGACTAGCTCGACCGCATCTTGGAGGGCCGTGGGCCAATAGAATCCTTGCCGGAATGCTTTCCCAACTAATTCCCTTGACCAATGCGGGAGCCGCACATGCCTTTGTGTATTTCTGCCAGCAGTTCTTTCCTCCCTCCGGCAAATGCGCTTCAATTTCACACCGTTGGGCATTCTTTTGTATATAGAGTGTCATCGACAAACTAGTAAATACTGGCCCTCCGGGCTACTCTTTCAGCTTCTTCTTGCCCTTTTGGGAAGTTCTCCGGTTTGGAGAAAGTGGACTATGTGCCTTTCCCAAGTTGAAGCCTGGGGCTCGGCAACGAGGACTAGCAGCATTTCCACATTCGTTGAGGCGTGTTCCTTGACCGCGGTGACCCGAGTCCCAGCAGGAGGGTGCAACCCGGCAAGCGAATGGGAGTTATTTCCGGCAGGGTCCCTACCAGGTGCCCCGATGGGCTCTACCGGCAGAGTCTTACCGGAGTTCAATTTCCTCCTCTTTCGGGCCATTGTTGCTGGGGATGTGGAGGGCTGAGTAAGGTGGATAACAAAAGTTCCTGGTCCCACAGGAAGCTTCTGCGCAGCACACTTTGATAGATGATCAACAATTCTATTTTCTGCACGGGGTACATGCTCTGTTGGCAACCCGTCAAAGTGCTCCTCCAACCTTCTCACTTCCTCGACGTATGACTCCATCAATGGGCTTTGGTAATTATTGTTGACTTGCCTTACCACAAGTTACAAATCTCCTCTAATGATCAATTTCTTGATTCCCAACTCTATGGCGATCCTGAGCCCGGCAAGGAGTCCTTCATACTCTGCTGTATTGTTGGTCGCCTCCTCCCGGGGAAAATGCATCTGGACCACATACTTCAAGTGTTCCCCGGAGGGAGCAACGAGAAGCATGCCAGCCCCCGCACCTTGTAGGGAGAAGGTACCATCAAAATACATGATCCGGTCTTTGGGGGATTCCTTGCCTGGAATATCTGTCTCTAGCACCTCCTCATCCGAGGTTGGCATCCATTCTGCAACAAACTCTGCCAATGCCCTGCTCTGTATTGTTGAGGTGCTTTCAAATTTCAGGCCAAAGCTGGATAACTCCAATGCCCACTCCACTATCCTGCCAGTAGCCTCTGGGTTCTGGAGTATCCTTTGCAATGGAAATCATGTAACAACCGTGATCTCATGGGCTTGGAAGTAGTGGCGCAGTTTCCTTGAGGCCATGACTAAGCCAAAAATCAACTTTTGCATGCAAGAGTACCTGGATCTAGCCCCCTGCAACAGGGAGCTGATGAAGTACACTGGGCGTTGCACCACTTTCTTTCTTGCCGCGTCCTTGGGGATGTTACCGCTGCCATGCTCTCCTCTATCCTGATCCACATCTGACCTTGCCGAGCTGTTCTCATACTCCTCTCTGGAAGGGATACTAACTGAGGCCGTTTCCTCCTCCACTTCCCGCGCTGCCACCAATGCTGCACTAACCACTTGATTTGTTGCTGCTAGGTATAGCAGCAGCGACTCTTGTGGTTTAGGAGCAACCAAGGTAGGCACAGATGATAAGTAGGCCTTCAAATCTTATAGTGCCGTATCTGCTTCTGGGGTTCACTTCACCGGTCCTGCCTTCTTCAAGATCTTAAAGAACGGCAAGGCACGCTCGGCAGACTTGGAGATGAATCTGCTGAGTGCACAACGCACCCTGTCAAACGACTGGCATCCTTAACTGTCCTTGGTGCCAGAATCTGCTCGATAGCCTTGATCTTATCGGGATTGGCTTCTATTCCATCCTGGGACACAAAGAAAGCAAGTAGCTTGCCAGAGGGAACACCAAATACGCACTTCTGCAGATTCAGCTTCAAGTTGATCTTGCGCAGATTGGCAAATGTCTCTTCCAAATCTTGGATGAGGGTTGATCTATCCTTGGTTTTGACCACAATATCTTCCATATAGGCTTTAATGTTTCTGTGTAGCTGTGACTAAAAACCAATCTGGACTGCTCTTCCAAAAGTAGACCCGGCACTCTTCAACCCGAAAGGCATACGCACGAAGCATTATGTGCCACATGGGGTGATGAATAAGATCTTCTCTTCGTCTTCGATGGACATAAAAATCTGATGATACCCAGAATATACATCCAAGAAAGAGAGTAGATCACAACCTAAAGTAGAGTCCACGATCTGGTCGATGCGTGACAAGGGAAATAGGTCCTTCATGCAGGCCTTGTTCAGATTAGTGAAATCTATGCACAACCTCCATTTTCCATTAGCCTTGCGTACGACCACTGGGTTTGCTAACCATGTAGGATATAACACTCCTCTGACTAGACCAGCTGCCTCAAGCTTCTTGATCTCCTCGGCAATGAACTGTTGCCGCTCCAAAGCTTGTTTCTGGACTATCTGCTTGACGGGCCAGGCATGAGGGCAAACAGCAAGGTGGTGCTCAATTACCTCCCTGGGAACACCGGGGATGTTAGATGGTTTCCAGGCAAACACATCGAAATTCGCCTGCAGGAAGGCAACGAGTGCGCTTTCCTATTTGTCGTCAAGGGTGGCACCGATAGTAAAGGTACCATCGGCACCATCCAGCCCTGCCGGGACCTTCTTCACAGCAGGTGCAGCAACTCTGGATCTCTGACTGTTGGAGCTCTCCGACAAGTCATTAACAGGCACAACACACTTCGGAGAGGTGTGCTTCCTGGGCTCCTCATCAGGGCTCTTAATAGCTCTCTTCTTTTTCTTGTTCTCCTTGGCGGGACCAGTGATCTTCGCGGCCTCTGCCGCAACTGCATCCCTGTACATCTTGTCCACGCAAATGATTGCACCCTTCTCATCTGATGGAATAGAAAGGACCCCCATTAGCCCTAGCATCTTCAAAGTGTTGTAGGCATAGTGGGATGCCGCCATGAATTTGGACAGAGATGTGCGTCCAAGGATCCCATGTAAGGCAGGGGGAGATCAACCACGTTAGACACAACCTTCTTAGTTCGATAGTTCAATTCCCCCCGAATGTTACCGGCAACGTGATCTTTCCCTTAGGAGGCGCCTGGCAGGATTAACTCCTTGAAACATGCCGGTAACCTTAAGCTCTTTTTCTGTTATCTAGAGTTTGTTGCTGACCTTTGGGGAAATCAGATTAAACACGGCCCCGCCATCAACCAGCATCTTTGTGACCTTGAGGTTGCGGATTGTTGGTGAGACCAACAATGGCAAACACCCTACCACGGTAGTATGGCCAGGGCGGTCCTCTTCATCAAAGATGATGGGTGTGCGGGGCCACTTGAGGGGCCTCCGAAACTCTGTTGCATGCTCTACGACATTGACCTCACGCGCCCACTATTTAAGCTGGCGGTGAGAGGAGTGCAGAGATGCACCCCCGTCAATGCATAGGGCTTTAGTGGCCTTTTGGAATTCCTGCTTACTGGTTTCCTCTTCATCCTCTCCATCACTCTCTTCATTGCAATCCTCCTTCTCACGGGCCCTAGCGGGTCTCCCATGGCTCCTAAGAGCCTTGTTGGGGCGATTCACTTCACCGCCCCGGCCATTTCCACCAGTGCCATTCTGCCTTTTTTCCTTATCTCGCTTCTCATATTCATCCCTCTCCTTCTTGACAAGCTGCTCAACCTGATGACACTCCTGGAGGTCGTGGCCCTTAGTCCGATGGATCTTGCAGTAAGGGCCATCACTTTTCCCAGCCTTCTTGGCAGCCACAGCTTCCCGGCAATCATTCCACGTAGCAACCTCCTTGTCGGGGGCTTCAGCCTTAGCCTTCCTGGCGGTACTAGGCATGCTCGACCCCTCAACTGTCACCACTTCCTTATCCGTGTGCTTCTTGCTGCGTTTCTTATTCTTCTTCTTCTGACTAGAGGCATCGTCATCATCCTCTGGGTCGATGTCGATGCCATTTTCTTCCCCAGGGAGTTTCCTCCCCTCTTCCACCCAAGCACACTTGTCCACCAAGGTGTAAAGCTCCTTCACAGTCTTGGGCAGCCGAACGTTCATCTTGTAACGTATCCACCGATTGCGCATGTTGGACTGGAATGGTGCTATCACTGCGACTGGGTGGATGTCTGGGATATTTCTGTGGACTCGACTGAACCTCTGCATGTACTTCCGTAGAGTCTCTCCTTCTTTCTGCGTGAGCAACTTCAGATCACTGGGTAACCCTGGTTCTTGGTGGCCACCCGTGAAGGCCCCCACGAACTCATGGCACAGGTTAGCCCAGGTCAAAATGGAGTTCTCCGGCAGATGCATCAGCCAAGACCTCACATTTGGCTTGAGTGCCAAAGGAAAGTAGTTGGCGAATACGTTCTCATCTCTTCCCCCGGCAGCTTGAACAACAATGGTGTAAATGCTCAAGAACTTTGCTGGGTTCAGTCTTCCATCATACTTCTCTGGAATCTCTGGCTTGAACGAGCGAGCGGACAGCCAACGGACTTGCCGCAGCTCCTGGATGAAGGCAGGGCACTGTCGATGTACAAAAGAAGGGGTCCTTTTGCACCCCTTTACTTGTGCACGGGTGGTTGGAGCCGCGCCTACGACCGTGCTTTGCGGAGCAGGAGAAGGAAGGCATGAAGCCGCTAAGGCAATTCTCGAGCCAGAGACATAAAGGACAGAGGGACAAGGTGGGCTCCCCCCAGCAACACCCTTGCCGGGGCGGCCTACGCGATCCCGGCAAGATCCTTGCCGGGGACCGCTCACCCAAAACACCAGCAAGCCCATCGCCCTCGGGTCTGAGAGCCCAGACACCATCGACAATGTCAATCCCAAGATCGAGGGGCACCTGCGCAACGGCTTGAAAACCCTTGTAGGGCCAAGGGGCCAAAAAGCAAAGACCCCCGACAAGAGCCTTGCTGGGGGTGACCAAAGACTCCTAGCAAGAGCCTTGCCGGGACGGCCACAAGACCCCGGCAAGCCCCTTTTGCCGGGGGCGTCTGCGGGCCAGAACCAGGCCCACGCCCGCCAAGATTTCGCTGACCTGTGGCCACTCCTACGCCTCGACCGGCTCGGCAACTAGACAAGCACATACATGGCAGCATGTGGCTCCTACGGCAGCACCTGCATGGTGGCAGGCAGATCTTCGTGAAGACCCTACCACCACAGCAGCTAGCAGCCAGCATGGCACCGCGCCTCGTCAGCCTGGATGTGTGTCGGAGCAAGGTGAGGCAGCAATGGGCGGGACAAGCTTTCTTGTTGTCCCCAATAAAGCTAGGGGACACATAGGCAGCACATTAAATGCGTTTGTCCTAAGATGTCAGGGGATAACCTTGTACACTGGTGTAGCTTTACACCTCCCATGTGTCGCTATGGCAACCCCTTGGACGTATAAAAGGAGGCCCAAGGCATACCGAGAGAGGATTCAGACTTTTTGAACAGCCACGCATAGAGGCAAATTTAAGAGCTCAAGAACACCGAATATACAAAGACAAGCAGGACTAGGGTTTTACGGATCATCTTTCGGCCCGAACCTGGGAAAAAATTCCCATGTGTTGATCGCCTAGAACCGCTCTTTGCACAACTCTACGCCCCGCAACTGCAGCACAAGGGATCCCCAGGAACCCATAGGTGCCGTTTCCCCGACATCTTTAGCGCGCCAGGTAGGGGGCCGCTAGGTTGTGAAAATCTGGTCTAGGGGGTAGCGCACCTTCTCCTCTGCCTTGGATGGAAAATATGACACCGTGTCCACATTGATCCAAATGATGCCCAATTAGAAAGATCTCAAGCCAACGGAAGTCATTGGAAGAATTGTTGCTCATCAGATGTCACTTATGGATAAAGAAGAGCTTCACAACAAGTCAAGTGGTGCTTAGAAAGCTTCATGTGATGCTCCTACATCATCAAGTGAGAAACAAGTGTTCAATGAAGAATTGAACTTAATGGTGAAGAACTTCAACAAATTCTACAAGAATAGAAGCAAAGAGAGAAACTCCAAATCATGGTCCTACAATGACAAAAGATCTTCCAGTCGTGATCGGAATTGCTACAATTGTGGGAGACCCGGACACTACTCAAATGAGTGTACGACTCCACACAAAAGAAGAGATGACTCACCTAAAAGGAGGAGTAGAAGAGAAGATTCACCACCAAGAGAGAGAAGGAGTAGAGATGATCATTATGAACGAAGACCTTCTCGGAAAATCAAGGATTCGGAAAGGAAGGACAAATCATCAAGGAGCTATAAAAGACGAAGACATCAAGCTCATGTTGGTGAATGGGTATTCGGTTCTGACTCCGATGACCACTCCGAAAGAAGCTACTACTCCGACTCCGAAGATAATCAAGATGAAGGTGTTGCCATAGTTGCTCTTGTGTCATCCAACTCCTACAACATATTTGACTCACCAAATGAAGGAATTGGAAGATGCTTCATGGCTAAAGGCCCTAAGGTATCACACCCCAAGTATCTTGATTTCAATAGTGATGAAGATGATTTGCTAGGAGATGATGATTTACTTATTAGTAGTGATAGTGATGAAACCTATGATGAAATTGCTACTAATCATGCTAATCAAGATAAAACGAATGAAAATGATAAGGAGAAGATTGAGCGTCTAAGTATAGAATTAAACACTCTCAGGTTAGCTCATGAAACTACCTTAGAGGATCATCAAGAACTTTTAAGGACTCATGAGAAGCTACACTTTGAAAAGCTCAATCTAGAGCAAGAGCATGAGTTCTTAAAAGCAATCAATGATGATCTTCATAAGAAAAGTTCTTCGTACATTGCCAATCGTTTACTCTTGTCTACCTACATGCCACAAGTATAATCTAACAATAAGAACAAGAAAGATTCTGATGCGGAGCATCCTTCGTTCATCCCCATGTACACCACTTGGACGCAAGGTGATCCCGTTCCTCGATGATTCCCCTTTCTTTTCTCGCGAGACATGGATGCTACTATAAGCGCGGACCTTGTGCTTGATCAGGTACACCCAAGGAGACCATGGAGAACCCAAGGACCAAGGCCAAGTGCGCGCGGGAGAGAAGGAACAAGGGCCAGCACCTTCAGGCCACGGACATCCGCCCCCCAGGCCCGGACATCCGGCGCCCCGGACATCCGGGCCCTGGCCGGAAATCCGACGCCACTGTCCAGAAGACACCCGTGGCTCAACCCCTCCAGCCCGGACATCCGGCCCCTCGGCCCGGACATCCGGCATCTCGAGAAGGCCCGGACATCCGGCCCCCGCCCGGACATCCGGCCCCTGTCTGCGCACAGTGTATCGGGCCTGAGGCCCATGTATCCCTCTCCCACTTACCCCTTCGTGGACCTAGACTATATATACTCCTCCCCCTCCTCCATTTGAGGGTTATCTTAGGTTTAGCTCATTTGAGATAGAGCTTAGCTCATCCCCTAGTGGTTCATCTCCTTGGGAGTGACTGCGGCCCCTCCACGGAGAAGATCCACACGGATTCAAGACCTCTGCGGAGAAGATCCTACGGGATACCAAGACCTCCTCATGGAGAAGACTATCGCTACTTGTATCGTTCCCTGTTGATCATGGATCTTGTATCTCTTTGTGTTTCGAGGATCTAGCATATGTGTGACTTGTTCTTGTTGGTTTGAGTGATTTTCTCGTGTTTCCCCTCGTGTTCCCTCTCGTGTTCTTCGTGTTCTTCATGGGATCCACTCCATTTCGTGAAAGATCGGCCACCTAGGGTTCCACCCTACATCATATGGTATCAAGAGCATAGGTTGATCACGAATTTGGAGCCTCCCCACCGTTTTCTAGCCTTGTTTTGTTGTGTTCTTCCCCAAATTCAAAAATTCCCCACCAAAAATAGCCCCAAAATATTTTGTGATCTGTTGGTTTGATGAGATTTTGTTTATTTTGATCCGTGGGTTTCAAGTGGATCTAGCATTTCCCCAAGTTTCCCTATCTTTCCTCCACAAAATCCGTCAAATTTTGCCCCCAAAATCATCAAATTCCGCCCCCAAATGAGTTTGGAAGTCCCAATCCCGATCTGGAATCTTCGGGCCGGACATCCGGGCCACTGGCCGGACATCCGGGCCATCGGGCCGGACATCCGGCTCCTGGAGGGCAAAATCCCGCGTGGTTCTGGACATCAGGCCCCGGAAATCCGGACTCGACACCGAATGTCCGACCCCTGTAGTTTCAGACTTTTTCGTTTCACCGTTTTGTCCATAACTATTTCATCCGAACTCCGATTTCGACGTTCTTGAGCTCGTTTTGAAGCTCTTGACATACCCCATTACACAAAAATACCACCATCATCATTTGACTCCATCATATTTTGTGGATTTTGGCATCTTTGCCTAGGGCTTCCACCATATCATCCGCATAACCACCACCGACTTCCGCAACCTAACCATTTTTGTCCCCCATAGCATTTGTGGTTGCTTGAGTAGTGATTTGAGTCTCCTAAGGTGTTTAGGATACTTAGGGACAATTTCTTCTTCATCAACCACCACCACCACTTCCGCATACCCATTGCCCATTATACATAGCCAACCAAACTTAACCCAAATTTGTTCGAGCTTGTTTGAGTTGTGGCTTGTGTCTCCTAAGGTGTTTCGGCTACTTAGGGACCGTGAATTCAACTCCGACATCGTGTATAGCCCATCATTCCACTTCCGCAACCACCACGGCATAGCCGCTACCACCATTTGATATTTGTCCTTGAGATTTTGAGTTGTGGTTTTTCCGTTTCCTAAGGTGTTTCGGCTAATTAGGAACGGGTCTACATCAAGAGCACCACCTCTCATCATCGACACGGACGGTAACCTCGATGACATCATTGTATATTCCCCTTGCAATTGCATTGTTAACCCCTAGCCCATTTTTGTGTCACTTGCCTATCGAGACTAGCCTTTGAGTATTGCCGGCAACGTTACTTGTGCACATTAGTGATCATCGATCCGCTTTCCATTGCATACATACCATATCATATTGGTATCGTCATATCACCCCTTGTGTCACAAGATTGTTCCCGCATATACACAATTGCTATATTGGTTTTTGCATCGTGGCCATATAAAAAAAAGAGAATAAGCTTTTAAGCAAAGAAGCTTGTAAGCAAGAGCCATAGCATCATACCACATTGCATATAAGATTGCCATATCCGATCATCTTAGATCATCTTGTGCTAAAAGCACCGGAATACCATACATATAGCATACTTGGGATAGAAGTCGTTGCATTTTGCTTAGTAGGTTGTGCACAAGTTCGTATCCGCCTATTGTGCAATCGCGCTAGCGTCTCTCTAGTGTTGTGCAACAAGAGCATTTTCGTGGATTCCACATTTTGGCTCATTCCTTGGTTGCACGACCCCATCTATCTATCCGTGTGTGTGTTTCCGTGTGCCACCCATATTGCTATTGGTCTACTTGTTTCACTTGCGAATTTGTGAATCTTTTTCAACATTATTGACTCTTGCTAAAATTTCCCATCAATTTTTTGTGCCACTATCCTCACCGAGCTCCACCATAAGCTTTACTTGTGTAGGTGTGAGAAACCAACAAGAATTGGTACCAATTGTGCTATTTCCTTGTTCCACATTTGAGTGATCATTGATCCATCTTCAACATCGGTCAAGGTACATTTGGTATAGTTCTTCTCTTTCTCCCACTCATACTTGCTAGCGTCTTGTGATGGATAGGCAAGGCATTTCATCTCCGGTCTTCGACATCGACGGCACGAACAAGGACATCCACGCGAAAACCATCGGACTACAACGAGAAATGCAAGAGTGCTTGGGCAACATCGCCATCGAACTACAACACTCAGAGACAAGGACAATGGCTTCCTTCGACGACTTGTGCGACTCCTTCAACAAACAAATGGCGGAGCTCCGACACTTGGTGGTCGATTACAAGTCTTCTTCCCCTTCGTCATCCTCTCGGCGGCGACGTTCAAGTCACAAGTCTTCGGAGCGCAAACATGATGCAAGTGCAAGTCTTCCACATCCACACCGCCATGGCGACCATCGACATCGTCATGAAGGGCAAGTCACCTCCAAGCATCATGTGCACGACGACGACGAACGACATCTACCAAGAGCTCAAGCACGACAACGACATCATCATCATGAAGATGCTTGACAAGCGCATACCTACAAGTCCGAAGAAGCTCTACATCACGCCAAGGCCAAGCTTCAAGAGCATAAGAGAAGACCGCGAGACAAGCACACCCAAGACCGAGCTACGGCTACAACCACCACTTCGGCATCTTCGCCAAGTGCTATCAAGGCATCTTCGCCTTCGGACGTACGGCATCTTCACCTACTTCCCATGAGTTCGCCTACATCGACATCTCCAACTACAAGGCAACGACCTACGAGCGAGGGTGACACTTCCATCTTCGGAAGCTCCCCACATCAAGACGGCGACAAGAAGGTCGAGCATGGGCCATCCCCTTCGACCAAGGCGACGAGCATGAACCTCTTCGACACCATGAAGACGGCGCCCATATTGGACTACTACTCCGGGTCAAGCTACGCGAGCAAGCATGAGACCTTCTCTTTGACCTCGGAGGAGAGTGATGATTTGCCACCTCCTACGGCATTCATCTTTGGAGGCGTTATGGATGAGGAGACGATTGGAGTTGAGCATGGAGACATTTGCACCTACATCTCTTCGACACCCACATATGACGAGATGCCCCAATTTCCATGTGAGGAGCGCCACCACCACATGAGTGACTCCACCATATGTGACATTGAGTGCATTTCCTATGAGAGGATGAGTGTGACCACCACTAGCCCCACACATGAGAGCATGCCACACATCCTATGTGAGGTTGAGAGCCATTTGAGTGACTCCACCAACCATACGAGTGAGAGCATCCATGAGGGAGTGAGTGAGCCACACCACTTAGTGAGTGAGGTAGTTGATAGGGCATGTGAGGCCACTATGATTTCTAACGACTTAACCTCTACTCCAAGTGTGTTTTCTTTGGTGCTAGGTCTCCTACAAGAGGACATGCCTACCCTCGATGAGTCCGTCCCTCCAATGGACAAACCGATGGCCATGGTGGAAGAAGATGTACCCCCCACATGGTACCATCAAGTTGCAACCTCACCTACAATACATGAGCGATGCTCCAAAGGTAACATAGGTGATGGTGCTTCTTTCGTCCCACTTGTGGACTATATCACCAGTGATTGCTTGCATGATGTTGATTCACCTATGACCATGCTTCATGCTAGTGCAACTTCCTCATGTCTTGACTTACCTATTTATGATGAATATGATGATGAGCATGTTGAGTTGCCTAGTTGTGATGCCATACTCCATAGGATATCATGTGAAAATTCTTTTGGTCACATCATGTTTGAGAATCCTTTAAACTTGTCATATGCTATGAGTGAGATCTCCCATATTGCATCATTTCAATCTCAACACAGTAACTATGCATGTCCCATTAAAGTAAATCCTATTTGCACTTGTGGCATAGATGACAAGATGATGGTCATTGGAATGTGTTTCTCTTGCGATGATATTGCCATGCTTCCTTTACATGATTTGCGCAATTCATCTAATATACCATGCCATGATCACTTTGTTCCAAATATGCTTTGCTTTGGATGTTGTCAATATTCTCCATGTGATGCTTCCATTGATGCTCATGAGGAGACCCCCATAGTTTCCTCATACATACTAGGGGATCTTGATGCATTCCATACTTTGCATAGTTCCCATAATTGTGTGCACCATATGCATTCCATGAATAACAATGCTCTACCTACTTGTCATGATGCATTACACAATTTGAGTCTCCATTATGCTATACATAACAACAAACCTCTCATGATGGATGACATGTTTCTATACCACGCATCTCATTTATTTGAGCATTGGATATTATGTGCTAACCAACACTTGCACGTGCGCATCATGATGGATGATGTGTACATATACCACGCACATACAATTTTTCCTTTGCCTTTGTCTTGTGTAGGTACTTTTGCAAACTCGTCAACCTCACAATCCCATGAGTTGACGAAAAGAGCTCTTGAGAGCAAAGATGACTTGGGATCTCGTGGATTGTCCTTACCACCATTCTCTTCGCGCAACCACTACGCGCATCTCTTTTACTTGGCTCTCACACGGCTATGGGCTATTTGCCACTTATCACATTATGCCCATACTATCGTGTTCACTTTGCATGTTATGCCTCTTGCTATGACTTTGCCATGCAATTGTGACCCTTGCTTGCCTTTACACATGATTCACCATTATGCTACTTATATGTGTATTTGCATGCTTGGTGGAGATACTTGTAGCTACTACCATGATTTCTTTGTGCCACATGCTATTGTTGATTGTTGTGTTGGGAGAGTCATGATACTCCATTGCTATTTACATAGGACTTCTTGCCACCACAATGATGAGACTTTGCCCATATCTTGCTTACATGCTTGTGCTATGCCATGTGCATTATTCATGCCTACAATTTGCACACATGACATGCTTGCCATGATTGCTTCTAGTACGTTGCATCTTCGCACTACTAGCTTGTTTGACTTGATTTCTATGATTGCTTGCTATGTTGCATCACCCATGTTCCACTCTTACTTGCTTTCTTGGGTTGATGGCATATATGTTCATGCCATTCACATGATTCACATTGATCATTGTCACTTGTCTCCATTAGTTGCATCTCTCATCGCTTGTATTGAGTGCAACAATGCTATGTTTGTTGATCTTGGAGACTTTGACACCCTTCTTGAGATGCATACTTGCTTGATTGAGCCTATTGCACTTGGTTGTTCTCGCATCTTATGCCTACATACCATCCACCACACCCTTGTACTTTCTTCTGATAAGAATGATGCGAGCACTTGTTGGGTATTTTCCCGCACGAATGCTAGGTTTTGCATTACGACTAACCTCATTTGTTTTTCCGAGTGTTTGTTATGTTCTTTCATTTTGAAGGATTCACAAGGCGGTACCATCACAAGGCATCTTGGGCATGTGAAGGCATACACGTTGCGCGACAACAACATCTTCGAGAACATACATAAGGTGCATTCCTTCTTTGTGAGCCATCCTCACATATGCATATTGGATAGGCCATACTTTCATTGTTGTTTCCTTCTTGTTGTCTACATGATACATCTACGGGATGGAGGACCGACATTGAAGATGGACCCTTTGGATGCACCTTCGGACCTTCACTCATGCCACGACATCGAGCATTGGTATATCAAAACTCCTTTGGCACATTGCACCAAAACCTTCATATTTGTTGATTGTGTGCTCACATGCCATGCTCCATGGATAAATCATACCCATGACAAATTTGCATCTTATGCATGGATTGACTCACAATATGATTGCCTCGTTGCATCGTGTATTCCCATGTCATCCATGATATATGAGCTTGTGCATTTCCTTAGCAAATTTGTTGTGATCTTTCTTGATGGCATATTCATACATCATGATCATATTGTCCTCCATCAATTGCATGATAACATACACATATTGAGCATCCATTGCCATGTTCATGCTCTTGATAAACCATCACACTATGACATCATTTTGCACAATGGTAGAAATTGTAGCTTTGTGCGCCATGCCAATTACCCTACCTTTGTGTGCACAACAAATGATTTTGCTCACATGAATGCTTTCCATCTCATACTATATCATCTTGCTAAGCTTCATGTACCTTGTCACACGGACTCATTCTTACATGATGGACACTTTGTGTGCGCTAACCATTGTATTCCCAAGTGTACTTTGTGTTTGCTCATTTTGCATGTACCACATACCGGAGATACCTTGGAGTACTTGGATTGCGACATGCCCTCAACTTCGTCCAACTACAAGTCCGTTCACGACTACCGTTTCCATGGTGATGAGGTTTTTGATCCGAGGTCGGATCTTTCCCAAGGGAGGGGAGATGATGCGGAGCATCCTTCGTTCATCCCCATGTACACCACTTGGACGCAAGGTGATCCCGTTCCTCGATGCTTCCCCTTTCTTTTCTCGCGAGACATGGATGCTACTATAAGCGCGGACCTTGTGCTTGATCAGGAACACCCAAGGAGACCATGGAGAACCCAAGGACCAAGGCCAAGTGCGCGCGGGAGAGAAGGAAGAAGGGCCAGCACCTTCAGGCCCCGAACATCCGGCCCCCAGGCCCGGACATCCGGCGCCCCGGACATCCGGGCCCTTTGCCGGAAATCCGGCGCCACTGTCCAGAAGACACCCGTGGCTCAACCCCTCGAGCCCGGACATCCGGCCCCTCGGCCCGGACATCCGGCGTCTCGGGAAGGCCCGGACATCCGGCCCCCGCCCTGACATCCGGCCCCTGTCTGCGCATAGTGTATCGGGCCTGAGGCCCATGTATCCCTCTCCCACTTACCCCTTCGTGGACCTAGACTATATATACTCCTCCCCCTCCTCCATTTGAGGGTTAGCTTAGGTTTAGCTCATTTGAGATAGAGCTTAGCTCATCCCCTAGTGGTTCATCTCCTTGGGAGTGACTGCGGCCCCTCCACGGAGAAGATCAACACGGATTCAAGACCTCCGCGGAGAAGATCCTACGGGATACCAAGACCTCCTCACGGAGAAGACTATCGCTACTTGTATCGTCCCCTGTTGATCATGGATCTTGTATCTCTTTGTGTTTCGAGGATCTAGCATATGTGTGACTTGTTCTTGTTGGTTTGATTGATTCTCTCGTGTTTCCCCTCGTGTTCCCTCTCGTGTTCTTCGTGTTCTTCATGGGATCCACTCCATTTCGTGAAAGATCGGCCACCTAGGGTTCCACCCTACATCAGATTCTTCCTCTAGTAGTAACAATAATCATGATAAAACAAATGTTGTTGCTTCTAGTAGTTCTCTTGATTCCACTAATGATTCCATTAGCCAAGTTACACTTGAGCAAGAAAATAGCTTATTGAATGGAATGATTGATAAAGGTGTTCATATGATCCTTGCCGAGAGTAAGCAATTCGTGGAATTGTACACAAGCAAGGTAGGCACCGGAAGAATCAAGGTGTTGGTTTTGAACGAAAGTTCAATGCCAATGGAGTTGAGTGGGAAGAAGATCAATACCCCAAGACAAAGTTTGTTCCTCAACAAGAGAGGTATGATCCTACTTCCTTCAAGGAGACACAATGCCAAGACGATCTTCTACCACAAGACCACAAGCTAAAGGGCAAGGACAAGCTTCAAAAAGAGATTGATGCATTTGAAGAAGCTCCTAAGGCCTTGGTCAAGTGGGTTCCCAAGACTACATCGAGTTCTACTTCATCAAGTACATCTACAACTCTAAGGATTCCCATCAAGATGGTGTGGATCCCGAAGAACAAGAACTAGAGTGTTTTTGAGGGTGACTCCGCCAACATACTTCAATCACATCATCTTGGCAAGGACAAGTGCAAACAACTTTCACATCTTGCACTAGTTCAAGGAGTCACAAACCCTCTTGTTGGTAAGGCAAGGGACAAGGTAACCTAATGCTTTCATGGACATCACCTAGTGTGCAATTAACTCTATGTCCATGGATATCTTTGTTTGTTCCTTGTGGGACTAACCCATGTAGGTATTGAAAGTGCAACTCACTCCAATGGATTGCTCCAAAATGATCTACATCAACATAGAGCATCTACATCTTCAAAACCTACTTGAATTCATCATCGACAAAACCGAAGGTTAGTTCATCCCTCTTAGGGGGATATCAAATCTAATGGTGTGAACACAACAATGCTTTATGTAAAAGTGGCAACCCCACCTGAGCTCAAACGATGAGTATGACCTATGATCAAGTGTTTTCATTTGACTCCAAAGTCAATATACTCATATATAGATGACCTAGTCATCGACAATTGCTTGATAGATGCTAGATTGGGTGTGCATGCTTTGCCACATGTTTCATTTGCTATCTTATTGTGTGAGCATGTTGAGTGCATATTTTTCTCATTCGAGGACATCCATTTGTTGCTTTGATTGTTTGGCTATCTTCTTTTGCCAAATGGATGGACAAGAATGCCTAAGAACCTCCTCTAGCTATCTATGCTTTTCTTGTCTCAAAGTATATTCATGCTACACCACAAAGTTTGATCAAGTCAGATTCGAATCACTCTAAGTGTGGAGCACTTGGAGTCTCAGATTCGTCATGGACTTAAACTTCCAAAACCTCTTAGTACATTTCGATCTGACCGATTCATCCTTTGTGGTCATACCGACTCCGCTAAGTTGATCTAGGTTGTCAATCTCGGTGCAAACGATTAGAGCAATTCGGTCTCACCAAGTTGCAGTAACTGCCAGCAGTTTTGCATCTCGGTGCCACCGAGTCATCCTACTCGGTCACAGTGACAGAGTCTGGTTATATATACCCACGGGGCGAAACTTGGAAAGTTTTCTGAATCCTTTGGCCCGCGCCTATCTAGCTCTGCCATCTCGAGGTCTCTGGATTGTCCTCTCATCGCCAGCGACCTCCCGCCACCAGTCTCCGCCGCCTTCAACGGAATTCAACCCCGCCGTTACCGCCGTAGCGAGCTCATCGCCAAATTAGGGTATGAGTTCAACCCTTTGTGCAATCTTTACCTCCGATTCCTAGCACAAAGTCAATGCCATGATTCTTGCCACGTATGAGATCATCTTGTTGAGAGAAAACTCTGCATAAATTAGTTTTGATTCAAAGTTTTAGGGTTAGGTTTCCACCGAACTCATCTCGGACCAACCGAGTTGTAGAAATCGGTCTCACCGATTTGGCTTAGGCCATTGCACATGTAAGGTTCAGTCTGATCGAAACCTACAAATCGGTGTGACCGAGTTCAACTCTCAGTGAAACCCTAGCAAGCTCGGAGTCACCGAACTGTGTCTCGATCTGACCAATTTCACTAGTTTACACTCCAAAGTTGCTTCGGTGTCACTGAGTTTAACAAATCGGTAGCTCCGAAATGCTTTCTGTAGAAACCCAAAACTAATATTTTGACTCACTTGTTTTACAAAACCTCTGAACTTTGTGATGCTCATCTACATCTATTCACACGGCCAACTTTCAGCTTGAAGTGTCAACAATGTCTGATCAAAGTGACAATCAGAACAGGTCAGAGGAGCAGGCACATCTGAGTGAGGGATCTAGAGGCTGATTGGTTTGCAGCCAATTTTTGGCATGCCAATTGTTGGCAAGCCTATTTTTGGCAAAGCTGGAAGTTGCCAACATTTGGCAAGTTTGGCTACCAATTGGCTGGTTGCCAATTTTTTTGCCAATATTTGGCAAAAACAAGTGTCTATCAATTGGTTTGTAACCAAATATGCATAACTCGTCCCGACAAGGAATTTATTACCTACGTAATCCAATACATAATTTACACGCCATGCGATACCATGGGAATAATTTACTAATTTAGAAGCACCATCATACCACTTCAATATTGCAACGTAGCATGCACAAGGTCATCAAGCATCGAAAATTTCTTACAAACTAGCTTAATTCAGATTTGTGCTACACCAATGCATTACAAAAGGCAAGACCCTCTAAACACCATTAGAGCACAGGAATTCCACTTAGCATAAGTGCATGAAAAGCTAACTAGACTACAAAAACACTTGCCAGAAGAAAGCCACCAAACATGTCATTCAGATTGATGGATCAGCAGCTGTGTGATCATTTCCGTCGTACTTGTGCGCGAAATAATCAAGGACCCAAGCATTAAAAGTCTGGATGCTTGCATAGTTTAGGAAACCATGGAAAATTTCTTGCTCTGGCTTAGCAAGATAGGTTGCTAACTCAATCTTCTCATTTGCTGGGATAGTTAGAGACTCAATGTGTTCTCAAAGATTGGCATTGGGGTCTGCAATTGCTATTGGATGAATAGGGGCAGCAGATTTCACGGTTTCAGCAAGACTCACAATGCTCGCTGCCACATCATCATCTAACACGCTGGCTCAACGCGCCTTGACCTTTGGTTTCTTCTTATGTGGTGCTTTAACATGCTTGCACTTCAGATTTGAGCTAGTGCCTTCTGCTGGACTATTGGGCGCAATCATGTCAGAATCACTAAGACCTTGTTCGGAAGTGGATGTGTGGTTGCTCGTTTCACTACTACCATCAGATTCCACATTCTCACTTGCATCATTCAGATCAATAGCTAGTGAGCCATCTGCATGCGACGAGTCACTAAACAGTTCTTCCAGGAGATGATAAAACTTGATGGAGTGAGTAAGGTAGTTAAATTTTATTTTCTGCAACATAAACCACAACATGTCAATGCAATAAACTGTTTGAGTAGTCTGGTCAATTTAAAAGTGCACACCAATGATTATAAAACAAATGTATAATTGGTTGAGACCATATAATCTATGTAAGTGAATATTTTGAGAGTGGTAAATGCAAAAAAGGAATATCTATTAACACTAGCATGCCATTTTCAAAATGAAAACTAGATAATCAGTTTAGCAAAAACAAGAATAATCGCATAGAGAACTATAAATCATACAAATAGAAAGGTTGGTTGGAGCGAACTTACCCCAAGCTTGCTTGGTGATTTCTCTGACTTGTCAATGTTAAATTTGTTAAGTACTTTATCGAAACCATATCCACTCCCCCCCTTTGCTAGCTTTATCCACTTCCATTTCTCCTTGAATGACCTAAAGTGTCGATCAACTTGTTTCGCTGTAGCTGTAATTCCAAACTTGTCATTCAAATCATTAGCACACTGTAGATGGTGTTGTGCTTTCCACTTGAATGTTGGTGGCTTGTCCCTTTGCTTCTCGATGTACCACTCAAGCATATACTTGGTACAATCATCACTCCATGACATGTAATTATCACGAGAGCGAGCAACCTCAGTCTTGGCACCTTCTTTTTGCTCACCCATTCTATAAATGAAGGTCAGAAGTCAATATGCTATTATGTCAGCGAATATTCAAGGGTTTCAGCACAAACAGACAATCCATACATTACCCAACAGTACATTCCAAAATAAAAGTACAGTTGCACAATACACGGAAAATAAAATTACAGAGCTAGCTTAGCACAAAATGTCTAAACATGGAACTTCTAAATAAGGAAAATGTACTACAGGAAAGTACTTTCAAATGGTACTAGCACTACTCCCGCTCTCTGAAGCCTCCTTGTTTGCCAATCTCTCTCTATCATTCCACATCTGTTGGGCAATGAAATCACGCTTGGCTGCCCACTCGCGTACATCACTCTCTCGGTCGGAGACACGATTGCTACTCCTTGGCAGGTTGTGGTACCAAGTTGGTTCGTCATCTACAAACTCATCGGGTCCATTGTCTAAAATCCAGTTGTGAATGACGCAACAAGCAATAACCAACTTGGGTAGTGATTTCAAGGGTACGAAAGGTCTATTACTAAGAATCTTGAAACGATTCTTAATAGCTGCAAAGGCTCACTCGACCGTTGTCCTTAGTGAGGAATGACGGTGGTTGAACAGCTCTTTTGGAGAGGTTGGACGATTCGGATCATGGAACTCCTATAGATGATAGCGAACACGTCGATAGGGTGGCAATATGCCCGGCCTGGTGGCATACCCAACATCAGCCAAATAAAATTTTCCTACATACATAGTTGAATACCACCTTAAGTTAATTGTCTATGTTTAAACTAAACAACATTTTTTAAATGTGCAATTACCTTCTGGAATTTTGAGACCATTTGGACGAGATAGGGCATCATGCAATACAGTAGAATCATGAGCAGATCCCTCCCACCCTGCTAGAACATACGTGAATCTAAGATCGAAATCCACGACAGCTAGGACATTTTGTGTAGGATATGGCTTGCGTCCCCTAAACCTGTCCACATATTTTGAAGGCACGCGTGCCCTAATATGGGTGCCATCTAGTGCCCCTATACATCCCTAGAAAAAATTAAACTTGTGTGAATTAGAATGAACATTGTTTGGAAATTAACTAGTATAACACACTAGTAGAGTTACCTCAAAGTGGGGATAAAATCTGTTTGGGTTGGTAGTGATCTTAGCATGTGTATCTGTAGACCGAATGCAGATTATTTCCCGGGCTAACTTCACAAGGGCACGTATGACGATGTTAAAATACCTACTAACTATCTCTTCGGATCACCACAATGCAAATCCTACAGAGGAATGAGTGTGATATTGCCCAACAATTTTCAGAAACATAGCTACCTGCTCCTCTACGGACACATGAATTGTGTCAGCCAAAAGCTTTTTGTCCATAAGGTGAGCACACAACTTGTAGAAAACAACCGGATACATCCTGAGCTGGCGCAAACACGTCCGTTCCGAGGTGTCGATCAGTCTAATTAGTTCACTACTCCTCCAAATATCTCTCTTCACAAGTGGAGCATACTTGACACGTTTAGCTCCATTCTTCCTCTCTTTTTTCTTGCTCCACCAAGGGACCAACATTACAAAAAGGACAAGTAGTGTGTTTTGCTTCCACATACAGTAATATAGATATTGTTGTTGGGCATTATCCATCTGAGTAAAGATAAGATGCATAATAAGCATAAAAGAAAATGGATAACCAATGCAAAGCATGTAACAAATAGTAAATAATATGTCAATACATAAAAAAAATCAAAGAATATATATGTTCGATACCACATCGTACATATATGTAGAGGTATGTGACTTCTATAGTCAATCAAAAGCAAGATGATACTGTAGAGGTCCTTGAGCTTTTCTGGTCGCTGGCGGCGCAGGGGCAGGGGCGGTGGAAGGAGGCGCTAGGGGATGGGGTTATGGCGAAGGAGGAGGAAAGGATTGGATCTGGTGCGGCGAACCATGAGGGGTGAGCGGTGGGGGTAGGAGTTGGCGAATGGGGAAAGACAGGCCGCCAATATTTGTCGCCGCTCAAGGGAAGGTGGCCGCGGAGTGCGACACCTTCTCTTCCCTTGAGCTCCTATCTTGCGAGGCACTGCGCTCCATCTGTCGGGGGGATTCGAGGAGCCGCTGGCGACCCCAGAACATGGCCTCGCGGGTCTTTCCTCCAAGCTTGCGGAGGCGCTGGAGGGTGCAGCCGCCGAGGTGGACTCCATTCTGGAGGAGTGCCGCTCACTTTTCTCCACAGCCAGGACGCGCGTCTTCAGCCAGCTCTTTCTCCAGGACCCGAGCTTCAACTTCGATGCGGTGATCCGTCCGTTTGCTCCTAAGGCCTGTGCTGCCGCCAAGGCGGCCGTGGAGGGTCACGTGGGCGCGCTGCTGAAAAAGTTCACCTGGATTCTAGACGCGAAGCCCCCGGCGGTGGAGGCCAACCTTGGCGACGACGGTGGCATCGACGTTGATGACGAGCCTCCCGTTGCCCGGACAGACGGCGAAGAGGGCCCTTCCTCCTAGTTTTACCATGGAACATTGAACGTGCCTCGTGGAGGCATAAGACTTTTTCTTTGAATTCGAAGGATATTTGGTACTTTTAATAGTTATCATGACCTGGCTATTTCCTTTTCGTGCTTGGTTTCCTTCATGTTGGTTTCCGTGCTCGGCGTCAACGGGCCCCAGCCCCGTGCATACCTTAGCCGCCGTTGGGGCGTCCGGATCACCAGGACGAGACCACGGGGAGAGGGGCTATGTGACTAGCGAGGCCCCTGAGTCGTGATGCTCAGGGGTCCCCCCTGACTTACAAGCAGTGTCCTCTGTGTTGACATGGCCCAACCCCGCACATACCTCAACCGCCATTAGGGCGTCCAGATCACCAGGACGAGACCAAGGGGTGAGGGGCCACATGACTAGTGAGCTCCCTGAGTCTTGATGCTTAGGGCTCCCCCTTGACGTACAGGCAACCATCATGAAGGAAAAGTAGGCAGCGGCGAAGTTAATCCGAAGTCCTCCATACCTTTTCTCGCCGGGGTTTACCTGGGAGGGGCGCCAGAAGACCAGGTGCAAGAGACCTGGTGAGGCGGCGTGCCCCAGGCCTGGCCTGAGCGTAGCCCCAGTGCCCAGCCCCCTCGCGCGTGCATCCCAGGGGAATGCAGCGTGACGGGGCCGTGCAAAGGGTCGAGAGGCCATTATGAGGTTGGTCCAACCCTTAGGGCGCCCTTGGTTGTTTATCCACCAGGGCGGAGCATGGGGCTTCCACATGGGCGTGGGCATAGCCGCTGCGTGACCGTGTCGTCCGCCAACGCTGAGCATGGGGCTTCCACTTGGGCGTGGGAAAATTCATTGATAGACCGTGTCGTCCTCCAGCGCTGAGCACGGGGCTTCCAATTGGGCGTGGGTGAGAGTTCCCTCTGGGGGAGATTCTGGGGCTTGTACAGCCTCAAGTCGTTCGTACGCGTGACTAGCACGGCAGAACTTGAGGAGGTGTATCTGGGCACCCGTGAGCTAGTGTGGGACTCATGAGGCCCTACCTCAAGGCAGGTTGTGCCTGGCCTTCTAGCGCGGAGCGCACTTACAACACCTGTGGTGGGGACGACCTGCACCAAATGAACCTCCGTAGGCCGCCGAATGAGAAGGCCAAACACCAAGGACCCTAGGAGGTGATGTATATGGGACGGCCTACCAGACAGAGGTCAGTCGGTTAGGTTTATCAACGCTTTAGGGATGGACCCAAGCACAGACACCGTACCTAATCTTCTCATGCAACAAATCAGAGGAAGGACATTGGTGCGCGGCTCCGGCGATGGGGAAGCACCTGATTACAGTTTGTACGAACCGATCCGTGCGCCCTAACTCACTCACCCATGATTAGCTCTGGCGAGGACATGGCACCAAGGACCCCGGAGGTGACGTGCATGGGAGCTGGCCCGTGAGACAGAGCTCGATCGCTTGGATTTATCAATGCTACAGGGACAAACTCGAGCACAGACGCCGTGCCAGCCATTAATCGTGAGGCGGTCGAGGGCGAGGTAGTGAGGGCGCGACGATGTTCATGCTGATGAAGCACTGGGCAGGCAAGTTAAAGTACTTGGACATTCATAAAAGGCAAGCCAGTTCTGATACGTTCGCATAACGATATAGCTGCTGGGGCTAGCCCAGGTGGGATAATACAACCCATGGGGCGTCCTCAACTTGAACAAATCGAAAAGTCACGTAGCACCAGTGCCGAAGAAGCATCGAGGCACCTGAAGACACACGCCGTGGAGACTGCCCTCACGAGATGAGCGGCTCCGAAAGCCCGAGGGGCTCATGGGGATCCGGGGCCTCCTGAGATACGACCGCCAATGGTGCGGCCTCGTGAGACAGCAGGGCATACTCCATGACCCGCTGGTACATTGCGCCCGCATCCACCAGGCCAAGTAGCATACACACGTAGTTGCAGGGGAAACCCTTGCTCCGGTCGACGCGCAAAGGTCAGAAGAGATACCGCCAAGCAACCATGTTGAGGCACGGGATGTTGTCATAGACGCGCAGTTCACCACCCACGTTGGGAGGGGCGGCTGCATTGGTGGGCCGCGCGGGGCGTCTCTCACCGCGCATGGCTCATGCCTCCTGATGCTCCTCAACCACCTTGATGATGAATTCCCGCTTTCCTAGTGCCTCAAGCTGTACTCCTTGCTCATGGGAGCGTGCATCGAGGCACACCTCGAAGTGGTGCCCGAACACCTCCCTGTAGATGTTGGTTAGGTCAGAGGCTCAACAGACGAAAGCCCCCGAGCCCGTCTTGAGGGGGCGCCTGTCGGTGTCAAAACCAACAGATTTCGGGTTCCTGGGTCCCGAACTATGCGTCTAAGGATCGAAGGTAACAGGAGGCAGGGGACACGATGTTTACCCAGGCTCGGGCCCTCTTGATGGAGGTAATACCCTACTTCCCGCTTGATTGAGTTTGATGAGTATAGGGGTTACAAGAGTTGATCTACCTCGAGATCATAATGACTAAACCATAGATGTCTAGCCTGTATGATTATGATTGCCTCTACGGATTAAACCTCTGGTTTATATAGATACCGGACGGGCTAGGGTTGTACAGAGTCGTTTTACAGAGAAAGGAATCTTCATATCTGCCTACCCAGCTTGCCTTCCATGCCAAGGAGAGTCCCATCCAGACAAGGGGGGGGACCTTCCGTCTTGTATCTTCATGGCCCATTAGTCCAGCCCACATAACATAGCCCGAACGCCCGAGGACCCCGTAATCTAGGACTCCCTTAGTAGCCCCTGAACCAGGCTTCAATGACGATGTGTCTGGCGCGCAGATTGTGTTCGGCATTGCAACGCGGGTTCCTCCTCCGAATATCTCAGAATAGCTGATCAACATTAACTATGTCCGGCTCTGTTCAATGGTTACAACCCACTACCACAAGGGTATAATGGTACGTCCATTTTGCATCATGCTTTCATATTGATGTTTATTGCATTATGGGCTGTTATTACACATTATGCCATAATACTTATACCTTTTCTCTCTTATTTTACAAGGTTTACATGAAGAGGGAGAATGCCGGCAACTGGAATTCTGGGCTGAAAAAAGGAGCAAATATTGGAGACCTATTCTGCACAACTCAAAAAGTCCTGAAACTCCACGAAAGTCAGTTTTGGAATATATAAAAAATATTGGGCAAAGAAAGCACCAGAGGGGGGCCACCCACCGTCCACAAGGGTGGGGGCGCGCCCTACCCCACTAGGCACGCCCCCTGCCTCGTGGGCCACCTGGCAGCCCCCCGATGCCCATCTTTTGGTATAAGGTGTCTTCTGCCCTGGAAAAAATCATAAGGAAGCTTTCGGGACGAAGCGCCGCCGTCTCGAGGCAGAACCTTGGCGGAACCAATCTAGGGCTCCGGCGGAGCTGTTCTGCCTGGGAAACATCCCTCCGGGAGGGGGAAATTGTCACCATCGTCATGACCATCGATCCTCTCATCGGGAGGGGATCAATCTCCATCAACATCTTCGCCAGCACCATCTCCGCTCAGACCCTAGTTCATCTCTTGTATCCAATCTTTGTATCAAAACCTTAGATTGGTACCTGTGGGTTGCTAGTAGTGTTGATTACTCCTTGTAGTTGATGCTAGTTGGTTTATTCGGTGGAAGATCATATGTTCAGATCCTTTATGCATATTAATATCCCTCTGATTATGAACATGAATATGATTTGTGAGTAGTTACGTTTGTTCCTGAGGATATGGGAGAAGTCTTGCTATAAGTAGTCATGTGAATTTGGTATTCGTTCGATATTTTGATGAGTTGTATGTTGTCTTTCCTCTAGTGGTGTTATGTGAACGTCGAATACATGACACTTCACCATTGTTTGGGCCTAGAGGAAGGCATTGGGAAGTAATATGTAGATGATGGGTTCCTAGAGTGACAGAAGCTTAAACCCTAGTTTATGTGTTGCTTCGTAAGGGGCTGATTTTGATCCATATATTTCATGCTATGGTTAGGTTTACCTTAATACTTCTTTTGTAGTTGCGGATGCTTGCAATAGAGGTTAATCATAAGTGGGATGCTTGTCCAAGTAAGGGCAGTACCCAAGCACCGGTCAACCGACATACCAAATTATCAAAGGAACGATCGCGAATCATATGAGCGTGATGAAAACTAGCTTGACGATAATTCCCATTTGTCCTCGGGAGCGCTTTCCTTTATATAAGAGTTTGTCCATGCTTGTCCTTTGCTACAAAAAGGATTGGGCCATATTGCTGCACCTTATTTACTTTTACCACTTGTTACTTGTTACAAATTACTTTATCACAAAACTATCTGTTACCGATAATTTCAGTGCTTGCAGAGAATACCTTACTAAAAACTGCCTATCATTTCCTTCTGCTCCTCGTTAGGTTCGACACTCTTACTTATCGAAAGGACTACGATAGATCCCCTACACTTGTGGGTCATCATATAACACTTAGTGAACAAAACATAATATGCCTTTACTGACAGCTTTTGCTAGCGAGACGTCACGTCTGGCCATTCCATCATTTCCAATTGTTTTTCAACTTCCCGTTTCGCGTTTCGAGACGCGGCCTCCGGTGACACGTCTTGTCAAAACAGATATTGTGTCCCCTTATCATGGAATTTTCATCAATACCTGCTTGGGTAATCCAACTGCGCCGTCCGCGCGACCCCTTGGGAATAGGCGAGTTTTAAGGCTTGTGGGAGGGACGCTCTATATTCACGGCCTTTATAAGGGGATAACAATCCACCTTTTCATCCGACACCTTTATTCTTCCTCAGCCCATCCGTCCTCGAGCTCCAGTGCCCAAGCTTCGATTCCCCCTATCCCCAAAAAACATTCTGGCCATGTCTGGATCCGGATCACAGGGCAAGTGGATGCCCTCCTCCGTCACACAGGAGAACATCAAGGAGCTCCGGGAAGCGGGGTATTTAGCCGAGGCAATCGCCCACCGGCTTCCAGCCAAGAAACAGAACGTCCCTACTCTGGATCCCCATGAGAGGGTAGTATTCATTCCTCATTTCCTCCGTTGACTAGGGTTACCCCTCCACTCCTTTTGTCCGCGGCCTTATGTTTTACTACGAGCTAGATTTCATTGATCTAGCCCCGAAATCCTTTGTCAACATCTCGGAGTTCATTGTCGTGTGTGAGGCATTCCTCCGCATCCCTCCCCACTTAGGCCTTTGGCTCAAGGTTTTCAATGTGAAGCCAAAATTGGTGGACGGACAACATGCAGAGTGCGGCGGTGCCATGGTGAGCAAGCTCCCCAACGTCACTTGGCCTAAAGACACCTTCGTGGAAACCGTGAAGGGGTGGCAGCAGGAGTGGTTCTACGTCACGGAACCTCGTGACTCCACATGGGCCGCTCCCCCAGAATTCAAGTTCGGGCCTCCCTTCGGCTAACATCCTGGATCCACAAGGGCCTAGATTGGGTGTCATCCGATGAGGTGACGATGCTACAGAAAAGCATCAAGAATACGGTAAACAAGAATACCAGTCTCGCTAGCGTGATCCAGATAATGATTTTCTGCTGGATTCTGCCTTGCCAAGGCCGGACTCAGTGCATGTGGGAGTTCGACCCGTCCGGTCCCCGGACCCTGCAACGGTTTTTAAGCACGAAGACATGTGGAAACTGCTGTTCAAGACCCAAAAAACATGCCCGGAGACAATCGAAGACCTCGGCCTTGATTGTACTCACTCAACGTCACCCGTAAGTTTTCATGATAATTTTACTATTGGCAAATCCAAGGGGCATACTCAGCTTTCCATTCTTCCCGTAGGGGTGGACGAAGAAAGCGGAGCGGATTCACTGTACAACTCAGCTACCTGAAGACCCAGCCGTCCCTTTACTAACAAGGATGCTGGTTCCGGCGCCATATCAGGCGCCGGAAAAGAAGGCCAAGAAGAAGGGCCAGGAGGCCAGAAGTGGCCTCCGCTGTAAAGGTGCTTCAGACGTAGTGTCCGAATACACTGAGACCCACTCCTTCCCTGACGAAGATGAAGGGGAGGAAGAAGAGAGTAATTATCCCCTTAAGGGGGGAAAGAAGAAAAGCGGGCATCCACAAATCTGGAGGCGGGGGCGTCCAAGAAAGGGAAGATCTCCCTCACAGATGACTCTGAATCAGGTGCCGATGAGTGGCGCCCTAGGCCGAAGCCCCTGGCCAAATCGTAAGTGCCCCTAAAGGTATTTGTACTTATATACCTTTTCGCCTTATGATTGTAATGTACTGATTTGCTTGCCATAGTTCGACTTGCGTTCGCCCCTAGCTATCCTCGTCTTCGGGGAATTCACTGGATCCAAACATGATGGATAGCGAGTCGCCTCCACCGGCCTCCTCCCCCAAAGCTACGGATAATGCCGAAGTGTTGTCCCGAAGAACTTTTCCGTCAGGGAGAGGCGTGGGAGGCCGTCGAGGCGGCACCAGAGGGTAATACCTCTGCTGCCGGAAACCTGGGGGCACCGATCTTGATGGAGACTGGCGACAGGGGTCATGCCCAATTCGGCCCACAGCCGGACAATATTCCGGAGACCCATGTGACTCCGGAATTAGGTGAGCGGCCTCCTTTGAAAGAAAGGAGTGCAGAAATTCCACCAGCGACATCTGTCAATCCGTAGGAGCCGGATACATTGACGGAAGCACTTCAAAGTGATGTCATTGTAGAAGAACATCGCACCCTTCTAGGCACGGTGGTTGACAGAGTTCGGTCTGCCAAAAGCGGATTGAATGAGGCTTATACTAGCCTTCTAAGAGGCATTGGGGTACGTAATATAATACCTTTTGGCTATATGAGAAAAAAATGTTTGTGTATAGATAGGAGCCCCTGAGACTCTGTTCGGTGTTTGCGAAGAAAGGCCGAGCAGAGGATCTAAGTACTCGTACAGGAGATTAACATACATATCTATTTGAATCAAACAGGCTACCATGCACGCGTCAGCTTCCCATGCCGCCGAAGCATCTGAGCTGAGGCGAAAGTTGGATCAATGGCAATGTATGTAATACCAAGTATGTGCCTGAAATAATATCAGCAGTAATTTGTCATTTGAATGAGTGTTATAACTCTGCTAACAGCTGGCGCATCTGAGGTCAAGACACTCAAGAGTGCACTGGCCGAGGCTAAGAAAGAGGCGGAGCTGGAACAAGCCACCCGCCTAAAGCATGAGTCGAGGGTGGAGGAAGTCCAGCAAGAGCTCAAAAATGATATAAGAAAATGTGAGTCCTTAGAACACAAAGTTTTGGATCAAAAATACGAACTTGCTAAGGCTCTACAAAATGTTCAGGAGGCCCGGACTAAGGCTCAAAATGCATGCCGGGAGATCCAGGAGGCGAGGCAAATTGCGGCTGGTAAGGCCTTTAATATGCAAAGCAAATTTGTGAGGAAGAAATACATTTTACTGACCCGGATTGGGAGTTCCCAAAGAGTGTTTGCGGACCTACCCCGGAGTGTTGCCGACGCTGCAGAGTTCTTCCGAGCCGAAGAGGGGAGCTCAACAGAAAAATAGTTCTGGTCGCGGTATCTTGCGCCTGAGCGTCCTGTACCCCTTAGCGATCAGCTGAAGCAGTTGTCCGTACTGCATAGGGTGGCCGGATTGGCCATGAGGAATTTTATAATCCGTCTGTGGTCGGCCGAGCCCATACCTAGCAGCTACTTGGAGCTTGTGAGGCGGCTGACCAGTGCATGCCCTCAGCTTGATGCCGTGAAGCGGTCGGTCTGCATCGAAGGTGCGCGGATGGCCTTCGACCGTATCAAGGTGCAGTGGGCGAAGATGGACGATGTCAAGCTCGCAATCGAGGGGCCACCTGCAGGCAAAGAGCACCGCATGCCAAAGCGGTATTTTGATGATGTCCTAGAAGGATCCCGCATTGTAGAGGGCAAATGTTCGAAAGACATCATGTTTGGATGAATGTGTCCACATTGTCCAATCCTGCATTATGAAACAAGGCTTATGATATGTTATTTTGTTTTAATTTGAAATATCTCGTCCTGTGCGGTCGTTTACGACCTCTGAGAGTTGGCCAGTCATCAGCTTCAGCCCCCACGTAGATAGTACAGGGGTGTTCGGGATAGCACCTAAACACACTTGACCCAGCAATTTGGTCCCTGAAGGAGGTGTTAGTGCCGCGAACCAGGCTATCGTACTATATGGCTTTATCGCTCTCACTCATCCATAGGAGTTTTATAATGGAAGTACAGGCGCAGCCCCTAGTATTGTTTGATTATCCGAACTTGGGTGTTGTAGACGCCCGACCGAGCGAAAGCCAGCCCGTCATGTATTGCGGAAAAAATCGCAAGAGATTTGTAGTCACCAAATAGCTCACCAGCTCTCGCCGCATCATGACAGTCAGTTTTCGGCTTTCTCTACTAAGGTGTTTGCCCGGATGAACCAGAAACATAATTGCAGTAGTTCTCCCTTTACTACCTTAGCCGATGCACATAATGCTATATTCGGGACACCAACTTGCACCGTGAAAGTATTCAGACTTTGTTTAATAAGAAAAGATGTACATGGCTTAATGGAGCCCCCGGTGATTTGAGCCGTACCGAGGTGTACATGACAATCAGGCAGAAACAGGGAAACATATATTAAGAGATAATCCAATAGGTTGGGCCAAAAACTGTTTCCGTTATAGTCTGATTGATACGTCAAAACGTATTGGTACAAAAAGGTGCACAAGGCTATTTTACATGTCGAGCACACGAGAAAGTTGTGCGCGGGTTTTGCAAATGGTCAAGGCAGTCTTTAGAGACCCTTTGAGATACTCTGTCGTGCTGCTTGTCTCCTTGTTTGTATTGTCCTTCGAGAGGATCATCACTCGGCGTTGTCATGATAGGCCTCTAGAAGAGGCCTGAGCACCGTTGAAAAGGTGACATGGGTTGTGAGGAACCTGAAAAAGATATAATTAAAAGAAAATAAAAATAAAAATATGGGTGTCCGGATATGGTCTAGCCGTATTGTGGACTTTATCCTTGTTGTGCCTCCGTCATTGCCCATGGTATCTTTAGCGCGTAGTTAAGTATGCATGGCACGTAGACGGTGATTCGGCTGGGGCTGAGACGGTGGCCGAATTGCTAACTGAGCTCCTGACGAGCTGGGTTGGCGTTCCGCGGTGTAGTCCGGATTCGTTTAATAGTGTCCGGGGGCTTGTCCGCCAACGTAGTGTTTGGCTTGATAAGGCCGCCCTGCACTTATGCTACCAGGGCCGCGGTGTGCTCCTCGGTACGGAGGGAGAGTTCGATGTTTCCATTGACCGTTATAACACCACAGGGGCTGAGCATCTTGAGTTAGAGGTAAGCATAGTGCGGGACCGCATTGAAGTGAGCGAACACGGTTCGTCCGAACAGTGCATGATAGCCGCTGCGGAAAGGGATGATGTCGAACATTAAGTCTTCGCTTCGGAAGTTGTCCGTTGAACCGAAGACGACCTCCAATGAGATTGAACCCATATAATGGGCCTCTACACCATGTATTACTCCTTTGAAGGTAGTTTTGGTGGGCTTGAACCTTGACGGATCAATACCCATCTTGCGTACTGTGTCTTGCTAGAGCAGGTTAAGGTTGCTACCGTAGTCCATGAGGACTCACGTAAGGTGGAATCCATCGATGATTTTATTGAGGACTAGTGTGCCAAACCTCCATGATGGATACTGGTCGGATGGTCTCTATGATCAAAAGTGATTAGGCAGGCTAACCATGAGTTGAATTTAGGGGCGACTGGCTCTACAGCGTAAACGTCCCTTAACGCGCCCTTGCGCTCCCGCTTGGGGATGTGGGTGACGTATATCATATTCACCGTTTTGACTTCGGGGGGAAATTTCTTCTGACCCCCTGTTTTCGATGGATGCAGCTCGTCGTCGTCGTCGTCCTCGCTGAGTGACCCTTTCTCCTTATGTTCGATATTTAACTTACCGGTCTGTTTGAAGACCCAACAACTTCGGTTGGTATGGTTGGCAGGCTTGTCGGGGGTGCCATGAATCTGGCAGGGTCGATTGAGTATTCAGTCTAAGCTGGATGAGCCCTCTCTGTTTCTTTTGAATGGCTTCTTCCGCTAACCAGACTAGGAGCCACTGAATCCGGCATTGTCCGCCATGTCTTCGGTATTGTCATTATTGCTGCGGCGCTTGTGTTTGTTGCGTCGGGGCCTTCCGTTGTTATTCTTGGCTTCGGAAGTGCCAGGCTCGCTCGTACTTTTACTGCTATGAGCTAGCCAGCTATCTTCGCCCGCTTAAAAGCAGGTCATGATCGCAGTGAGGGCTGCCATGGACTTCAGCTTCTCTTGGCCGAGGTGTCAGATGGACCATTTATCGCTAATGCTATGTTTAAAGGCCGCCAGGGCTTCGGCGCCTGCACAATCAACAATCTGTTTTTTTAATGAGAAACCTAGTCTAGAATTTTCTGGTGGACTCTCCTGGCTGCTGGATAATGTGACTGAGGTCATCAGCATCCGGGGGCCGAACATAGGTGCCTTGGAAGTTGTCTCTAAAGGCATCCTCCAGAACTTTCCAGCATCCAATAGAGTTTTCTGGAAGGCTGTTTAACGAATATCGAGCTGGCCCCTTAAGTTGTAGGGGAAGGTTTTTGATGGCGTGTAGATCGTCACTATGAGCCATGTGAATGTGGAGAAGAAAATCTTCAATCCATGTTGCGGGATCTATTGTGCCATCGTATGATTCAATGTTCACGGGTTTAAACCCTTCTGGGAACTGGTGCTCCATTACCTCATCGGTGAAGCATAGGGGGTGTGCGGCGCCTCTATATTAGGCTACGTCACGACACGTTTCAGATGAAGTCCGTATGCGGTTTTCGGCCCGAGCGTGGTTTTCCTTGTCGCACCAGGATTGGTAGCCGTCCTCTCGTGCGGGGCCATGCCCCCCCCGATCCATAAATGGATCTGGTCCGACCTGCTCTATTTTCCGGGTCCTGTCGTAGGTCGTATTGTATCCCCGAGCTATTGTCTCTCTGCTTTTATGGCGAGGTGGTGCAGGCTGGTGCTCGGCTCGAGTTGACGTTCTGTCTCGACCACGAGGCGGTCGGTCAGGTTCGTTAGCCACATTACGCGCGGGTGGTATGGGCTCCGGCACTTCATCGTCAAATTGGGGTAGTAGCTTACGCTTCAGATAACTCTTTGTTGGGTGTTCAAGGCCGTACTCCTCGGCTGCCAGGACATTAGTCCACCTGTCGTTGAGCAGTTCTTGGTCAGCTTGAAGCTGATGCTGCCTCTTTTTAAGGCTTTTTGCCGTGGCTATTAGCCGACGCTTAAAGCGTTCTTGTTCAAGGGGCTCCTCTGGCACGATAAAATCTTTGTTGCCGAGGCTCACGTCATCCTCGGAGAGTGGTAAATAGTTGCTATCTCCTGAGTCTTCGCTCCCTGCTTGCTCGTCAGGGTCGACTTGCCCCTCCTCCCGATAATCCTGTTCAGATGTTGGTTCGATGGGGTCTTCTTGTTCTTCGGCGTGTTCCGGAGTATGATTTTCTCCAGTGCCGGTGTTGCTATCTTTTTCGCGACGTGATTTAGAGTGGAGCCGCTGGTGTCGATACTTTGGCGGTATCTCAGGAGGTTCTTCCTTGACTGGATCCTTCTTATCATCGTCGTCGCCTTCTTTAGGTGTGTCCACCATGTACACATCATATGGGGAAGTGGTCGTCCAGCATCCGGTGAACGGCTGGTTTTGGGCCTGCTCCTCTCCTGCAGCATCATCTATACCGCCGATGACCTTGGAGGCATAGTCGAGCATGTCAGTTAAATCCTCGACGGTGGCTATAAAGTGGGTGGTGGGTGGGAAGTAAAGTTCCCTATTCTCGGCCCCTAGTCCAGGCTAGGTGCAATTCGGAATAGGTTCCTCTATGATGGAGAGGGATCACATTAAGTCCAGAGCCTCGTTTAAGAGTGAGGTTTGGATGGGGACCAAAGTTCCCTGGACAAGCTCGCAAGACACTGACTCCGAGGGTTCGGAGCTAGTGTCCGGAGAAGAGTCTGGCTTTGTGATAACTGCCAATGACGCTATCCGCTCTGGTTCTCTAGCATCGAGCTTTATGGCCGCAGATATTCGGGCGGGCTTGAGACTCCCGTCTTCGGACTGGGTGACGCGCACCAGATCTAAGGCCGAAGCGGTGATTGGAGCCGCGAACCCTTGGAAGATCAAGTCTCCTCGGGTATCGGCGATATAGTTCAGGTTTCCAAAACTGATCTGGTGTCCAGGGGCGTAGGTGTCGTTCTGCTCCAGGTGACCAAGCGAGTTGGCGCGCAGCGTGAAGTCGCCGAACACGAAGATCTGTCCAGGGAGAAAAATCTCCTTCCCAGCGGAATTGTTGTAGACGATCGATGAAGCCATCGAGCCTTTCAACGATGGCACAGTGGAACTCTCAATGAAAGCACTAATGCCAGTGTCAAAACCGGCAGATCTTGGGTAGGGGGTCCCGAACTGTGCGTCTAAGGATCGAAGGTAACAGGAGGCACGGGACACGATGTTTACCCAGGTTCGGGCCCTCTTGATGGAGGTAATACCCTACTTCTTGCTTGATTGACTTTGATGAGTATAGGGTGTCGGTGAACTAGAGTAGGGGTACCCTAGTATCCCGAACTTGTGCACGGGCAGTCGCAGCGCCCCGCGGCAAGGCTTGCCGGGCGACCGCCAAGGTCCTCCGTGGTTTCTTTGGAGCCATTCAAGAACAAAGTATTCAAGCCAAGGAGACAAGACCCCGGCAAGAGGAGCTTGCCGGGAAGGCCAACCAAGGCATCTCAAGGAACTTGCCGCGACGTGCCACGCGTCCCGGCAAGGCCCGGTGAGCGGCAAGCTCCCGGACGCGACAAAACAACGACAGCGGCAAGGCGCTTGCCGCAGCAAGCTACCACTCTGTACCCACGCTCCAGCGCATCCACCCACGTGTCGCTCTGGGACCCTTCCATGCGTACGTGGCGGGAGGTTGTGCAGCCAGGGGTACGCGGTGGCAAGCGGCGCTGACAAGGTTGCCATCGTGGCGAACGGTGGCGCCCCTGGCGGCACCTTTTTGCACTGCTTGGGCGACGTCGATGGGCATTTAATGCCCTTGTCCCCTGCCGTCAGGGTTAGGTATAAAACACTGTACCAACTACCACACTTTTTCCATTTTTACCCTCAACTGCGTTGCCACCTGTCGGTGACCCCTTGAGCGTATAAAAGGAGGCCCATGCGCAACGTAGTGAAGGATTCAAACACTCTCAAGCTCGGTATCATTAGCTGCTGAAGTGTACTGTAGCTTCCAGTGCTCCCGAGCCAAGAACTCAATACAAACCACAAAGTAGGAGTATGGTTTTACGCATCCGTGCGGCCCAAACCTGGGTAAACTGCTCGTGTGCCTCGCCTCGATCTGCTCTTCACGCGACCTCCGCCCCCGCCGTACCGAAAGGGGCTCCGTCCCCATAGGTGTTCGTGGGGGGATCAGTTTCCCCGACATCTTTGGCGCGCCAGGTTGGGGGTGCGTCGAGGTTGTGTGAACCTGATCCGGCGTCCACACGAGCTAGATCTTCATCATCTTCATCAACATGCCGCCGAAGAAGAAGGCTTCGGAGGCAGCTGGTCCGTCCGCGTCGATCCCACCACCGCCGGAGCCAACGGCTGGTGGGGTAGACGCCGGCGGAAGAATGGGCGTCGACGAGGGAGACCACGGTGCCGCCAAGTCCAAGGACAAAGCTGCGTTGCCCATCGGTGGCGTAGCCGACTCCCACAACGACCGGGCGCACTCCAAGACCTCGGCGTCCGTGCATGTACCGCGCCCATCTCAGGAGGCGCGGGACCGGCAGCGTCATGGTACTCACGGTACTATACGCTTGCTGAACCAAGATCAACCTGGTGGATCGCGGGATGCTCAAGACCAGCATGCACGCCAACATGCCGGCACGAGCAAGGCACGGTCGCCTGGACGGGATACTGCTCCTTCTAACATAGTTAGAAGTCCGAGCATATCCCGCTCCTCGCACCGTTCGCCACCGCTACCCGCCACTCCAGCAGAATCTCTGGCACGAGCTCAACTGCTCCTAGACTTCCCTCCAGCGGCAGATAAGGCCGACGACTGGAGGGCCACCATTCAGAGTCTCATCGCCTTCGCCAACGGTGACACTCCGCGGCAGCCAAGCACGTCGCTGCCGCGGCAAGTCAGCCAGGCACGGGCCGACGGCGACAAGACCGGTGGGGGTGCAACCACCATGCACTCTCCGCCCCGAAGGCCAAGATCGCCAAGTCGCCGGATCAACATCGACGACGACTCCACCGCGTCATCAGATCCACGAGCTCGTCGCGATCAGCGCCAAGTTCTCCACGAACGACAACAAGAAGACGCTCGTACTCGAATCGAGCGCCGAAGAGAAGGGCAGCGTCAATCAGACCAGCGCGCTGGGCCCGCTGTCGACATGCATGCGCCAGGGGGACCAGGCGACTTGCCGTACGCGGTAGGTTGTCCTGCGTTTACTCGTGAGCTGCGGCAAGTCCAGTGGCCCAGCATGAAAAACTTCAAGCCAGATGTACCAGAGAAGTACGACGGCAAGATGCATCCGTTGGAGTTCCTCAGCATCTACACCATCGCGGTGCAAGCTGCCGGGGGGCGAGACGACAAGATCCTTGCCAACTACTTCCCGCTGGTACTCAAACCTAACGTCAGATCCTGGCTCATGCACTTGCCGGACAACTCCATATCCTCCTGGGCAGACCTGTGCCATCAGTTTGTCGGCGCCTTTACAGGCGGCCACAAACCCCATGGCCAAGAGAGTGACCTTCATCTGCTCGCCCAGAAGGAAGGAGAGCCCCTGCGCAAGTATATCTAGAGATTCAGCCGTGTGCAGCACAACATCCTAGACGTCCACCCTACCGCGGTTATCAGTGTGTTCCATCAGAACGTGCGTAACCGCAGGATGCGGGAGGAGATGGCGATGTGCAAGATCAGGGACGTCAGTGAGCTGCATGCCCTGGCCGACAAGTGTGCACGTGCTGAAGAAGGGAGGAAACTCCCCGGAGAGGATACAAGAGCAGGGGGATCTGACAACGAAGATGCTGCCCCGGCAAAGAAGAACCGGCGGCGAAACAACAGGAAGAAGAAAAGCAAAGAAGTGCTAGTCGTTGAGCAGTCCGACAATGAAGGTGGCGCCAAGAAAGCCCAAGTTGGTAGCTCCGGCAAGGAGACTGCCGCATGCACCAACTGCCAGGCTGTGGCGGCCGCCGACAAGCAGGACGGCACCGAAAAGCAGTACTGCAAGATCCACCGCACCAAGGGTCACGACCTCCAGAACTGCAAGAGGGTCGAGCAGCTCGTCGAACAGCAAAAGGCTGAGTACGAGCAGCGTGACAAGGAGAAGGCCCAAGGAGGTGGTGAAGGATCCGGCAAGAATCGGCCATTCAACGGCCGGGGAGGACGCCGCGGCAAGGAGACAGACTTCCCCGCGGCCGCGACAAGGATGAAGACGACGACGACGAAGACGTGGATGATGTCGAGACCAGTGAGCAGGAGTTCCAGAAAGCCACAGAGGTCTTGTGCGTTGACGGCGGTGCTTCTCTGCATACTTCACACCGCCAACTCAAGCAGTGGGTGCGGGAAGTCAATGCGGCAGAACCACCTGTCGAATCGCGCAAGCTTCTGAAATGGTCTAGCACGCCTATCATCTTTGATATTGAGGACCACCCTGATCGCACAACTGCGGTCGGGTGCTTGCCGATGTTGGTTTCACCAACTATCCGCAACCTCAAGGTCACTAAGATGTTAGTTGACGGCGGGGCCGGCTTGAACCTGATCTCCTCCGCTGTACTCCAGAAACTCTAGATCCCTGACAGCGAGCTCGAAGAGACCGGCACATTCTAAGGAATCAACCCGGGAAGGAGCAAGCCGAAGGGGAATATCACGTTGGCAGTGACATTTGGCGGCGAGTTGAACTTCAGGACTGAGAGGGTCACTTTTGATGTTGCCGATTTTCCATTTCCTTACAATGGAATACTTGGCCGTCCAGCACTCGCCAAGTTCATGGCAGCCTCTCACTATGCATACAATATGCTGCAGATGCCAGGCCCGATAAGTGTCATCTCTGTCCCTGGCGACAAGAAGGATGCTCTTATCTGCGCCGACAAGATCTACCGGGAAGCAGCAGCCGCAACAGATCGCAAAACACTTGCCGCTGAAGCTCCCGGGGGGAAGAAGAAGACCAAGTCCCGTAAGAGCTCTGATGCCCACTCCGGCAAGCGCACCTCTTCGGCGTGCTACGCTACCGTTGAGGACGCACCATCGAGCTCCATCAGCAAGTGTAAGAAGACAATGGCAGCTCCGCCAGAGACCAAGAAGGTGTCCGCCAAGGAGGACGGCACTGGTGGTACCTTCACCATCAGTGCCACGCTTGACCCTAAATAGGAAAGCGCACTCGTTGCTTTCCTGCGGGCGAATGTCGACGTGTTTGCGTGGCAGCCGTCTGACATCCCCGGTGTTCCCAGGAAAGTAATTGAGCACCACCTTGCCGTCTGTCCTCATGCGCGGCCCGTCAAGAAGAAAGTCAGGAAGCAAGCAGTGGACCGCCAAGAGTTCATCGCAGAAGAAATCAAGAAGTTGGAAGCAGCAGGCCTTGTCAGAGGAGTGCTCCATCCTACGTGGTTGGCCAATCCTGTAGTCGTGCGCAAGGCAAACGAGAAATGGAGGCTTTGTATCGACTTCACCGATGTGAATAAAGCTTGTCCCAAAGACTCGTTTCCCTTGCCGCGCATTGACCAGATTGTTGACTCCACGGCCGGATGTGATTTACTTTCAGTTCTTGACGCATACTCAGGATACCATCAGATTTTCATGGCAGAAGAGGATGAAGAGAAGACCGCATTCATCACTCCATGTGGCACGTACTGTTTCATACGAATGCCCTTCGGATTGAAGAATGCTGGTTCAACATTCGCAAGGGTGGTCCATACAGCTTTTGAGCCACAGATTCATAGAAATGTAGAAGCCTACATGGATGACATAGTGGTCAAAAGCAAGGACAGGGCAACTCTGATCCAAGATTTAGACGAGACCTTTGCAAATCTACGCAAGATCAACCTCAAGCTTAACCCCGAGAAGTGTGTGTTTGGAGTCCCTTCCGGCAAGCTTCTCGGGTTCTTCATGTCACAGAGGGGAATTGAAGCCAATCCCGACAAGATCAAGGCCATTGAGCAGATTGAAGCACCCAAGCGCGTCAAGGATGTACGAAGGCTCGCCGGTTGTGTGGCTGCTCTTAGCAGGTTCATCTCTAAGTCTGTTGAGCGCCCCCTGCCATTTTTCAAAATTTTGAAAAAGGCAGGTCCAATGAAATGGACTCCGGAAGCGGAGGCTGCACTGCAAGACTTGAAGAGGTACCTGTCCTTCACTCCAATACTTGTCGCACCTAAACCACAAGAGAAGTTGCTCCTGTATCTAGCGGCAACCAATCAAGTGGTTAGTGCTGCGTTAGTAGCGGAGAGGGAGGCAGACGACGAGCCAGCAACCACGGCAAGCACATCCAGCGACAAGCAGGGGGCTTCCCCGACAAGCTCTGGTCCCAACAAAGATGGATCTGCGCAGGAGATACGGAAGAAAATGGTGTAGCGCCCAGTTTACTTTGTCAGCTCCCTTCTGCAGGGGGCTAGGTCAAGGTACTCTGGTGTGCAGAAATTGCTTTTCGGCCTTCTCATGGCCTCGAGAAAGCTGCGCCATTACTTCCAAGCATATGAGATCACAGTTGTCACTCGCTTTCCGCTGAAGAGGATACTGCAGAATCCAGAGGCAACAGGTAGGATCGTTGAGTGGGCACTGGAACTGTCAAGCTTTGGCCTCAAGTTTGAAAGCACAGCAACTATCCAAAGCAGAGCATTGGCAGAATTCATAGCAGAGTGGACGCCAACACTAGATGAAGAGATTCCAGAAACGAGCATTCCCGTTAAGGAAGCAAGCAAAGAGTGGCTGATGTACTTTGATGGTGCCTTCTCGCTGCAAGGCGCCGGTGCTGGCGTACTGCTTGTCGTGCCCACCAGAGAGCAACTCAAGTATGTAGTCCAGATGCACTTTCCCAAGGAGCAAGCAACAAACAATACTGCAGAGTATGAAGGTTTGCTTGCCGGTCTCAGGATCGCGGCAGACCTTGGGATCAAGAAGCTTATTGTCAGGGGTGACTCGCAGCTTCTCGTCCGCCAAGTGAACAAGAATTATCAGAGTCCGTTGATGGAAGCTTACGTTGAAGAAGTGAGGAAGCTAGAAGAGCACTTTGACGGCCTACAGATGGAGCATGTTCCAAGAGCTCAGAACGACATCGCAGATGGCCTGTCGAAGTGCACATCACTTAAAGTACCTGTGGAACCAGGGATCTTTGTGCTCAAGCTGACTCAACCATCCGTAACACCATCAACTGGACAGAGCAAGAAGAGGAAGTTGATTTCTGGTGACTATTTTCTGGCAGAGCTTCCCGAAGCCGCCGTCAAGAAGGTCCCTAAGATCAACACTACGAGTTCTGAGGAGCAGTCTGCTCCGGCAAGCCCTAGGGTTTGTTCCATCGAAGCAAACGCTCCCGACAAGTTTTGCTCCGGCAAGCTATCCGGGGAACATCAAGCTCCGGCTGAATCGCAGGTTCTTGCCATAGAAGAGGGCGTTCCCGCAGCAGCAGACGTGCCTTTAGTCCTTGCTGTCGAGCCACAAGCTCCAGCATGGGCACAGTATATTGTCCGTTTCCTTCAGACAGGAGAACTTCCCGAAGAGCAAGAAGAAGCGGAAAGAGTAGCCCAGACACTGTACAGAAGAAGACTCAACGGTGTGAAATTGAAGTGTATTCTCCGGGAAGATGGACAAAAGATGTTGGCACAGATACATGGAGGCATATGTGGTCACCACATTGGCGCAAGAGCACTTGCCGGCAAAGCATTCCGGCAAGGTTTCTTTTGGCCGGAAGCCCTCCAGGATGCAACTACACAAGTAACCAAGTGTGAAGCGTGCCAGTTCCATTCCAAGCAGATACACCAGCCACTCAAACTCTCCAGACGAACCCTTTATCCTAGCCATTTTCGGTCTGGGGGCTCGACATCCTCGGCCCTTTTCCCCGCGCAGCCAGGGGCTTTGAGTACTTGTACGTTGCAATCGACAAGTTCACAAAGTGGCCGGAAGTGGAACCAGTGAGGAAGGTGACAGCACAGTCAGCAGTCAAGTTCTTCAGGTCGATTGTTTGCCGTTTCGGGATCCCTAACAGGATCATTACCGACAACGGTACACAATTCACGATCCGCACCTTCATGCAGTACGTCCAAGATCTTGGCGCCAAGGTCTGCTTCGCTTCTGTTGCTCACCCGAGAAGCAACGGTCAAAGCGGAGAGGGCAAATGCTGAAGTGCTGCGTGGCCTCAAGACCAGAACTTTCGACAGGCTGCACAAGTGCGGAAGAAACTGGATCGAGGAGCTGCCGTTGGTTCCTTGGTCGATTAGGACGACGCCAAATCGAGCCACTGGACAGACACCTTTCGCTCTAGTCTATGGAGCAGAGGCAGTTCTCCCCACGGAACTCGTATATGGGTCACCTCGAGTGCTCGCTTATGATGAGCTCGAGCAAGAGCAGCTGCGACAAGATGACGCGCTGCTCCTTGAGGAAGACCGTCTTCAGGCTGCTGTACGAGCTGCTCGCTCCCAGCAAGCTTTGCGCCGCTACCATAGCCGCAAAGTTAACGCCAGAAGTCTCAAGGAAGGCGACCTTGTTCTTCGGCGCGTTCAGTCCGCCAAGAATTCCAACAAGTTGACACCGAAGTGGGAAGGCCCTTACCGGGTGAAACGAGTCACTAGGCCTGGCACTGTCCGCCTTGAGACCGAAGATGGCTTTCCGGTGAGCAACTCCTGGAACATTGAGCATCTTCGTAAATTTTACCCGTAAGGCGCGGTTGCCGGAACCTGTTCCGGCAACCACCTTTTGTACAAGTCTTGCCGCTATTGCATGTAATCCTTTGTACAAAGCCGGGCGCAGACCCCGTGGATAAGTAAAGCTCATGTGCTCCGCACATCTTGTCAATTTCATGCCTTTCTATTTTTTGCATGTAATAACTGACACTTTGTGCAGCACCTATCCCCGGTAAGCAATAACGAGCCCAAAGGCTCCATATCTGTATTTCTCTTCTTCCTTTTTTCTCAAGGAAAGGAAGGTTCCCTCACGCACAAGTTTGCCGGGGAGGGGGGGGGGG
>LR738709.1:270105974-270257304 GCA_902687465.1 Secale cereale
CCTCTGACGGCCCCCTCCTCCTCCCTCCTCTTCCTCCTCCCTCCTCGTCCTCCTCCACACCTCCTCCCTCCATCTCTATTTTTTATGTTTTTAGTGTAGTGTTTTTACTATTGTATAATGTAGTTTTTTTACTGTTATTTAGTAAGTGTTTAATAGAATTAGTAAGAAAATTAATTGAACTAGTTGAAGTAGTTTATTTTTAGTAAGAACTAGTTTATTTTTATTTATAATAAATGCTTAGTTGAACTAGTTGAATTAATAGAACTAGTTTATTTTTAGTAACAAAAATTAGGTATATGAGATTTGATGATCTAATTAAAATTTTACTATAGACCTAGTTTATTTTTAGTAAGAAAATTAATAGAAATAGCTTATTTTTAGGTGTATTAAACATAATTCTAGGTTTATTCATTTTGAAGTGGACATAGAACTAGTTGATGAATTAGTTTATTTTTTAGTTAAAGCAATTATTCCTGCATCAACGTCGACGATGCCTATCCCGCATCCTCGTCGTCGACTTGGCGGAGGAGGCCTTCTTGATCAGAGAGGCCATGTCCGGGACTGGGCTCCGCGAGGCTGGTACAAGGAGGTGCTACCTTCTGGGGGGCACAACTTGGTGAGGAGCCAACCTGTCGTTGACCCGAACCTTCTTTGGTGGCGGTCATGTGGGCCAGGGATGGTGCGGAGGCTTGAGGACCCCGTGGGGGTGGTACGTCACCGTGTCAGGAAGGAGGACGAGCATGTCCGTCGCTACATGATTGCGTTAGAGGACAGGTTCGAGAATACCTGGCAGGTTCTTCAGGGATCTCACTGGAGCTATGAACCTGTGATGGTTCCTTCTCTTTGGGTGTCCACCGCCCGTGCCCATACCCGTCGTTCGCTAGGGTTTTAGCTGTATTAGTGATGTTATATGTATGATACTATTCAAGATGTATTAGTGATAATATTCGATGATGTATGGACGCAATAGATTATTTAGTTTTGCTTATTGAATGCATGCTAATTTGAATACTAATTTATTTTATGATTTAGTTTTGCTTATTGAATGCTCAAACTGGAGAACTACTCCTATTTTGAATGCTGAAATTGGAGAGCACTATGCTAGCCGTATGCATTCTATTAGTTGATAGCTTGTAGGGTTTTTGTTTTTGCATAAATCAAGGAGCCCCTCCATCATCCCCACCGTCAATCCCGTCACTGACCCCCTCCGACCTCAAGGTGAGATCAGCCAAATCTCCATGTTAATATGAGTCCTATAAGATATTTTTAAATGCTTTTGTTCATATATTCAACCATTCAAATGCAATGACCATCAAGTTTGAATGCTCATGTGATGTAAATATAAACATGTATATTTTGTGTTGCTCAAATAGGATATGTGCTTGCCCAAGTGGCCGGCCATGTTTGAAGGTATAACACCTCCGATTGGCCCATGTTTTGCCGGAGTGTTGATTAATTTCCGTTCCGACAAATTTCAGGCACTCGATATGTCCTTTTTTTATCAAAGGTCATACCGGATTTTTCCGTGGATTTTGGCATGACTTGTGGTAGAATATGTAGGAAATATCGAGTGCCTTGGATTTTCTAGAAAAATAATTAAATGACATTTCGGGTTGACTCTAAGTCTGTCGAGGCTCCATACATGATAGTCAACAAATGAGTGAAGAATAATCCCGACTGTTGTCGTGGGGGTTGGTTTTCCTTCTTCTCCTTGTGCTAGACCTTTATTATGCACTATGGCAAGGAGGAATAACGACCATCACCGACGGTCGAAAGAATCAGTGAGGGAGTGTGTACACGATATATGAGAGAGGACGAAGAATCCCGACTATTGTCATGGGGGTCGTATCTCCTTCTTCTCCTTGTGCTAGACATTTGTTATGCTCTAGGGGAAGTAGGAGTAACGACCATCATCGATGGTCGCAAATGTCAGAGAGGAATCAGTGAGGGAAAGTCTCCACTATATATTAAAGGAGGAGCGACCATCACCAATGGTCGAATGTATACACCACTTGAGCTAAGAGTTTTCAAGAAAAGACACAATAGACCGATAGTCAACCCGTGTTGAATAATAATGATCTAATTTAGTTTTTGTAGTACATATATTTAATTGTACAAGTTTAATCTTTCAATTATGAACATAGGAAATGTTGTCGATGTCGTCGTCGGACGACGAAAGTCTCCCGACGGAGTGTGACTGGTGCAGCGACGACCGGGGTGAGTGTGACATGCCTCACCTGGTAGAAGGTTGGCGCTTCAGCATTAAGCTCCAGGAAACCTTTGATGTTGAAATGGTACGCAATGATGACAAGTGTTTTTTCGTAATGAAGCATGACTTCTGCTTCTTCAACGTGTAATTTTTGTCTTTTACAATTTGAATAGCTTATCTCATGCCATGAAAGACGCTATGTCTTGGAGAGGATGGATTTTGAAGATCATGAAAGTATGGAAACAAAGATAATTCGGCCAAGGACCCATCATGGTATGGATTTTGATGTAAATCTATACAATTCTGAGAGTGTAACCCATTTTGGTTGCCCGAATTGGGAAGCACTTTGCAAGACGTATGATTTTCATGAGGGTATGCTTGTCACCATGGATCTTGGTGATCCTGACATCAAGCAAGAAAATATGGACATTTGGGTCCTTGTTGATACACTTCCAGTTCTACCACAATGTGAGTTTATCAAACATAGTTATTAAATAATTTATATTATTTATTTCAAAATAGTTGACAACTTATTTCCATTGATAGCTTATTTTCATTCTTCCAAGAATGTGCGGAGATGGTAGACAGAACCTACTACACCGATGGCTTAGAATTAACTTATCAGGAGAAAAATCATCTGATCTCATTTATTAATGATCTTGAGAATTACAATGTCTATTATCAAACTCCTCCCCATTATGGTCAATACGTGCCACCCGTGCACGTGTTGACCTACGGTAACATCCTTGGAGATGCCATGGTAAGATTCTTTACTATTACGACAACGTTGCATCTTTTGCATAAATTCTTCTAAAACTCAACTACATTGCTAACTACGAAGTTATTACTATGTTTTTCAATAGAAAATCCCGAAGGATTGTGTGCCTCATCTTATGTTTCCGAAAGGTCGCCTTGATGTTATGAGCTTACGACCAAGTCATCCTACGAATCACTCCTATTCATACCAGATTTCTAAAACCGATGAAGACATGACAATCAAATATTGGAAAAAATGTATGGTCAATCATAGGGAGGTATTTGGAAGCAACATTGCGCGAAGCGCAAGAATTGGAGACAGGATGATCTCCATTCTCAATAATGGGGAGTCAGGGCCTATCTTGTGTTATGCTATTCTACCTTAGAGAGGGTAGTTAGATCCTAGCTAATACTCCTTATCGTGTGCTAAGAACAATTAAGTAGGGTTGGTTAGATGACTATGATGATGATGAGTACGACTTGTTATGTCACACCCTGCATTTTGTAACATGTCAGTTGCATCAATAAAGCATGAAAATTTGGTCCTGCAATTTTTTTTTGGCATCATTTGGCTTTTATTTGAATTAAGTTTTTCTTCCTGTGTTTTTCAAGTGCTCATTAAAGTCAACTACTACCTCTTGTAGAATTCATCTCCTTACCCAAAACTTCTGCCCAATGATCATACCAAGTGTTTATAGCAGTATAGTATTTTCTTATAAAATTAATTTGGCCAAAATGTATTTTCAAAAATTAGTATTCCAAAAACCCCTGAATTGAGGTTTGCACTGCAAGTGCTTGATTTAGGGTGAGAAAATTATTTCAAAAAGTATATTTGAGACCTAGTAGTTATATGACTCCCAGAAACCACAAAAGTATAATGTTTAAATTTATTTTCCTATTTTATTTAAAGGCTTTTTCTTAAGGCCAGAAATGGTCTTTAATAGGGAAAAATTATTTAATTATTTCAAAAATATTTGCCAAAATTCAGGGAGACTCATAGGACATATATTGTCCATATATAAGAGTTTCAGCACTTGGTCATGTTCAAAATAATGGGCTAATCCCTCAGAAACCCTTTTCTTAGATATTTCAAGCTTTTGAAATATTTACAAAGGAAATATTCTCTAAAAATTCCAAGGAAATTCTATCATGTCATATATGACATATTTGATGATCTTGCCAAGCCCCATGCCTTGGGAAGCAAGAAAACATCCTCAAAACCCTTCAAAACCATTCTGTCCATATCTGAAGTTTGAGCAACTTTACATTGCCAAACTTGTCCAAATGCTCTCAAACTTGGTGCACTTGCTAGAATGGTCTAATAAGGCATCTAGACCAAATGTCACAAGCTTTGGAGTAGGGTAACTTGATCAGAATACCCCAAAACCATTTCTGTTCAAATTCCAATTTGAACAACTTTACATTACCAACTTTTTACCTGGGGCTTCAAACTTTGTGGGCATGATCATAACCCCAAATGATGACACTACACCAAGTGGTGCATCAAGGGGAGATGATTAGCTTGACTTAAACATGGTGAAACCATTTCTGTTGATTTCTAGGGTTCACCAAAGTTACATTGGCAAGTTTCTTCAAACAAGCCCAAATTTGGTGAAACACCCTATTTCCATATGACATTTAATCCTGTTAAGTGTCATGGCCAGTGGAGATCATTTGCTTGCCCAAAACTTAATCAAACATCTTCTACCATTTTACCAAAACCACTGTTTTGACCTCTTTTACTATTTACTTTTGCTTCAACTTTCTACCACAGCCTCACCTAGTCACCTTCTACCCCCAGTAACTTCCCCAGGACCAGAGCTCAATGATTGATGGGTGAAAACCCCAATTTACCTTGCTGGACAGCCCAGTTCTTACCATCTCCCAGCTTCCCTCCTCTCTCACTGGACAACCAAGGCATCCAAGGCCACAGCCAGATTGTTTACTCCATGCTGGACCCCCCAGACACGGCGGACGTGCCCAGCAAGCAACGGCATGCCGTTGCATGCAGAAGGCACGCTCCAGAGCGCGCTACAGTGCGCACCCGCATTGTAGCCTCGCCCAATCCGTCGCCCCCGACCACCTCGTGCTTCCCTCTCGCGCCGTTCGATGCGCCTCGGCGTCCGCAACGCCCCTCGGCGCTGTCCCCCTCCTCCTTCTCCCTCCAGTGGGCGTCCTTGCACGCGTGCCGGCCGCCCGCGAGCTCCAGTCGTCGGCTTCACACGCACGCAGCACCAGAAGCTTCCCCCGCTCCCTCTCTTCCTCTCCTCTGCCCCGGACCTCGTCCAGCAACCCCGCAGACACTTCCCCAGCGCCTCCCGTGCCCTGTGGCAACGAGAAGAGGCTCTCCGGCGCACAGGTCCACGACACCTCGCCGTCCGCCTATAAATAGGCCCCCCGAGCCCCTCCTCTCCTCACCAGTCACACTCTCCCTCTCTCAATCTTCCCCCAGAGCCACTCGCCCCACTCCAGGCCAGCCCGAGCTCGAGATCGAGCTCGAGCTCCGCCGCGGTGGCTCCCCGTCGCCTGCTCGGTACAGGCCGCCCCAGCCTCTCCTCTCACTTGATCTAGCACCACAGCACTTCACTGACTCGATTCCCCCTCTTTCCCCTCTCTGCAGCTGCCGGAATCGACCGGAGCAGCATCCACCCGAAGCTCCTCCGCCGGGTGACCTCGCCGCCGGCGAGCCAGGCCCCTCCGGCGAACCGCACCACCACCACCAGAACGGTGACATCTTGCTGAGTCCATCCCTGCCCTTAGCTCACCCCGCCGTGCCCGGAAACGTCGCCGGTGAGCTCGTCGGCTCTTTGCTGGAGGGTTAGGGATGATAGGCGGGCCCCGCCTGTCAGCCTCCCCTCGCCCTCGCTCCTCTCTCCTCTCACTCACGCCGGGCCCCGCCCGTCAGGTTTGAAAAACCCTGGCGCGCGCTGGCGCCGTGCGGTGGGCTGTTTTCGCCCTGGGCCGTTGCATTGTGGCCGTTCTGGCCCAGTGGCACAGAGCCCTTTTTCATTTTTCTTTTCTGTGGATTTTCAAATAATTCCACAGAATTAAATATATATCCAAATGAATTAATTCTAGTTCCTAAAAACTTGTAAAAATCCAACCTATTTAATGATGTCACTTTCACACATGTCCCTGGACCTTTTCTGTTCTGTTCAAATTTAAATTCATATTGAACATTAAAACTTCTGTTCAAATATTCATGTACCCCGTTCTGCCACTCCAAAACTCAAACTAAGAATTTTTGCCATCTTAGTTTTCCCTCTAGTATTTAATAAAAATAAGTTGACATTTTTCTGAGAACTTTGATTTTCTGTTTTATTGTGGTCTTATTTTCCCGTTGTTTATTGCGACGATTAGATACCGTATTTGACGAGGTTGCTGAAGAAGAAGGAGGGGAAGGATTTGAAGACTTTGAAGACCAAGCCAATCCAGGCAAGCAGCCCTTTGACCATGATACCCTTGTGTTCTTCAGAACCCATTTATTTCCGAATGCATGATGATAAGAGTGACGGTGGTGCCCTAGTTGAGAACCACCACATGATGCATGCTTTACTCATGATCTTGCTATGTGCCAGATGCAATGCAAATGATTAGTAGTGATGCTTAGTGATGCATGTGTGTCATGAAACCTTCGTGGTTGCATTCTTTAAAAAAAACCATCGGGTGCCCCTAATGCCCGAGGGTGATGTTGAGTTAGGCCATCACTTGAGGAGGAAGGGATGTGCTGATAAAGATCTTGTGTGTGGGTGAAATGATGGATTAGATTTATGTGTGACTACCATCCCAACCAAACATGTGCAACCACTCTACCCCTTATGGGACGGGGCATTATTGATTACTTAGGCCGATACTAGCATCGTGCCCACATTACTAGTGACGAGGAAGACTTGAGGTCTTTCCCGGGACGGGGTCGTGCTTGGATAGACGACCATGACTGTTTTTTACAGGGCACTGGACACACCGTTGGTCCCTTCGTGTACGCGTGACATTGAAAATAGGGCAAGTCCCATGATCTATTGTTTGTACTCGAGGGCTGTGCACCAACGAGTGGACCCTATGTTAGTGTCCTCTAGGGAAAGATAATGACCGGGTGCTTCCCCCGAGTAATTGAGGTACTGCACAATCGTGGGTGACACGAAAGCTTCCCGGATCTTGTGGGTAAAGTGCGCAACCTCTGGAGAGTGTAAAACTATTCGAATAGCCGTGTCCACGGTCATGGACAGTTGGGTGGTGCTACATAAACTATGTCCAGAATTTTACTATATCGGTGAAAGTATGTGTATGTGTTGAGTCAAGGTGGTGACTTGACTCGTTGACATGAATCCTATTCATGTTGATATCGGTAACGTGTCTTCGAGGTTACCTAAATTTATTGATGCATATACTTGAAGGTAGAATATTTATTCTAGCTTGTGGCTAGATTGCTCATTGTTGTATAAATGCATTATTACCTTGAACCAAATCATGGGTTGCTTGCGAGTACATTCAAAGTACTCATTGGCTTGCCACTGGTTATTTAATTGGCCAGGCATGGAGGAGCAGGAATATGAAGAAGAATTCTATGGAGACGAACATGCGAACAAGGATGCTATCCCAGTCAGAAGGCCTGTAGGGTTAAGGCAGATGGCATGGGTTCTACTTATCTTTGAAGACTTCCGCTATTCGAGTTATTTTCTATTCAGCCCTTGAGGCTTTATCTATGTAAGACTTGGCCATAATGGCCATAATTTGTGTAAGACGGTATGTATGGATGTAAGACTCTTATTATTCAGCTTATGTGTGTTCACTGAGCATTGATCTCTGGGATCACTATACACGTGCATTCGGTGATCACGACTCTTAAGTCGGGGTCCCCACAGAGCTGGTATCAGAGTCATCCTGACTTTAGGAAGCCTTAGTTATCATGGGCGTTAGTTAGATGAGACCCCCCTTTCGAAAACCTTCTGAACCTCTCTTCTTTTCTAAACCTTACCAACCGGAGATATTATCGGCTTATTAACCTTTCCTATTCACCCTTTGTAGATGGCCGCTGTACCTGAAGAGCACCTGACCACTGGGTTTCCCTTGCTTCTCGAGGATAGCCTCCAGGAGTGCCAGTTTCACCGAGCACCCATCCTCACCTACCTTGAGCATTGGGTTAGCGACACTGAGGTGGAGTACCATGTGGAAGCGATCGTGAAGGCAAACGATCCTCCCACAAGTTGGTTCTTCGAGGGACCCCAGATGGCAACACTACCTCTTGCTGTCGAGGCTGCTGCACTCAAGGCACTAACCCGTCTCCGCGAGCTTCTTCTGGAGATGGCAGCTAAGATGAGAACCCGCTTCTTGCCTTACCGGAAGGAATGTGAAGATGAAAGCAGCGCACTAGCCCCTCCACTGAAAGAAGGACTCCCACTTCGATTCCAGACCTACTTCAGTCTATGTGCCGACAGCTTGGCACAAGATTTGGCCTCGGAATCGATGAAGCTCCGAGAAGAACTTCACAAGACCAAGGCACTTCTTCGTCGAGCACAAGAGAAGACAGATAGGATCAAGAAGGAAGGAGCACCTCCCGGACAGTCCGCTATCGCGTACCGAGGCGGAAGGCCCTCAGGAGATGTATCTTCCAAGGATGAAGAACCACCTCGGCGACGCCGTATGACGGCAAGGGAATATCACAAGCTTTTCCCTGCACCACCGACAAAGCACCGTCGTATCCAACTCCTCCACTCCCCCACTCCCTCAAGTGACAAGGGGGCCCAGACAGATGAAGACAAGGAGGAAGACCCAGAAGAGCCAGAATACACGACCGAGCATTCCGCCGCTTAGGCATTATTCGCAACTCGGATATGCCAGTTCGTGACCTTTACGGTAGGATAGGTCGTGTAACCCCTATGCGCAGTCGAGTCCTTGTATGGTTCATATGAAGCCATCTAGTGTTTGCTTTTGTTGTGTTTGGATGGATGTCGTATTCTCCCTTCGGGAATATGTAAACGACTGCATCACCCATTTGAATTTTAATGAATGTGTTTGGCCCTTTCGGCCCTTGCATGATTTGATTAGTGTCACACCCACCCCCTTACTAGGCACCCATCTTTATTGCTTTCCCTCTTCCAAATCATGAGACCTTTTACTGGTCCAACAGGATGCCTGTTTTACTCGTACTGGTACCTCTACCCAGCAGCCTGAAGCCGGAGCATCCGCTCAATCAGAGGCAGGCCACGACCAAACCAACGACCAAGCTCCACCACCACCACCTCCTCCGAACATGGACATGGCTCAGCTTCTCCAAGCTTTTCGAGAGGAACGCCAAGCCAACACCACAACCCTTCAGTTGATTGCTCAAGCTGTAACCACCAACCGCCAGCCGGCGGGGAATGGCAATGGACGTTCCACGTTGGCAGAGTTCAAGAAGCATGCACCGCCAACTTTCATCGAGACTGCTGAACCCCTGGATGCAGACGACTGGGTCCGCACCATTGAGGACTTGCTAGAACTAGTCGGATGCACCGAAGACCGCGAGAAGGTGGCTTATGCAGCCCACTGCCTCGGGGGGACTGCTAGAGCTTGGTGGGATGGATTCAAGGTTATACATGCTGGGCAAGACATCACTTGGGACAACTTCAAGGCAGAATTCCGCAAAGCCCACATTCCTTCTGGAATCATGGCTATCAAAAAGCGTGAATTCCGAGCCCTGAAGCAAGGAAGTGGCACTGTCAAGGAGTACATGCAGAAGTTTAGTGTTCTGTCAAGGTATGCCCCTGAAGATGTCAGCACTGATGCTGCAAAAAGGGAGCGCTTCATGGAAGGCCTCAATCAGACTCTACAGTACTCGCTTGTCGTGTACGACTGCCCAACCTTCCCTGACCTGGTGAACAAAGCACTCATGCTTGAAGACAAGCGGCGTGCTCTGGAAGACACTCGCAAGCGCAAGATGGTCAGCAAGGGTAGTTCCAGCAAACAGAAGCCTCGGCCGTGGCAGTCAGCCCCGGTCAAGCCGACCTACCAACAACCAAAAGCTGCTGCACCTCTGATGTCTACTACACGCTTCTATTCCTGTAGACAATGTTGGGCCTCCAAGAGCAGAGGTTTGTAGGACAGCAGCAAATTTCCCTTAAGTGAGTAACCCAAGGTTTATCGAACTCAGGGAAGTGGAGGTTGAACGTACCCCTTTCAAGCAACCCTGCAATCAAGATACAAGAAGTCTCTTGTGTCCCCAACACACCTAATACACTTGTCAGATGTATAGGTGCACTAGTTCGGCGAAGAGATGTTAAATGACAAGTGATATGGATGGCAAAAGATGTATTTGTAAATCTGAAATAAAAATGGCAGCAAGCAAACATGTGGTAAACGTGAGCACAAATGGTATTGCAATGGTGGAAACAAGGCCTAGGCTTCATACTTTCACTAGTGGCAACTCCCAACAACATTAACATAATCGAATCACATGATATTTCCCATAAAACATGCAAGGGGGACGCACTCGGAGGTCATTCCTTTGTGGTCATGAGAGGACGAGAATTATGTAGGGCTACAAAAGCACACCTCAAAGTTCGTAGTTCTCAACCTATGGATTTCCCAATGTCACCGCGGCCATCCAAAGAGAGTACCACAATCACCACAACATATCTCAAGGATAGTCAAAGACAAGCACCAAGAGACTCTCAATCTTCAATCAACACACAAAAGAGGAAATCACTCATGAAAATATTCTTCTAATCCATGTCCAATAGACCGCTGTCACCTTGGTCTTGGAGATTATACTAGATAAATACAAGTGAGTACATCAATCCAATACATAGAGGAAGGGGAAGTATCATGGGATCACCCTAGATTAACATAGCCTATGATCACAACGAAGATCACATCATGGGAGAGAGAATTGACCACATAGCTACTGGTAGAAACCTCAGCCCCGAGGAGGAACTACTCACAACTCATCCGGGAGGCGTCCATGGTGGTGGAGAGGCTCCCGGTGGTGGTTCTCCCCTCCGGCAGGGTGCCGGGAAGAGTTCTCCTGGTGCTCCCGATCTTGGAAGCGCGCCGGCGGCGGAATAGAGATGAGATCGCGAAAAAGGGTTCCGTCCTCGAGGGTTTCGGGACGTGGTGTAAATATATGCCAAAGGGGGGCGTCAGAAGAGGCAAGGGGGCTCAGGCGCCCTGGCGGCGCGGCCAGGAGGGGGGCCACCCCTCTGGTCGCCTGGAGCCCTGGTGGCCCCCCTCTGGCCCTACTTTGGCCGCATGGAAGCTTCCGTAACGCTGATTTTTTATATATTTTTCCCGGGATTTTTCTGGCAAGTTACGTAATGGGAAAACCTAAAATACAAAAACAGCAGAAAACAGAAACTGGCACTGGGGTGCACTGAGTTAATAGGTTAGTCCAAATATGATCAAAAGTGTATGGAAGTGCATAAATATCATAGCAATATCACACAAAAGAGGCATGGAGCAAGCAGAAATTATAGATACGTTTTGGACGTATCAACATCCCCAAGCTTAATTCCTGCTCGTCCTCGAGTAGGTAAATGATAACAAGCATAATTTCTGTGGTGACATGCTATCAACCATATAAGAACTTTTCACAGTCACATGACAAATGCTTACTGAGACAATGAATATTTAATAATTAAGTTGCCTCATGAGAATATCACAAAGAACTAAAAGTTATACAATATGATACTGAAACACTCAATAGATTTGTAGTGAGCATGGTGTGTAAACATGACAAAGTGATACCTCGCTTACCCCCTTTAGTGAAGCAAAACATAAATGCAGGGGCACCTCCAAAGTTTAAGTGACGACTAGATACAATGATTTCCAGAATAAACGATATCATAATCATGCAGAAGACAATGGTACTTTGGCACAATGCACATTACACTCAGAATGACAATCATGCTCTCAATAGTTGGTGCTTTAAAGAAAGAAGGTGGAGACTCTCGAACCGTGGCTTTTGATGGCAAGGTTGAAAACCCGTGGTCGGAAACAAAAACTAAACATGTACCAGAGCTCTTGGTTTTTAAAAATAGAGGTAAAAATTATTTTTTTGGGGTATGCATATTTCGTCAACAAATGCTAGTAGATAACTCAATTACTTCCCGAGCTGGACAAGTTTCGAGGAACGGCTCCCGCACGGGGACGATCACATCCCCTTAATCTCCTTTGTTTATCACTGCCAAAGTTTTCTGATTTCTCATGAACAAAGCATGAAGGAGGGTTTGTTTGTTGTATATTTTTTAATGAGCCGGGCGCACTCTTTGCCAGTTCCTTCTCGTATTAGCGGTTTGCACATTAGACATGCAATCCCGGGGTGAAGCTTGTCCAACCTAAAAAGATCATGAATTAACTACTGCTTCCTCATGAGCTAAAACAGAGGCACAAAAGAGAAATGCTTTTTTGATTAATTTCGAGATGGTACAAGATAGTCTTCGTTAGGAATGACAGGTAAATACCATGTATAGGAAGGTATGGTGGACTCATATGGCATAACTGGTTTAAAGGATTTTGGATGCACAAGCAGCCAGTCCGCTTAGTACAGGCGAAGGTTAGGAAAAGACTGGGAGCGACCAACTAAGAGAGCAATGACGGTCATAATCATGCAGAGCGACAAAGCAACATTGAATCGGGCATGGAAGTTATATCGCTACTCAGAAATTAAAGATCATCAAGGCTTGATAGACTTTCTTTACAGTCTTAAATATGCGTGAGCATATGCTAAGTCAATCAAAATAAATTCTTGGAGGAAGATATCACTAAACCATACCACATCATAGGCAAACAAATCATGTTGGTACTTCAATAACACATTAAGAACCCCCCAGCTATTTGAGACTAACCATAAGAAAACATGAACTACTAAGCACCATTATGCAAATAGCATTTTTTATCATAGACGTATCAACCAGTGCAACAGAAGCCAACTCTCTTAACAAGATAAGCATGATAACTCAAGAGAGTTCCAGCAACCAACTAAACAAAAGCTCTTTAAAAAGAAAAGCATGAAAACTAAGAGCTAAACATGACAGTAGCTATTGAAAGACCAAGAACATACACAGCAAAGATAAACATGAAAATCCTATGTTGTGTTCTAGGTTGAAGTGGAGCGTGTTTCTCTCCCTCACAAAGAAAGCTGGATTCTAACTCGTTATGAACAGCAAGCAAGGCTAAAGAAAACTAGAAAGGAAACTAAAAGCAAGACGCTCCAAGCATAGCACATAACGCATGAAGTGATTAAAATATAGTGGAACGAAAGACGAACTGATAATTGTTGATGGAGAAGGGGATGCACGGGGGCATCCCCAAGCTTAGACGCTTGAGTCTTCTTGAATATTTCTTGGGGGTGCACGGGGGCATCCCCAAGCTTGAGCGTTTGACACTCCTCAATCTTTTTATCATCTTCCCTCGCACACTTGAAAACTCCCTTCATACATAACTCATCATAATCTGATTAGCGAGGTTAGTACCCATAATAAAATAATTTTTCCTTGCTGGAAATAAGGATAATCTTGAAGGTCTACTGTTTCTCAAGATTGCCAAAAGGTTTTTGCAAAGAATAAGCAAGCTCAAGGTTTGCAAAACGAAGGAAAGGCAAAACAGGACAGAATCTGTGAAAAACAGACCAGCAGGTAGTAAATAATTTTTTCGGGGCACTTCTGCAACTCAAATAAAAAAACTCAGAACAGTCGCTCGAAAGCCAATTGTATAGAGCACGCTGTCGGAAAAATTCAGACCAAAAAGATGATCTGGTGATTTTATACGAATTTTTCTGTCCAAGGACAGAATCTGTTTCCTGGACAACACGTCACAACTTTTGAACTTTCTTGCAATCGGAGGCTAAACTTGGCACAAAGCTGAAAAATAATGATACAATGATGTTGCTACAGTAGTAACAAACATCAAGACCACTAAAAACTGAAAGAACAAACTGAAAGCAAGGATAACAAGGGTTGTCTCCCTAGAGCTCTTTCTTTATAGCCATAAAGATAGGCTTAAGACTTTAATGATGCTCTCGTAGGAATAAGAGTTGAAGAGCAGAAGAGAGCATCAAGAAGCAAATGTCAAACACATTTAAGCCTAACATGCTTCCGATGCATAAGAATATTGCAATAGAATAATTCATTGAAGCACAAAGCAATAAGCATAGGAAGACAAAACAAGTGCAGCTTCAAAACCTTCAACATAAAGAGAGGGAACTTGATATTATTGAAATATCTATAAGCATATGTTCTCTTTTCATAATAATTTTCAGTGGGGTCACGAATAAACTCAACAATATAAGCATCATAAAGCATTGTTACCATGATCCACATGCAAAAAGGTACTCTTACTCTCCACATAAGCATCTTTGGGGAGCCCATGGTTAGGACTTTTTAGCATTAACGTTTTCAGTCTCCCCCAAGCTTGAACTACGCTCTCTCCATCATGAGGATAGAAATTATAAACATAATTCCTATTCTCATGAACTTCATGAAGAGCATAAAACTTGGAGTAAAAGAGAGACTGGATCTCTTCCCAATCCAGCAGGTGAGAGTCATCTAGTAGCCTATACCATTCCAATGCTTTTCCTTTCAGGGACAAGGCAAATAATTTCCTCATGACTCCATCTCTTGTCAAACCTGAAATCTTAAACAACTCACAAAGTTCTGTAAGTTTCAACAAATGAATACTAGGATTGACTGTCCCATCATAACGATCATTCATAATTATTTCAATTATCCCAAGTGGTATTTGGAACTGGATACATTCAGTAGGTGGAGGAGACTTCTCTACCATGCGTGTGGTAAAGCGGCCTTCCCCGAGCACCGAACTAAGATTGCGGTTTTCCATAAACATAACTAGTTAAATAAAAACAAGAAACAAAAAGATTTAATTGCAAGATCTAGAGAAGGTACCTTCACTTACCTCACTTCCCCGGCAACGGCGCCAGAAATAGCTTGATGTCTACTACACGCTTCTATTCCTGTAGACAGTGTTGGGCCTCCAAGAGCAGAGGTTTGTAGGACAGCAGCAAATTTCCCTTAAGTGAGTAACCCAAGGTTTATCGAACTCAGGGAAGTGGAGGTTGAACGTACCCCTTTCAAGCAACCCTGGAATCAAGATACAAGAAGTCTCTTGTGTCCCCAACACACCTAATACACTTGTCAGATGTATAGGTGCACTAGTTCGGCGAAGAGATGTTAAATGGCAAGTTATATGGATGGCAAAAGATGTATTTGTAAATCTGAAATAAAAATGGCAGCAAGCAAACATGTGGTAAACGTGAGCACAAATGGTATTGCAATGGTGGAAACAAGGCCTAGGCTTCACACTTTCACTAGTGGCAACTCCCAACAACATTAACATAATCGAATCACATGATATTTCCCATAAAACATGCAAGGGGGACGCACTCGGAGGTCATTCCTTTGTGGTCAAGAGAGGACGAGAATTATGTAGGGCTACAAAAGCACACCTCAAAGTTCGTAGTTCTCAACCTATGGATTTCCCAATGTCACCGCGGCCATCCAAAGAGAGTACCACAATCACCACAACATATCTCAAGGATAGTCAAAGACAAGCACCAAGAGACTCTCAATCTTCAATCAACACACAAAAGAGGAAATCACTCATGAAAATATTCTTCTAATCCATGTCCAATAGACCGCTGTCACCTTGGTCTTGGAGATTATACTAGATAAATACAAGTGAGTACATCAATCCAATACATAGAGGAAGGGGAAATATCATGGGATCACCCAAGACTAACATAGCCTATGATCACAACGAAGATCACATCATGGGAGAGAGAATTGACCACATAGCTACTGGTAGAAACCTCAGCCCCGAGGAGGAACTACTCACAACTCATCCGGGAGGCGTCCATGGTGGTGGAGAGGCTCCCGGTGGTGGTTCTCCCCTCCGGCAGGGTGCCGGGAAGAGTTCTCCTGGTGCTCCCGATCTTGGAAGCGCGGCGGCGGCGGAACAGAGATGAGATCGCGAAAAAGGGTTCCGTCCTCGAGGGTTTCGGGACGTGGTGTAAATATATGCCAAAGGGGGGTGTCAGAAGAGGCAAGGGGGGCCCAGGCGCCGTGGCGGCGCGGCCAGGAGGGGGGCCGCCCCCTCTGGTCGCCTGGAGCCCTGGTGGCCCCCCTCTGGCCCTACTTTGGCCGCATGGAAGCTTCCGGAACGCTGATTTTTTATATATTTTTCCCGGGATTTTTCTGGCAATTTACGTAATGGGAAAACCTGAAATACAAAAACAGCACAAAACAGAAACTGGCACTGGGGTGCACTGAGTTAATAGGTTAGTGCAAATATAATCAAAAGTGTATGGAAGTGCATAAATATCATAGCAATATCACACAAAAGAGGCATGGAGCAAGCAGAAATTATAGATACGTTTTGGACGTATCAACCTCGCACCAACTTAAAGCCTCAGCAGTATGCCAACCCAAGGCCAGCATTCAACCCCAATAACAATGGTGGCAACAAGATCAATAATCCAAACCAAGTCACTTGCTTTGGATGTGGTCAATCAGGACACATCTCAAGGGTGTGCCCCAACAATAAGCCTGATGCCCCTCGCCCGAATGCGCAGAACCCAGGACAAGGCCGCGAGATGCCACCAAGGAACCCAGCTCCTCGCAACCCGCCTAACCATGGGAAGGGGCATGTGAATCACGTCACTGCTGAGGAAGCCCGCGAAGACCCGGACGTCGTGCTGGGTACGTTCCTTGTCAACTCAGCACCTGCAACTGTCTTGTTTGATTCTGGAGCCACGCATTCATTTGTCACTCAAAGATTTGCATTAAAAAGTGGCATGACCCCTACACCCCTGAATAACCCCATGGTGGTACAAACCCCCGGAGCAGAGATGAGAGCCAAGATAGGCTGTAAGGGAGTCAGTATTACCATTAATGGGGTAGATTTACTAGCAGACCTTATCGTCCTGAGATCATAAGGCTTGGATGTGATCCTTGGCATGAATTGGCTCAGCAAGCACCAAGGCTTGTTAGACTGTGCCAATCGGACTGTCATTGTGACCAATGACCAAGGAGTCGAAGTTAAGTTTGCTCCCAACTCCTCTTCCGCTCAAGCCGTTCAAGTCAACTGTGTGTCTGAAGTTGGGCTGGAGCAAGTACCGGTGGTATGGGAGTATCCTGATGTCTTTCCGGATGAGCTACCGGGAATGCTGCCTGACCGTGACATTGAGTTCATCATCGAGCTCGTGCCCGGGGCAGGACCCATCTATAAGAAGCCTTATAGAATGGGGACGGAAGAATTAGCCGAGTTGAAGAAGCAACTGGAAGAGTAGCTGAGGAAGGGATTTATCCGCCCAAGTGCCTCCCCTTGGGGATCACCTGTTCTGTTTGTGGCAAAGAGGGACGGTACCATCCGCTTATGCATTGACTATCGTTCCCTCAATGAGGTTACAATCAAGAATAAGTATCCACTTCCCAAGATTGAAGATCTGTTTGATCAGCTCAGCGGAGCCAAGGTGTTCTCCAAGATCGACCTTAGATCTGGGTACTACCAGCTGAAGATTAGACCCCAAGATATTCCGAAGACGGCATTCGTAACCAAATATGTCCTGTACGAGTGCACGGTCATGTCCTTTGGGTTAACCAATGCCCCAGCTTACTTCATGTATCTCATGAATAAAGTCTTCATGGAATATTTGGACAAGTTTGTTGTTGTCTTCATCGATGACATTCTTGTCTTCTCGAAGACGGAGGAGGAGCACGAGCAACATTTGAGGATGGTCCTAGACAAGCTTCGAGAGCACCAACTATACGCCAAATTCAACAAGTGTGAGTTTTGGCTGCATAAAGTTGGATTCTTAGGTCATGTCTTGACCGAAGAAGGATTGTCAGTTGATCCCGCGAAGATCGAAGCTGTGACCCAATGGCAATCTCCAACGACCGTCAAGGAAGTCAGAAGCTTCCTCGGACTTGCGGGCTATTACCGCAAATTCATGGAAGGATTCTCTAGCATTGCCCGGCCAATGACTCAGCTCCTCAAGAAGGACAAGAAGTTCGAGTGGACGCCAAAATGCGAAGAAAGCTTTCCAAGAGCTCAAGAAGAGATTGACCACCGCCCTAGTTCTGGCAACACCTGATATTCACAAGGAGTTCATGATATATTGTGATGCCTCTCGAACCGGATTGGGAAGCGTTCTGATGCAAGAAGGCCGAGTCAGAGCTTACCTTTCCAGGCAGCTACGACCTCATGAAGAGAACTATGCTTATCACGATCTTGAGTTAGCAGCAGTGGTTCATGCCTTGAAGACATGGAGGCATTACCTCCTAGGGAAACGGTGTGAGATATACACAGACCACAAAAGTCTGAAGTACATATTCACCCAAAAGGAATTGAACATGAGGCAATGAAGATGGTTGGAACTCATCAAAGACTATGACCTCAGTGTTCAATATCACCCCGGGAAGGCTAATGTGGTGGCTGATGCCTTAAGCAGAAAGGCTTGCTCCTTGAATGCCATAATTCAAAAGAGGCAGCCAGCCCTGTTTAAGGAACTCGAACAATTCAGTTTGTAATTGGTCACCCCTGGGTTTCTGGATCATCTGGAAATCAAACCAACCCTGATGGATGAAGTCAAGAAGGCGCAAGGTGGGCACGCAAGCATTGAAGGCATCAAGAAGAAGATGAAGCTAGGCAAGGCCCCAGGATTCTCCGAGGACGAGCACGGGATTGTTTGGTACAAAGGCCGCATCTGCGTACCAAACAAGATGGAGCTGAGGAACCCGATCCTGCAAGAAGCCCACGACACTCCGTATTCCATCCACCACAGAGGAACCAAGATGTATCAAGACTTGAAGGAAAGATTCTGGTGGCACGGGATGAAAAGAGAGATTGCAACCTATGTTCCAAAGTGTGATGTGTGCCAAAGGGTCAAGGCTGAATATCAGCGACCCGCTGGATTGCTGCAACCACTCAAGGTTCCAGAGTGGAAGTGGGATAAAGTCGGAATGGACTTCATCACTGGATTACCAAGGTCGAATAGAGGACATGACTCCATCTGGGTCATAGTCGACCATTTGACCAAGGTAGCCCATTTCATTCCTGTCAAGACCACTTATGATGGCAACCGGCTGGCAGCTCTCTACATCGACAGAATCGTAAGCCTTCACGGCGTTCCCAAGGAAATTGTGTCAGATCGAGGCACCTAGTTTACTTCAAGGTTCTGGAAAAGATTCCAAGAAGCCTTGGGAACCAAGTTGTCTTTCAGCACAGCTTTCCACCCACAGACCGGAGGTTAGACAGAACGAGTAAATCAAATTCTCGAAGACATGCTCCGAGCCTGTGTCTTGGCATATGGAGCCAAGTGGGAAGATTGCCTCCCTTTTGCCGAGTTCTCCTATAACAACAGTTATTAGTCGAGCCTTCAGATGGCACCATTTGAGGTGTTGTACGGACGCAGATGTCGCACACCCCTCAACTGGTCAGAGACTGGAGAAGGGCTAGTCTTTGGACCGGATATCCTCCGCGAAGCACAAGAGCAAGTCCAACTAGTCAGAGAGCGTTTGAAGGCAGCCAAGTCAAGGCAGAAGAGCTATGCTGACATTCACCGCCGGAATATGAGCTTCCATGTCGGGGATCATGTGTACCTGCGGGTAACTCCTCTAAAGGGGACCAAGCGTTTCCACATCAAGGGGAAGCTCGCACCGAGGTTCATTGGACCCTTCGAGATCACTAAACGACGAGGAGAAGTGGCTTACCAGTTGGAACTACCACCTGAGCTATCCGATGTGCACAACGTATTCCACATGTCACAACTCTGGAAATGTCTCCAAGTTCTGAACAAGCCTGATCTCTACAAGGATGTTGATCACCAAGCCATTGATCTCCAGCCCTATTTGACCTACCGCGAGAAGCCCATTCGCATTCTGGATGAAGCAGAACGATGGACGCGAAGCCGCACCATCAAGTACTTCAAGGTCCAGTGGAGCAACCACACGGAAGCAGAAGCAACCTGGGAACATGAAGACTATCTTAGATCCGAGTATCCCGATCTCTTTTAAGACCTAGTTTAGGAATCTCGGGGATGAGATTATTGTAAGGGGGGTAGGTCTGTCACACCCTGCATTTTGTAACATGTCATTTGCATCAATAAAGCATGAAAATTTGGTCCAGCAATTTTTTTTGGCATCATTTGGCTTTTATTTGAATTAAGTTTTTCTTCCTGTGTTTTTCAAGTGCTCATTAAAGTCAACTACTACCTCTTGTGGAATTCATCTCCTTATCCAAAACTTCTGCCCAATGATCATACCAAGTGTTTATAGCAGTATAGTATTTTCTTATAAAATTAATTTGGCCAAAATGTATTTTCAAAAATTAGTATTCCAAAAACCCGTGAATTGAGGTTTGCACTGCAAGTGCTTGATTTAGGGTGAGAAAATTATTTCAAAAAGTATATTTGAGACCTAGTAGTTATAGGACTCCCAGAAACCACAAAAGTATAATTTTAAAAGTTATTTTCCTATTTTATTTAAAGGATTTTTCTTAAGGCCAGAAATGGTCTTTAATAGGGAAACATTATTTAATTATTTAAAAAATATTTGCTAAAATTCAGGGAGACTCATAGGACATATATTGTCAATATATAAGAGTTTCAGCACTTGGTCATGTTCAAAATAATGGGCTAATCCCTCAGAAACCCTTTTCTTAGATATTTCAAGCTTTTGAAATATTTACAAAGGAAATATTCCCTAAAAATTCCAAAGTGCTGACCAAGTGCTGAAATATTTTTAGCTTTTGAAATATTTACAAAGGAAATATTCTCTAAAAATTCCAGGGAAATTATATCATGTCATATATGACATAATTGATGATCTTGCCAAGCCCCATGCCTTGGGAAGCAAGAAAACATCCTCAAAACCCTTCAAAACCATTCTGTCCATATCTAAAGTTTGAGCAACTTTACATTGCCAAACTTGTCCAAATGCTCTCAAACTTGGTGCACTTTCTAGAATGGTCTAATAAGGCATCTAGACCAAATGGCACAAGCTTTGGAGTAGGGTAACTTGATCAGAATACCCCAAAACCATTTCTGTTCAAATTCCAATTTGAACAACTTACATTACCAACTTTTTACCTGGGTCTTCAAACTTTGTGGGCATGATCATAACCCCAAATGATGACATTACACCATGATTAGCTTGACTTAAACATGGTGAAACCATTTTTGTTGATTTCTAGGGTTCACCAAAGTTACATTGGCAAGTTTCTTCAAACAAGCCCAAATTTGGTGAAACACCCTATTTCCATATGACATTTAATCCTGTTAAGTGTCATGGCCAGTGGAGATCATTTGCTTGCCCAAAACTTAATCAAACACCTTCTGCCATTTTACCAAAACCACTGTTTTGACCTCTTTTACTATTTACTTTTGCTTCAACTTTCTACCACAGCCTCACCTAGTCACCTTCTACCCCCGGTAACTTCCCCAGGACCAGAGCTCAATGATTGAAGGGTGAAAACCCCAATTTACCTTGCTGGACAGCCCAGTTCTTACCATCTCCCAGCTTCCCTCCTCTCTCACTGGACAACCAAGGCATCCAAGGCCACAGCCAGATTGTTTACTCCATGCTGGACCCCCCAGACACGGCGGACGCGCCCAGCTAGCCAACGGCATGCCGTGGGATGCAGAAGGCACGCTCCAGAGCGCGCTACAGTGCGCACCCGCACTGTAGCCTCGCCCAATCCGTCACCCCCGACCACCTCGTGCTTCCCCCTCGCGCCGTTCGATGCGCCTCGGCGTCCGTAATGCCCCCCGACGCTGTCCCCCTCCTCCTTCTCCCTCCAGTGGGCGTCCTCGCACACGCGTCGGCCGCCCGTGAGCTCCAGTCATCGGCTTCACACACGCGCAGCACCAGAAGCTTCCCCCGCTCCATCTCTTCCTCTCCTCTGCCCTGGACCTCGTCCAGCAACCCCGCAGACACTTCCCCGGCGCCTCCCGAACCCTGTGGCAACGAGCAGAGGCTCGCCGGTGCACAGGTCCACGGCACCTCGCCGTCCGCCTATAAATAGGCCCCCCGAGCCCCTCCTCTCCTCACCAGTCGCACTCTCCCTCTCTCAATCTTCCCCCAAAGCCACTCGCCCCACTCCAGGCCAGCCCGAGCTCGAGATCGAGCTCGAGCTCCGCCGCGGCGGCTCCCCGTCGCCTGCTCGGTACAGGCCGCCCCAGCCTCTCCTCTCACTTGATCTAGCACCACAGCACGTCATTGACTCGATTCCCCCTCTTTCCCCTCTCTGCAGCTGTCGGAATCGACCGGAGCAGCATCCACCCGAAGCTCCTCCGCCGAGTGACCTCGCTGCCGGCGAACCAGGCCCCTCCGGCGACCCGCACCACCACCACCAGAACGGCGACATCTTGCTGAGTCCATCCCTGCCCTTAGCTCGCCCCGCCGTGCCCAGAAACATCGCCGGTGAGCTCGCCGGCTCTCTGTCGGAGGGTTAGGGATGACAGGCGGGCCCCGCCTGTCAGCCTCCCCTCGCCCTCGCTCCTCTCTCCTCTCACTGACGGCGGGCCCCGCCCGTCAGGTTCGAAAAACCCTGGCGCACGCTGGCGCCGTGCGGTGGGCTGTTTTCGCCCTGGGCCGTTGCTCTGTGGCCGTTCTGGCCCAGTTGCACAGAGCCCTTTTTCATTTTTCTTTTCTGTGGATTTTCAAATAATTCCACAAAATTAAATATATATCCAAATGAATTAATTCCAGTTCCTAAAAACTTGTAAAAATCCAACCTATTTAATGATGTCACTTTCACACATGTCCATGGACCTTTTTTGTTCTGTTTAAATTTAAATTCATAATGAACATTAAAACTTCTGTTCAAATATTCATGTACCCCATTCTGCCACTCCAAAACTCAAACTAAGAATTTTTGCCATCTTAGTTTTCCCTCTAGTATTTAATAAAAATAAGTTGACATTTCTCTGAGCACTTTGATTTTTCTGTTTTATTGTGGTCTTATTTTCCCGTTGTTTATTGCGACAATTAGATACCGTATTTGACGAGGTTGCTGAAGAAGAAGGAGGGGAAGGGTTTGAAGACTTTGAAGACCAAGCCAATCCAGGCAAGCAGCCCTTTGACCATGATACCCTTGTGTTCTTCGGAACCCATTTATTTCCGAAATGCATGATGATAAGAGTGACGGTGGTGACCTAGTTGAGAACCACCACATGATGCATGCTTTACTAATGATCTTGCTATGTGCCAGATGCAATGCAAATGATTAGTAGTGATGCTTAGTGATGCATGTGTGTCATGAAACCTTCGTGGTTGCATTCTTTTCAAAAAAACATCGGGTGCCCCTAATGCCCGAGGGTGATGTTGAGTTAGGCCATCACTTGAGGAAGAAGGGATGTGCCGATAAAGATCTTGTGTGTGGGTGAAATGATGGATTAGATTTATGTGTTACTACCGTCCCAACCAAACATGTGCAACCACTCTACCCCTTATGGGACGGGGCATTATTGATTACTTAGGCCGATACTAGCATGGTGCCCACATTACTAGTGACGGGGAAGACTTGAGGTCTTTCCCGGGACGGGGTCGTGCTTGGATAGATGACCATGACTGTTTTTACAGGGCACCGGACACACCGTTGATCCCTTCGTGTACGCGTGACATTGAAAATAGGGAAGTCCCATGATCTATTGTTTGTACTCGAGGGCTGTGCACCAACGAGTGGACCCTATGTTAGTGTCGTCTAGGGAAAGATAATGATCGGGTGCTTCCCCCGAGTACTTGAGGTACTGCGGGATCGTGGGTGACATGAAAGCTTCCCGGATCTTGTGGGTAAAGTGCGCAACCTCTGGAGAGTGTAAAACTATTCGAATAGCCGTGTCCACGGTCATGGACAGTTGGGTGGTGCTACTAAAACTATGTCCAAAATTTTACTATATCGGTGAAAGTATGTGTATGTGTTGAGTCAAGGTGGTGACTTGACTCGTTGACATGAATCCTATTCATGTTGATATCGGTAACCTGTCTTCGAGGTTACCTAAATTTATTGATGCATATACTTGAAGGTAGAATATTTATTCTAGCTTGTGGCTAGATTGATCATTGTTGTATAAATGCATTATTACCTTGAACCAAATCATGGTTTGCTTGCGAGTACATTCAAAGTACTCATTGGCTTGCCACTTGTTATTTAATTGGCCAGGCATGGAGGAGCAGGAATATGAAGAAGAATTCTATGGAGACGAACATGCGAACTAGGACGCTATCCCAGTCAGAATGCCTGAAGGGTTAAGGCACATGGCATGGGTTCTACTTATCTTCGAAGACTTCCGCTATTCGAGTTATTTGCTATTAAGCCCTTGAGGCTTTATCTATGTAAGACTTGGCCATAATGGCCATAATTTGTGTAAGACGGTATGTATGGATGTAAGACCCTTGTTATTCAGCTTCTGTGTGTTGAGTGAGCATTGATCTCTGGGATCACTGTACACGTGCATTCGGTGATCTCGACTCTTAAGTCGGGGTCCCCACATGTTATTATGATGATGCAGGATGCTAAGTTGTTATATGAGCATGGTGAGTTATTATATATATCAGTGGGTGAAATGAACATGGATTAGATTCAAGTGGAGGCAACATGTGGTGCATGTCGAAAGTACCTCTAATCCAAACTTGATATAGTTTGGATTAGTAGTACTTTGGATGTGCACCACATGTTACCTCCATTTGAATCTAATCCATGTTCATTTTACCCACTGTTATAAATAATAATTAATCATGGTCATAAAATAATATGATGAAAGTACTATATATAAAACCTATACAAAGACAATGACAATAAGCTGCATGTTCAAAAATACAGGAACATTTAGCAGTAGCACTTTTCATAAGAAACAATACTGCTACTTAATCTTATCAGCAATGCTTGTCCTCAACAGGCGGTACTGCTAACTAGGTATACCAGTAGCACTGGGAAACCAGTGCTACTGCTATCAGCTAGCTGTAGCGCCTTAGCAGTAGCAATGGCCCCAGCGCTACTGCTATATGTATTTCAAGCGCTACTCCTAGGGTTTTCCCTAGTAGTGTCATCAAGAAAGACATCGGGATACTCGCATACTACTGGCACTTGCCCCAATCCAACTTCAGACAGACAGTTGACTTGGGTGTCTTGAGCAGAAGAGGAGTTGGAGGCAAACTTAACTTCAACTCCTTGGTCATTGGTCACAGTGATAGTCCAGTTGGCACAATCTAACAAGCCTTGGTGCTTGATGAGCCAATCCATTCCTAAGAATACATCCAAGCCTTGTGATCATAAGATGATAAGGTCTGCTAGGAAATCTAACCCGTTAATGATGATTCCGACTCCCTTACAGCCTATCTTGGCTCTCATCTCTGCTCAGGGGTTTGTACCACCATGGGGTTATTCAGGGGTGTAGGGGTCATGCCACTTTTTAATGCAAACTTTTGGGTGAAAAATGAATGCTTGGCTTTAGACTCAAACAAGATAGTTGCAGGTGCTGAGTTGACAAGGAACGTACCCAACACGACGACCGGGTCTTCCTGAGCTTCTTCTACAGTGACGTGATTCACAAGCCCCTTGCCATTGCTGCGCGGGTTGTGAAGAGCTTGGTTACTTGGTGGCATTCCACGGCCTTGTCCTGGGTTCTACGCATTGGGGCACAGGGCATCAGGCTTCTTGTTAGGGCACACACTAGAGATGTATCCTGACTAACCACATCCATTGCAAGTGACTTGGTTTGAGTTGTTGGTCTTGCTGCCACCACTGTTATTGGGGTTGTTGAAAGCTGGCCTGGGGTTAGCATACTTCTGAGGCTGATAATTGGTGCGTGGTGCGGGAGCTCTTGGCTGCTAATAGGTTGGCCTGACCGGGGCTGGCTGCCACGGGCGAGGCTTCTGGTTACTGGAACTTCCCTTACTGACCATCTTGCGCTTGCGAGTGTCTTGCAGAGCACGCGCTTGTCTTCACGCATGAGTGCTCTGTTCAGCAGGTCAGGAAAGGTTGGGCTGTCACACATGACAAGCGAGTACTGCAAATTCTGATTGAGGCCTTCCATGAAGCGCTCCCTCTTTGCAGCGTCAGTGCTGACATCTTCAGGGGCATACCTTCACAGAACACTGAACTTCTGCATGTACTCCTTGACGGTGCCACTCCCTTGCTTTAGAGCTCGGAACTCACGCTTCTTGATAGCCATGATTCCAGAAGGAATGTGGGCCTTGCGGAATTCGGACTTGAAGTCATTCCAAGTGATGGCTTGCCCAACATGCATGATCTTGAATCCATCCCACCGATTTCTAGCAGTTCCCCCGAGAGAGTGGGCGGCATAAGCCACCTTCTTCAGGTCTTCAGTGCAGCCGACTAGTTCCAGCAAGTCCTCAATGGTGCGGATCCATTCGTCTGCATCCAGGGGTTCAGCAGTCTCGATGAAGGTTGGTGGTGCATGCTTCTTGAACTCCTTCAACGTGGAATGTCCATTACCGTTCCGCGCCGGCTGGCTGTTGTTGGTGATAGCTTGAGCAATCATCTGGAGGGCTGCGGTGTTGGATTGGAGTTCCTCTCGGAAGGCTTGGAGATGATGAGCCATGTCCATGTTCAGGGGAGGTGGAGGTGGTAGAGCTTGTCCGTACGTTTGGTCCTGGCTGGCTTCTGCTTGGGCGGATGTTCCGGCTTCAGGCTGCATGGTAGAGGTACCAGTACGAGTTACAACAGGAATCCTGTTGGAGCGGTCAAGGTCTTATGATTGGGAAATATGAGGGAATCTATAAAGATGGGTGCCTAGTAAGGGGGGTGATACGACACTATTTGTTTTCATGTAAGGGCCAAAAGGGTCAAACACATTCATTAAAATCCAAATAGGTGTTATAGTCGTTTACATGTCCCCGAAGGGAAGACATGACTTACATTGAAACACAACAAAAGCAAACACAACAGTAGATGGTTTCATGTGAACCATTACAAGGACTCGACTTCGCATAGGGGGTTACACGACCTATCCTACCATAGGGGTCACAAGCCGGCATATCCGAGTTGCGAATGATGCCTAAGTGGTGGAATGCTTGGTCACGTATTCTGGCTCTTATGAGTCTTCCTCCTCGTCTTCATCCGCCTGGGCTTCTGTATCACTTGAGGGTGTGGGGGAGTGGTGGAGTTGAACACGGTGTTGCTTTGCTGGTGGTGCGGGGAAGAGCTTGCGATAATCCCTTTCTGTCATACGACATCACTGGGGTGGTTCTCCATCCTTGGTCGATACATCTCCTGAGGGTCTTCCGCCTCGATAGGTGATAACGGGTTTCCTAGGAGGCGCACCTTCCTTCTTGATCCTATCTGTCTTCTCTTATGCTTGATGAAGAAGGGCCCTGGTCTCGTGGAGTTCCTTTCAGAGCTTCATGGACTCCGAGGCCAATTCTTGTGCCAAGCTATCAACACAAAGGTTGAAGTAGGTCTGGAATAGGAGTGGAAGTCCTTCCTTCAGTGGTGGGGCTCGTGCGCTGCTCTGACCTTCACCTTTCTTTCGGTAGGGCAGGAAGCGAGTTATTGTCTTGAGTGCCATCGCCGAAAGAAGTTCTCGGAGGCAGGTTAGTGCCTTGAGTGCAGCTACCTCGATAGTGAGGAGTAGTGTTGCCATATGAAGTCCCTCGAAGAACCAACTTGTGGGAGGATCATTTGCCTTCACGATCACTTCCACATGGTACTATGTCTTGGTGTCACTAACCCAATGCTCATGATAGGTGAGGATGGGGGCCCGGTGGAGCTGGCACTCCTGGAGGCTATCCTTGAGAAGCAAGGGGAATCCGGTGGTGAGGAGCTCTTCAGGTACAGTGGCCATCTACAAAGGTTGAATGGGAGAGGTCAATAAGCTGATTATATCCTAGGTTTTGGTAAGCTGATTATATCCTAGGTTTTGGTAAGTCTCAGAAGATAAGAGAAGTTTAGAAGGTTTATGAAATTGGTCTCATCCTAAGTAACGCCCATACTAACTAAGGCTTCCGACAATCAGGATGGCTCTGATACCAGCTCTATGGGGACCACGACTCATAAGTTGAGATCACCGAATGCACGTGTACAGTGATCCGAGAGATCAATGCTCACTAAACACACAGAAGCTGAATAACAAGAGTCTTACATCCATACATACCGTCTTACACAAATTATGACCATTATGGTCAATCCTTACATAGATAAAGCCTCAAGGGTTGAACATCAAATAAAGTCAAGTATCGGAAGTCTTCATAGATAAGTAGAACCCATGCCATCTGCCTTAACCCTACAAGCAATCTGACAGGGAAAGCGTCCTAGTTCTGTCAGGCCCAAGATGCGATTCTATCCCGATCACGTGACGCTTACGTGATTGGGCACAACCGCATTTCGGGCGCTTAGCAAGATGGATATCATTACATCGTACCATTACATACATACATGGGGGATACAACAAAATACATACAAGTCACGTGAATACAAAAACATCAATACAAGGCATCCGACTACGGATGCAAACATGAAAAGCACAACGACATCCATCTGCTATCCCAGGCTACCGACCCGGAACCTAACCAAAGACTGAAGAAGAAGAAGAAGAAAGAACTCCAACACAACGACCCCGCTCTCACGTCAAGTCATCGGAAACCTGCACCTGCAACTGTTGTTGTAGTATCTGTGAGCCACGAGGATTCAACAATCCCATAACCATGGGTAAAAGACTAGCAAAGCTTAAAGGGTAGGAAGAGGTAAAGTGGTGAGTTTGCAGCAGCGGCTAAGCATTATGTATGGTGGCTAACTTACGAGTACAAGAATAAGATGAGCATCTACGCAAACGGTCGCAAACTAGTAATGATCGCTAAAGATCCTGAACTACCTACGAGTCAAACATAACCCCACCGCGTTCTCTTCTCAAGTGAAAAGAGATTGTCACGGTTACTCACACAGTTGTGTGTTTTACTTCGGATCCTTTGTCAAGTTTTCTACAACTGGACATTAACAAATTCCAGTCTGCCACATAACTGCAGGCATGGCTTTCGAAAGATCATAACCCTGCAGGGGTGTCCCAACTTAGCCCATCACAAGCTCTCACGATCAGCGGAAGTAATAATAATATTACCCATTATCTTAGGGACAATCCGATCAGGCTCGGTATGCCGGTGCACAAGACATTTCGACAATGGTAAAACAAGTCCAGCAAGACCTCCCGGCGTGCCGACACCCTGATAGTAGCCGAGCGTATCTCGTCTAAGGCCACGTCCGGATGAGACAAGCTACAGGTATGCCAGATACCTCAAGTTTCCCCGAGGTGGCCCCGCAGGTTGCCCGTTTGGGACCAACACCATCAGCACTGCTTCCCCCCTGTATGTAGAAGAATCCTCGGGTAGCGCTAACTCCCTATGCAAATTAATTAATTAATTAAGTTGTTATTATGAGCAAATTAAAACCAATGTTGGGCCTTGTTGGAGGAGTTTTATTCAAAGACAAACTGTCAAGGGGTCCCCATATACCCAACCGTGTAAGGAACGCAAAATCAAGGAACATAATGCCGGTTTATCGTCTCCTAAGGTGGCATGAGTGGAACAAAACACCGAGGAAAAGGCCAAGCCTTCCACCCATGCCGAGTATATAGGTGTGTTAATATATATAAGACATATTGTGATAGTCCAACAACAAGTTCCCACATGGGACGATCTTCATTTTCACCTGCAACTAACAACGCTATAAGAGGGGTTGAGCAAGCGAGTAATATAGCCAAACAACGGTTTGCTAGGAAGGTGTCAAAAGGTTAGAGGTTTCATGGCAATAAGGAGAGGGGCTGACAATAATGAAGGGTAGCGCGACATATAACGATAGCATCGAGACAACTAAGCATGGCAATGGCAATGATAGTAAAGGTATCCAAGGTGATGGTCACCTTGCCTGAGATCCCGCAAAGAAGAAGAACGGGTCCATGAAGAAGGCGAAGAAGAAGCCTTGACGACGAACCACGTGTAGACGAACGAATCCTCACGATCGCAACGGAACAAGCACTAACGAGAAGGAGCAAGCAATACGGTAAACACACAACACAAGAACATGACAATATGCTCAACCAAGTATGATGCAAGACAAGTCTATGTATGATGCAATACATGGCAAGGTAGGAAGCACTCAAAAACAACATCACCCAACAAGTTTAAATGAGGCCGGAATCAACATATAATAAAACCGGGAAGTCCTCATATGCATAATTTGAAATTAGTCCAGATCTGAACAAACCTTAAGTTAAAGTGGTTAAACAGCAGTTTAACATGCACCATGACGATCTACATGAAATTCTAGTCAAGTTTCATATAAAGTTTGTTTAATTCGGAGCAACGGTCTAGAAGATATGAGCAAAACAAGTCAAACAAGGCAACGGTGCAAGATGCGCACAAACATCAAGCAAACTCACTCCAAACATCTAAACAACATGATATTATGATTCTACATGCAAAATCACACAAGTTTCATATAGGAAACACTCAAAACGGAGCAACGGGCTAAAAGATACACATGAAACAAGATATAACAACAAGGTGAAATTAACAACCACATAACAACTTTGGAGCAAGGTATATATTAGCTACAGCACCCAAACATGATAACAAGAAGCATGGATGTGAAGTAGACATGTTACTTAACAAGCATGAACTTAGAACACACCCAAAAGCTTGCTGGAAGACATTTAAACAAGCATGGCAAGTTGCAATAAAATTACCTAGACTTAGTCAAAATCTGGGAAGGCAAAAACATCATCACGATGTTGCCTTAGGAGAAACAAAACAACAAGCATATCAACTCTAATAAGAGCATAAAGAGCATGGATATGTAGTAGACATATCCTACAGCAAACAACTCCATTGGAGCAACTCCATAGGAGGCATGGATCAATAGCAACAAGCTTCACCAAATTGAACATGCTGATAAAATCCTGACCGGTATAATTTAAAGAAACTTGAGAGCAAGAAATAAATAAGCTACATCAGTTCATATGAGCAAGTAAGGGCAGGAATGGATAGACAATAACATGGAAAACAAGACATGATCAATAGTCAACCCAAAACAAGCATGGATTTGAGTGGGGCATCAAGCAAACATAGCATCAGGTTATAACAGATTCCAGACTTAGCAGTTTTTTCACCAAGTATAAAACAGCAATAACAACATGGCATGTTTACAAGCATGTTTAAGTCAACACAAGGCATATCATGGAAAGTTAAATGCACCACAGCAAAGACCATATTATTGTGCTTCTAAAACATCTAGACATGTGGCATGAAGATAAACACATCAATAGCAATGATCAAGTGAAATCAGCATCTCATAACAAGTTTCAGCACTTAACAGCCAAATGCACTTTTGCAACAGAGATTAACATGGCAATATGAACTCAAACAAGCATGCTACAGCAACCATCATGTAGTGCACTTCACAATGAACATTTTGACATATCATATGCATCATTTGGATAAACATGCACCAAGTTATCATATCTCAAACATGGCATCAAATTAACAAGTAACAGCAGTTTATAACAAGTAGCACTCTTGCAACAGAGACTAGAGCATCAAGATGAAGTCAAACAAGCATGGCACAATGGAACAAAGTGTAGAGCACATCACCACGATCATTTGGACATATTATTCACTCAAAACGGACAAGTATGCACAAAGTTACAGCCACTAGAAGTATGCAACAAAATATGACAGAAAAGGACTTAGCAGTTTTTAAGACTTAGGAAAGAAAATAATTGAGCGTCAAATAACTAAACGTTGCACAGAGCGGGGCTTAGGGGATGGCTCACCCTTGGGCTTGGCCCAACAGAAGAAGGAGGGCCAGGCAGGCCGGCTCGGGGGCAGACTTGGGCCGGCCCGAGGCGGTGGCGACGTGGCCAGGGCACTGGGTCCGGCGGACGAGGCCCACGCGGAGACTGGGCCAGGACGGCCGGGCGAAGCGGAGGGCGCGGTTGGGCCGGCGCTGGTGCGGCCCAGGCGCGGAGCGAGCGGGTGGCTCGGCTGGCTCGCCCCGAGCATGGCCATGGCGGCGGCGGCGGCTTCCACCGGCGAGGCTCGTCGGGGATGAGGTCGGCAGTCGGATCCGGTCGAGGAGGCAGCGGATCTCGTCGGATCCGCGACGAGGGCGGAGCGGGGAGAGGCCGGGTGGCGAGGGCTGCAGAGGCGCTCCGGCGAGCGAGCGGGCGCCGCTCCGGGGAGCCCCTGCCGGAGCACGTGAAGGCGGCGGCGGAGTACGGGAGGCGGGGCACTTCGAAAGCACCGGGGGCGCGGACCAGGCGAGCGGGCGCTCGGCTTGTGGCGCGACAGCGGTTCGGGCCCGCGCGGGCCCCAGATGGGCTCCGCGGGCCGGCGGCGATGTGGGCGCTGGCGGCGGTGACGTGGCGGAAGCTGGTTGGTGCGGGAGGCGGCGGCGGACATATCCGGCCGTCTCGGACGCGTCCGGTGGCGGCGGGGAGGCTAGGCTAGGGGAGGCTGTTTATATAGGCATAGGGAGCTAGGAGTGTCCAAATGAGGAGCCGTTCGTGGCCACGTGATCGTGATCGAATGGCCAAGAGCATGGAGGGGTTAGAATGGGCTTGGTGGGCTGTGTGAAAGGGGTGCTGGGCCAAAAGGGAAAAGGCTTCCGGCGGTTAACACGGTTAACCGTTGGGCTATCAAACGAACTCCGAACGCGACGAAACTTGACAGGCGGTCTACCTATGCCATTATAAGACCACACGCCAAGTTTCAACCCATTCCGAGAACGTTTTCCGGCCACTCATAAAATAAATATTCGGAGGCACCGCAGGCGCGTGGAAGTGTGTCTGGGCTCAGAACGGACAACGAAGAGGACGAGGGACCTCGGACGGATGCAAGTTTTGAAAACATGCTGATGCAAGCACACATGATGACATGGCAAGAAGCAAAACGGAAGCAAAAGACATGGCAACGACGACGAATAACTGGCTGACACCTGGTGCACCGGTCTCGGGGTGTTACAACACTCCCCTACTAACAAGAGATCTCGTCCCGAGATCTTAGGAACGAGACGGAAGGAAAAAGGAAGAACAAAGTTCTTCGAGGACAAAAGAGTGAAACCAAAGAATGTTCAGAGGATGAGCCACCTGAAAGGACGAACACGACGGAGAAAATGAAGTTGCAAGACTTCGTTAAACAAGAGGAACAAGGAATACAAGAACCAAGGAGGTTGAAAGGCACGAAACAAGAGCTGAAGGAATAAGAATGAATTTGAAACCACTCCGGTTAAAAGAGATAGAAAAGGAATTCAAACGAAGGAATTTGGGCAGCACTCCGACTGAAACTGAAAGGAATATCACACTGGTTTAACATGAATGGAATGGAACAAGAACTGAAAAGATGAAATGATACTCGACGAGAGCAACAACACCATGCCACCGGAAGAATTGAAAAAAAATGGAATTAAAAAAACAGAGAAGAAGATGACAACTTCCACCACGGATGAATTGTAGTAATGCTTATGAGGAAGGATTGAACGAAGTTGTTGAGAAAATCAACAACAAAAGAATAAGCTTGTTGTGGACTTATTTAAACATCTCAAAACTTGAGGTGAATTATGCCGCAATCAAAAGATTGAATAGATGAGATGGAGGAAGAAATGCAAAACTCCACTTCAAATGAAGACGGAGAATTAATTGCACCCGAGAGGCAAGAATAAAAATGCTTGAACTGCCCCAGAAGAATTAGATGAATATTTGAAGAATGAATTAAATGATGAAGAACCACCATGAAGAACTCCGTTAATGAAAAGGATGATGATATAGAAATTGCGGATGAGAAGAATAAGATTAAAGCCTTGCGATGATTAGTCGGGGTTCCGACGAGATAGCCGAGAAACTAAGATCTCCGGAATGAAAAAGATGACGACACTTGGAACTAGAATTTATTCATCAAGAATAAAATCCGAAGGACGGAATAAATCAACATGATGAGAATGAGTAAGAATTATGTTATGCTTATCCTCCACCAATTAAATTGATGAAAGCAATGGATTCGCATATCGCTTATTCTTGATGAAATTGATTAAAGAAGGATATATCGCGAACTTGTGACAATCTTCATGAAACACCGGTAGGACTGGAATAAAGATGAATGAATTGATATGATAGCACAGGAAAGGAATTGTTGAACTGATGAGGACATCACTAACAAGGTTACACCCATGGCTCCAACTGACACATATACAGGACCAATTACTAGAGCTCGCGCACGCCAATTAAATTACCAGGTACTTTCGTTTCTTGGTAATGATTCTAATGTTCATGAGAATATGATGCTGCCTAAATTGGATACATTTGTCTTGCTTACAAATGAAGGGCCTAGCTTGGACAAGAAGGATGAACATTGGAGCAAGATCAAGCATGGAGATGATGGCATGCGCAAGGGAACAAGAACGGAGTTACAAGTGATGATTTCAGGACTTTGAAGCCACCATAATTAGTGCGTGAAGCCTTGGACGAAATATACAAGATGCCACTTCATAAATTTCATCTAGAGGCCATTATAGGTGCTGCGTCACCTTATTATTGGGCCAGGACCATGTAATTTCAAAATAGTAGAGTATAGGCTGTTTTTAGAGTCTGTATGTGCGGGGAAACAAGAGTTAGGGTTTGTTTCGGACCCCTCCTCCAAGGGCCACGAAATTCCCCCTCTTTCCCCATATATACAGCCCTTAGGATGTCGTTTAGACTTTGGGTTTTGTTTAGATTAAAGTTTGCCATAGCTGCAACTTCGCGTACTTCGTTTGTGTTCAACGACCAGACAAAGACGTCACAGAACTCCACTTGATCAATAAAGCTTTCCTCTTGAATTCGCAATATCCAGGTTGCAATATCAGTTTCTTGCTTGTTCTTCCTTTGCCTGCAGGAAACAGACCTTCGTGGTCAGGTTGATCGTGCTCCGGCGTGGTCAATAACCTCTCGGAGTTGGTTTAGCGATTGCTAAGGCGCGACGTCCACACACGTTCATAGTCGGATCGTCCAAGTCGATTCCTCCAAAACAATAGCCACCATCTCATCGAAAGACGGGACACCTTTGCCTCTATCAAGTGGTATCAGATTTCCAGGTTGCTCGGTGAGATTTTACAGTTTTTCATAGTTTAGATCGAGTTTGTTCTTCATACCTATAGTCCACAAAAAAAGCCAAAAAAAATTTATGGTTAGTTCATCCCATCCGAACCAATCTGAGCCTTTGCATAATCTTTTCTGTATTTGCTTTGTTGAATTTGCGGTTGCTTCGTCGTGTCAAGTTGCTGGTCTTAGTGTCTAGGTCTTTAGAGTTTCGAGTTCTGTTCACAGTTTGTCACGCCGCCGCCGCACCATATTCATCGTCGCTGCCATGCCACCACCGCTGCCATATCCCACCACCGCCACCACATACCACCACCGCTGCCATAACCTACCATCTGCCATAACCTACCACCGCTGCCATATCCTACCACCATATATCCACCACCAATCCGAGTTCTTTTCCTATTAGGATTGTTCTCGAGATCCATCTAGGTTTCGGATTTCTGTTTCCTTGCCTGCGTAGGTCTCGAAAAAGAAAGTCTGGAGATCCCCGGACAGTTTTTAGGCCAAAATTTCAGCAGGTGAAAATATTTTTTCCCTATCCTATTTTTGGGATTTTCTGAGTCTTTTGAGACACGTGCCACCATACTGTTTTTCTACCGCACTTTTTCGTCGTCGCTGCCGTGATCCCGAAAAAAAATTCGTCAAAAAAATTTCGTGCCTATCATCTTAGTTTGACTTGGGAAGTGTTTTGAGACACTCGCCATTATAGTGATTTTCGGCAAAAAAAAAAAGCAGCGAAAAAACAGATCGCAAAAAACAGGCGATTTTTTTTTCAGAGTGTGCTTTCCCCTTGATTACGTGCAGCACCGTGATTTTGTTAGTGTTCTAGGCTCGCGTCTCAAGTACGGTCTAGCCTAGGACCAGCACAGTACCATCGTTGAGCGTTTATTCAACTTTGCATCTCTGAATTGATTATTGATGACCCTTTTTGCTACCATATTATAAGCCTTCCCAGCTCCACATACATCTACATCGTGCGTTTGACTCTCCCTGGTAATCGCTTTATCCAAGCTTTGAGAGTTTTGACTACATCGGTTGCCGATCACCGCCTGCTGCTGGGTAAGAACTGGTAAGATTTTGTGATTTGCTTGACGAATTTGTGACACCCGCCACCGCCACCACTTGTTAGTAGTCTGTAGGATCATATTCTTGTGTGTTTCCATTGCTGCTAACCATGACAGGATCACAAGCCGACGAGACTGACTGGGAGAACTTGACGAACAAGGAGCTTCATGAAAAGTTTCAGCAAATGATGAGTGTACAGGTGCAAGATGTGCTAAATAGATTTGACGAGGCCATGGAGAAGATAGATGGCATGGAGAAGACATTTGAAACAAAGCTCGATAACAAGTTTGTTGAATTGCTTTTGCGTTTTCCACCACCACCGGCTGTTGCAGCTGTCGCACCTCTACAACAACAACAACAACAACAACAACAACAACAACAACAACAACAACAACAACAACAACAACAACAACATCTCCTTCCAAATGAAGTGGGACGAGCACAACGCGTTCCCCTTGAGCCTGGTCAATCTTGTGGTGCCGCTGTTGATGTTTCTGTAGCTCCTGCTGCTACTGCAGAGGTGGAGGACCATTACGAGGATGAGGTTGACCAAAATCAGAACTACGTGCAACCACCAGCACCACCACCACCAGGTCGTCCTCATGCATATCATCGCAACGGTAGGGCTGCACCACCACCTGAGGTACATGACCATCTTCCTAAACTGAAATTGAATATTCCACCATTTGAGCGTAGATATGTTCCTGATATATATCTTACTTGGGAGTTAGAAACTGAATAACGTTTTACATGTTTACACTCTCCCGAGGAGAGACTTGATCCTGCTGTTGTTTGTGCTTTCACTAGTTTTGCATGTGTTTGGTGGTTTGAACATTGTAGATTATATCCTATTCCAGCTACTTGGGCTGCTTTGAAAACTGCTATGCGTACTCGTTGGGTTCCACCATATTATCAACGTGAATTACTTCAAAAATTGCAGCGCTTAAGACAAGGAAAAAATTCTGTAGAAGAATATTATCAGCAATTACAAACTGGCCTGATTAGATGTGGTATTGTTGAGGAGAATGAAGCTATGCTTCCACATTTTATGGGTGGATTAAATAGAGAGATTCAGACCATTCTAGAGTATAAGGATTATAATAATATCACTCGTTTATTCCATCTTGCTTGTAAAGCTGAACGTGAAGTGCAGGATCGATAGGCATTGGCGCGGACTAACTTTTCTGCAGGTCGACCTTCATCATGGACGCCGCGTGCATCCTCTAATTCCACACATTCTACTGCATCGACACCTCCATCAGCTGTTACCTCCAGCCGTGATACAAGGAAGCAGGCACATCCACCATTATCTGCCAAGAGCACACCTATTGGGCCTGCACAGAGTTCTTCTTCTTCCATGTCATCAACAGGGCACACCAGTGATATTATTTGTCGTTGTTGTAAGGGAAGAGGACATTTTGCGAGAGAATGCAAATCTCAGCGTGTGATGATTGCTACTGAGGATGGTGGATATGAGTCCGCTAGTGACTATGATGAGGAGACTTTGGCTCGTATTACACGTGAAGAACACGGCGGAGACGATTCTGATCATGAGACGCAATACATGGCTCCTGAAGATGCTGACAGGTATGAATGTTTAGTTGCTCAACGTGTTTTGAGTGTGCAGGTTACACAAGTTGAGCAAAATCAGAGGCATAATTTGTTCCATACAAAGGGAGTTGTGAAGGAACGTTTTGTTCGCGTGATCATAGATGAAGGGAATTGCAACAATTTGGCTAGCATGGAGATTGTCAGGGATATTACTAGCAGGTATGAACCGGCTAGTGTAAACCGGATTACTATAATATATTTGTATGATTGTAATATTTAGTAAAGGCTACGGCCCATGAGATCTTAGGGCCCATGTATAGAGTTATGATTTGTAAACCCCCTGACCATGTAACTTGAGAGATAAGGAAGAAAGAGCAGAGACCGAGGCGGACACGAGTATGAGCCGGCCTCGGGACTCTGTAAACCGGACCGGGCGTCGCCTCTATATAAAGGGACGACCCGGCGACGGTTCAGGGACAAGCAAGAAACACTCCGTCGAGACACAGGCAAGCGATCTGCTCCCTGTTCATCGACGCCCAAGCAATACCAAACCAAACTAGACGTAGGCTTTTACCTTCATCGAAGGGGCCGAACTAGTATAAACCCTCCGTGTCCTTTGTGCTTTTAACCCCTTCAAGCTAACCCGTGCGATGGTTCCATTAACAAGTCCGTTGAACCGGACATCTGCTGTGCTAATTCCACGACAGTTGGCGCCCACCATGGGGCCTCCGCATGCTGGTTTCGAGTTCTTGAAGGGCAGCTTTGAAGGGCTCAAGGGCTACGTGGTCGGCCGGATGACCAAGAGTCGCCGTAGCCGGATCTACATCGACGACGCAGGTTGGGGACCGGAGGCCGATTCAATCGAATACGGGTACCGGGTTCCCTTTGGCGGCATCCACGTCTTCGTCGGCAAGATCGGCGAACCGGGACCTGAGCCGGACATCTTCCCCAACATCGTCGAGCCGGCTCAGCGTGCGAGGTCAGCCCGGATTCAGCCCGCCATGAAGCGCATTTTCGTTGGAGCTGTTCACGGGGTCCAGGCCGAGGAAGGATCGGAATCCGGTGGCGAAACAGTTGTCTACTCCGACGACGAATCCTCATCCGGAGAGACTGAGTCTTTGTATCAGTTGCGGGACGGCCCGTCTGAGGGCGAGTCCGACGGAAACAGTATTCCGGGCCCCTTTGTCCCGCCAAACCGGGTGGCTGTCTTTATGGCCGGTTCACAACCTACGCCACAGTCCACGATGATCGGAGCGACAGCAGAAGCTGGTGTAGGGGGGAGTGGCCAGACCCTCTCACCCACTGACGTTCTATCCACCTTAGTCGAGGAGTTCACAGCCCGGGCCATGGCAGAGGTAGCTCCAGCAGACAAGGCGCAACATGATGCAGAGCTTCTTCAGCTAAAGGGCCGGATTGATCAAGCAAGGGATGATCTGAAAACAGGAAAGGCTATGATAGCAATAAGGCAGGCGGAATTGAATGATCAGGCTTTTCATTCAAGGATGGAGCAGGCCTCTGCACAGGGAGTAAGGGGTCGGAAATATCAATCTCGTCTACCGTCGGTTTACGAAGCTACGGATCTGTTCAGGACACCCGGGGCTGGGACCAGCAATGATCCGGCTTTAAATCGGAGGGCGCCCCCAAGGGAGGAGCTGGTTCAGCAACCTACCGGGGAGCAAGATCGACGGATCACATCTACACCTCACGTCCCTACCCCTCCGGGTCATTATTCGAATCTTTTGGACAATATCGTTGCTGCTGCTTCGCGCTTGGCCGCTTTACCCATTGAGGGGACGTCCCCGGTGGCGTTGGAGGCACGCAGGGTCAAGGATCTACTTAATACGGCGTTGATACAGCAGCAGGCGTATTCCCATAGCCGGGAGAGGCTCCATTCAACACCACGCCCCAGCCGGAGTTACACTAGGCATTGGGAGGAACCGGAAGTGTCTAGCAGTGAACGCAGGCGACACCGGCATAGACAGGATAATCCGGCCGGCGCGGATGCCCAGGCTCAGGATGCAAATCGGGTTAGATCGGTAGCCCGGGAGGAGATCCGTCAGACGACGCCGGTTCACACAACCACAGTAGAGACAGGAGTCACAACGAGTTCCTTTGGTGTGCAGTGTCTTATCCCTGCTTTACGAAGCGTGAAGCTGCCCAAAGATTTCAAAGGTCCACGTAAGGTGCCTAATTACACGGTAGATCTGGCTCCGGAAGCTTGGGTTGAGAGTTACGAGATGGTCATGGAGATGCTGGATGTAGATGAAGCGGCTTGTGCGAAATACTTTACTATGATGCTAGAAGGTACAGCCCGGACCTGGCTAAAGGGCTTACCCCCTAATTCTATCGGGTCATGGGGAGAGCTACGTCGCCAGTTTATCAAAAAATTCAAGGATACGTGCAAGCAGCCGATGTCAATAGTGGATCTAGCAGCCTGTGTGCAAGGAGAGCAGGAATCTACAAGTGCGTGGGTGCGGCGAGTGTCAGAGATCTTGCATTCTTCGAATGGTATCAATCCCAGTATGGCAATAGTGACATTAGAAAACAATTGCCGGTTTGAGTCTCTCAAGTTAAAACTGGGACGGCTTAAAAGGGATTGTAATGACATGGGGACTCTCATGAGCGCTCTGGTGAAGTACGGGGACTCCGACAACAACAAATATCCTGAAGCGGAAGGAGACAAAGCTGGGAAGGTCAATAAGCCTGGTAAGCCGGCGCAGATTAACCCGGCTAGTACCAGTTTCCTAGGCAAACGAAAAGCAGAGGGTGGCTCCGATTTCGTGGCCAATACCCAAGTTCAAGAGGGTTTCCAGCGCAATAGGGGCAAACCACCCCCACAAACCGGCGGAGGAGATGTTAGTTGGGACCAGGAGTTAAGTCAGCCTTGTCCGAAGCATAGCACAAGGGGACGACCAGCGAAACACACTATAGGAGAATGCAGGCCCTTGATGGAAGCCATAATGGGCCGCTTCAATTCTAATGACAGGCCTCCAAATGGTGGTTCAGGCCCGGGGTTCTATGGTCCGGGTCATCAGGGGAACAGCTCCGGATCAGGATATCGGGGCAATAACAGTGGTTATCATGGTCGGGCCAGTAATCAATATGGTCAAGGTGGTTATAATAACCAAGGCAATCAGCCGCATGGTCAGGGTGGTTACAATAGCCAAGGCAGCCAGCAGTTGGGCCAAGGTAATCACAATAACCAAGGTAATCAGCAATGTCAGCAACAGCAGCAGCAATCGGGATATCAGAGCAATCCGAAGGAGCTAAGTAGTGGGCAATATCATGTGTTCACCACGAGTTTGTGTAAACGAGATCAAAAGGTTTTAAAGCGGGCGGTCCACGCGGTTGAACCGACAACGCCATAATTCCTGCGCTGGTCAGAGCAGCCCATCGTCTGGAGTAGGGAGGATCACCCGATGCGGGTGGATAATCCGGGCCACTTGGCCTTGGTGGTAGCACCACAGGTGGGTGGATACAAGTTCACTAAAGTTCTTATGGACGGCGGCAGCAGCATCAATATCTTGTATTATGAGACCTTCCGCCGAATGGGCTTGACGGATAAGAAGCTAAGGCAGTCAAACACGGTGTTCCATGGGGTGGTTCCAGGTAAGTCAGCTTATCCGGTTGGGAAAATTGACTTAGAAGTTACCTTTGGAGATGAGCATGATTCCAGGTCAGAGATGATAACTTTCGAAGTCGTCAAGATCCGGAGCCCTTATCACGCTCTGTTCGGGAGGACGGTTTATGCCAAGTTTATGGCCAGACCGTGTTATGTTTACCTGCAGCTCAAGATGCCGGGTCACAAGGGCACAATCACGGTTCATGGAAGTCGCAAAATTGCGTTGGAGTGTGAAGAAGGAGATGCTGCTTACGCGGAGGCAGTATGTGCTACGGAGGAGTTGAAATTTTATAAGGATAATGTTGATCCGGGAGATATGACCCCGTTGAAGAAGCCGACTACGGAGCATGGTCCGGCGATGAAATTTAAATCGGCAGAGGAGACCAAGCCAGTTGATTTTGTGCCAGGCGATTCATCCAAACAGTTCACTATCAGCGCTAACCTTGATCCCAAATAGGAAAGCGCGCTCATCGAGTTCATCCGTGAGAACCGGGATATCTTTGCATGGAAACCTTCTGACATGCCAGGTATACCGAGGGAACTCGCTGAGCACAGTCTTAATATTGATCCGAAGTTTAAACCGGTCAAGCAGTATCTACGCCGTTTCAATGAAGAGAGGCGCAAGGCTATAGGAGAGGAGGTGGCCAGGCTTTTGGCTGCAGGGTTCATAGTGGAAGTTTTCCACCCAGAGTGGTTGGCTAATCCGGTGCTAGTGCTAAAGAAGAATGGAAAATGGAGAATGTGTGTGGACTATACAGACCTCAATAAAGCTTGTCCAACAGATCCTTTTGCTCTCCCTCGCATTGATCAGATCATCGATGCTACAGCGGGATGTGAGCGGCTAAGTTTTTTGGATGCATACTCGGGATATCACCAGATCAAGATGGCAGTTAAGGACCAAGAGAAGACAGCTTTCATAACTCCTTTTGGTGCTTTTTGCTATGTATCTATGCATTTTGGGCTCAAGAGTGCCCAAGCAACTTATCAGCGTTGCGTACAGAACTGTCTTAAGGGGCAGATAGGAAGAAATGTTCATGCCTATGTGGATGATATCGTGGTGAAGTCAAGGAAGGAAGAGACACTGATAGAGGACCTCAAGGAGACCTTTGACAATCTTCGTGCCTATAAGATGATGCTTAATCCGGAGAAGTGTGCTTTTGGTGTTCCGGCAGGCAAGCTCCTTGGGTTTTTGGTGTCAAACAGAGGAATAGAAGCCAATCCGGAGAAGATCAAGGCAATCACATCTTTACCAAAACCGGTTTGCATTAATGATGTTCTGCGTATCGCTGGCCGGATCACAGCATTGAGCCGGTTTATTAGCCGTTTGGGGGAGAAGGCAATTCTGCTTTATCAGATGCTGAGAAAGACGGATCAGTTTATATGGACTGATGAGGCAAATACCGCGTTTGAGGATTTGAAGCGACAGTTAGCGAGGCCACCGGTCCTGGCTGCCCCTGTTGATAACGAACCTTTGCTGTTATACGTCGCTGCCAACGCACGAGCAGTTAGTGTGGCGATCGTGGTGGAACGCAAGGAAGCAGGGAAGGAATATCCGGTTCAGCGTCCAGTTTATTACGTGAGTGAGGTACTCATTGAGTCTAAGCAAAGGTACCCACATTGGCAGAAGCTGGTGTATTGTGTGTTCATGGCAAACCGGAAGTTGAAGCACTATTTCCAGGGTCATCCAATAACTGTGGTTAGTTCAGCACTGTTGGGGGACATAATCCAGAACAGGGAAGCTACGGGTAGAGTGGCGAAGTGGGCCATTGAGCTCAGCCCACATGAGTTGAAATATGTGCCACGCACCGCTATAAAATCTCAGGAATTGGTGGATTTCATCAATGATTGGACAGAACTGCAAACACCAGAGGAGAAGCCGGATCTTACATACTGGACGATTCACTTTGACGGTTCAAGACAGTTAGAAGGCTCGGGGGCTGGAGTTGTCTTAACTTCCCCGCGAGGTGATAAGTTTTGTTACGTCCTCCGTTTATTGTTTCCTTGTACTAATAATGCAGCGGAATATGAAGCGTTACTTCATGGCTTACGGATGGCAAAGGAGATGAACTTGAGCCGGGTCAAGTGCTTTGGCGATTTAGATTTGGTGGCACAGCAAGTTTCAGGCAAGTGGGATTCGAGAGATCCTCTCATGGCAGCTTACAGACGAGAAGTAGAAGCAGTTGCTGGATATTTCAAAGGGTATCAAGTGGACCACATAGACCGGCGAAGGAATGAAGCGGCGGATGCTTTAAGCCGGTTGGGTTCTCAACGTAAACCGGTACCACCAAATACTTTTTTGGATGAGCTGCACAGTCCATCAGTACAAGTACCATCAGAGGAAGACCTGGCTGTTCCTGATCCAGAGGCACAGCTAGTTGCAGCACTTCATGTTACCCCGGATTGGACGCTGTCCTATTTGGCATATCTGAGCCGAGGAGAGCTACCGGACGATGAGATAGAGGCACGACAGATAGTCCGGCGTTCTAAGTCCATGACAATTGCAAACGGGGAGTTTCATCATCACAGCGTCTCTGGAGCATTTCAGCGGTGTGTATCAGCTGAGGAAGGTTGTGAGATTCTTCGCGAGATCCATGAAGGGGATTGTGGTCATCATGCCGGTTCAAAATCATTGGTGGCTAAAGCTTTTCGACATGGGTTCTATTGGTTAACAGCTCATGCTGATGCGGCGGATCTAGTCCGGAAGTGTGATGCTTGTCAGAAGTTTTCGCGACGTGCTCTTGTTCCGGCACAGGAGCTCCGGATGATACCAATAACCTGGCCGTTTGCGACTTGGGGGCTTGATATGGTTGGACCCTTTAAGCGATCCCAAGATCAGAAAACTCATCTACTTGTGGTGGTGGATAAGTTTACAAAGTGGATTGAGGCAGAGCCTGTGAGCAAGTGTGATGCAGCCACAGCAGTCAAATTCATCAAAAAGGTAATTTTCCGGTTTGGCTTTCCACACAGCATCATCACAGACAACGGCACCGATTTATCTAAGGGTGAGATGGAAGAATTTTGTCAACGAGAACATATTCGCCTAGATGTATCTTCTGTGGCCTACCCTCAAACCAATGGTCAAGTTGAAAGAGCAAACCAGGAGATTTTGCGAGGTATCAAGCCCCGGCTTATGACTCCCTTGCAAAGAACCCCGGGATGTTGGGTTGAGGAGTTACCATTTGTCCTTTGGAGTATCAACACTACGCCAAACCGGTCCACATGTTATACACCTTTCTTTATGGTATATGGTGCTGAAGCGGTCCTTCCAAGTGATATCCGTCATGATTCACCAAGGGTGACAGCCTATGTTGAAGTGGCCAACGAGCAGGTGAGACAAGATAGTTTGGACCGGGTGGATGAAGAGCGTGATATAGCAGCAGCACGGTCTGCGATCTATCAACAAGACTTGCACAGGTATCACAGTCGCCGGATCAAGAGCAGGACATTCCAGGAAGGAGACTTAGTACTCCGGCTCATACAAGATCAAACAGACATGCATAAGCTATCCCCGCCTTGGGAAGGACCCTTTGTGGTCAGCAAGAATCTGCACAACGGTTCATATTACTTGGTGGACGTTCGAGAACACAAGGACTCACGGACATCGGAAGAAGAAACGAAGAGGCCATGGAACATCGCCCTCTTGCGGCCCTATTATACCTGAGCCATGAGCTCCACTGTATCCTATGTATATATTATGATTAATGAATAAACCGACACCCTTGGTAAACCGGGGGCCCAGCCTTTTTTCCAATATAAGTATCTTATGGTGACAACCATACATTTATTATCTCATGTTCCAAACATTTTGGTTGGTTTACAATAAGTATACAGGGCATATGTATGCTAGAGCAACAGCTCACTGAAGGGCTTCCTGTTCAAACATAGGTTGTATCCGAATCAAAGAAGACATGGCGCAAAGGCCCTCTGGACAGGCGACAGCCATCCAGTGATTGGCTAAAGATTTACCTATGGTTCTATGGAACCATGGAGGCCCTCTGGACAGGCGACAGCCATCCAGTGATTGGCTAAAGATTTACCTATGGTTCTATGGAACCATGGAGGCCCTCTGGACAGGCGACAACCATCCAGTGATTGGCTAAAGATTTACCTATGGTTCTATGGAACCATGGAGGCCCTCTGGACAGGCGACAGCCATCCAGTGATTGGCTAAAGATTTACCTATGGTTCTATGGAACCATGGAGGCCCTCTGGACAGGTGACAACCATCCAGTGATTGGCTAAAGTTTTACCTATGGTTCTATGGAACCATGGAGGCCCTCTGGACAGGTGACAACCATCCAGTGATTGGCTATAAGTTTTTCTTATGGTTCCTATGGAAGGTACCCGCATCCATCGACCGGTCCTCTGGATGGTAAGCCCATTCCATTGATTGGCTGAACCTTGCTTTGAGCCTGGCAGCTCGTAAAAAGCCTCGACTACACGGTTTTATTTGCAAATTTGCATTTCTGTTGTTTATGTTTTGTGGTTCTTTAATCCGGAGTGGGACAATTCAAGAAGTTGACCACATATCTACAAAGTTAAAAGTCTGGGTCATGAACACCAGCATGAGTTAAACAGTCTGGGTTATAAAACACCAGCAAGAATTAATCCGGTGTTTATCATAACCCGGAACAATCATCATGCTGGAACAAAGAAGCCAAGCATGATCTAAACCGGCAGCTTCTGTAAAGACCCGAGATTATTATTGGGTCTATCAAAAGACTCCCTTCAAAAAGGCAAAATTCGCCGGATTAAGAGTATCAAGCATACTTGATCTCAGGTATAAAGTTATTTCGGATATAAGTATATACTTGTTTGATATATTGTGAGAACAATTTAATGGGTCCAGCGCTAAAACCGTTAGGACATATTTTCAGTATTGTCTATGCAGGAACAGATGATATGCAGGACACGCCATATTAAACCAAATTGAAATTGGCAATGTTAAAGCAAGAAGTCGGAGTATCCGGATCAAAGCGGACAATGTTTTCAGCTATCCTATTACAAGGCATAGCAAGCCTGACGGATTATAGATTGTTCGGTAAAATAAGACTGCAACTACAAAGATATGCTATGAGCTACGCTCCCTCCTGATGTGACGGCTGGGTATCAACTTGATCCGGAGTCTCCTCATCTTCTTGAAGCGGCTGGAAGTCAGGGACGCACCAGTTGATTTTCGTTAAGGCACGAAAGTACATCTCTTCATTGATGAGTTCATACGGATCGATATCTGGAGCGAAGGTATGAGGGCACACTGGTGGGATTACATTGACGGTATCATAAGCCGGCCGCTCCACCCGCTCGTTCTGCAAATCATACCTCGGATGATACCTGGATAAATCTGATTCGGCTGCAAGTTTGCTGGCGAGAGGACGCATGTCCTTCGTCAAGGCATGGAGATCCTTTGCAGTGAAAGTTGATCCGTCTTCTTTAGTGTCGGGATACCCACTCAAGGCTTCTTCCGGATCAAAATCCGGGACCCAAGTTTTAGCTCTGGTAAGTGCCATGAGGGAACCGGCTCGAGCAGCAGATTTTTTCACTTCCTCTAAGCGCACTGGCAAGACAGACATCTTCTCTAATGTGCCTTGGATAGTGGTCGGGGCCGGTTTATTGAACGATGTTGCACTTATGATCCTTTGAGCGCCGAAATACAGCTGCTCGACCAAAGTATAACATGCCTTGAGTTTTTTCCGTAAGTCATCCCCAAGATGGGTGACACGGCGCCCTACATATGATTATCACAGTTAAACCGGCATGGATGGAAGATTACAAGGATGAAAGCAGGAATACAGATTAAATACTTACCGAAGACTGCAGAAGTCATCAACTCTATTTGCCGCTTTAAACTGGTTAACTCTTCAATAACCGGATTAAGAGCTTCTTCAGCGTCCTTGGCCCTTTTCTCCAGATCTTTTTTCTGAACCTCAAAGGCGGTCCGCTCTTCTTCAAAGAATTTTTTCAGCTGTTCAGCAGTCTTCAAGCTCACCTCCAAGTCTTTCTTGGCCTTAGAAGCAGCAGATTCCGTTTCAGCAAGTCTGTTCCGGAGTTCACTGATTTCGTCAGCCCTCCGGTTTAAATCAGCCTCCAAGGAAAATCAAGTGGTAAGAAGCAAAAATCAGACAAGTCTCAAGGACACAAACAAGTTGTCTACTTGACACTTGGGGGCTAATGGGCAATTGAAGTGTTAAACATCAGCAATTCAAAGACAAAGTCTCAAGCACACAAACAAGTTGTCTACTTGACACTTCGGGGCTAATGGACAGTTGAAGTATCAAAAAGAAAAATCAGACAAGTCCCAGACACATAAACCGAAGTTTTGCCCCTGGCACTTGGGGGCTAATGTAAAGATCATTTGCTTAATCAGGAAGTATCGGTTCACCTTCTAAATGTAGCTAAACCGGAACTTGGGGGCTACTATGATATAGACAGAAGCGTAATGAAAGCAGAAAAACAAAGGCAAAGGTTTACCTCATACTTGTCCTTCATCATATTAATCAAGCCTGCTTCATAATCTCGACCAGTGTGAAGCCGGTTCAAATACCCGGAATAGAGTTCCTGGGCACTCATATCGGCGAAACTGGACAGCTCGGTACTCCATTTACCCTTCTCTTGATACAGCTTCTCCGCTTTAGCTGTATGCTTGGCTAAGACAGTGGGCTCAGCAGGAGCGGTATAAGCTGTGTGAGTTATTTCAACTTCCGGAGAATGAGTTGTTGGTGGTGGGGTTGCAGTGTGAACCAGACTGGTAGGAGCCGGATTGGTCTGAGGAGAATTGGCCCGGGCATGACTTGCCGGTTCACGAACATCTGCAGTATTAGGATTCTCAGGTGCAGTGGTATGATCCATAGGAGCGGGATCTTCAAGCGGCATTGTGGGCTCGCCTTCTGGAGGGACGGTTGTATCCGGATCAACCGCCGGATCATCAATGGCAGTCTCATCACTGGGTTTGTTGGCCTTCGGTTTTTTGCTAGGCTTTGGCTTGCTGGAAGAAGTTGGAAAAACAAGTTAGAACTGTAAAGCAGAGTGCAATCATAAACCGGATAAATTAAAAAGACTTACCCTGGGACAGTTTTTAGGGGTGGAAGTTGTGTAGCAGTTGATTCGCCCGAAGAAGATAATGGAGTCTCCTGATAATCAGGGTCAGACGGTTTAAGCGGTTTGCGTATAAGCCCGGCCTTGGGATGAAGAAGAGTTGGAGAGAGTATAACCTTAGAACGGCGCCTCCGAGCTGGAGTAAGAGAGATTCCAGACGAGTCAACTGCAAGGCCGCTATGGCGGGTAGTCCGGCGAAGGGCTTCATGTTGCTGTTTCTTCAAAAGAAAATTGGGATCCAATTGAGCATATGAGTGAGAGAACTGATATTTCCGGACTGTCCGACGACTTTTCTGTGGAAGTGGTTCTGAATCGGAAGAGAGAATAGTTACCTCAATTTCTGCCGGTTTGTCTCCTTCAGCCAACTCCTGTGGAAAGTTACTAGTAAATACAAGTATGGATAAGAAGTGAATAAATCAGAACCGGATTAACCCATACCTCGGAGTCCGGATCGTCATCTTCAGCATGAGAACCGGAGCCACCAGCCACTTTTCTCTTTTTGGTAGCGAAGGCTTTCCGGCGTGGCTGTTTTCCGGCCTTTTCCTGAGGCTTCCTTTTCCAGAAAGGATCATTAGCCTGTTCAAAAGGTAAAAGATAAATTGAAAGAACCATTTAAAGGAACGGATTACAGGCATATGAAAGAAAGTAAGACATACCGCAGGCAGCTTGTTTTTCTTGTAGTATGGAGCCAGTCCGGTTTGGCTACATTCTTCTAAAGTGATGTTAAGCATTTTCTTGGCGGACTCAGTGACTTCTGACTCAGAAAGTTTGTCCTTAGAAAAACGTTGAGGATCATCCGGTTTACCAGAGTATTGATACATCAAGCTTGGGCGCGGGTTCAGAGGAAGGATACTCCAATAGAGCCAGCAGAGCATGAAATCCACGCCGGTTAAACCATTGGCCATAAAGGCCTTTAACCTGGAAAGTTGAGAAGCAAACCGGGGCCGCTCTGAAGAGCTGAGGCGCTGCGGCAAAGGGTGGTCCTCCGGAAGACGGTGCTCGCGATAACCCGACAATGGGTTTTCCCCTTCAGGTGAAGTGTCAATACAATAAAACCAAGATTTATTCCAATCCTTGGGGTGTGTGTGGAGAGCGGCATGAGGAAAGACTGTATCTTTTCTTTTCTAAATGCTGACCCCGCCCAATTCTTGATGAGGTCCGCTGGTAAATTCAGTCCGCCGGTTTAGGTGGAAGAAATCCCGGAACAGGTCAACTGATGGTTCTTCTTGCAAATACACCTCAGAAAACACTTGGAAATCGCAGATGTTGGAAACAGAGTTGGGACCTATGTCCTGAGGATGAAGCTGGAAAGCGGCAAGTACATCCCGGAAGAACTTTGAACCAGGAGGAGTAAAGCCTCGAGCAATGTGCTCAAAAAAGACAATAATTTCCCCCTCTTTGGGAGTAGGAGGACATTCATCTCCTGGAGCTCGCCACTTTAAAACGGATTGAGGGCCTAAAGTGCCAATTGACACAGCTTTGGCTAAATCTTCTTCCGTGATAATGGAAGGAACCCAGTTGCAAGAGACAAATTGTTTGGCCATAGCAGCACAAGAGCAAGTGCTGAAAGGGTAAAGTGTAAAGCCGGATTATTCGAGTACAGTGGCATAAACCGGAAGATATATGCAAGGATTACGCAACGGTTTAAGCAAGGGACTAATGATATGGATAACCCGGCAATAAACAGGAAACTGCATTATTACCGGTTCATGACAACCACAGAGAAAAAGCTAAACCGTCGCGTTTATCATTGAATTTTTACAGAAGCAGCATATGACAGTTTAAACCGGAGCATACTTAACAGTTCTACGAAGGAGAAGAAACAGGTTTTCACAGACAGCTAAAGTAAAACAGATCTGAGCATCCAGGAAAAGAAAAGCAAATGCAAGGATATTACGGGAAGAACTACAAGGGTCCTATACAGAGTGGATAAATCTACAGGTTGAACATAAATGACGAGATCTAAGGCATATAGCAGTGGAATAGAGGCAAGATCTAAAGGCAAGATTTAAAGGTCAAAAAGTTCTGCGAACTTGGCGCCTACGAAAAACGAACGAAGCTACCATTGAGGTTTAATGGCGGAGATGCGAGAAGGAACCCTAGAGCTATGGATCTACGGTGAGGAAAATGGCATACCTGGAACGTCAAGAGGCGGCGGCGGAGATTCTCTCGTCGCGCTCAGGTTGATGCAGCGGCCGGCGAAGACTTGGATTCGACGGTCGACGGCGGCGGCTTGAGCTCGATGGGCGACGATGGAGTTTTGAGTTCGGGCGACGGAGGAAGAAGAAAGAACGGAAGAAGATAACGAATGGAGGCAGCGGTATTTATAGAAGAAAGGCAGAGCTGAAGCGACAGGTTCGGGATTCAAGGAGGCAAAAGATTGGATAAAGATCTTCTGTCGCCTCGATTCTCGGGACGACCATTAAACAAAGCCGATGGACAGCTGGGTGCGTTAAATGCGGAGGTGATGTCACGGTCAGATCAAGCGATTTTCGAGGATGACGTCAGGGCCGGTTTACGAAAATGAGAAGACACAAGAAGGAAGATTATGCAAGACTGGGAAGATTGATGTGAACAAGTTCAAATCATTCTGGGGCCTAATGTCAGGGATATTACTAGCAGGTATCAACCGGCTAGTGTAAACCGGATTACTATAATATATTTGTATGATTGTAATATTTAGTAAAGGCTACGGCCCATGAGATCTTAGGGCCCATGTATAGAGTTATGATTTGTAAACCGCCTGACCATGTAACTTGAGAGATAAGGAAGAAAGAGCAGAGACCGAGGCGTACACGAGTATGAGCCGGCCTCGGGACTCTGTAAACCGGACCGGGCGTCGCCTCTATATAAAGGGACGACCCGGCGACGGTTCAGGGACAAGCAAGAAACAATCCGTCGAGACACAGGCAAGCGATCTGCTCCCTGTTCATCGACGCCCAAGCAATACCAAACCAAACTAGACGTAGGCTTTTACCTTCATCGAAGGGGCCGAACTAGTATAAACCCTCTGTGTCCTTTGTGCTTTTAACCCCTTCAAGCTAACCCGTGCGATGGTTCCATTAACAAGTCCATTGAACCGGACATCTGCCGTGCTAATTCCACGACATAGATGGTGGATAAGCTATCTCTCACCACAAGACCACATCCACATCCTTACTACATCCAATGGTTCAACAACAGCGGCAAGGTTAAGGTAACACGTACTGTTCGTGTGCATTTTAGTATCTCAACATATGCTGATTATGTTGATTGTGATGTCGTACCTATGCAAGCATGTTCCTTATTACTTGGTAGACCATGGCAATTTGATAAAAATTATGTACACCATGGTAGAAACAATCAGTATACTCTTGTTCATAAGGATAAAAATATTACTTTGCTTCCTATGACTCCTGATTCCATTTTGAAAGATGATATTAATAGAGCTAATAAAGCAAAACAAGAGAAAAATAAGAGTGAAAATCAGATTGTGGCAAAAGAATTTGAGCAACAAATGAAGCCTAATAATAAACCATCTACTGTTCCTTCTGAAATTAAACTTGCCACCAAATCTGATATTGATGAGCTAGATTTTAGCAAATCTGTTTGCTTTGCTTTTGTGTGTAAAGAGGCATTATTTTCATTCAAGGACGTGCCTTCCTCTTTGCCTTCTGCTGTCACTAACATTTTGCAAGAGTTCGCCGACGTCTTTCCACAAGACGTGCCACCGGGATTACCACCTATTCGAGGGATTGAGCATCAGATTGACTTAATTCCCGGTGCATCGCTACCCAACCACACACCATACCGTACCAATCCAGAAGAGACGAAGGAGATTATGCGTCAAGTACAGGAGCTACTCGACAAAGGTTATATACGCGAATCCCTTAGTCCTTGTGCTGTTCCTATTATTCTAGTGCCGAAAAAGGATGGTACATCGCGTATGTGTGTTGAATGTAGAGCCATTAATAATATTACTATTCGTTATCGTCATCCTATTCCTAGGCTAGATGATATGCTTGATGAATTGAGTGTCTCTACAATAATCTCCAAAGTTGATTTGCGTAGTGGATACCATCAAATTCGTATGAAATTGGGAGATGAATGGAAAACAACATTTAAAACTAAGTTTGGATTATATGAGTGGTTAGTCATGCCTTTTGGGTTAACTAATGCACCTAGTACTTTCATGAGATTAATGAATGAAGTTTTACGTGCTTTCATTGGAAGATTTGTGGTAGTATACTTTGATGATATATTGATTTTTAGCAGATCTTTGGAGGAACATTTGGAACATTTACGTGCTGTTTTCATTGCTCTACGTGATGCACGTTTGTTTGGTAACCTTGGAAAGTGCACCTTTTGCACCGACCGAGTCTCTTTTCTTGGCTATGTTGTTACTCCATTGGGAATTGAGGTTGATAAAGCCAAGATTGAAGCTATTGAGAGTTGGCCGCAGCCCAAAACGGTCACACACGTGAGGAGTTTCATTGACCTCGCTGGATTCTATCGGCGTTTTGTGAGAGATTTCCGCACCATTGCTGCACCTCTCAATGAGCTTACAAAGAAGGATGTGCCTTTTGTTTGGGGTACTGCACAGGAAGAAGCATTCACGGTATTGAAAGATAAGTTGACACATGCTCCTTTACTCCAACTTCCTGATTTTAATAAGACTTTTGAGCTTGAATGTGATGCTAGTGGAATTGGGTTAGGAGGCGTGTTATTACAAGATGGTAAACCTGTTGCATACTTTTCTGAAAAATTGAGTGGGCCTAGTCTGAATTATTCTACTTATGATAAGGAATTATATGCTCTTGTTCGGACTTTGGAAACATGGCAACATTATTTATGGCCCAAAGAATTTGTTATACATTCTGATCATGAATCTTTGAAGCACATTAAAAGTCAAGCAAAACTGAACCGTAGACATGCTAAATGGGTTGAATTCATAGAGACTTTTCCTTATGTTATTAAACACAAGAAGGGAAAAGAAAATGTTATTGCTGATGCATTGTCTCATTGTTATACTATGCATTCACAACTTGACTTTAAAATATTTGGTTTGGAGACCATCAAAGATCAATATGTGCATGATGCTGAATTTAAAGATGTATTGCAGAATTGTAAAGAAGGGAGAACATGGAACAAGTTCATCGTTAATGATGGATTTGTGTTTCGTGCTAATGAGCTATGCATTCCAGCTAGCTCTGTTCATCTTTTGTTGTTGCAGGAGGCGCATGGAGGAGGATTAATGGGACACTTTGGCGTGAAGAAGATGGAGGGCGTACTTGCTACACATTTCTTTTGGCCAAAGATGAGACGGGATGTTGAGGGTTTTGTTGCTCGCTGCACTACATGTCAAAAAGCTAAGTCACGACTCAACCCTCATGGTTTATATATGCCTTTGCCTGTACCTAGTGTTCCATGGGAAGATATATCTATGGACTTTGTTTTGGGTTTACCTCGAACAAAGAAGCGGAGGGATAGCTTATTTGTTGTCGTGGATAGGTTCTCGAAGATGGCACACTTTATACCATGTTATAAAAGCGATGATGCTGCTAATGTTGCCGACTTGTTCTTTCGTGAAATTATTCGCTTGCTTGGTGTGCCAAATACTATTGTTTCAGATCATGATACCAAATTTCTTAGCCACTTTTGGAGATGTTTATGGGCTAAGTTGGGGACTAAATTGCTTTTTAGTACTACTTGTCACCCCCAAACTGATGGTCAAACTGAAGTAGTCAACAGAACTTTGTCTACTATGCTTAGGGCTGTTTTGAAGAATAATAAGAAAATGTGGGAAGAATGCTTGCCTCATATTGAATTTGTTTATAATCGTTCGTTGCATTCTACTACTAAGATGTGCCCTTTTGAAATTGTCTATGGTTTCCTACCTCGTGCACCTATTGATTTGTTGCCTCTTCCAACTTCGGAGGAGGTTAATTTTGATGCTAAACAACGTGCTGAATTGATCTTAAAAATGCATGAGTTAACTAAGGAAAATATTGAGCGCATGAATGCTAAATATAAACTTGTTGGAGATAAGGGTAGAAAACGTGTTGTCTTTGCACCTAGAGATCTTGTTTGGTTACATATGCGTAAGGATAGGTTTCCTAATCTGCGCAAGTCAAAGCTAATGCCACGTGCTGATGGTCCTTTCAAGGTGTTAGAAAAAATAAATGATAATGCATATAAACTTGAGTTGCCTGCAGATTTTGGGGTTAGTCCCACATTTAACATTGCAGACTTGAAGCCTTTCTTGGGTGAGGAAGATGAGCTTCCGTGGAGGACGACTTCAATTCAAGAAGGGGAGGATGATGAGGACATCACTAACAAGGTTACACCCACAGCTCCAACTGACACATATACATGACCAATTACTAGAGCTCGCGCACGCCAATTAAATTACCAGGTACTTTCGTTTCTTGGTAATGATTCTAATGTTCATGAGAATATGATGCTGCCTAAATTGGATACATTTGAATTGCTTACAAATGAAGGGCCTAGCTTGGACAAGAAGGATGAACATTGGAGCAAGATCAAGCATGGAGATGATGGCATGCGCAAGGGGAACAAGAACGGAGTTACAAGTGATTATTTCAGGACTTTGAAGCCACCATAATTAGTGAGTGAAGCCTTGGACGAAATATACAATATGCCACTTCATATATTTTGTCTAGAGGCCATTATAGGTGCTGCGTCACCTTATTATTGGGCCAGGCCCATGTAATTTAGAAATAGTAAAGTATAGGCTGTTTTTAGAGTCCGTATGTGTGGGGAAACAAGAGTTAGGGTTGGTTTTGGACCCCTCCTCCAAGGGCCACGAAATTCCCCCCTCTTTCCCCATATATACAGCCCTTACAGCGTCGTTTAGACTTTGGGTTTTGCTTAGATTAAAGTTCGCCATAGCTGCAACTTCGCGTACTTCGTTAATGTTCAACGACCAGACAAAGACGTCACAGAACCCCACTTGATCAATAAAGCTTTCCTCTTAAATTCGCAATATCCAGATTGCAATCTCAATTTCTTGCTTGTTCTTCGTTTGCCTGTAGGAAACAGACCTTTCTGGTTAGGTTGATCGTGCTCCGGCGTGGTCAATAACCTCTCGGAGTTGGTTTAGCGATTGCTAAGGCGCGACGTCCGCGCACGTTCGTAGTCGGATCGTTCAAGTATATTTCCTCCAAAACTATAGCCACCATCTCATCGAAGGATGGGACACCATTGCCTCAATCATGAACGAATCGCCGTAAAGAATTAATGCCGAGTGAAGAAGAACAACCCACCAGGAAGAATTAAATCGATTGATGAAAAGAACAGACCACTATAAGGATTTGAAATTGAGTGAATACGATGAATCGCCGGGAAGAATAAGCACTTGGGAAATTTAGATACAAGAGAACGAAGAGATCGCAAACTTATTAAAGAATACTTGAACGAAGCACCAGAAGAATGTGAGATGAACGAAGAGGCATCAATGAAGAATATTTGGAGGATGAAGTTAAAAACTGAGAACGAATAAATCTTCTGAAATGATGGCCTTCGGAGGAACACAAAGAAAAGAATTCATGAAGTACTCCGGAATAATGAAAAGAAGAAAGGTTGAAGCAACGATGAAAAGAATTTGAGAAGAACTTCGAAAGGCACGTGACTGATGTAATACATACTTACGTCCCACTTTGAAAAGAATTTCGGAACACTCCGGGAAATTAGAAGAGTCAGGTAAGATCCTGGGAAAAGACCTGTGGGTTATGAGCCCACTGAAAAGAAAACACCGTTGGAAAGGATCAAAAGGAGATAGTGCACCGGAACGATTAAAAGACTCGAAGGAGGTGACAACCTCGAATTAATTGGAACACAGACGAAATCTCCTAAGATGTCTTTGGAACTCCGGAATAATTAAATGGCGAGAGGTGAGCGAGACAGGGGAACACACTAGAGATGATGAAAGAATAAGAACATCACCAAGATATTGGAATTGAATCCACTGAAGAAGAGGTAAAGAATATCAAACGAGAGGAGAATTCTCGAGTTGAAACAATTGATGAAAGGAATACAAAGACTTCACATGAGTAGGATGTATACTCTATTAATGACTCCGGTTCCGAGAAGAAAAGGGTGGGTGGGTGGGAAAAAGATAGACCACTTCGGAAGGGGAAACAACATTGGTTGAATAGAACTGAGGTTGAACTTGCAAAGAAGAAGAGGGTCGAGTCCACTTGACGAGAGATGCACCAGATGAAAGAACTAACAACGCAACAAACGAAAACTAACCACGTGATCCTAAAAAAATTGAAGGGGAAGAGGAGTAATTCAAAACACCTACGTCAAGATTCCTTACCAGAGCGACGAAGGGGCAGAGGAGTAAAAAGAATTCCTACTCTCCGATATAACTAGACTCCGAAAAAGTTTTCTGCTAGACTCAACAACGGCCAAGCTACGATCAATCAAGGGGGCTCCTATGGCCGGTCGAGGCTCTGATACCAACTTGTCAGGCCCAAGATGCGATTCTATCCCGATCACGTGACGCTTACGTGATTGGGGCACAACCGCATTTCGGGCGCTTAGCAAGATGGATATCATTATATCCTACCATTACATACATACATGGGGGATACAACAATACATACAAGTCACATGAATACAACAACATCAATACAAGGCATCCGACTACGGATGCAAACATGAAAAGCACAACGACATCCATCCGCTATCCCAGGCCGCCGCCCCGGAACCTAACCCAAGACCGAAGAAGAAGAAGAAAGAACTCCAACACAACGACCTCGCTCTCACGTCAAGTCATCGGAAACCTGCACCTGCAACTGTTGATGTAGTATCTGTGAGCCACGAGGACTCAGCAATCCCATAACCATGGGTAACAAGACTAGCAAAGCTTAAAGGGTAGGAAGAGGTAAAGTGGTGAGGTTGCAGCAACGGCTAAGCATTATGTATGGTGGCCAACTTACGAGTAAAAGAATAAGATGAGCATCTACGCAAACGGTCGCAAACTAGTAATGATCGCTAAAGATCCTGAACTACCTACGAGTCAAACATAACCCCACCGTGTTCTCTTCTCATGTGAAAAGAGACAGTCACAGTTACTCACACAGTTTTGTGTTTTACTTCGGATCCTCTGTCAAGTTTTCTACAACCGGACATTAACAAATTCCAATCTGCCACATAACCGCGGGCATGGCTTTCGAAAGATCATAACCCAGCAGGGGTGTCCCAACTTAGCCCATCACAAGCTCTCACGATTAGCAGAAGTAATAATAATATTATCCCTTATCCTGGGGACAATCCGATCAGGCTCAGTATCCCGGTGCACAAGACATTTCGACAATGGTAAAACAAGTCCAGCAAGACCTCCCGGCGTGCCGACACCCTGATAGTAGCCGCGCGTATCTCGTCTCAGGCCACGTCCGGATGGGACAAGCTACAGGTATGCCAGATACCTCAAGTTTCCCCGAGGCGGCCCCGCAGGTAGCCCGTTTGGGACCAACACCATCAGCACTGGCCCCTCCTGTATGTAGAAGAATCCTCGGGTAGATCTAACTCCCTATGCAAATTAATTAATTACTTAAGTTGTTATTATGAGCAAATTAAAACCAATGTTGGGCCTTGCTGGAGGAGTTTTATTCAAAGACGAACTGTCATGGGGTCCCCATATACCCAACCGTGTAAGGAACGCAAAATCAAGGAACATAATGCCGGTTTATCGGCTCCTAAGGTGGCATGAGTGGAACAAAACACCGAGAAAAAGGCCAAGCCTTCCACCCATGCCCGGTATATAGGTGTGTTAATATATATAAGACATATTGTGATATTCCAACAAAACGTTCCCACATGGAACGATCTTCATCTTCACCTGCAACTAACAACGCTATAAGAGGGGCTGAGCAAGCGAGTAACATAGCCAAACAACGGTTTGCTAGGAAGGTGTCAAAAGGTTAGAGGTTTCATGGCAACAAGGAGAGGGGCTGACAATAATGATGGGTAGCGCGACATATAACGATAGCATCGAGACAACTAAGCATGGCAATGGCAATGATAGTAAAGGTATCCAAGGTGATGGTCTTCTTGCCTAAGATCCCGCAAGGAAGAAGAGTGGGTCCATGAAGAAGACGAAGAAGAAGCCTTGACGACGAACCACATGTAGACGAACGAATCCTCACGATCGCAACGGAACAAGCACTAACGAGAAGGAGCAAGCAATACGGTAAACACACAACACAAGAACATGACAATATGCTCAACCAAGTATGATGCAAGACAAGTCTATGTATGTTGAAATACATGGCAAGGTAGGAAGAACTCAAAAACAACATCACCCAACAAGTTTAAATGAGGTCGGTATCAACATATAATAAAACTGGTAAGTCCTCATATGCATAATTTGAAATTAGTCCAGATCTGAACAAACCTTAAGTTAAAGTGTTTAAACAGCAATTTAACATGCACCATAATGACCTACACGAAATTCTAGTCAAGTTTCATATAAAGTTTGTTTAATTCAGAGCTACGGTCTATAAGATATGAGCAAAACAAGTCAAACAAGGCAACGGTGCAAGATGCACACAAACATCAAGCAAACTCACTCCAAACATTTAAACAAGATGATATTATGATTCTACATGCAAAATCACACAAGTTTCATATAGGAAACACTCAAAACGGAGCAACGGGCTAAAAGATACACATGAAACAAGATATAACAACAAGCTGAAGTTAATAGCCACATAGCAACTTTGGAGCAAGGTATATATAAGATACAGCACCCAAACATGATAACAAGAAGCACGGATGTGAAGTAGACATGTTAATTAACAAGCATGAACTTAGAACACACCCAAAAGCTTGCTGGAACACATTTAAACAAGGATGGCAAGTTGCAATAAAATTACCCAGACTTAGTCAAAATCTGGGAAGGCAAAAACATCATCACGATGCTGCCTTGCGAGGCACAAAACAACAAGCATATCAACTCTAATAAGAGCATAAAGAGAAGGGACATGTAGTAGACATATCCTACAGCAAACAATTCCATTGGAGCAACTCCATAGGAGGCATGGATCAATAGCAACAAGCTTCACCAAATTGAACATGCTGATAAAATCATGACAGGTATAATTTATAGCAACTTGAGAGCAGGAAATAAATAAGCTATAGCAGTTCATATGAGCAAGTAAGGGCAGGAATGGATAGACAATAACATGGAAAACAAGACATGATCAATAGCCAACCCAAAACAAGCATGGATTTGAGTGGGGCATCAAGCAAACATAGCATCAGGTTATAAGATATTCCAGACTTAGCAGTTCTCTTCACTAAGTATAAAACAACAATAACAACATGGCATGTTTACAAGCATGTTTAAGTCAACACAAGGCATATCATGGAAAGTTAAATGCACCACATCAAAGACCATATTATTGTGCTTCTAAAACATCTAGACATGTGGCATGAAGACAAACACATCAATAGCAATGATCAAGTGAAATCAGCATCTCATAACAAGTTTCAGCACTTAACAGCCAAATGCACTTTTGCAACAGAGATTAACATGGCAATATGAACTCAAACAAGCATGCTACAGCAACCATCATGTAGTACACTTCACAATGAACATTTTGACATATCATATGCATCATTTGGATAAACATGCACCAAGTTATCATATCTCAAACATGGCATCCAATTAACAACTAACAGCAGTTTATAACAAGTAGCACTCTTGCAACAGAGATTAGAGCATCAAGATGAAGTCAAACAAGCATGGCACAATGGAACAAAGTGTAGAGCACATCACCACGATCATTTTGACATATTATTTACTCAAAACGGACAAGTATTCACAAAGTTACAACCACTAGAAGTATGCAACAAAATATGACAGAAAAGGACTTAGCAGTTTTTATGACTTAGGAAAAAAACAACTGAGCGTCAAATAACTAAACGTTGCATAGAGCGGGGCTTAGGGGATGGCTCACCCATGGGCTTGGCCCAACAGAAGAAGGAGGGCGAGGCAGGCCGGCTCAGGGCAGACTTGGGCCGGCCCGAGGCGTTGGCGACATGGCCAGGGCACTGGGCCCAACGGACGAGGCCCACATGGAGACTGGGCCAGGATGGCCGGGCGAAGCGGAGGGCTCGGCTGGGCCGGCGCTGGTGTGGCCCAGGCACGGAGCGAGCGGGTGGCTCGGCTGGCTCGCCCCGAGCATGGCCATGGCGGCGGCGGCAGCTTCCACCGGTGAGGTTTCGGCGACGAAGCGCGGGAGGCTCGTCGGGGATGAGGTCGGCAGTCGGATCCGGTCGAGGAGGCAGCGGATCTCGTCGGATCCGCGACGGGGGCGGAGCGGGGAGAGGCCTGGTGGCGAGGGCTGCAGAGGCACTCTAGCGAGCGAGCGGACGCCGCTCCGGCGAGCCCCTGCCGGAGCACGTGAAGGCGGCGGCGAAGTACGGGAGGCGGGGCGCTTCGAAGGCGGGGGGCGCGGGCCAGGCGAGCGGGCGCTTGGCCTGCGGCGCGGCGGCGGTTCGGGCCCCAGATGGGCTCCGCGGGCCGACGGCGATGTGGGCGCTGGCGGCGGTGACATGGCGGAAGCTGGTTGGTGCGGGAGGCGGCGGCGGACATGTCCGGCCGTCTCGGACGCGTCCGGTGTCGGCGGGGATGCTAGGCTAGGGTTTCATCCGCGAAAAAATGGAGGGGGGGGGCTGTTTATATAGGCATAGGGAGCTAGGAGTGTCCAAATGAGGAGCCGTTCGCGGCCACGCGATCGTGATCGAACAGCCAAGAGCATGGAGGGGTTAGAATGGGCTTGGTGGGCTGTGTGAAAGGGGTGCTGGGCCAAAAGAGAAAAGGCTTCCGGCAGTTAACACGGTTAACCGCTGGGCTATCAAACGAACTCCGAACGCGACGAAACTTGACAGGCGGTCTACCTATGCTATAATAAGACCACACGCTAAGTTTCAACCCATTCCGAGAACGTTTTCTGGCCACTCATAAAATAAATATTCGGAGGCGCCGCGGGCGCGTGCAAGTGTGTTTGGGCTCAGAACGGACAACGGAGAGGACGAGGGACCTCGGACGGATGCAAGTTTTGAAAACATGCTGATGCAAGCACACATGATGACATGGCAAGAAGCAACACGCAAGCAGAAGACATGGCAACGACGACGAATAACTGGCTGACACCTGGCGCACCGGTCTCGGGGTGTCACAAGTTCGCATGTTCGTCTCCAAAGAAATCTTGTTCAAATTCCTGCTCTTCCATGCCTGGCCAATTAAATAACCAGTAGCAAGCCAATGAGTACTTTTAATGTACTCGCAAGCAACCCATGTTGTTGGAACAAGTATGACGAGGCATGATATAGCAATAAATAGGGAGTGTTTACAGAAAGGTAATTTTTTGAGTGCAAAGTCTTGAACTACCTACTTGTAAAGCATGCATCATAAGAGTCTAGTTATCCATGTAAACAGGTTACATATATCAACATGACCAAGTTTAGGTCATATCCAACTGAGTCAACATGTCGAGTATTTTGACTTCATTTAACCAGCTCTTTACACACACACACACACACACACACACACACACACACACACTAGGTTTTGCAAACATAGGACGTAGCCCAAGAGAAGTTACCCAACTGTCCTTGACCATGGACACGTCTATTCGAATCGTTTTACACTCTGCAGAGGTTTCACACTTTACCCACAAGATCCGGGAAGCTTTCGTGTCACCCAAAAACCCGCAGTACCTCAAGTACTCGGTGGAAGCACCTGATCACTATCTTTCCATAGGCGACACTAACATAGGATCCACACGTTGGTACACAGCCTTTGTGTATAAGCCGTCGAACTCTACGCTTCACATTATCACACATACACGAAGGGACCAATGGTGTGTCTAGTGCCCTGTGAAAATAGTCATGGCCGCCTATCTGAGCACAACCCCGTCCCGAGAGTGACCTCAAGTCACCCCCTTCACTAGTAATTTGGGCACAATGCTAGTATCAACATAAGTAATCAATAATGTCCCATCCAATAAGGGGTAGAGTGGCTATACATGTAAGGTTGGAGTAACAGTCGCAACTTAACCCAATCCATTTGAAAACAAAACACGCACTTGCCTCGGTACACCACTCCGTCATCAAGTGGTTACCCAACCCATCATCTCCCTCGGGCATAAGTGGCACCCGACAGGGTTTTTGAAAAGTCTTTTGAAAGTACTTTGTCACCATCACCATGCATTTTTCCCACCCCATTTGTGTAGCTACTATAATAGCATCCTATCTACTCCCACCCGCACAACCCTCATAGGAAGGCAGGGTCATGTTTGATGCAAGATTTAATAGGAAAGTAACAAAAGTCAACCAAACAAAGTGGTAACCACCTCAACATGATTTCGATGCATTGCTAATAAGGTGCGACATGACATGCATAAAAAGGTTTCTCAAACATGGTCAAAGGGCTGCTTGCCTTAGTTGGCTTGGTCTTCAAAGTCTTCAAGTTCGTTTGCTTCTTCTTCTCCAACTACATCGTCCAATACGGGATATATTCGTCACAAAAACAAGAGATGCAATAACAAAAAAAAAACAAAGTGGAAGTGCTCAGTAAAATGTCAACTCATTTTTCTAAAATACTAGGATGAAATCTAAGAAAGGGAAAATTCTTAGTTTTGGAATTGCAGCTAAAGGGACAAGGTAGTGGATTTTCAAACAGGGATTTAATTGCTCAAATTTAAATTTAAATTTGAACGGTATAGAAAAGTTTGATGGATATGCATGAATGATACACCATTAAGTAGGTGGGAATATTACAAGATTTTAGGATTTGGAATTACTTAACTTGGATAAATATTTTATTCTGTGGAATGTTCCGAATTTGAACAGAAAAGAAAAAAAGGAAAAAGTCCACTATGCAACTGGGCCAGAATAGTCGCAGAGCATAGGCACGTAATGGATTCGCCTGGGCAAGCCGAGCGGCGCGCGTACCATGTTTGAACCTGATGGGCGGGGCTAGGCGCCAGTGAGAGAGAGGGGCAAGGGAGCGAAGAGGCTGACAGGCGGGGCCCGCCTGTCATCTCCCACCTCACGACCAGAGGGCCGGCGAGCTCACCAGCGGCGAGCAGGGCACGGCGAGGTGAGTGGAGAGCACTGTTGGACTCAGTGTAGAGTCGCCGTTCGGGTGGTGGTGGTCGACGTCGCCGGAGGGGCCTGGTTCGCCTACGACGAGTAGGCACTATGGAGGAGCATCGGGCGATGTCCTTTCTGGTCGATTCCAGCTACAAACAAAGCATGAAGAAGAGAGGAAATGATTAGTGGGGCGAGGCGAGTGGTGGAGAGGGAGAGGCTCCGGGCAACCTCTTTATAGGTGGGTGACGGTCCACCGAAGATGCGTGCGTCGGCGAGTTAGTTGCCATCGCCACGGGTCATGGGGGCTTGCTGCGACGTGTCTGCGACGCTCGTGAGGTCGGTCTAGCGCTTGGGGAAGGAAGAGAGAGGGCAGAGAGGTGTGAGGGGAGCCGCGCGTATGAGCGTGCTCACTGGCCCGCTCGTGCGGCCGGCGCGCGTGCGAGTTGGGGCAGGAGGAGGGAGAAGGAGGACGGGGATAGGGACTTGGCGTGCTATGGACGTCGATGCGCGTTGTCGGGTGCGCTGGTGAGGCCCGAGGCGACTGTAGGTGTGTGGCCGTGGGCGGCTACAGTGCCAGAGGGCACTGTAGCGCACTCTAGAGCGTGCAAATGATCGACATGCCATTTTTAAAGGGCATGGGCATGTCCTCTTGTGCCTTGGGGCTGCCTTGGATGCCTTGGGGTGGATAGAAGCTAGGTGGGGTGCTGCATATTGAAATGGGAGAAAGAGAGGTGCTTCCATGGGTGAACACAGAGAGAAAGAGGTGGTTTTACCCCCACCCCCCAATAATTGATATGTGATGCTGCCATTGTTACTAGAGGTAGAAGGGGACTAGGAGGGGTTGTGGTAAAAAGTTGAGTCCATGTGGATTAGTGGGAGTGGTTAAAATAGCTGTTTTGGTATTAAAGCAAAAAGTGTTTGTTGCTGGTTAGGGCAAGAAAATTAATACCATTTGGCATGAGACTTAACAGGGTGAAATGGCACATATAATAGGGTGTTCCACCAATTTTGAGCTCATTTGGGCAAAGTTGCCAATGCAACTTTTGTAAACCCTAGAAATCAACAGAACTGAGTTTATCAAGATCTAGTCATGCAAAACCATTCCCATTGGTGCACCACTTGGTGTAGTGTCATCATTTGGGGTTGAGAGCATGTCCACAACGTTTGGGGTCATTTCGATAAAGTTGGCAATGTAAAGTTGTTCAAACTTGAATCTGGACAGAGAGGGTTTTGGGGCACTTTTGTGACCCAAAAGTATTTGGAATGAGTTGAGACTTTGCAAAGTCATCATATTATGCATATGTGGCTTGCTAGAATTTTCTTGGAATTTTTAGAGAATATTCCCTTTGTAAATATTTCAAAATCTTGAAATATCCACAAAGGGTTTTTGAGGGATTTGTCCAATTTTTTGAACATGACCATGTGTTGAAAATCTTATATATGGAAAATATATGTCCACTCAGCTTCCCTAAAGTTTCTCAAATATTTTTTAAACAGCTAAATAATTTTAACCTATTAAAGACCATTTCTGGCCTCTAGAAAAAGCCTTTAAATAAAATAGGAAAATAACTTTTAAAATTATATTTTGTGGTGTATGGGAGTCCTATACCTAATAGGACTCAAATACACTTTTAAAAAGATTTTTCACACCCCAAATCAAATACTTGCAGTGCAAACCTCAATTCAGTGGTTTTTGGAAAACTAAATTTAGGAAATACAATTTGGCCAAATTATTTTTGTAAGAAAATACTATATTGTACTATACACATGGCATGATCATTGGGTAGAAGTTTGGAGCAAGGATATGAAGTATAGAAGGTGGAGCCATGTTGACCTTCACTAGTAGAAAAAAGGGCCTAATGTGAAGCACATTAGTCCTGATTTCTAACTAAACCGACACTAATGTGATCATTAGTGCCGGTTCCAGCGGCTAGGCGGGCAGTGATCATTAGTCTGGTTCATGGCGAACCTTTAGTACCGGTTCGTGCCACGAACCGGTACTAAAGACATGGTGGCAGGCTTGTGTTAGGCTGGGGCCCCACCAGCACATTTAGTACTAGTTGGTTATATGAAACGGGACTCGAGATGCACCTTTAGTCCCAGTTCGTATAACCAACCGGTACTAAAGGTCATCCTATATAAACCCCTTCATCGAGCCCGAGCGCTCCGTTCTTCCCCTTTCCCCTCTCCTCTGTTTTCTTCCTCTTCCTCTCGAGTTCACACTCCATTTTTGCCAAAATTTGTGAAGATTTGAAGGCACCCCCTCCATACAAGTGATCATAAAGGTTAGCAACTTTGTCCTTTCATCTCTCATTGCTAGATTAGCTCTTGCAATTCTCTATAAGTATAGTGATTTGTGGGTTTTATTTTGGGAGGAATTATATGTGGTAGTATTTGATTTATATGCAATTTGAGGTCAAAATAACTCTTAGTTTGCATATGTAGGTGTGGTTTACTTAGTGCCTTCCCGTCTCTGTCCTAACCACCGTCGATTGCCCGCACCGTCCCATCGCCGGCACCACCTTGTGGCGAGCCTCTTGTTCTTATCTTGTTTATATAAAAAAATCATGTTTGTGTGATCTAGATATATAGTTACTCTTCTAATTATCTTACCCACATGTTTTTTGTTATACATAGTGCCATGGTTTTGATATCCATCCCCATCGGCCCTCGTCCGGTTTATGATTCGGATGTGGTATATTCTCTTTTATAACTATTTGTTGCATTTCGTGTTTATGACAAATTATGCCCATCAAGTTGACATAGATATTTTTATCTAGGAGGTATGTGAACCAGAAATTCCAACCGACCCTATTGTCAAGAGGTTAAATTTAGTTGAAAGAGAAAACGAGTATTTGAAAGAAAAATAGAAAAGAAATGAGGGGGAGAAGAGGGAATTGGAGTTGCATGTTGCCGATGTCGTCAATGATCACACGATAAAGATGGAGAAAATGCAATTGAAGATTAGAAAGATTAGAAAATATGCTATTGATAGTGAGGCTTGGTATCATTATGTTGTTGGATCAATTGATACCTTAGTTGCGATCTAGATCGCATTTGTTGTTGCATTTAAATACTTTAGCTAGAGAGTTATTCGTATGTTTGTATTATGACAATAACTTTATGTATGAACTCGTATTAATTTGGTATATTTGGTGTTGTGTAATAAAGATGAGCCAGCAATGGATGTATGATGACCGATGCTCTCCCCAGTTCGTTAATGGCGTGCATACTTTGCTTCTTGTGGCTGAGGCAACCAAGCGGGTAGATGGTTTTATGACTTATCCATGTGCTGGCTGTAAGAATGTTCAGAATAACTCTAAGTCCAGAACCATTCACGTCCACTTGTTTGAGTCGGGTTTCATGCCCCACTATAATGTTTGGACCAAGCACGAAGAAAGAGGGGTTATGATGGAAGACAATGAAGAAGAAGAGGACGACGACGGCAATCCTGGCCATGGGTACCCTAAATACGATGATACAACAATGGGGGAAGAAGTTGAGCCGGCAATGTAGGAATAAGCTGAACAAGAGGCATCAGATGAGCCTGCTGATGATCTAGGTCGGGCCATTGCTGATGCAAGGAGAAACTACACAAGTGAAAAGGACAAGAAGAAGTTGCACCACATGTTAGAGGATCACAAGAAATTGTTGTACCCGAATTGCGAAGCTGACAAGAAAAAGCTGGGAACCACACTGGAATAGCTTGAATGGAAGGTAGAGAATGGTGGATCTGACAAGGGATTTGGAAAGTTGCTGATAATGTTAAAGAAGATGCTTCCAAAGGACAACGAATTGCCCGAGAGTACATACGAAGCAAAGAAGGTTGTCTGACCACTAGGGTTAGAGGTGCAGAAGATACATGCATGCCCTAATGACTGCATCCACTACGGTGGTGAGTACGGGGATTTGAACGCGTGCCCGGTATGCGGTGCATTGCGCTATAAGATCAGCCGCGATGACCCTGGTGCTATCGAGGGCGAGCGCCCCAGGAAGAAGATTCCTGCCAAGGTGATGTGATATGCTCCTATAATACCACGGTTGAACCATTTGTTCCAAAACAAAGACCATGCCAAGTCGATGCGATGGCACAGAGAAGACCGTAAGAAAGACGGGAAGTTGAGAGTACCCGCTGACGGGTCGCGGTGGTGAAAAATCAAGAGAAAGTACTGGGAGGACTTTGTTGGTGATGCAAGGAACATATGGTTTGGTCTAAGAGTAGATGGCATTAATCCTTTTGGGGAGCAGAGCAGCAACCATAGCCCCTGGCCCGTGACTCTATGTATGTATAACCTTCGTCCTTGGTTGTGCATGAAGCGGAAATTCATTATGATGCTAGTGCTCATCCAAGGCGCTAAGCAACCCGACAACGACATTCATGTGTACATAAGGCCATTAGTTGAAGAACTCTCATAGCCGTGGAATGGATAAAGGTGTACGTGCGTGGGATGAGCAAAACAGGAAGAATTTGACCTACATGCATTACTGTTCATGACCATCAATGATTGGCCTGCTCTCAGTAACCTTTCAGGACAGACAAACAATGGATACCGCGCATGCACGCACTATTTGGATGATACCGACAATATATATTTGGATAATTGTAGGATGAATGTATACCTGGGACATCGTCGATTTCTTCAGAGCAAGCATCCCGTAAGAAAGAAAGGCAAGCATTTCAAAGGTGAGGCAGATCACCGGACGAGGCCTCGCTACCGTACTGGTGATGATGTACATGATATGGTCAAGGATTTGAAGGTAATCTTTGCTAAGGGTCCTGGAGGACAATCTGTTCCGAATGACGCTGACAAACGCGAACCCATGTGGAAGAAGAAATCTATATCTTGGGACTTGCCCTATTGGAAGAAACTTTGCATGACCCTTCTTGGCTTCTTGGGCGTGTATGGGAAGACAAAAGATACACCGAAGGCACGGGAGGACTAGCAACGTATGAACGGAAAAGATGGCATACATCAGGGTCAAGCCAGCTACGCTCTTACCAAAGAAGAGAAGGAAATCTTCTTTGAATGCCTGCTCAGTATGAAGGTATCGTTTGGCTTCTCGTCGAATATGAAGGGAACAATAAATATGGCAGAGAAAAAGTTCCAGAACCTAGTTTCTCATAACTGCCATGTGATTATGATGCAACTGCTTCCGATTGCATTGAGGAGGCTTCTACCGGAAAACGTTTGATTAGGCAATGTGAGGCTATCTGCATTCCTCAATGCAATCTCTCAGAAGGTAATCGATCCAGAAATCATACCAAGGGTAGAGAATGATTTGCTGCAATGTCTTGTTAGTTTCAAGTTGTTGTTCCCACCATCCTTCTTCAACATCATGACGCACGTCCTAGGCCAGAAGGAAGCATCTCCAAGGGCCATGAAAATGAGGAGGTCATTGAGTTTTGTATTGACTTTATTCCTGACCTTAAGCCAATTTGTGTTCCTGAATCACAACATAAGGGAAGACTGGGTGGAAATGGCATGCTAGGACCGAAACAAATAATATGTATGGACGGGCATTCTCTCACTCTAGCACACTACACAGTTTTACAAAATTCCGCCTTGGTGGCTCCGTATATGGAGGAACACAACAATATTCTAGGCTCCGAACACCCGAAGCAATCTGACAACTGGATTACACGTGAACTAATTGGGACTTTCGCAGGTTGGTTGCAGACACATGCCATGCATGATGCCACTATTGAAGATGACCTGTACTTGTTGTCCCAGTTACCATCTTTGAATATAATGACTTTCAAAGGGTACGAGATAAATAGGAATACATGTTACACGATCGCCCAAGATAAGGAGAGCACCAACAAAAACAGCGGTGTCCGCTTTGATGCAGCAACCAAGAGGGGAAATGACACATATTATGGTTACATAGAGAAGATATGGGAACTTGACTATGGATGTGGTTTGAAGGTCACTTTGTTTCGGTGCAAATGGGTCAGTAGGACATGAGGCGGGGTAACGGAAGACCCACAGTATGGAATAATAATAGTGGATCTCAACAATCTTGCGTACGTAGACGAACCATTCGTCCTAGCCAATGATGTGGCGCAGGTTTTCTATGTGAAGGAAATGTCTGCCAAGCCGAGAAAAAGAAAAGTTAAGGAAGCGAATACATCATACAATGAGCCAAAGCACCACATAGTTCTTTCAGGGAAAAGAAACATTGTGGGAGTGGATGACAAGACAGACATGTCAGAAGATTATGAAAAGTTTGATGAAATTGCACCATTCATAGTGAATATTGACCCGAGCATCCAGTTAAATGATGAAGATTGTCCATGGTTACGGCGCAAAGTGACACACACGAAGAAAAAGTTTCACACCCAAAGATACCACTCTGGGATGTGATCGGCTTCACTATCATCACTTTCTTCTATAGTCAGTTTCCGGACTTGTATATCTGTAAAGTACCGCTTTGGACAAACTATAGGGAATCTTTGTAATAGTTAGGGTTGTCGGATCTTGGGTTCCGGCAATACCCTTGTTGTTTGAACACTGGGGTGCGCACGAAGATCTCTCCTTCCACCCTATCTCGTCTACTCGTCGATTCTTAGGCCTAGCTCGTCAGACCCGAAGAACAAGGGACACAAAGGTTTATACTAGTTCGGGCCACCGTTGTGGTGTAACACCCTAATCCAGTGTGGTGTGGTGGATTGTCTTATAGGCTGGGGAAGAACTAGTACAAGGGAGGAACGACCTCCTGAGGAGAGGTGTTCTTGTGCTCGGATGAGCTTGCTGTGTGTATGGTTGGCTCTTGATCAGATGCCATCTAGGTTAGGCCAGCTCAAGATGAGATGATCCCTGTATGGTGGTGGCTAGTCCTATTTATAAAGGCCTGGGTCCTCTTCCCAAATATTGAGTGGAAAGGGAATATTGAGTGGAAAAGGATCCCACAATGACCAAATTTGAAGGGGGGCAGCTAGTACAAGCTATCCTGACAAAGGGTGGTCGTCGCCTGTCAAAGGCTCTGGTGGTGACGCCGCCTTGGGCTCCGCGATGACCTCTGCTCTACCGTCCTCCTATTCCTGGTCTCGTTCCACCGATATGGAAACCTTTGCCTGACGCCTCGGGACTCCTCGCCTGCGCCTGCCCCTTTAGCACCAAAGAGAAAACTGGCACCCTGCGCCCACTGGCGCCTGCCTAGCCTTGGTCGTCATGGCTCATATCACGAGGACCTCGCGATGTACCCCTTGCCTTGATATCTCCGCTCCTCGGGAGCCAGCCTAATGAGGCCGCCCCAGGGGAGGTCTTGTGTCGTCCGCCTCGCGAGGCTTGGCCCCTTGCGAGGGTCTTGAGTAATCGCTGACGAGGTTGGGCCCTACCAGGCCGCTGGACGAGCCACGCCCTGGGCTGCCGGCAGGCAAGTCTGGTTACCCCCGTTCCCAGAACGCTGACAGTAGCCCTCGGGTCCAAGGCACGCTCGGGCTTGGCTTTGCGGCGAAGCCAAGGGTCAAGTGCGGAGCGCCGCGGGTCCCAAAAGCCTACGGCCTTGACTGGCGCGTGGCGATTGATTGGACATGGGCGTCTGCACCCTCCCACGCCGCCTCGTCAACCGCACGGCTGATAAAAGGTTAGCGTGTGCTCCTGACCTTCATATCTCGCCTTTGCTTTGCTCTAGATCCCCTTTCCTGATCCTCTCCTCCAAAGACTCTAGACATCCACCGTCTCCCCTCCGAGCTCGCAGCTCATGGCGTCCGGCAAGTCAAAGGCCGCCGCTCTGTCTGCCTGGTACAACCCGGCCTTCTAGGCTCCCACCGTCTCGGAGATGAACCATGCCGCCATGCTCCTGATGACGGCGGAGGACACCAACGGGAAGGAGAAGATCGCGGTCCAAGCCGCCTCCGCCGAGCCGGAGGACTCCAAGAGTACCTTCTATCCCTTTTTATTAGCAGTGTTGTTGTGGGGCTTGTCCCCCTTTCTCCGATTTCCTTTTCTCCGTCCTCGGCCACTATAAGTTGCATGCCCTTCATCTTCATCCCAATTATGTTCTCCTCCTGTCAATCATTGCCTTCTACTGCGAGGCATTTGTTGGGGTGATGCCATCTGTAGTGCTGCTTCGCCACTTCTTCTACCTCCGGAACAAGGGCAAACTTTGTTCTGGGTGTGCCAATTTCGTTGCGGCGAAAGGGGCCAACGCGATCTCGAAGGCCGGGAAGAAGGTCGAGAACTTCAAGAACAAGTGGGTCCTCGTGGACGCCAAGTGCTCCCATCCTCGGCTGGCGTTGCTGACAGCGATGCCCGAGTCGGGCGACAGGTGGCTCAGCGCGAAGCTCACCGATCCCCGGGCAGAGAATGTGTTGGAAAAGATGACCGCCGACCTGAAGCCTGATGACCCAAAGGCGGCGAAGCTGATGGGGGCCATGATCGCAAGGAATTCCTGGCATGCCACGTAGCTCCACTTCAGGCACATGCACGCCCCTTGTGGACAATTGGGGACGAGGCGAACACCCTCTGACTGCGCCGTGATGCACTGTCCGACAAGCAGCTTGGGGCAGCTCTCCGCCTCATGGTTGGGGACGATCTGGGGTATCCGCCTACTACCCATGTTCCCCTGTACCGCAGCCAGGATGGGGCGACGATGGTGGCCTCCATGCCCACCTTCGACGGGCGCGGGCTCGTGCCTCCGGCGCCCCCTGAAGTTGAGGTGGCAACGGAACTGGTGGAGCTATCTTCGGGCGACTCCAGCCGGGAAGATGACTCAGAGGCGACCATGGAGGGGACCGGGGAGTCCTCCCCTCCATGCTAGGCCGACCTCCTTCGCGCCTTGCCTGATGACGCTGTAATGCCCACGATGGGACTATACCTCCTACGTGTCGAGGCACGACTTAAAGATATAAGCCCATTCTGGAATGATCTCAAGTTTGGTATCTTTGCACGACTCGTGTAAAAATAGGGATGAAACTGCAAAATGAGATAGTTGGCTTACACTCGCCACTTCATACAATACATTACATAAGCAAAACATCATTCAAAGCATCACAACCCGACTACGGGCGAAGATCCAAAAGAAAGATACCAAAACATAAAGCCACAGGTCCTAATCGCCCCTAGTAGAAACCACTACTGATCGTCGAAAACGTCACAAGCATATGCCCACGCTCTTCGTGGAACTCCCGGAAGTTCTCACCCATCTCCTGCGTCATCTCGGCTGAACCTGCATCTGGTGTTGTAGTATCAGTGAGCCACGAGGACTCAATAATCCCATAACCATGGGTATCAAGACTAGCAAAGCTTTACGGGTAGGAAGAGGTAAAGTGGTGAGGTTGCAGCAGCGGCTAAGCATAATATGGTGGCTAGCTTACGAGTACAAGAATAAGATGAGCATCTATGCAAACGGTCGCAAAACTAGTAGTGATCGCTAAAGATCCTGAACTACCTACGAGTCAAACATAACCCCACCGTGTTCTCTTCTCAAAGTGAAAAGAGACAGTCACGGTTACTCACACAGTTGTGTGTTTTACTTTGGATCCTCTGACAAGTTTTCTACAACCGGACATTAACAAATTCCCATCTGCCACATAACCGCGGGCACGGCTTTCGAAAGATTATAACCCTGCAGGGGTGTCCCAACTTAGCCCATCACAAGCTCTCACGATTAGCTGAAGTGATAAATATAATATCATCACCCCTTATCTTAGGGAAATCCGATCAGGCTCGGCATCCCGGTGCACAAGACATTTCGACAATGGTAAAACAAGTCCAGCAAGACCTCCCGACGTGCCGACATCCTGATAGTAGCCGCGCGTATCTCGTCTCAGGCCACGACCGGATGGGTGATCCTACAGGTAAAACCAAACCTCGAGTTTCCCCGGGGTGGCCCCGCATAACCCCCGCTTGGGACCAACACCATCAGCACTGGCCCCCCTGCTATGTAAAAAGAATACCCGGGGACATGACCCCCTATGCAATTAATTAATTAATTAAGTTGTTATAATGAGAAAATTAAAACCAAAGTTGGGCCTTGCTGGAGGAGTTTTATTCAAAGTCGAACTGTCAAGGGGTCCCCATCCACCCATCATGTAAGGAACGCAAAATCAAGGAACATAATGCCGGTTTATCGGCGCCTAAGGTGGCATGAGTGGAACAAAACACCGAGCAAAAGGCCAAGCCTTCCACCCATGCCCAGTATATAGGTGTGTTAATAATAATTATAGATATTGTGATATTCCAACAACAAGTTCCCACCAGGAACGAACTTCATCTTCACCTGCAACTAACAACGCTATAAGAGGGGCTGAGCAAGCGGGTGACATAGCCAAACAGTGGTTTTGCTAGGAAGGTGTCAAAGGTTAGAGGTTTCATGGCAACAAGGAGAGGGCTGACAATAAAAGATGGGTAGTGCGACATGTAACGATAGCATCGAGACAACTAAGCATGGCAATGGTAGTAAAGGTATCCAAGGGTATGATCATCTTGCCTGTGATTCCGCGAGGGAGAAGAACAAGTCCATGAAGTAGTCAAACAGAACCTCACAACTCCGGAACGAACCCGAAGCTAACGAGGGAAGCAAACCGGAAAGAAACAAGCAACACGGTAAACACACAATCATAAGCATGTCATACGATGCACATCCAAGTATGATGCATGTCCGGTTTAATTATGCATGGCATGGCAAAGTGCACAAACAAGTACTACAAGTTAAGTGGAGCTCAATATGCAACGAGTTGCATATTGACGAAACACCACATTCTAATTATTTAATTGACTCTCGTTTATTACAAGACAAGATTAAATGTTTGTTAACATGGCAAGAGGTGAAGCAAGAGCAAACTACCTATTTAGACATTTTAAATGAGGCCGAAATTAACAGCAACAATTCCGTAAAATCCCCATATGCATGTTTAGCAATTTTAAGCAAACAACAATTCACACATTTTAATGTTGTTAACATGATGCGGATGACATGATCAAGTTTTATGCAATTTTAAGTAAAAGTTGACATGAAGATGATAAGGAGATGATAAGGAGTATAAGTCACCGTGGTGGAAGGAAAGGGTGCCACGGCAACGATCCGAAAATGATGCAACGGCAACATCTCGGTTCAGGTAACTCGTTGAGAGACCGGTGCAAAAGAAAAGGTGGCGTGAGTGAGTCGAACAAGATGAAAGATGGGGTGATCCCGTCACCGGGTTCCCACGGGTCGGCGATGAGGCAACCGAGGAGCATGACAAAAGACGAAACGGGCACGGTGCACACAAGGGAAACATCTCATACAACCACAAGCAACATTCGTTCACGGGCGTCGACTCGGTGGTATACCTTTGAAGCGTGCATTTCGGGGTGGAACGAGTCGTCGAGGGAAGTAGTCGTTCACATTTCGTTTCGGAGAGGTACTTGATGAATCCAACATCTTCGGGGCGACGGTAGTTGTTCACTCGACGGCCTTCGGCGACGGTAGTCGTACACGGTTCGTAGGCGTTCAGGTATCCGTAGATGTACTTGTTTCACCTCCGGGCGTAGACGACCTTGGCGTTTCCGAAGGGGTACTTGTGGAATCCGTGTAGTCGAACTTGAAGGTCATCGGCGTCGTGGTACTTGGGGTCTCCGGACTTGCCGGTCTTGTTTCTTGTGACATAGTGGTACGAGGTCATTTTCCGGTCGTGTAGTTGGACTTGGTTGACATCCGAGCCTCGCCGAGATCTCGTCGAGAAGGGTTCTTGGAGCTGCGATCTCGGCACGCAGCAAACAACAACGCGTGCATAACAAACCCGAAGCAAGCAGGGTTGGTCGGAGGAGCTGCAGAGGCCGACCAGGTGGTCGCTGCAACAGGGTGCTCCGGCGAGGCACTTGGCGGGGCAACGCAGCCTGCAAGGGGTGCGGGCGGTGGACGAGAGGTAGCAGGGGAGTCTGAGTGCGGGAGTGGGGCAGAGCTGGGCGGCGGCCTCTGGCCGGAGATGATGGGGAGGTGCGCACGGCTGGACGGCGCGGGCGCCATGGCGGGAGGCGTCGAGGAGGAGGTCGGGCGTCGTGATGAGGAGGTGGCCGAGGAGATTGGGGCTGGAGGTCCCGCAGAGCCACGGGACGGCGAGGACGAGGGAGCTCCTCTCCCTGGAGCGAGGAAGAGAGGCACGGGGCGTCGCGTGGCTGGCCGTCACGGACGCCGGAGGTGGCGATCTCATGGCCAGGAGATCGAGGCGCCAAGGAAGGAGGGCTGCGTGATGTGTGTGTGGCAGCGTTGAGGTGGGAGGACGAGGAAGATGGACGAGAGAGAGATGGGGATCGGGATCGAGCGCGATGGTGCGGCGCGAGGGAAGGAGAGGGAGTTGGTCGAGGGGATCGGGGGGAGATCGATGTGTGCGGCTAGGGTTAGCTGCGCTGGAGGAGGGGATGGGCCTTGGGCCAAGGTGGTGCGGGAGAGGGCAGGTTGGGCCAAAAGGAGGCCGCCGCTGGGAGCCCAGATGGCCCCAGTTAGGCTGGCTCTTCCTTTTTTTCTCTTTTAGCAGAAAACATAAAAGAGAATGAAGAAAGAAAGGGGGGGGGTTAGGGAAAAAGTTGCACATAAGGTTATTTTTCTCGGGCATCATAAAAAGAGCACGGTCCGAGAAAATAGAAAAGGCATGATCGAGATATAATTCAAACTTATTTGAATTTAATTCAAATGGGTTTGAACTAAGACTTGACTTTTGAAGTCTCCAAAAATGTTCGAATTTTTGGAGGAACCTCGATACAACGGAAAAGAATTATAGACAAGGTTTGATGGTGAAACCAGAATTAGAAAAGGCATGGGGAATTTATGCAAGTGTGTTTGGGTTAATTCCAAACAATTGGAATATTTTTATAATAGCTCCATAAATTTGGAGGATATGTTATAAAGAGAAGTCACACTTCCCTCGATTTAAATGGACCGAAGGTCCACACAATTTATTTAGTTGAGAAGAAGAGATTAATGACATGATGGCATGATGATATGATGCAATGCAAAAAATAAATAACACAAGCACAAAAGAAACACACGGGAGAACCCGGAACATCTGGAATCTTCTGGGACGTCGGTCTTCGGGCGTCACAACTCTCCCACACTAACAGAGGATCTCGACCCGAGATCCTAGAGATGGCACCGGGTAGAAACGAAAAAGAAGAGGTAAACAAAGTTGCTTCTTTGACAGACGAGTGAAACCAGGAACGTTGAGAGGTTGAACAAAATGAAAGAAGAATACAACAGAGATGAACGAAGTTAAGAGCACTCCGGTAAAATGAGGAACAAGGAACACCACGAGAACCTTGCAGGTTGAAAGACATGAAACAAGAGCTCACGGATGACAAAAGAATTCCAAAACCACTCCGGTTAACCCAGATTGAGAAGGAATAAGAATTAAATAATTTGGACAGCACTCCGTCTGGAAATGGAAGGAATTAACAAGAACTTGAGGAGATGGAAGGAGACTTGATGAAATCAACAACACACTGCCTCCGGAACAATTAAAAGAATGGCACAAGGGGTAACAAAGATTCAGACAGCACTCCAGTTGAAAATTGAGGCAAAACTAGATAAGATGACGGAACTTGAATGGAGGACACAACACTCCAGTTAAATAGAAAAAGAAGGAAAAGAACATGATCTTGACAAAACAAGAATATGGGACAAAGGGGGCAATATCACAATGCCTCCGGAATGAAAGAATAGAATATAGATCAATGAAGAAATGAACGGAGAAAATATGACAACTTGTCTCAAAATTGAATTTGAAAGAGCATCCTTACGAAGAAGGGTTGAACGGAGTTGTTGAAAAAAAACCAATCAACAAAAGAATAAGCTTGATGTGGGCTTATGGAAAACATCTCAAAGTTATGAGGTGACAACCAGCCACTTACGAAACATTTGATTGGATTGAGATCAACAAGGAGACGAAAGAGTTATTTCACAGAGAGGATAATTAAGAACTTGGGTCATTTATAAGCACCATAATAGCAACAATTCTTATGGAAAGCTTTAGGTGAAATACAACCCGAGATAACTCCAACGAATAATTGAAGGGTTGAAAAGATCTCCTGAACAAGGAAAATGAATGGTTTTAAATATTTCATTCTTGATAACTCATGAATCATAATTCATGAAGGAATTGTCAAGAATGACATAACACCATCTGAAAAGATAAGTTAGAAAGGATTGCAATTGGAATGCATGATGAAGAATGCTTGAGCTCCAACAATAATCTTGATGAAAGGATGAATTAAATGATGATGAACCACCATGAAGAACTCCGGTAATGAAAGCATGAGAAGTGGAAGATGAAAAGAATAAGATTCAAGGCCTGCGATGAATTAGATGGAGCTTTGAAATGATGTAATAGAAATAACTTGGAGCTCCGGAAAACAAGATGAACAACTTAGGACCGAGAATATGATATGATGAACAAACTCTGGAAAAAGAGATTAATCACTTCGGGGAAAAGAATAAGATTTACTGTATGCTTATCATTCATCAAATTAAATTGATGACAAGCAACGGATTTGGCCTACTACTTATTCTTCTTGAAAAGGATTAAAGAGATCTCGCACAAACTTGGGTAAATCTTCGACGAACCACCGGTAGGATTATGAAAAGAACGAGTGAAAAGACATGATAACACAGTAAGGAATGTTTAACGAACCACCGTACAAATTGAAATGGAGTGATGACAGAGAACAAGCCACCGTAAGGAATTGAAATTGAGTGAATATAAAAGAATGAATCACCGGGAAGAATATGGAGACGAAAGAAGAGACATCGATGAAGAATAGTTGGAGGTCGAAGTTGAAAACTGAGAACGAAGAAATATTCTGAATTGATGGCCTTCGGAGGATCACAAATAAAAGAATTCATGAAATGCTTCGGATGGTTATAAAAGAATTCCCCACAATCGGAACAATAATGAGGATGGCATGAAGCTAGAACCATGAATCTTGAGAGAACGGATAAGGATTCAAGAGGAACTCGTCTTCGAGTCTTCAAAATCTGAGAAGACGATGAGATACACCACCATGAATTGTATAGGAACTCCGGAATGAGGAATTGAAAGGTTGAAACAATGGTGAAAAAGAATTTGAAAGCGGTCTTGGAGAAGGACTGTGACTGATGGGATTCATACTTACGTCACACTTTGAAAAGAATTTTAGAATAACTCCGGAAAAATTAGGAGAGTCAGGTAAGATCCTAGAAAAAGACCTGTGGGTTAAGGCCCACTAAAGAAATCACGGTTGAAAAATATTGCTTAAGAGATATTGCACCGGTTGAATTAAATGGCTTGGATGAGATATCAATCTCAAAATAGTTTGAACGGATAAGAATAGAAACACGAATCTTCTGAGATCCTTGTACACCCCGGATATGGATAGGAGAGTTGAATGAATAAGAGAGCCTTTGGATAAGAATTCCCACATTGGAAAACATGTGAAACAAGAGGCACATATATGATCAATACGGAAGCTTGAATTTAGTCCACCGGAGAAGAATATCGAAGGAAAAGAATGAAGAAATATCACATGAATAAAATGGATACTTCATTTAGAATTTTCTGGCTCCATAAAGAAAAGGGTGGGAGGGTGGGGAAACAAAGACAACTTGGGATGAATGAAACAGACAAATCGTCGGAATTCTCAACGCGTCTGTATGGAATAATTTGAAGAGAAGGCACACCGGTTGAAAAGGCTTAACATGAAAATCTCGATGGTCAAGAAGAATTAGCACTCCCATAGAAATATGAGAACACCGATTAGAAAAAGGTAAGGAATCAACATTTGACATCGAAGCAACTCGAATACCAGAATCAAAACAAAAACAAAGGATAGATATGTTGCAACAGAATCTTCACAATATCATCCGAGCAAAGAATGAACGAATGAATTCCGCAGTTACATCAACTTGTCCAGAAGCCACTTGGGAGAACAAAAGGTAAATAAAACAAGAAGGAGCAGATAGAACAAATACAAGATAGAAGCTTCGTTCGACATATTTGTGCTGAAAGCTCATGGAACGTGTTACAAAAGGGTTTTGCAATCCCCGGATCAGCATAGCCAAGGACCCTTTAAGATGCAACTCCCGATCGGAACAAGCCCATAAAACCACTTCACTCAATGTAGAACCCCGAACTCCATATCATGCACTCGTTGGAAGAATGCCTAGAACTACTAGATGAACCCACCTATTAATTTCCGAAAGTTTGCAGTTATGCAATCAGGTGTTGGGGATACAGGGGATGCAACGCGCACTCAACTCTAATCCTACATCCAGCTGTATCCATTCTTCAACACATAAGCAGTTATTTCCGGAAACCGTTTACCTCGGACCTTCGAAACGCATCTACTATACAAGCTATGGCAATACTCCCGAACTACCTCCCCAGTACTGGGTGATGTCGGGGTTATCTTGCCACTAACCGCATAGGAGAGTTTTTGATGTCGGCCGTCTTAAGTATTCCAGAACTGATGCGATATATTTGTGACGACGACACCTCGGAGCTCAACTCCCCAGGACACTGCCACAACCCCTAATGACAGGAAGCATCGAGAACAATGTTCTCGTCACAAAGACATCGGAACAATCCAAACAATACTCGCGTGATCCTAAAAAAAGTTGGTGCATTTTTGAGAGTAGAAGAGATAAGAGTAATCGTCAGGAGTCCTCACCAGAGTGAAAAGAGATGAGGAGCAAAAGAAATCCTACTCTCCGATATATATATAGGACTCAAAGCATTTTCAAGTGTGTGCCTAGACTCAACCGTCAACGATTCTATCAATCAGTGGGGGCTCCTAGGTCGGAGAAGGCTCTGATACCAACTTGTTATGCCCAGGATGGGACTATACCTCCTACGTGTCGAGGCACGACTTAAAGGTATAAGCCCATTCTGGAATGATCTCAAGTTTGGTATCTTTGCACGACTCGTGTAAAAATAGGGATGAAACTGCAAAATGAGATAGTTGGCTTACACTCGCCACTTCACACAATACATTACATAAGCAAAACATCATTCAAAGCATCATAACCCGACTACGGGCGAAGATCCAAAAGAAAGATACCAAAACATAAAGCCACCGGTCCGAATCGCCCCTAGTAGAAACCACTACTGATCGTCGAAAACGTCACAAGCATACGCCCACGCTCTTCGTGGAACTCCCGGAAGTTCTGACCCATCTCCTGCGTCATCTCGGCTGAACCTGCATCTGGTGTTGTAGTATCTGTGAGCCACGAGGACTCAATAATCCCATAACCATGGGTATCAAGACTAGCAAAGCTTTACGGGTAGGAAGAGGTAAAGTGGTGAGGTTGCAGCAGCGGCTAAGCATAATATGGTGGCTAGCTTACAAGTACAAGAATAAGATGAGCATCTACGCAAATGGTCGCAAAACTAGTAGTGATCGCCAAAGATCCTGAACTACCTACGAGTCAAACATAACCCCACCGTGTTCTCTTCTCAAAGTGAAAAGAGACAGTCACGGTTACTCACACAGTTGTGTGTTTTACTTTGGATCCTCTGACAAGTTTTCTACAACCGGACATTAACAAATTCCCATCTACCACATAACCGCGGGCACGGCTTTCGAAAGATTATAACCCTGCAGGGGTGTCCCAACTTAGCCCATCACAAGCTCTCACGATTAGCTGAAGTGATAAATATAATATCATCACCCCTTATCTTAGGGAAATCCGATCAGGCTCGTCATCCCGGTGCACAAGACATTTCGACAATGGTAAAACAAGTCCAGCAAGACCTCCCAGCGTGCCGACACCCTGATAGTAGCCGCGCATATGTCGTCTCAGGCCACGACCGGATGGGTGATCCTACAGGTAAAACCAAACCTCGAGTTTCCCCAGGGTGACCCCGCATAACCCCCGTTTGGGACCAACACCATCAGCACTGGCCCCCCCTGCTATGTAGAAAGAATACCCAGGGACATGACCCCCTATGCAATTAATTAATTAATTAAGTTGTTATAATGAGCAAATTAAAACCAAAGTTGGGCCTTGCTGGAGGAGTTTTATTCAAAGTCGAACTGTCAAGGGGTCCCCATCCACCCATCGTGTAAGGAACGCAAAATCAAGGAACATAATGCCGGTTTATCGGCGCCTAAGGTGGCATGAGTGGAACAAAACACCGAGCAAAAGGCCAAGCCTTCCACCCATGCCCAGTATATAGGTGTGTTAATAATAATTATAGATATTGTGATATTCCAACAACAAGTTCCCACCTGGAACGAACTTCATCTTCACCTCCAACTAACAACGCTATAAGAGGGGCTGAGCAAGCGGGTGACATAGCCAGACAGTGGTTTTGCTAGGAAGGTGTCAAAGGTTAGAGGTTTCATGGCAACAAGGAGAGGGCTGACAATAAAAGATGGGTAGCGCGACATGTAACGATAGCATCGAGACAACTAAGCATGGCAATGGTAGTAAAGGTATCCAAGGGTATGATCATCTTGCCTGGGATTCCGCGAGGGAGAAGAACAAGTCCATGAAGTAGTCGAACAGAACCTCACAACTCCGGAACGAACCCGAAGCTAACGAGGAAAGCAAACCGGAAAGAAACAAGCAACACGGTAAACACACAATCATAAGCATGTCATACGATGCACATCCAAGTATGATGCATGTCCGGTTTAATTATGCATGGCATGGCAAAGTGCACAAACATGTACTACAAGTTAAGTGGAGCTCAATATGCAACGAGTTGCATATTGACGAAACACCACATTCAAATTATTTCATTGACTCTCGTTTATTACAAGACAAGATTAAATGTTTGTTAACATGGCAAGAGGTGAAGCAAGAGCAAACTACCTATTTAGACATTTTAAATGAGGCCGGAATTAACAACAACAATTCCAGAAAATCCCCATATGCATGTTTAGCAATTTTAAGCAAACAACAATTCACACATTTTAATGTTGTTAACATGATGCGGATGACATGATCAAGTTTTATGCAATTTTAAGTAAAAGTTGACATGAAGATGATAAGGAGATGATAAGGAGTATAAGTCACCGTGGTGGAAGGAAAGGGTGCCACGGCAACGATCCGAAAATGATGCAACGGCAACATCTCGGTTCCGGTAACTCGTTGAGAGACCGGTGCAAAAGAAAAGGTGGCGTGAGCGAGTCGAACAAGATGAAAGATGGGGTGATCCCGTCACCGGGTTCCCACGGGTCGGCGACGAGGCAACCGAGGAGCATGACAAAAGACGAAACGGGCACGGTGCACACAAGGGAAACATCTCATACAACCAAAAGCAACATTCGTTCACGGGCGTCGACTCGGTGGTATACCTTTGAAGCGTGCATTTCGGGGTGGAACGAGTCGTCGAGGGAAGTAGTCGTTCACATTTCTTTTCGGAGAGGTACTTGATGAATCCAACATCTTCGAGGCGACGGTAGTTGTTCACTCGACGGCCTTCGGCGATGGTAGTCGTACACTGTTCGTAGGCGTTCGGGTATCCGTAGATGTACTTGTTTCACCTCCGGGCGTAGACGACCTTGGCGTTTCCGAAGGGGTACTTGTGGAATCCGTGTAGTCGAACTTGAAGGTCGTCGGCGTCGTGGTACTTGGGGTCTCCGGACTTGCCGGTCTTGGTTCTTGTGACGTAGTGGTACGAGGTCATTTTCTGGTCGTGTAGTTGGACTTGGTTGACATCCGAGCCTCGCCGAGATCTCGTCGAGAAGGGTTCTTGGAGCTGCGATCTCGGCACGCAGCAAACAACAACGCGTGCATAACAAACCCGAAGCAAGCAGGGTTGGTCGGAGGAGCTGCAGAGGCTGACCAGGTGGTCGCTGCAACAGGGTGCTTCGGCGAGGCACTTGGCGGGGCAACGCAGCCTGCAAGGGGTGCGGGCGGTGGACGAGAGGTAGCAGGGGAGTACGAGTGCGGGAGTGGGGCAGAGCTGGGCGGCGGCCTCTGGCCTGAGATGATGGGGAGGCGCGCATGGCTGGACGGCGCGGGTGCCGTGGCGGGAGGCGTCGAGGAGGAGGTCGGGCGTCACGATGAGGAGGTGGCCGAGGAGAATGGGGCTGGAGGTCCCGCAGAGCCACGGGACGGCGAGGACGAAGGAGCTCCTCTCCCTGGAGCGAGGAAGAGAGGCACGGGGCGTCGCGCGGCTGGCCATCACGGACGCCGGAGGTGGCGCCATGGCGAGGTGGCGATCTCACGGCCAGGAGATCGAGGTGCCATGGAAGGAGGGCTGCGGGATGTGTGTGTGGCGGCGTTGAGGTGGGAGGACGAGGAAGATGGACGAGAGAGAGATGGGGATCGGGATCGAGCGCGATGGTGCGGCGCGAGGGAAGGAGAGGGAGTTGGTCGAGGGGATCGGGGGGAGATCGCTGTGTGCAGCTAGGGTTAGCTATGCTAGAGGAGGGGATGGGCCTTGGGCCAAGGTGGTGCGGGAGAGGGCAGGTTGGGCCAAAAGGAGGCCGCGGCTGGGAGCCCAGATGGCCCCAGTTCGGCTGGCTCTTCCTTTTTTTCTCTTTTAGCAGAAAACATAAAAGAGAAGGAAGAAAGAAAGAGGTGGGTTAGGGAAAAAGTTGCACATAAGGTTATTTTTCTCGGGCATCATAAAAAGAGCACGGTCCGAGAAAATAGAAAAGGCATGATCGAGATATAATTCAAACTTATTTGAATTTAATTCAAATGGGTTTGAACTAAGACTTGACTTTTGAAGTCTCCAAAAATGTTCGAATTTTTGGAGGAACCTCAATACAACGGAAAAGAATTATAGACAAGGTTTGATGGTGAAACCAGAAGTAGAAAAGGCATGGGGAATTTATGCAAGTGTGTTGGGGTTAATTCCAAACAATTGGAATATTTTTATAATAGCTCCATAAATTTGGAGGATATGTTATAAAGAGAAGTCACACTTCCCTCGATTTAAATGGACCGAAGGTCCACACAATTTATTTAGTTGAGAAGAAAAGATTAATGACATGATGGCATGATGATATGATGCAATGCAAAAAATAAATAACACAAGCACAAAAGAAACACACGGGAGAACCCGGAACATCTGTAATCTTCTGGGACGTCGGTCTTCGGGCGTCACAGACGCCGACGCCGACGACCACCCGACGAAGGAGGCGGCACCCCGGCCGGGGTTGTTACGAGGTCTAAGCTTACCCCCTCGAAGAAGCCGCCGGCTAGGGTCCCGATGAAGGGCAGGTCGGCGCTAATCTCATGAGGCGGCGCCTTGGCTTTGATACCGCCAGACGCTACTGCTGTGCCAGCTGCTGTGGCCTTATCAGCCCTTGCGCCGCAAGCAGCGAGGCCCCTGGGCTCCATGGCGAAGAGGCCGCGGGACTACGCCGCCATGGATCGGTAAGTACCTTGGCCTGGCTTTGTTTCCCTTCTTGGTTCTGTTGTTGATTCCTAACGCCTTGAGACGTCTCCGTCGTATCTATAATTTTTGATTGTTCCATGCCAATATTCTACAACTTTCATATACTTCTGGAAACTTTTTATACTATTTTTTGGGACTAACATAATGATCCAGTGCCCAGTGCCAGTTCCTGTTTGTTGCATGTTTTTTGTTTCGCGGAATATCCATATCAAACGGAGTCCAAACGGAATAAAAACGGACGGAGATTTTTTTAGAATATATGTGAATTTTGGGAAGCAGAACCAACATGAAACGATGCCCGAGGGGGCCACGAGGCAGGGGGTGCGCCCTGGGAAGGGGGATGCGCCCTGGGCACTGGTGCCCACACCGTAAGGACGTTGATGCCCTTCTTTCGCCGCAAGAAAGCTAATATCCGGATAAAAATAGTGTCAAAAAATCAGCCCAATCGGAGTTACGGATCTCTGGGAATATAAGAAACGGTGAAGGGGCAGAATCTGGGAATGCAGAAACAGAGAGAGACAGAGAGACAGATCCAATCTCGGAGTGGCTCTTGCCCCTTCGCCAGCATGGAGGCCATGGACCAGAGGGGAAACCCTTCTCCCATCTAGGGAGAAGGTCAAGGAAGAAGAAAAAGGAGGGGGCTCACTCCCCCTCGCTTCTGGTGGCACTGGAGTGCCACCGGGGCCATCATCGTGTGACGGTGATCTACACCAACACCTCCGTCATCTTCACCAACATCTCCATCACCTTGCCCCATCTATCTACAGCAGTCCACTCTCCCGCAACCCGCTGTAACCTCTACTTGAACATGGTGCTTTATGCTTCATATTATTATCCAATGATGTGTTGCCATCCTATGATGTCTGAGTAGATTATCATTGTCCTATCGGTGATTGGTGAATTGATATGATTGATTTAATTTGCTTGTGGTTATGTTGCTGTCCTTTGGTGCCCATCATATGAGCGCGCGGATGGATCACACCATAGGGTTAGTTGTATGTTGATAGGACTACGTATTTGAGGGCAAGAGTGACAGAAACTTCAACCTAGCATAGAAATTGATGCATACGGGGTTGAAGGGGGACCAATATATCTTAATGCTATGGTTGGGTTTTACCTTAATGAACGTTAGTAGTTGCGGATGCTTGCTAATAGTTCCAATCATAAGTGCATAGAATTCCAAGTAAGGGATGACATGCTAGCAGTGGCCTCTCCCACATAAAACTTGCTATCGGTCTAGTAACGTAGTCAATTGCTTAGGGGCAATTTCGCAACTCCTACCACCACTTTTCCACACTCGCTAAAACTAATTTAGTTGCTTCTTTATCTTAACAGCCCCTAGTTTTATTTACGTGTTCTTTATATTCTTGCAAACCTATCCCACAAAAAGTACAAAGTACTTCTAGTTTCATACTTGTTCTAGGTAAAGTAAACGTCAAGCGTGCCTAAAGTTGTATCGATGGTCGATAGCACTTGAGGGAATATTTGTTCTGCCTTTAGCTCCTCATTGGGTTCGACACTCTTACTTATCGAAAGAGGCTACAACTGTTCCCCTACACTTGTGGTTTATCAAGACCTTTTTCTGGCGCCGTTGCCAGGGAGCAATAGCGTGGGGTGAATATTCTCATGTGTGCTTGTTTGCTTTATCACTGAGTAGATTTTATTTGTCGTTGTAAGTTGTTCTCTATCTTTAGTTATGGATATGGAACGCGAAATACCAAAAATATTAGGTGTACTTGCTACCCATTGAGATGGGGAACATCCTAAAGCCCTCGATGCTCATTATGTGAAAGATATTATGTACTACTTTGATAATCCTGAGAAAACCCCATTCAACTATGTAATGGGAGTAACGTTGGATCAACGTGAATACTTTAGGGATTATCGCTTGACACAAAAAGGGAAACTATTATGGGATCAAATTCATTTGTTGCATTGGTATGCTCGGCAACTATGCTTGAGATATGATTATACTTGTTGCTCTAGGATGAAGTCTCCACACCTTCCCTTTTCATGCAAATTTAATGATAATGAAACCTTAGCTTCTTATGCTAATGGTATATATGATTATTATGATGTGGAACAAATAGAATAATTCGTTGCTTTTAAGGGTGCTTATGAAATTGAATCTCTGTTTAAAAATAATGATGCTTTTGATGATGATTTTTCTAGGCCTGAAAATCTTGCTATATTGAAATATTGCAATTTGAATTATGAATATAACTCCAATATTGATGCGTTTATTGAGAAAGTCTCCGTTGTCCAAGAAGAGACTAATATTTTGCAGGAAACTATGGAAGAAGAAACTGATGACATTGTGAGCTCATTAGATGAAAAAGATTAGGAGGAGAGTGAAGAACAAAAGGAGGAAGAGCGGATTAGCTACCCGTGCCCACCTTCTAATGAGAGTAACTCTTCAACTCATACATTGTTTAATTTCCCTTCGTGCTTACCGAAGGATGATTGCCATGATCCCGTTGATTCTTTTGAAATATCCCTTTTTGATGATACTTGCTATGCTTGTGGCCAAGATGACAATGTGAATTATGCTTATGGAGATGAACTTGCTATTGTTCCTTATGTTAAACATGAGATTGTTGCTATTGCACCCACGCATGATAGTCCTATTATCTTTTTGAATTCTCCAAACTACAGTATTGTTGGAAATATGCCCTAGAGGCAATAATAAAAGAGTTATTATTATATTTCCTTGTTCATGATAATCGTTTATTATCCATGCTATAACTGTATTGATTGGAAACTCAGATACACGTGTGGATGAATAGACAGATTTTGTGTCCCTAGTGAGCCTCTACAGGACTAGCTCGTTGATCAAAGATGACCGCGGTTTCCAGGTCATAGACATGAGTTGTCATTTGATAACGGGATCACATCATTAGGAGAATGATGTGATGGACGAGACCCAAACGTAAACATAGCTTTTGATCGTGTCAGTTATCGCTATAGTTTTCTGCATGTCAAGTATAAGTTCCTATGACCATGAGATCATGTAACTCACTGACACCGTAGGAGTGCTTTGTGTGTGCCAAACGTCACAACGTAACTGGGTGACTATAAAGGTACTCTACAGGTATCTCCGAGGGTGTCTGTTGAGTTGACATGGATCGAGACTGGGATTTGTCACTCCGTGTGACGGAGAGGTATCTCCGAGCCCACTCGGTAATACGTCATCTCAATGAGCTCAAAGTGACTAAGTAGTTGGTCACGGGATTATGTATTACGGTAACGAGTAAAGAGACTTGCCGGTAACGAGATTGAACTAGGTATAGAGATACCGACGATCGAATCTCGGGCAAGTAACATACCGACGAGACAAAGGGAACTGTATACGGGATTGCCTGAATCCTTGACATCGTGGTTCATCCGATGAGATCATCGAGAAACATGTAGGAACCAATATGGGTATCCAGATCCCGCTATTGGTTATTGACCTGGGAGTGTCTCGGTCATGTCTACATGGTTTCCGAACCCGCAGGGTCTACACACTTAACGTTCGATGACGCTAGGGTTGTTAGTGAGAAAAGTGTATGGTTACCGAAGGTTGTTCGGAGTCCCGGATAAGATCCCGGACAAGACGAGGGTCTCCGGAATGGTCCGGAGACGAAGATTGATATATAGGATGAAAGGTTTCGGAGTACCGGAAGTGTTCCGGGGAGCATCGGGAAATCGGCGGAGTACCGGAAGGGTTTTCGGGGGGTCCGGAAGTGGTTCTGGGCCTAGTGGGCCACAAGGGGGCGCACCACAGCCCTCAAGGGGCTGTGCGCCCCCCCTGGGCCCTCTCCTCATGCGGCTAAGGGGGTGGGACCCCCTAGGGCTGGCCGCACCCCTTGGCCTTGGGGGGCAAGGCACCTAGGGGGGGAAACCCTAGGGCCTGGCCGCCCCCTGCCCTGGCCGCCGCCCCCTCCCCTTGCCCTGGCCGCCGGCCCCTAGGGGGGAAACCCTAGGGCGCCCTCACCTCTCCAACCCCCTTATATATAGTGGGGCAAAGGGAGGGCAGCCAACACAGTTTGTGCCTCGGTGCTGCCCTCCCTCTCCCGTTACATCTTCTTCTCCCGCGGTGCTTAGGCGAAGCCCTGCTGGAGTTCTTCTCCACCATCACCACCACGCCGTCGTGCTGCCGGTTCTCCATCAACCTCTCCTCCACCCCTTGCTGGATCAAGAAGGAGGAGACGTCCCCGAGCCGTACGTGTGAAGAACGCGGAGGCACCGTTGCTTCGGTGCTAGGTCTTCGGCGATCTGAATCGCGACGAGTACGACTCCATCATCCGCGTTCATAACGCTTCCGCTTAGCGATCTACAAGGGTACGTAGATCACACTCTCCCCTCGTAGTTGCATCTACTAGATTGATCTTGGTGAACGGTAGGAAAATTTTTGTTTCCCATGCAACGTTCCCCAAGAGTGGCATCATGAGCTAGGATCTTGCGTAGATGCTTTCTCGAGTAGAACACAAAAGGGTTTGTGGCGTTGATGTTTAAATTGCTGCCCTCCTTAGTCTTTCTTGATTCAGCGGTATTATAGGATGAAGCGGCCCGGACCAACTTTACATGTCCACGTACATGAGACCGGTTCCATCGACAGACATGTGACTTTTGTTGCATAAGATGGCTGGCGGGTGTCTGTCTCTCCTATCTTAGTTGAATCGGAATAGAACAAGGCGGTCCTTGTAGAAGGTTAAATAGCAACTTGAATATCACCGTTGTGGTTTTGCGTAGGTAAGAAACGTTCTTGCTAGATACCCATAGCAGCCACGTAAAACATGCAACAACAAATTAGAGGACGTCTAACTTGTTTTTGCAGGGTATGCATGTGATATGATATGGCCAATGACATGATGAATTATATTTGATGTATGAGATGATCATGTTGTAATAGTTAATATCGACTTGCATGTCGATGCATACGGCAATCGGCAGGAGCCATAGGGTTGTCTTTAATTTTTGTATGACCTGCGTGTCAATCATTAAGCGCTTTGTAATGCTTTACTTTATCGCTAAACGGTAGCAATAGTAGTAAGAGCATGGTGGGCGCCGACAACCCCGATGGCGACACGATGATGGAGATCATGATGATGGAGATCATGGTGTGGCGCCGGTGACGATGGAGATCATGCCGGTGCTTTGGAGATGGAGATCAAAAGCACGAGTTGATGGCCATATCATGTCACTTATGATTTGCATGTGATGTTAATCCTTTTTATGCATCTTATTTTGCTTAGGACGACGGTAGCATTATAAGATGATCCTTCACTAAAATTTCAAGATAAAATTGTGTTCCCCCCGAGTGTGCGCCGTTGCGAAGGTTCGTCGTTTCGAAGCACCACGTGATGATCGGGTGTGATAGACTCTACGTTCGCATACAACGGGTGCAAGCTAGTTTTTGCACATGCAGAACACTCGGGTTAGACTTGACGAGCCTAGCATGTACAGACATGGCCTCGGAACACGGAGGACCGAAAGGTCGAGCATGAGTCATATAGTAGATATGATCAACATGTTGATGTTCACCATTGACACCACCTCATCTCACGTGATGATCGGACTTGGGTTGGTGCATTTGGATCATGTCACGCTCGAATGACCGGAGGGATGTCAATTTGAGTGGGAGTTATAATTAATTTGATTAGCTAATAACTCACTTATCATGAACAATAGTCTAAAATGTCTTTGCAAATTTTGGTTGTAGATGGCTCGCGCAGTAGCTCCCCTGAATTTTAATGCGTTCCTAGAGAAAGCTAAACTGAAAGATGACGGGAGCAACTTTGTGGACTGGCTCCGCAATCTGAGGATCATCCTCACAGCTGCCCAGAAGGTTTATGTCCTAAATGCACCGCTAGGTGACCCCCCCCGCTCCTGGAGCCTCTGCGGACGTTATGAACGTTTGGCAGACGCGTTCGGATGACTATTCGATAGTGCAGTGTGCCATGTTGTACGGCTTGGAAGGAGGACTTCAAAGACGTTTTGAACGTCATGGTGCATATGAGATGTACACGGAGTTGATGTTCATCTTTGAGAAGAATGCTAAGATCGAGAGGTATGAGACCACCGATAAATTCTTCGCTTGCAAGATGGAGGAGAATTCGTCTGTCAGTGAGCACTTGCTGAAGATGTCTGGGTACTATACCCGCATAGCTGATCTGGGACTTGTGTTCCCGGATGAGGCTATCATTGACAGAATTCTCCAGTCACTCCCTCCAAGCTACAAGAGCTTCGTGCAGCAGTATAACATGCAAGGGATGAACAAGACCATCGCCGAGCTGTTTTCGATGCTGAAAGTCGCTGAGGCAGACATCCAGAAGGAGTATCAAGTGTTGATGGTCAATAAGACCACCAGTTTCAAGAAGAATGGCAAGGGCAAGAAGGGTAACTCTAAGAAGGGTGGCAAAGCAGTTGCTAATCCAGTGAAGAAACCCAAGGCTGGGCCCAAGCCAGAGACTGAGTGTTTCTATTGCAAGGGGAATGGCCACTGGAAGCGGAACTGCCCCAAGTATCTGGCGGACAAAAAGGGGGCCAACAACAACAAAGGTATATATGATATACATGTTATTGATGTGTACCTTACCAACTCTCGTTGTAGTGCCTGGGTATTTGATACCGGTTCGGTTGCTCACATTTGCAACTCTAAACAGGAACTGCGGAATAAACGGAGGCTGGCGAAGGACGAAGTGACGATGCGCGTGGGAAATGGTTCCAAGGTTGATGTGATCGCCGTCGGCACGCTCGCTCTTCGATTACCATCGGGATTAGTTATGAACCTGAATAATTGTTATTTAGTGCCTGCATTAAGCATGAACATTATATCTGGATCTTGTTTATTGCGAGACGGTTACTCATTTAAGTCAGAGAATAATGGTTGTTCTATTTATATGAGTAATATCTTTTATGGTCATGCACCCGAAGTTAGGGGTTTATTCTTATTGAATCTCGATAGTGATGATACACATGTTCATAACATTGATGCCAAAAGATGTAGAGTAGATAATGATAATACCACTTTCTTGTGGCACTGCCGTCTCGGTCATATCGGCGTGAAACGCATGAGGAAGCTCCATGCTGATGGACTTTTGGAGTCTCTTGATTTTGAATCACTTGACACGTGCGAGCCGTGCCTCATGGGCAAGATGACAAGGACCCCGTTTTCAGGGACAATGGAACGGGCAAGTGACTTATTGGAAATCATACATACTGATGTGTGCGGTCCGATGAGTGTAACGGCGCGCGGTGGATATCGTTAGTTTCTCACCTTCACTGACGACTTAAGTAGATATGGGTATATTTACTTGATGAAGCATAAGTCTGAAACTTTTGAAAAGTTCAAGCAATTTCAGAGTGAAGTTGAAAATCATCGTAACAAGAAGATCAAGTTCCTACGATCTGATCGAGGGGGAGAATATCTGAGTTATGAGTTTGGTGATCACTTAAGAAAATGTGGAATTGTTTCACAGTTGACACCACCTGGAACACCACAGCGTAATGGTGTGTCCGAACGTCGTAATCGAACCCTATTAGATATGGTACGTTCTATGATGTCTCTTGCCGACTTGCCACTATCGTTTTGGGGATATGCGTTAGAGACAGCTGCATTCACTTTAAATAGGGCTCCATCTAAGTCCGTTGAGACAACACCGTATGAACTGTGGTTTGGTAAGAAACCTAAGTTGTCTTTTCTCAAGGTTTGGGGTTGCGATGCTTATGTCAAAAGGCTTCAGCCAGAAAAGCTCGAACCCAAAGCGGACAAATGTGTCTTCATAGGATACCCAAAAGAAACAGTTGGGTACACCTTCTATCTCAGATCCGAAGGCAAAGTGTTTGTCTCTAAGAACGGGTCATTTCTCGAGAAAGAGTTTCTCTCGAAAGAATTGAGTGGGAGGAAGGTAGAACTTGATGAGGTTATTGAACCTCTGCTTCAACCAGAGAGTAGCGCAGCACAGAAAGATGTTTTTGTGGAGCCTGCAGAGGTTGAAGAAGAAGCCAATGATGATGATCAAGAAGCTTCTGATCCAGTTACTACCGAACCTCGTAGGTCGACAAGGGTACGCACTGCACCTGAGTGGTACGGTAACCCTGTCTTGGAGGTCATGTTGTTAGACAACGGTGAACCTACGAGCTATGGAGAAGCGATGGTGGGCCCAGATTCCGACAAATGGTTAGAGGCCATGAAATCCGAGATGGGATCCATGTATGAAAACAAAGTATGGACTTTGGAAGTATTACCTGAAGGGCGGAAGGCCATTCAGAATAAATGGATTTTTAAGAGGAAGACGGACGCTGAAGGTAATGTCACCGTGTATAAAGCTCGACTTGTGGCAAAGGGTTTTTCACAAGTTCAAGGGATTGACTACGATGAGACTTTCTCACCCGTAGCGATGCTTAAATCCGTCCGAATCATGTTAGCAATAGCTGCATTTTTCGATTATGAAATTTGGCAGATGGATGTCAAAACAGCGTTCCTTAACGGTTTTCTTAAGGAAGAGTTGTATATGATGCAACCAGAAGGTTTTGTCGATCCAGAGAATGCTGACAAAGTATGCAAGCTCCAGCGTTCCATTTATGGGCTGGTGCAAGCATCTCGGAGTTGGAATCTTCGTTTTGATGAGGTGATCAAAGCGTTTGGGTTTATACAAGTTTACAATGAAGATTGTATTTACAAGAAAGTGAGTGGGAGCTCTATAGCGTTTCTAATATTATATGTGGATGACATATTGCTGATTGGAAACAATATAGAATTTTTGGATAGCGTGAAGGGGTATTTGAACAAGAGTTTTTCGATGAAAGATCTCGGTGAAGCTGCTTTCATATTGGGCATCAAGATCTATAGAGATAGATCAAGACGCTTGATAGGACTTTCACAAAGCACGTACCTTGATAAAGTTTTGAAGAAGTTCAAAATGGATCAATCCAAGAAGGGGTTCTTACCGGTATTGCAAGGTACAAAGTTGAGTAAGACTCAATGCCCAGTGACTGCGGATGATAGAGAAAAGATGAGTGTCGTCCCCTATGCTTCAGCCATAGGCTCTATCATGTATGCAATGCTGTGCACAAGACCAGATGTCAGCCTTGCCATAAGTATGGCCGGAAGGTTTCAAAGTAATCCTGGTATGGATCACTGGACAGCGGTCAAGAATATCCTAAAGTACCTGAAAAGGACTAAGGATATGTTTCTCGTTTATGGAGGTGATCAAGAGCTCGTCGTAAAGGGTTACGTCGATGCAAGCTTTGACACTGATCCGGATGACTCTAAGTCTCAAACCGGATACGTATATATTCTCAACGGGGGAGCAATAAGCTGGTGCAGTTCCAAGCAGAGCGTGGTAGCTGATTCTACATGTGAAGCGGAGTATATAGCTGCCTCGGAGGCGGCTAAGGAAGGTATCTGGATGAAGGAGTTCATGACAGATCTTGGAGTTGTGCCTAGTGCACTGAACCCAATGACTCTGTTCTGTGATAACACTGGTGCCATTGCTCTAGCCAAGGAACCAAGGTTTCACAAGAGGACCAGACACATAAAGCGACGCTTCAATTCCATCCGCGATTCGGTCAAGGAGGAGGACATAAACATTTGCAAAGTACACACGGATTTGAATGTTGCAGATCCGTTGACTAAGCCTCTTCCACGGGCTAAGCACGATCAACACCAAGACTCTATGGGTGTTAGATTCATTACCTTGTAATGCTAGATTATTGACTCTAGTGCAAGTGGGAGACTGTTGGAAATATGCCCTAGAGGCAATAATAAAAGAGTTATTATTATATTTCCTTGTTCATGATAATCGTTTATTATCCATGCTATAACTGTATTGATTGGAAACTCAAATACACGTGTGGATGAATAGACAGACTTTATGTCCCTAGTGAGCCTCTACAGGACTAGCTCGTTGATCAAAGATGACCGCAGTTTCCAGGTCATAGACATGAGTTGTCATTTGATAACGGGATCACATCATTAGGAGAATGATGTGATGGACGAGACCCAAACGTTAACATAGCTTTTGATCGTGTCAGTTATCGCTATAGTTTTCTGCATGTCAAGTATAAGTTCCTATGACCATGAGATCATGTAACTCACTGACACCGTAGGAGTGCTTTGTGTGTACCAAACGTCACAACGTAACTGGGTGACTATAAAGGTACTCTACAGGTATCTCCGAGGGTGTCTGTTGAGTTGACATGGATCAAGACTGGGATTTGTCACTCCGTGTGACGGAGAGGTATCTCCGGGCCCACTCGGTAATACGTCATCTCAATGAGCTCAAAGTGACTAAGTAGTTGGTCACGGGATTATGTATTACGGTAACGAGTAAAGAGACTTGCCGGTAACGAGATTGAACTAGGTATAGAGATACCGACGATCGAATCTCGGGCAAGTAACATACCGACGAGACAAAGGGAACTGTATACGGGATTGCCTAAATCCTTGACATCATGGTTCATCCGATGAGATCATCGAGAAACATGTAGGAACCAATATGGGTATCCAGATCCCGCTATTGGTTATTGACCTGGGAGTGTCTCGGTCATGTCTACATGGTTTCCGAACCCGCAGGGTCTACACACTTAACGTTCGGTGACGCTAGGGTTGTTAGTGAGAAAAGTGCATGGTTACCGAAGGTTGTTCGGAGTCCCGGATGAGATCCCGGACATGACGAGGGTCTCCGGAATGGTCCGGAGACGAAGATTGATATATAGGATGAAAGGTTTCGGAGTACCGGAAGTGTTCCGGGGAGCATCGGGAAATCGGCGGAGTACCGGAAAGGTTTTCGGGGGTCCGGAAGAAGTTCTGGGCCTAGTGGGCCACAAGGGGGAACACCACAGCCCTCAGGGGGCTGTGCGCCCCCCCTGGGCCCTCTCCTCATGCGGCTAAGGGGGTGGGACCCCCTAGGGCTGGCCGCACCCCTTGGCCTTGGGGGGCAAGGCACCTAGGGGGGGAAACCCTAGGGCCTGGCCGCCCCCCCCCTGCCCTGGCCGCCGCCCCCTCCCCTTGCCCTGGCCGCCGGCCCCTAGGGGGAAACCCTAGGGCGCCCTCACCTCTCCACCCCCCCCTATATATAGTGGGGCAAAGGGAGGGCAGCCAACACAGTTTGTGCCTCGGTGCTGCCCTCCCTCTCCCACAACATCTTCTTCTCCCGCGGTGCTTAGGCGAAGCCCTGCTGGAATTCTCCTCCACCATCACCACCACGCTGTCGTGCTGCCGGTTCTCCATCAACCTCTCCTCCACCCCTTGCTGGATCAAGAAGGAGGAGACGTCCCCGAGCCGTACGTGTGAAGAACGCGGAGGCACCGTTGCTTCGGTGCTAGGTCTTCGGCGATCTGAATCGCGACGAGTACGACTCCATCATCCGCGTTCATAACGCTTCCGCTTAGCGATCTACAAGGGTACGTAGATCACACTCTCCCCTCGTAGTTGCATCTACTAGATTGATCTTGGTGAACGGTAGGAAAATTTTTGTTTCCCATGCAACGTTCCCCAACAAGTATATTGCAGAAGTTTGCACTTATTAAGGATTATATTGATGGGTTTCCTTTTTCCATTACACATGATGATTTTGATGAGTATAATATGCATGTGCTTGCTGCTCTTACTTGCAATTATTATGAGAGAGGAACTTCATCTCCGCATCTCTATGTTTCCAACACGATAAAATTGCACGAAACTACTTATACTATGCATTGGCCTTTACTTGATGTGCATGAATTGTTCTTTTATGACATGCCTATGCATAGGAAGAGAGTTAGACTTCGTTGTTCCATGACACATATCACTTTGTGCTCACTACTAAATGCCAAATCATTGTTAATTAAAATTGGCTTTGATATACCTTGGGATCCGGGTGGATCCATCACTTGAGCACTATATGCCTAGCTTAATGGCTTTAAAGAAAGCACTACCAGGGAGACAACCCGGAAGTTTTAGAGAGTCATTTATTTTTGTTGTGTGCTTTTATAAATTTTAAAAACAAAAAATAAAAGAGGGAAACCCAAAACTTTTCAAAAAGAAAACTGAAAGCGATATAGACGAGCATTGTGAAAGTGCGGGACGTCCTTGAGCTTTGTTCATGCCCATGGAAACTTTGTGAATCTTAATTACAAAAAAATTTCAACAGAAATAATTATCCCCTTGTACAATTCCATTGTATTATAAAAATAATGTGCCAAGGTTTGCCTTTAGGATGTCTACAATGCTTGTTGGTTTGTGCGGTGCAGGACAGAAACATTGGCTGTAGTGCATGATTTTACATTTTTTTTCTAGAACGTCAAATGGTTCTGAAACCTTTTGCACTGTCTTTCTATACAAATTGCTTATTTTCCTAATTTTGGCAGAATTTTTCAAGTATCAGAAGTATGGTGAATGTTCAGATTATTACAGATTGTTCTGTTTTTGATGCATAGTTTGCTTGTTTTGATGAAACTATCAATTTATATCAGTGGATTTCGCCATGGAAAAGTTATATTGCAGTAGCTAAAATGCAAAAACAAAATATGAATTGGTTTGCAACAGTACTTAGAATAGTGATTTGCTTTATTATACTAACGGATCTTACCGAGTTTTCTGCTGAAGTTTTGTGTGGATGAAGTGTTCGAAGATCGAGGAGGTCTCGATGTGAGGAGAAGAAGGAGAGGCAAGAGCTCAAGCTTGGGGATGCCCAAGGCACCCCATGTAAATATTCAATGAGACTCAAGCGTCTAAGCTTGGGGATGCCCGAAAGGCATCCCCTCTTTCTTCAACAAGTATCGGTATGTTTTCGGATTCGTTTCACTCATGTGATATGTGCACATCTTGGAGCGTCGTGTGCTTTTTCTTTTTCTTTTAATAAATGCACCATGATGGTATGAGATAGTACTTGGTTGATTTATAGAATGCTCTTTGCACTTCACTTATATCTTTTTTTTAGTATGGCTTTATAGAATGCTCCATGTGCTTCACTTATATCATTTGAAGTTTCGATTGCCCGTTTCTCTTCACATAGAAAACCGCCATTTGTAGAATGCTCTTTTGCTTCACTTATAATTGTTAGAGCGTGGGCATAACTTTTGTAGAAATAATTAAAACTCTCTTGCTTCACTTATATCTATTTAGAGAGTTGACATGAATTGGTCATTCACATGGTTAGTCATAAAATCCTACATAAACTTGTAGATCGCTGAATATGATATGTTTGATTCCTTGCAATAGTTTTGCGATATAGAGATGCTAATATGTGGGAGGAACTAGTGAATGATTATGGTTTAGTAAAAAATATTGGTTTTAAGGTTTGTGATTCCCGAAGCATGCATGTATGGTCTCCTAACTATGTAACCAAATTGGCGCGCATTGTATTTTGATTGTTTATCTTTGCGTGAAGGTCGGGGGCGCGCGATGGTTAACTCCTACCAACCTCGCCCCAGGAGCATGCGTCGTAGTATCTTTGCTTCGAGGGATAATAGATTTTTCGCAATAAGTATGTGAGTTCTTTATGACTAATGTTGAGTCCATGGATTATACGCACTCTCACCCTTCCACCATTGCTAGCCTCTCTTGTACCGCGCAACTTTCGCCGGCACCATACACCCACCATATACCTTCCTCAAAACAGCCACCATACCAACCTATCATGGCATTTCCATAGCCATTCCGAGATATATTGCCATGTAACTCCACCGTTCTGTTTATTATGACACGCACCATCATTTTCATATTGCCTTGCATGATCGTAAGATAGCTAGCATGATGTTTCCATGGCTTGTACGTTTTTTGATGTCATTGCTACGCTAGATCATTGCACATCCCGGTACACTGCTGGAGGCATTCATATAGATTCATATTTTTGTTCTAGTATCGAGTTGTAATATTGAGTTGTAAGTAAATAGAAGTGTGATCACCATCATTAATAGAGCATTGTCCCTTGAAAAAAAAGAAAAAAAGGCCAAAAGAAAAAAAAGGCCAAATAAAAAACGAAGAAAGGCCAAAAAAAGGAAGGCCCAAAAAAAAAGAAAAAGAAAACAGGGAGCAATGCTACTATCTTTTTCCACACTTGTGCTTCATCATAGCACCATGTTCTTTATGATAGAGAGTCACCTATGTTGTCACTTTCATAAACTTGTGCGAATTTTTCGTTATAGAACTTGGCTTGTATATTCCAACGATGGGCTTCCTCAAATGACCTAGGTCTTCATGAGCAAGCAAGTTGATGCACACCCACTAGTTTTCTTTTGAGCTTTCATACACTTATAGCTCTAGTGCATCCATTACATGGCAGTCCCTACTCACTCACATTGATATCTATTGATGGGCATCTCCATAGCCCACTGATACGCCTAGTCGATGTGAGACTTTCTCCCTACTTTTGTCTACTACCACCTTCTATTCCACCCATAGTGCTATATTCATGGCTCACGCTCATGTATTGCGTGAAGAATCGAAAAGGTTCGAAAAAGTAAAGTATGAAAACAATTGCTTGGCTGACACCAGGATGGGCATGAGGGGTACCTTGTGTTAAGAAAAGGGAAGCATAAAAGACTGTATGATTTTGTAGGGATAACGTTCTTTGGCATTGATATTTTGAAAGACTTGATTGTTTGTTGGGATGCCCGAGTATTAAATTCTTCTATGTCAAATGATAGACTATTGCTTTGAATCACTCGTGTCTTAATATTCATGCCATGATTAGATTACATGATCAAGATTATGCTAGATAGCATTCCACATCAAAAATTATCTTTTTAATCATTTACCTACTCGAGGACGAGCAGGAACTAAGCTTGGGGATGCTGATACGTCTCTGTCGTATCTATAATTTTTTATTGTTCCATGCCAATATTCTAAAACTTTCATATACTTTTGGCAACTATTTATACTATTTTTTGGGACTAACATATTGATCCAGTGCCCAGTGCCAATTCCTATTTGTTGCATGTTTTTTGTTTCGCAGAATATCCATATCAAACGGAATAAAAACGGACGGAGATTTTTTTGGAATATATGTGAATTTTGGGAAGCGGAACCAACATGAAACGATGCCCGAGTAGACCATGAGGCAGGGGGCGCGCCCTGGGCCCTCGTGGCCACACCGTAAGGCGGTTGATGCCCTTCTTTCGCCGCAAGAAAGCTAATATCCGGATAAAAATCGTGTCAAACAATCAGCCCTATCGGAGTTACGGATCTCTGGGAATATAAGAAACGGTAAAGGGGCAGAATCTGGGAACGTAGAAACAGAGAGAGACAGAGAGACATATCCAATCTCGGAGGGGCTCTTGCCCCTCTGCCACCATGGAGGCTATGGACTAGAGGGGAAACCCTTCTCCCATCCAGGGAGAAGGTCAAGGAAGAAGAAGAAGGAGGGAGCTCTCTCCCCCTCTCTTCCGGTGGCACCGGAGTGCCACCGGGGCCATCATCGTGTGACGGCGATCTACACCAACACCTCTGTCATCTTCACCAACCTCTCCATCACCTTCCCCCATCTATCTACAGCAGTCCACTCTCCCGCAACCCGATGTACCCTCTACTTGAACATGGTGCTTTATGCTTCATATTATTATCCAATGATGTGTTGCCATCCTATGATGTCTGAGTAGATTATCATTGTCCTATCGGTGATTGGTGAATTGCTATGATTGATTTAATTTGCTTGTGGTTATGTTGCTGTCCTTTGGTGCCCATCATATGAGCGCGCGCTTGGATCACACCATAGGGTTAGTTGTATGTTGATAGGACTACGTATTGGAGGGCAAGAGTGACAGAAACTTCAACCTAGCGTAGAAATTGATGCATAGGGGATTGAAGGGGGGCCAATATATCTTAATGCTATGGTTGGGTTTTACCTTAATGAACGTTAGTAGTTGCGAATGCTTGCTAATAGTTCCAATCATAAGTGCATAGAATTCCAACTAAGGGATGACATGCTAGCTGTGGCCTCTCCCACATAAAACTTGCTATCGGTTTAGTAACGTAGTCAATTGCTTAGGGGCAATTTCGCAACTCCTACCACCACTTTTCCACACTCGCTAAAACTAATTTAGTTGCTTCTTTATCTTAACAGCCCCTAGTTTTATTTACGTGTTCTTTATATTCTTGCAAACCTATCCCACAAAAACTACAAAGTACTTCTAGTTTCATACTTGTTCTAGGAAAGTAAACGTCAAGCGTGCGTAGAGTTGTATCGGTGGTCGATAGAACTTGAGAGAATATTTGTTCTGCCTTTAGCTCCTCGTTGGGTTTGACACTCTTACTTATCGAAAGAGGCTACAACTGATCCCCTGCACTTGTGGGTTATCACGCCTTCTCTTGTATTGCCTGGCCAACATTGTTGGCGAAGAAGAAGAAGGGGTAGGTGTCCACACCAGAAGCTCAGCGGCCCAGCTTGACTTCTCCTTCTCCTGCCCAAGTGCCCTCGCGAGGGTCGGCGGACAAGCCTCAGGAGGGTGTAGCCTCTTTGCTCAAGCCGGCCCCTGTGGCGCTCACCTCCAGCTTGCCTACGGATGGTTCAAGGGTGCAGGAGGTCTTGAGCACGCCACGGCCTCCTGGCTTGGTCGTGCCGCTAGCTCGCAGCCTTCCCGCTTCGTCCAGCACCCTGAAGGAGGCTTTCTATGCACTGACACAGCTTCAGGATGATCTCCAGGGCGCTGACCGTCGTCTAATGGCAGGGCACCTGGAGGTGGTCTCGGGCTGGTTGAACTCCAACGCGTCCGTCCGGGATGCGCTGAGCCGAGTCGTGGCGGCTTCCGAAGAGGATAAGCTGGCCGCCGAATAGGCCGCGGCCACCTGCAGGGTGGCGCTGAAGGATGTGCAGGTCGTCAAGGAGCGATGTCAGTCGATGGAGACTGAGCTTAAGGCCATGCACAGCAAGTGCATAGTGGAGGAGGAGAAGATGAAAGCCCGAGAAGACGCCGTGGCCAGCCGTGACGCCGAGCTGGAGCAGTTGGCGAAGATGCTGGCCGCAGAGAGTAGCCACCTAGAGGAGCTTAGGTAGGCGCCTGAAGCGGAGAAGGATCAGCTGGAGGCTAAGGTGAAGGTCTTGGCCGAGGACCGCACGTCTTTCAAGTCCTTGGAGGAAAAGTCTCGCCAAGCGCTGATGGCATTCTACGAGAAGGGCTTCGAGAAGCCGCTGGTGACGGACGATGAAGGCCTGGCCCAGCTGCTTGCCTATATCGTCGTGGCACTCGAGGGTGTTGCGGACGAGATCAGCCCCATGGTGGAAGGGGAAGCCTGCGCACTGTCCTCCTCAGCCATGTCGCGCGTCTTCAACCACTTGTATCTTCACGATCCTTCCGCCGACCTTGGGGCACTGCTCGAGCCGGTAGACGAAAACCGCTGTGAGGCCGCCGCTGAGGCTGTGAGGTGCCAAGTGCAGGCCCTGCTGCAGAAGTTCCTCGCCATCGACCCTCCATCTTCAGACGATTGCGCTGCTGCCCCTGCAGCTGAATCCAGCTCCGCAGCGCTTGGCGGTGCTGCCGATGGAAAAGCGCTTCCTGGCTGCGGTGCCCGAGGCTGAAGGAGGGGCCTGCTGGTGAGTGACAGCGCTCCTCCCTATCCTCGTTTTCCTGCGACATGTGACGTGCCTCGTGGAGGCGTTATAACTTCTGTTTGATGCTTGAAGGACAATTTGGCTTGTAATAGTTGCTAGATATTCGTGGTTCTCTTCCTATTCACCTTGTCGTTGTACATCGGCAGAGCCCAGCCTCGAGCGTACCTCAGTCGCCGCTAGCTTGTCCAGATCACGAGGACAAGACCAGGGAGTGAGGGGCTACATGGCCAGTTAGGCTCCTGAGTAGCGATGCTCAGGAGTCCCCCTTTACGTGCAAACGGTCCCTAGGAAGGAAGCTCTAGGCAGGGCTTTAGCGTTCTGCGTCGGTAGGGCCCGGGCTCGCGCGTACCACAGCCGCCGCTGGCTTGACCGGATCACCAGAACTAGACCAGGGAGTGAGGGGCTACGGGACCAGTTAGGCCCTTGGGTCGCGATGCCCAAGGGTCCCCCTTGACGTACGAACAGCCCTGAGAAAAGTAGTGCACGAGCCGGCCTTAGTGTTCTGCATCGGCAGGGCTCGGCCCGGCACGTACCTCAACCACCGCTGGATTGACCGGATCACCAGGACAAGACCAGGGAGTGAGGGGCTACGGGTTAGGCCCTTGGGTCACAATGCCCAAGGGTCCCCCTTGACGTACGAACAGACCTCATACCTGTCCTCGCCGAGCTTTCGCTCGTGAGGGTTGCGACGACCAGGGCCGGGGAACCTGGTGGGGCGTACGCTAGGCGTCACCTGACCGCAGCCCCCGTGCCCAGCCCCCCTCGCACTACCCTCCCGGGTGGAACGTAGCACGGTGGGGCTGGCCATCGAGCCGGGGGGCTCCCTGAGGTTGATGCGGTCGTGAGGCCACCCCCAGTTGTTTATCACCAGCGTGGAGCATGGCTCTACTGTTCTTGCATGGGCATAGCCGCTCCTCGACCGTGTCGACTGCCAGCACGAAGCATGGTGCTTCCACTGGAACATGGGAAGGGAGTCCCTACTGCAGAGAGCCCCCGGGGCGTCTACAACCCCGCCTTGACATGTGGCCTGCACGGTAGGGCTGGACAAAGTGTATCTGGGCACCCGTGAGCTAGGGCAGGACTCACGGGGTCCTACCACAAGGCGGGTTGCGTCTAGTCTTGAGTAAGAGCGCTTGAGGTGATCCTGCAAGATGGTTAGGAAACCTGCACCGAGCGAATCCCTCGAGGCTGCCACATGAGAAGGCCAGGCTCCAACGACCCCAGGAGGTGACGTGAACGGGACCGACCCGCCAGACAAAGCTCAGCCGTTGGCTTTGTCAATGCTGCAGGGACGGACCCGAGCACAGACGCTGTGCCTAGTCTTCTCATGCGGATGCCTTAAGAAAAGACAAACGGTGCGCGGCTCCCGTAGCGACAAGGCATCGTATTGTGCGCCCTTACCTGCCTGCTCGTACCCAGATCATGCAAGGGTGAGGCACCAAGGACCATGGGAGGTGACGTACACGGGGCTGGCCCGCGAGCCAGAGCTCAGCCGCTTGGATTTGGCGACGCTGCAGGGACGGATCCGAGCATAGACGCCATGTTTGTCCTTAATCATAAGGCGGGTGCAAACGAGCTAGTGAGGGCATCCAATGTTCATGGCATCGGGGGTGATGGTCAGGCAGATGAGTGATTTTAATGCAGCCAGCGGAAAAAGTTAACGCTAGCTTAGGTAGATGCAAGGATGATACATGCCACCGGGACGGATCCGTGTGGCCTGGGGATAATGCGGCCCGATGGGGCGCCCCCAACAAGTAAGCTAAAGATGCTAAAAGATACATGCCGCAGGGACAGACCAATGCGACCTAGGAATGAAGCAGCCCGAGGGGCGCTCCCAGCTGAACAAAACCGTAAAATGTCACCTGGCACAGTTGCTGAAGTATTGTTGGTGTAGCCGAAGACGCTTGACGCAGACGCCGCTCCTCACGCACCGCCTGGCTCCGAGGGCTCGCAAGGATCCGGGGGTTCGTAGATCTCGCGGATAACCTCCGCCAAGATCTCCTATTGCCTGGCCTCGTGAGTCGCCGGGACCTCCCGCATGTGGCGCTGGTGCAGGGTCGCTTGGTTCGGCAGGCCGAAGGGCATGAGAACGTAGCTCTGAGGGGGCCCTCGCACCGGACCACCTGAGAAGGCCAGTAGAGCTCCTGAGATGCGATCCTGTTGAGTGCGGGGACGTTGACGCAGACGCGCAGCCCGTCGCCCGAGCCCGTGGCGACAACTGCACTCCGAGGCGCCGGGCGGTGCTCGCCCCGCATTGCCCTTGGCACCTACAAGTCTTCAATGGTCTGGCTGATGAATTCCTTAGCGCTTGGTGCCTCACGCCTTCAGGCCTTCGGAGGGAAACGTGCGGTGAAGCACGCCTCGACATGGTGCTCGAGCACCTCCCTCGAGACATTGGCTAGGTCAGAGGCCCTCTAGAGGAGAGCCCCCGAGCCCAGCCTGAGGGGAGCGTCGGGCGCGCCTCCCTATGCGAGGGAGGGAGGCGCCCCATCCCTAGGTGCAGGTCCTGAGGTGCTGCCACCACCTGCCGTAACCTCATGAGGCTCCAGGGCGAGCAGCTGCTTCTTCTTCTTGGGGACGACCTCTGGAGGGTAGATGGTGCCATCGTTCTCTGGATCCTCGACCGCCGCTACCTGGTAAGCGCGCTCGAGTGAATACACCGCGTCCTTCGCTTCACAAGCGACAACGATGACGCCAGCGCTTCCTGGCATCTTGAGGACATTGTAGCCGTGGTGAGTCACTACCATGAACTTAGCCAGGGTTGGGTACCCGAGGACAGGGTTGTATGGGAGATGAATGTAGGTGACGTCGAAGTCGATGAGCTCGTTGTGGTAGTTGTCGCGCTTGCCGAAGGTGACAGGCAGGCGGACCTGCCCTGGGTGGTGGAGCCATCAGTCACTCCTGAGAAAGGCTTGGTAGGTAGTAGCTGGTCGTATGGTACTTGAAGGCTGTCGAATGTTTCGACAGACAGGACATTAAGCCTTGCGCCGCCGTCGATGAGGGTCTTGGTAACTTGAACATTGCTAATGATGGGCGAACAAAGCATCAAGAGGGCACCTGACGTAGCCGCGCACTTGAGTTGGTCTGCTGGACTGAAGGTGATGGGGCACTTGGACCACCTGAGTGGGCGCGTGGCCTCGAGCTTGTGGAGAGTCGGGTTTACTTCTTGGGTGAACTACTTGAAGAAGCGTTGAGAGGCTGGCGGCAGGCTCCGCCCAGGATGCAGGCGATGGCGCGAAGCTCCTAGAAGCCTCTAGCCCCCTTGTCCTAGTCATCGTTCCTCCTTGGTGGTGGCAGAGGAGGGAGACCAGCCTTGCCCTGGGGGCGGTCCTCTCGAGGCTGGTCCCTCTAGGCGCCCTGACGGGGCTGGCCCCTCCATGCATCCTCATGAGGTTGATCGCGCCAACAGTCCTCCCGAGGCTGGTCATGCCACTCCTGGCAGAGGCCGCGGTCATCCCAGCGTCCCTCGGTCTGACTTCCCCCATGGCCGTAGCGACGGTTGTTGCGCCCGGGGCGTTGGCTTACGCGTCCTTCGCTGAGGGCCCTGAGCTCTTGACTGTCATGGGTGTTGTGGCCGTGCACGTTGTGGAAGGCGCAAAATGGCCGATTGTTCTTGGATGACTCTGGGTAGTCACGTCCACGTTTCATCTCTGGCTCGGCCGCAAGCACTACCACTCCTTTGCGCTTTACGTCCTTGCTCTTCGCCTTCTTGTCTTTAAGGTCAGTAGCGGGGAGCTCGATGAGGGAGAGGCGCCCCTCCTCAGCTCTGGCGCACTTGGTCGCGAGGTTGAACAACTCAAGGGACGTGCACATATCTTCGTGGATGGCGAGCTCCGCCTTCATCATGATGTCGCGGACACCATCTGAGAATGCTGAAATGATGGCCTCGTCCGTGACCTTGCGGATCTTGACGCGGACACTATTGAAGTGTTGGATGAATTTCTGTAGGGTTTCTCCTAGTTGTTGCTTGATACGCCTCAGGTCACGTGCGACCGGGGGGGGGGGCATCACGGGTTGCCTGGAAGTTGGCGATGAACCGCTCGTGCATCTCGCTCCAGGTGGAGATCGATCCCGCGGGCAGGTTCAGGAGCCACGAGCGCGCGCCGTCTTTGAGAGCCATGGGGAACCAGTTCGCCATGATCTTCTTGTTACCGCCGGACGCTTCGATGCTCAGCTCATAGAGCTGTAGGAACTCCATAGGGTACCGTTGTAGTGTGGAGGCAGGTCGGGCTTGAACTTCCCAGGCTAGTTGACATTGCGCAGCTCGGGGGCGAGGGCCTTGCAGCCTGCTGCTGACACCGGAGCTTGTCGGGAAGGCGGAGCTTGGTTTTGGTCCTCGTACACCACTACGGCGGGGGGCGTACGGTCTCGACGTGGTGGTGGAGGGAGCGCTGGCGCTCCTCCGCGGGGCCACTGGATCTCTTGGCAGCTCCCTTGTTCGTGCACCAGCGCCGCGCGTGGGTGATCATGCCGCGGGGCCATGTGCCTTGGATCTTGAACGATGCATTGACGCGGAGTTAGCAGAGGAGCTTCATGGGCAACTTCGCCGCATGGGGAGGCGGACGAGGTAGCGAGAGGGACAGTGTAATGCCCAGGATGCGACTATATCTCCTATGTGTCGTGGCACGACTTAGAGACATAAGCGCATTCTGGAATGATCTCAAGTGTGGTATCTTTGCACATCTCATGTAAAAGTTCAGGAATGAAAGAGGAAAAAATAGTTGGCTTACACTCACCACGTCACACAATGAATACAATAGCATACATTCATCCAAATAACACAGGGTCCAACTACGGACGAAATCCAAACTAGAAAAGATACCACAAATCACAAGGTCTGATCGCCCCTAGTAGGAACCACTACTGATCGTCGGGATACGATACATAGTAACGACCACGCTCTTTATCGAACTCCCATTGAAGTTCTGATCCATCTCCTGCATCGTACTCGACTGTACCTGCATCTAGTGTGTGTTGTAATCTGTGAGCCACAAGGACTCAGCAATCCCATTCCCGGGTATCAAAACTAACAAAGCCTTTAGGTGTGGAGAGGTAGTAAAGTGGTTGCAGCAAGCACTAAGAAACTAGCTTACGAATTCAGAGCGAGAACTGAATATGTGCCAACGGCCGCCAAGTTGATCAAGAAGTGATCCTAGCTACTCATGGTCATGCATAACCCCACCGTGTTCACTTCCCGAAGCCCTTCGGAAAGAGACCATCTTGGTTACTCACGCAGGTAGTGTATTCTTAAGGATATGGTGTCAAGTTATCTACAACCGGATATTAACAAATTCCCATCTGCCACATAACTGCGGGCATGACTTTAGTAAGTTCAAAACCCTGCAGGGGTGTCCCAACTTAGCCCATCACAAGCTCACGATCTGCGGAGGCGAAACTCCAAAGTGGGAAGACCCGAGTATTCTCGGAATCCCATGCTCAAGATATTTCGACAAAGGTAAAACTAATCTAGCAAGACCTCCCGGTGTGCCAACACCCTGATAGTAGCCGCGCGTATCTCGTCTTAGGCCACGACCGGATGAGCTAAGCTTACGTATCGCTGAAGTCCCAAGTTGCCAAGGGAGTGACGCAAGGTGCTCTACTTTGGACCAACACTCATGAGGACCACTGGCCCGGGGGTGGATTAAGAACTCGGGTTTATAACTCCCTATGCAAGTTTTAGTTGTTAAGAAAATGTAGTACCAATGTTGGGTCTTGCTGGAAAAGCTTTAAGCAGAGCGAATTATCAAGGGGGGCCCATAAACCCCAACCTTGTTAGGAACGCAAAATCAAGGAACATAACACCGGTTTATCGGGTCCTAAGGTGGCTTGAGTGGAACAAAACACCAAGCAGAAGGCCAAGCCTTCCACCCATTACCAATATATATGTGCATTAAGTTAATAATATATATATTGTGTTATCCCAATAGACAAGTCCGAACATGGAGCAATCTTCAAAGTTCACCTGCAACTAACAACGCTATAAGAGGGGCCGAGCAAAAGCGTACTTAGCCAATCAATGGTTTGCTAGGAAGGAGGTTAGAGTGTTTCATGGCAACAATAGGAGGCTGACAAACAGGATTAGGCATCGAGGCATAGCTAAAGAGTGAGACAACTAGCATAGGCAAAGATAGAAGTGTTATCGGGGAACGGTCATCTTGCCTGGTAAGTCCTTGGTGGGATGGTAAGACGGCTCCTCAAACTCAGTCTCGACAAGATCCTCGAACTCAGTATCGGCTCCCGGCTCTACCCAACACAAGAGCACAACAATAGTATAAGATCAATCACGGTGCAATGCACAATCGACATGATGCAAGACATGACATGTGATGCAAGTATGATGTGCGTGTGCATGAGGATGCTCTCGAGCCTAGGGAGAAGATGATGGAAAAGGCTTCATCTTGGGTAACCAAGCAAGCCACTGGATAGATTGGAAGATTTCGGTCGAAATCGATATAAGGATCATGGAAAACGGATGCACGGTTTGCAAATGACAAGCAAAACAAGATGCAATGCAAAACTGTAGTTAACAGCAACATGGCATCTTTGGAGCAAGATATCTATATGCTACAGCACCCAAACAAGCAAGCAAAAGACATGGCCATAACATATATAACATGATCTTCAAGTAAAACCACATGGGTACTTCTACAACATACTAGAACATGTCACAAACAGCATGGCAAAAGTGCAAAAGTTTAACCAGACTTAGTGAAAACTGGGCATGGCAGTAACAACGACAAGTAGGCATGTTTGCAAGCTTGTGCATCTCTTCTCAAAGCATAGCATGGCATGTGAATATAACCAACAGCAAGAAGACATATTTGTGGAGATACTCATGGCAAGAACATGGTCATAGGATGCATAGAACACTAGCTATTCACATGACAAAACTGAACTTGTAGATAACATGCTGACAGAAACATTTTATAGCAACTTGAGAGCATGAAAACAATAAGCTACAACAACTCATCATGGCAAAGAAGAGCATGGATAGCTAGAGCGTAACATATACATCAATGAACACCCACTGGACAACTCTAACCATGCATGATAACGACGATGGCATCATGGAAACATGGCATAAAAATTAACATATTCAGCCTTAGCAGAAACTTAACATCACGATGACATGTTAACAAGCTTGTTGCACTCATCTCAAGACATATCATGGCATGAAAATAAAATCATCATGTAGAGAACATTCCAATGAGCAACACTCATGTTGACACCTAGCTCATATGACACATGGATTAATATACACGAACAAGACAAAACATCATCTCATAACAATTTCAGAAACTTATCAGCCACATGCATTTTGCAACAGGGCTAAACATGGCATAATGCAACCAAACATATGCAAAAGCATCCATCTTGAAGAGCATCACAAGACGAACATTTGGACATATCATACACTCGAGTTGGACAAACATGCACCAAATTGTGACCTCACGAACATGCCAAGAAATTGTTAACAGACAACTAGTGTTGAAACAGTAACATCACAAAGAAGTCTTGCAATGAAGATTACGACATCTAGATGAACCCTAATATGCATCAAACCGATGCTAACATGTAGAGCACTTCGATACGAACATTTCGATATATCGTATGCGCAAAACGGATCACCGAGCACAAAGTTACCACATGATGAAGAGGGCATGAAATTTAAACAGATCCGGGACTTAGTGAAATTTCACCTCGCGAAAAATCAACTCGGGATGGATCGGAGCAGGACGGAGGGATCCGGGCATGGGGTGGAGTGTTTGGTTCACGGGGGTGGAGGATCTGATCCACCCCCGGATCCGGATCTGGATCGGGCCGGCGGTTGCCGGAGGCTCGCCGGAGCAGCGGCGATGGCGGGGTCCGACGAGGCGAGGCCGGCGGCGGCGGGGCACGCCGGCGGGAGGAGATGGCGGCCGCGACGTGGAGATGGCCTGCGGGTGCGGCGTCTGGCAGGAGGAGGCGGCGGCGTGGCGGCGGAGGTAGCCAGCGGCGGGGCAGAGAGGCCAGCGGTGCGGGGCACGCGGGGCGGCGGCCTCGGGCCGGGCAGGCCACTCGCGGACCTCACGGGTCCGGCGACGCGGGGATGTGGGCGCGACGGCGGAGCCACTAGCGGGCTGCCACGTGGCGGCGGACGCGTCAGGTGCCGGCGGACGTGTCCGGCGCACGGAGGAGCTGTGGGAGGCGCGGAAATCGAGGAATGGCTATGTTTTCTCCAGATTTGGATGAGGTGGTCGTTTTTATAGATAGAGGGAGCTAGGAGAGTCCAAATGAGGTGCGGTTTTCGCCCACACGATCACGATCCAACGACCGGGAGGATGGAGGTGGTTGTGCTGGGCTAGTGGGATGTTGTGGAGGGTGTTGGGCCAAAAGAGATAGGGGTTTTTAGCCCACGTGGTTAACCGTTGGAGTACCAAACGACCTCCAAACGAGAAGAAACTTGATGGGTGGTCTACCGATGATATACCAAGACCACTCGACAACTCTCGGCCCATTCTGAAGATGTTTTTAACCCACTCACGAAACAAAGGATTGAGAGGTGCGACGGGCACGTGTGTGAGTGTCGGAACTCGAAACGGACAACGGAGAGAATGGAGACGATGCAACTACACACGGATGCAAGTGAGACTATGCCAATGCAATGCACATAATGAAAATGACATGGTGACATGCAACACACGCACAAGGGAAAAACGAAGAAACCCGAAATGAAGGAAGAGCCCAGTATGGAATTGATTAAGTCAATGATGCATATATTGCCATAAATGGAATTGTTACATCAGGGGCATTACAAACTCTCCTCCACTACAAAAAGATCTCCTCCCGAGATCTAGGACTGAAAGAAAGCGGGATACTCGGAACGGAGATGATCTTCTCGTTCCCATTTAGCTTCTCGGTCGGTATGGTGTGACCACTTCATTTTCAAGAATTTAATGGACTTGTTGCGGGTCATGCGCTCCGTTTCTTCAAGGATAGCAACAGGGTGCTCACGATAAGACAAGTCTTGCTGAAGATCAATCTCTTCGAAACGAATGGTGCGTTCAGGCGTCTTGAAGCACTTGCGGAGTTGTGACACGTGAAACACATCGTGGACATTTGCAAAGTTGGAGGGAAGCTCGAGTTTGTAGGCTAGATCGCCTCTCTTGCCAAGTTTCTTGAAAGGACGCACGTATCTTGGAGCAAGCTTGCCCTTGATACTGAACCTCTGTGATGCGGGGTCATCCCGTTCTAGGCAGATCTTTCACGAAAAGGAGGGATCCCATGGATGAACACGAGGTACACTAGGGAAAGACACAAGAGGGACAAGAAGAAAACACTCAAATCAACACGTTTAGGTCACACAAATGCTAGATCAGGGTACACAAAGTGCGATGCATGATACACGATCAACTAAGGACGATACAAGTGGCGGTAGTCATCTCCGTGAGGAGGTCCTGATGTTCTTCTCCGTGAAGGAGGTGTTGAATCCGGTGGATCTTCTCCGAGGAGGCCGTGGCCTCGTAGGAGAGGAACCACTAAGATCTATGATGAGCTATCCAAAAGCTGCCTCGGAAGGAGGAAGTCAACGAGTATATATTACATGGGGGTGATGCCATCGGGTCGGACGTCCGCTGGGTCACCGGACATCCGGTGGCTCGGGATGGACCGGATGCAAGACATGACATGGGATGCAAGTATGATGTGCGTGTGCATGAGGATGCTCTCGAGCCTAAAAAGAAGATGATGGAAAAGGCTTCATCTTGGGTAACCAAGCAAGCCACTGGATAGATTGGAAGATTTCAGTCGAAATCGATATAAGGATCATGGAAAACGGATGCACGGTTTGCAAATGACAAGCAAAACAAGATGCAATGCAAAACTGCAGTTAACATCAACATGGCATCTTTGGAGGATGATATAATTATGCTACAACACCCAAACAAGCAAGCAAAAGACATTTCCATAACACATATAACAAGCTCTTCAAGTAAAACCACATGGCTACTTCTACAACATACTAGAACATGTCACAAACAGCATGGCAAAAGTGCAAAAGTTTAACCAACCTTAGTGAAAACTTGGCATGGTAGTAACAATGACAAGTAGGCATGTTTGCAAGCTTGTGCAACTCATCTCAAAGCATAGCATGGCATGTGAATATAACCAACAGCAAGAAGACATATTTTTGAAGCTACACATGGCAAGAACATGGTCATATGATGCATAGAACACTAGCTATTCACATGACAAAACTGAACTTGTAGATCACATGCTGACAGAAACATTTTATAGCAACTTGAGAACATGAAAACAATAAGCTACAACAACTCATCATGGCAAACAAGAGAATGGATAGCTAGAGCATAACATATACATCAATGAACACCCACTGGACAACTCTAACCATGCACGACAACGACGGTGGCATCATGGAAACATGGCATAAAAATTAACATATTCAGCCTTAGCAGAAACTTAACATCACGATGGCATGTTAACAAGCTTGTTGCACTCATCTCAAGACATATCATGGCATGCAAATAAATCATCATGTAGAGAACATTCCAATGAGCAAAACTCATGTTGACACCTAGCTCATATGACACACGGATTAATATACACGAACAAGACAAATCATCATCTCATAACAATTTCAGAAACTTATCAGCCACATGCATTTTGCAACAAGGCTAAACATGGCATAATGCAACCTAACATGTATGCAAAAGCATCCATCTTGTAGAGCATCACAAGACGAACATTTGGACATATCATACACTCCAGTTGGACCAACATGCACCAAATTGTGACCTCACGAACCTTCCAACAAATTGATAACAAACTACTAGTGCTAAAACAGTAACATCTTGAAGTAGTCGTGCAACGAATATTAAGACATCTAGATGATCCCTAACATGCATGAAACTGATGCTAACATCTAGATCACTTCGATGGGAACATTTCGATATATCATATGCGCAAAACGGAGCACCGAGCACAAAGTTACCACATGATGAAGAGGGCAGGAAATTTAAACAGATCCAGGCATGGGGTGGACTGTTTGGTTCACGGGGGTGGTGGATCTGATCCACCCCCGGATCCGGATCTGGATCGGGCCGGCGGCGGTCGGAGGCTCGCCGGAGGAGCGGTGGCGGCGGGGTCCGACGAGGCGAGGCCGACGACGCGACGGTGCTTGGCGGCGAGGGCAGTCAACGACCCAACGGCGGGGCGCGCCAGCGGGAGGAGGCGGCGGCCGGGGCGTGGAGATGGTCGGCGGGCGCGGCGTCCGGTGAGAGGAGGCGGCGGCATGGCTGCGGAGGTAGCCGGCGGCGGGGCGGAGAGGCCGGCCGTGCGGGGCACCCGGGGCGGCGGCCTCGGGCCGGACGGGCCCCTCCGGGCCTTGCGGGGATGTGGGAGCGGCGGCGGAGCCACTAGCGGGCTGCCACGTGGCGGCGGACGCGTCTGGCGCCGACGGACGTGTCCGGTGCGCGGAGGAGCTGTGGGAGGCGTGGTAATCGAGGAATGGCTAGGTTTTCTCCAGATTTGGACGAGGTGGACGTTCTTATAGATAGAGGGAGCTAGGAGAGTCCAAATGAGGTGCGGTTTTCGCCCACACGATCATGATCCAACGACCGAGAGGATGGAGGTGGTTGTGCTGGGCTAGTGGGCTGTTGTGGAGTGGTGTTGGGCCAATAGAGATAGGTTTTGTTTTGCCCACGTGGTTAACCGTTGGAGTACCAAACGATCTCCAAACAAGACGAAACTTGACGGGTGGTCTACCGGTGATATACCAAGACCACTCGAAAACTCTTGGCCCATTCCGAGGATGTTTTTAACCCACTCACGAAATAAAGGCTTGAGAGGTGCGACGGGCACGTGTGTGATTGTCGGAACTCGAAATGGACAACGGAGAAAACGAAGACAATGCAACTACACACGGATGCAAGTGAGACTATGCTAATGCAATGCACATAATGAAAATGACATGGTGACATGCAACACACGCACAAGGCAAAAACGAAGAAACCCGAAATGAAGGAAGAGCCTAGAATGGAATTGATTAAGTCAACGATGCAGATATTGCCATAAATAGAATTGTTACATCTGGGGCATTACAGACAGCACTGGAGAGCCCCCAGCGGCGCTGACGAGCTCGGTGATGCGGTCGAGCCATTCTTCATAGAAGTCATTGATGGGGCAGTAGCGCAGGAGCTCACGTGCCATGAGCAACGTAGCCTGCGCGTCTGCGGGTCCGCGACAAGCATGGGACGACGAGGCCGCCGGGGTCAGTGACAGGGTTGCGGTGCATCCGTTTCGCCGCATGGAGGGATGCAGGGACGAGGCCTGCTGCTCGTGCCGCGTCGGGCCAGTGGCGGCATTGGCAGTAGGTGATGGAGAACGGTGGGGCGATCTGCCGACAGGAGCTGTCTGAGCGACGCAGGCGGCAAGGGCAGCCCGCCGCTCAGCACGGGCTCTGCGAGCGTCGGCCATGGAACCGATGGGACGATGGAGCGCGGATCGACGGTAGGGAAGTTTCGGCACACCCCTACCTGGCACGCCAAATGTCGGATCTTGGGTTCCGGCAAAACCCTTGTGGTTCAAACACTAGGGTGCGCATGAAGATCTCTCCTTCTTCCCTAGCTCGTCTACTCGCCGATTCTGAGGCCTAGCTCGCCAGAGCCGAAGAACAAGGGACACAAAGGTTTATACTGGTTCGGGCCACTATCGTGGTGTAACACCCTAATCTAGTGTGGTGTGGTGGATTGCTTTATAGGCTGGGGAAGAACTAGTGCCAGGGAGGAATGGCCTCCTGAGGAGAGTTGTTCTTGTGCTCGGATGAGCTTGCTGTGTGTATGATTGGCTCTTCATCAGATGCCCTCTAGGTTAGGCCAGCTCAAGATGAGATGATCCCTGTATGGTGGTGGCTAGTCCTATTTATAGAGGCCCGGGTCCTCTTCGCAAATATTGAGCGGGAAGGGATACCACAACGGCAAATTAGAAGGGGGACATCTAGTACAAGCTATCCTGACAAAAGGTGGTCTTCGCCTACCAAAGGCTCTGGTGGTGACGCCGTCGTGGGCTCCGTGATGACCTCCACTCTACCATCCTTCTTGGTCTTGGTCTTGTTGCACCGATATGGAAACCTTTGTCTGACACCTCAGGACTCCTCGCCTGCGCCTGCCCCTTTAGCACCAAAGAGGAAACTGGCACCCTGCGCCCGCTGGTGCCCGCCTGGCCTTGGTCGTCATGGCTCACATCACGAGGACCTCGCGAGGTATCCCTTGCCTTGATGTCTCCGCTCCTCGGGAGCCAGCCTAACAAGGCCGCCCTAGGGGAGGTCTTGTGTCATCCACCTTGCGAGGCTTGGCCTCTCGCGAGGGTCTTGAGTAATCGCTGACGAGGTTGGGTCGTACCAGGCCGCTGGACGAGCCACGCCCCGGGCCGCAGGCAGGCAAGTCTGGGTACCCCCGTTCCCAGAATGCCGACAAGGGTGCTTATGTTTTTTTGGCATTTGAAACATGTACTTTTGTGCTTCGGACAAACGTGTAGCTTTCTGACTTCATTTGCTATTTGTCAGCTCATTTACTAATTTTTAGAGCTAAATGACTCTGAAATTGAAAAGCACTACAAATGAACTCTGAAAAGGTTGAAAGTTGGCATGGTATCATAATTTCACGCACATTGCATGTGCTAAAAAGTTGAGAGGGTTACGGCAAAAACTTGATGCACTTTCCATACAAAATGGACAATCTCTTTCGAACTATCAGGGTTTCGGACGAAAACTCATCTGTTACAAAGGCATTTCTTTTTTCTAAACTTATTACAACTCCAGAATTTTCGTGCATTCAGTTGTGACGACCGAAGACCGACGTCCCAGAAGATTCCAGATGTTCCGAGGTTTCGCCGTGTGTTTCATTTGTGCTTGCTTTATTTATTTTGCATTGCATCATGTCATCATGCCATCATGTCTTTAATCTTTGCATCTCAACTAAATAAACAGTATGGATCCCCGATCCATTTAAATCGGGGGAAGAGTGACTTCTCTTTATAACATATCCTCCTAATATTATTAGGGAGATATATTAAATTATTCCATTTGTTGGAAGTAACCATAACACACTTGCATATTTTACCCATGCCTTCCCTTTCTCAATTCTGGCCTCAACCTTTGCCCATGAATCTTATTGGCTGAGTTAAGCCACATCCTCAAATTCCACCCCTTTTGGATTCCATCAAAAGGGTTTTCGTGAATTCAAATAGTTTGACTTTTTTTCAAACTTGTCTGGATCTTCTTTTCCAAAAAGTCTTCCGTTGATTTTATTTAATTTCCTTACATTTTTGTGAGTCCAGGGAATTTTACCCTATGCCCAATTCTTTCCCTAACCTTTGCTCTTCTCTCTTTTTCTCCTTCCTTTTTTTCTGTAAAATAAAGAGAAAGGGAGAGGAACCAGCCCAGCGGCCCAACCTCTGCTAGCCGGCGGCCCACCTAAGCAGCCAGGCCCAACCGACTCCTCCTAACCCTAGCCTCCCTCCGCTCGATCTCTCTGCCCCCATCGCTCCCTCACGTTTCCCTCGCGCCACCCCTTTTCCTCTGCGTCCACCCCCATGGCGCTGCTCCCCGCTGACTCTCTTCCGATCCCCTCGTTCCCCATCTCACTCGATCCTCCACCGCCGCACGCGCCTCAGGCCCTTGCTCAGGCTCCGTGGGTCGCCTCCCCACCACCACCACCTGGCGCCCCGCCTCGGTAGTTTCCGCCGCCCGACTCATTTTATCGTAGGCGCGCCGCCCCACCATGGCCCCGCAGCTCGTCGCCGGCCTCCCGTGCGTCGCCTCGCCGCGCCTCCTATCCCGGCAGACCCGGCCACCCTGCCGCCCAGCGCCTCGGGCCCTGCTCCGGTCACTACCCGCGTCGTAAACCGCCGCCGCGTCGGCCACTTCCTGCGCCGGCCTCAAGCACGTCGTCGTTGCGCCATGGCGCCAGCCTGCTCCGCCCCTCCGGCCTCCCCGCAGTCCAGCCATGCCCCGCCTGCCGGACCTCCTTCCTCTGCCCCGCGACGATCTCCATCAGCATTATCGTCGCAACCCCGCGAGCTGCCGTCGCTGCTGCCGTTCCCTGTCATGGACCTCGGCCTCCTCTACCCTGAGGGCCCGAGCTTCTCCAGCTCCACTACGTCCGTCGAGCTCCCTGCCGCGCTGGAGTTCCGCCACTTCCCTCGCCTTTGACGACCGCCCTGCTCGTTCCCGAGCCCTTGGCCTTGCTTGGTTCTGGATGCGTCAAGACCGCCTAGATTTTTGCCAAGTTCCACTACAACCCGTGCACATCTCCGGAATCAGCAAGTGCCACGACGCATGTAGAACCATGAATGAACACGCGAAGTTCCACTACCATCGCAAGAACCGAGTCCGGCAAGTCCGAAGACCCCAAGTACCTCTACCATCGACCGTGGATGTCAAGTTCCTCACCGTGTACGTCTACGGATCGTGTACCTCTACGTCAACGACGACCCCGACGCCTCGTGTACGACTACGAACGGAACGACTACTTCCCTCTACGAACGTGTACCACGACCCGCGAGTACCAATACTTCCCCTACGACCTCGAACCACCCCGAAACGAACGTTCCGAAGGTATAACCCCGAGACGATGACCCGTGGAATGCATGTGTTGTATGAGATGTTTTCCCTTGTGTGCACCGTGCCCGATTCGTCTTTTGTTATGCTCCTCGGTTGCCTCGTCGCCGACCCGTGGGAACCCGGTGACGGGATCAGCCCGCCTTTCATCTTGTTCGACTCGCTCACGCCACCTTTCTTTTGCACCGGACTCTCGACGAGTTACCGGAACTGATATGTTGCGTGGCATCATTTTCGGATTGGCCGCCGTGGCCCCTTTCTTTCCACCACGGTGACAAATACTTCATATCTCTTCATGTTCACTTTTAATAAAAATTGCATAAAACTTGATCATGTCATCCGCATCATGTTAACAACATTAAAATGTGTGAATTGTTGGTTGCTTAAAATTGCTAAACATGCACATGGGGATTTTCCGGAATTGTTGTTTGTTGTTCCGGCCTCATTTAAGCTTGTCTAAATAGTTAGTTTACTTTTGCTTCACCCCTTGCATCATACTTTCATTGAGCATATTGTCATGTTTCTTGTGCTGTTTTTCTGTGCTTCCTACCTTGCCATGTTTTCCTTCCTGTATAGACTTGTCATGCATCATACCTTGCCATGTATTGCATCATATAGGCTTGTGTTATTTTTCTGTGCTTCCTACCTTGCCATGTTTTGCTTCCTGTATAGACTTGTGGTGCATCCTATATAGAACTGTCATGCATCATACTTGGATGTGCATCGTATGCCATGTTTATGCTTGTGTGTTTACCCTATTGCTTGCTTCTTCTCGTTAGTGCGTGTTCCGTTGCGATCGTGAGGATTCGTTCGACTTCTCGTGGTTCTTCTTCTAGGCTTCTTCTTCGTCTTCTTCATGGATCCGTTCTTCTTCCTTGCGGGATCTCAGGCAAGATGACCATACCCTTGGATACCTTTACTATCATTGCCTTTGCTTAGATGTCTCGATGCTATCGTTACATGTCGCGCTACCCATCTTATTGTCAGCCCCTCTCCTTGTTGCCATGAAACCTCTAACCTTTGACACCTTCCTAGCAAAAACCATTGTTTGGCTTGTTACCTGCTTGCTCAGCCCCTCTTATAGCGTTGTTAGTTGCCGATGAAGATGAAGATCGTTCCAGGTGGGAACTTGTTGTTGGAATATCACAATATCATTTATTATTATTAACACACCTATATACTGGGCATGGGTGGAAGGCTTGGCCTTCTGCTCGGTGTTTTTTTCCACTCATGCCACCTTAGGCGCCGATAAACCGGCATTATGTTCCTTGATTTTGCGTTCCTTACACGATGGGTATATGGGGACCCCTTGACAGTTCGTCTTTGAATAAAACTCCTCCAGCAAGGCCCAACATTGGTTTTAATTTGCCTCATAATAACAACTTAATTAAATAATTAATTGCATAGGGGGTCGCGTCCCCGGGGATTCTTTCTACATAGCAGGGGGGCCAGTGCTGATGGTGTTGGTCCCAAACGGGGGTCCTGCAGGGCCGCCTTGGGGAAACCCGAGGTATCTGGTATAACCTGTAGCATCACCCATCCGGACGTGGCCTGAGACGAGATACGCGTGGCTACTATCAGAGTGTCGGCACGCCGGGAGGTCTTGCTGGACTTGTGTTACCATTGTCGAAATGTCTTGTGCACCGGGATGCCGAGCCTGATCGGATTTTCCCTAAGATAAGGGGTTATGATATTATATTTATCACTTCAGCTAATCGTGAGAGCTTGTGATGGGCTAAGTTGGGACACCCCTGCAGGGTTATGATCTTTCGAAAGCCGTGCCCGCGGTTATGTGGCAGATTGGAATTTGTTAATGTCCGGTTGTAGAAAACTTGACAGAGGATCCGAAGTAAAACACACAACTGTGTGAGTAACCGTGACTGTCTCTTTTCACTTTGAGAAGAGAACACGGTGGGGTTATGTTTGACTCGTAGGTAGTTCAGGATCTTTAGCGATCACTACTAGTTTGCGACCGTTTGCGTAGATGCTCATCTTATTCTTGTAATCGTAAGCTAGCCACCATATAATGCTTAGCCGCTACTGCAACCTCACCATTACCCTTCTCCATACCCATAAAGCTTTGCTAGTCTTGATACCCATGGTTATGGGATTGCTGAGTCCTCGTGGCTCAGAGATACTACAACACCAGATGCAGGTTCAGCCGAGAATGATGCAGGAGCTGGTTCAAGTACTTCACTAGGAGCTCGATGAAGAGCATGGCCGTATGTTTGTGACGTGTTTCGACGATCAGTAGTGGTTTCTACTAGGGGCGATTCGGACCTGTGGCTTTATGTTATTGGTATCTTTCTTTTGGATCTTCACCCGTAGTCGGGTTGTGATGTTATTTGGATGATGTTTTGCTTATGTAATGTATTGTGTGACGTGGCGAGTGTAAGCCAACTATCCTTTTGCAATTTCATCCCTATTTTTACATGAGTCATGCAAAGATATCGAACTTTAGATCATTCCAGAATGGGCTTATACCTTTAAGTCGTGCCTCGACACGTAGGAGGTATAGTCCCATCTTGGGCATTACAAGTTGGTATTCAGAGCCTTCTCCGACCTAGGAGCCCCCACCGATTGATCGAATTGTTGACGGTTGAGTCTAGGCACACACTTGAAAATGTTTTGAGTCCTGTATATATATCGGAGAGTAGGATTTCTTCTGCTCCTCATCTCTTTTCACTCTGGTGAGGACTCCTGACGGTTACTTTTATCTCTTCTACTCTCAAAATTTCACAAATTTTTTTAGGATCACGCGAGTATTGTTTGGATTGTTCCGATGTCTTTGTGACGAGAGCATTGTTCTCGATGCCTCCTGTCATTTAGGGGTTGTGGCAGTGTTCCGAGGTGTTGTCGTCACAAATATATCGTGGCAGTTCTGGAATACTTAACACGGCCGACATCGAAAACTCTCCTATGCGGTTAGTGGCAAGATAACCCCGACATCACCCAGTACTGGGGAGGTAGTTCGGGAGTATTGCCATAGCTTGTATAGCAGATGCGTTTCGAAGGTCCGAGGTAAACGGTTTCCGAAAATAACTGGTTATGTGTTGAAGGATGGATACAGCTGGATGTAGGATTAGAGTTGAGTGCGCGATGCTTCCCCTGTATCCCCAACACCTGATTGCATAACTGGAAACTTTCGGAAATTAATAGGTGGGTTCATCTAGTAGCTCGTAGGCATTCTTCCAACGAATGCATGATATGGAGTTCGGGGTTCTACATTGAGTGAAGTAGTTTTATGGGCGTTGTTCCGATCGGGAGTTGCATCTTAAAGGGTCCTTTGCTATGCTGATCCGGGGATTGCAAAACCCTTTCGTAACACGTTCCATGAGCTTTCAGCACGAATATGTGGAACGAAGCTTCTATCTTGTATTTGTTCTATCTGCTCCTTCTTGTTTTTAATTACCTTTTGTCCTCCCAAGTGGCTTCTCGACAAGTTGATGTACCTACGGAATTCATTCGTTCAATTCTCTGTTCAGATGATATTGTGAAGATCATGTTGCAACATATCTATCCATTGTTTTTGTTTTGATTCTGGTATTCGAGTTGCTTCTATGTCAAATGTTGATTCCATACCTTCCTAAGCGGTGTTCTCATATTTCTATGGGAGTGCTAATTCTTCTTGACCACCGAGATCTTCATGTTAACCCTTTTCAACCTGTGTGCCTTCTCTTCAAGTTATTCCATACGGACGCCGTTGAGAAATCCGACGATTTGTCTGTTTCATTCATCCCAAGTTGCCTTTGTTTCCCCGCCCTCCCTCCCTTCTTCTTCTCGGAGCCAGAAATCTCAAATCAAGTATCCATTTTATTCATGTGAGGTTTCTTCATTCATTTCCTTCAATGTTCTTATTCGGTGAATTATCGTGAAAATGCTCAAGAGTTTCAAGTTCATCATTCTTAATTCTAATATTCTTCTCCGGTGGACTAAATCCAAGCTTCCGTATTGATCATATCCGTGCCTCTTCTTTCACATGTTTTCCAATGTGGGAATTTCTTATCCAAAGGCTCTCTTATTTCTTCACATCTCTTTATTCATATCCGGAGTGTTGAAGATATCTCAGAAGATTCATGTTTCCATTCTTAATCCATTCAAGCTATTTTGAGGATTGTTATCTTACTCAAGCCATTTAATTCAACCGGTGTAATATCTCTTAAGCAATCTTTTCCAACGGTGATTTCTTTAGTGGGCCCTAACCCACAGGTCTTTTTCCAGTATCTTACCTGACTCTTCTTTTTCCGGAGAATTCTTTTCAAAGCGTGACATAAGAATGATTCCCATCAGTCACATGCCTTCTCAAAGACCGCTTTCAAATTCCTTTCAACTTCAGGTCAACCTTCCTCTTTTATTCTTCCACAACATTTCATGAATTCTTTCCATTGTGATCCTTCGAAGGCCATCATTTCAGAAGATTTCTTCGTTCTCAGTTTTCAACTTTGTCCTCCAAATATTTTCATTGATGCCTCTTCGTTCGTCTCCATATTCTTACGGTGGTTCGTTCAAGATTACTCTTTCGTTGTTATTGTATTAATTCATTTGCTCTTTTCATAATCCTACCGGTGACTCGTTCAAGATTATTCTCAAGTTTGGCTATATCTCTCTCCAATCCTTTTCAAGAAGAATAAGTAGTAGGCCAAATCCGTTGCTTGTCATCAATTTATTTTGATGAAGGATAAGCATACAGTAAATCTTATTCTTATTTCCTCGAAGTGATTAATCTCTTTTTCCGGAGCTTGTTCATCATATCATATCCTTGGTTCAAAGTTGTTCGTCTTGTTTCCCGGTGTTCTAAGCTCTCTCAATAATCTTGTCACAAAGCTGCATCAAATTCACCGCAGGCCTTGAATCTTATTCTTTTCATCTTTCACTTCTCATGCTTTCATTACCGGAGTTCTACATGGTGGTTCATCATGATTTAAATCATCCTCGAAGTCTTCATCAAGATTCTTGTTGGAGCTCAAGAATTTTTCATCATGCATTCCGAAGTGCAATTCTTGCTCCCTTATCTTTTGAGGTGGTGTTATGTCATTCTTGACAATTTTTCCCTTCATGTTTCATGATTCACAAGTGGTCAGGAATGAGATATTTAAAACCATAATTTTCCTTGTTCAGGAGATTCTTTCAACCCTTCAATTATTCGTTGGGGTTATCTTGGGTCGTACCTCACCTAAAAGCTTTCCGTAAGGATTGTTGCTTATTATGGTGCTTATAAATGACCCAAGTTCTTCATTTATCCTCTCGGTGAAAGTTTTTCGTCTCCTTGTTGATTTCCATCCAATCAAATGTTTTCGTTAGGGCTGGTTTTCACCTCTTAATTTTGAGATGTTTTCCAAAAGCCCACATCAAGCTTATTCGTTTTCGTTGTTGATTTCCATCAACTCTATTCAATCCATCGTTGTAAGGATGCTCTTTCAAACTCATTCGTGGGAGCAGTTGTCATTTTCTTCTCCGTTCTTTCTTTCCAACGATCTAGCATCTATTCTTTCATTCCGGAGGCATTGTAATATTGCTCTCTTCGTCCCATCATCTTGTCATATCAACATCATATTCTTCCCTTGCTTGTCTATTTAACAGGAGTGTCGTGACCTCCATTCTAATTCTCTCATCTTATCAAGTTTTGCCTATCTTTACAACCGGAGTGCTATCTGAAATCTTTCTTACCCCTTGTGCCATTCTTTTAATTGTTTCAGAGGCAGTGTGTTGTTGATTTCATCCAGTATCATTCCATCTTCTCAAGCTCATGTTATTTCATTCCATTTTCAGTCGAAGTGCTGTCCAAATTATGTCATTCTTATTCCTTGGCTATACCATTGCAGTTTCTTATTCTTTTGGTTCGTAAGCTCTTGTTTCATGTCTTCCAACATACAAGGTTCTCATTATGTTCCTTGTTCCTCCTGTTTACCGGAGTGCTCTTAACTTCGTTCATCTCTGTTGTATTCTTTCTTTCAAGATTGTTCAACCTCTCAAGGTTCTTTGGTTTCACTCGTTTGTCAAAGAAGCAACTTTCTTTTACCTCTTCCTCTTCCGTTTTTATTCGGGGCCATCTCCAGGATCTCGGGTCGAGATCCTCTGTTAGTGTGGGAGAGTTGTGACGCCCGAAGACCGACGTCCCAGAAGATTCCAGATGTTCCGGGGTTTCGCCGTGTGTTTCATTTGTGCTTGCTTTATTTATTTTGCATTGCATCATGTCATCATGCCATCATGTCTTTAATCTTTGCATCTCAACTAAATAAACCGTATGGATCCCCGATCCATTTAAATCGAGGGAAGAGTGACTTCTCTTTATAACATATCCTCCTAATATTATTAGGGAGCTATATTAAATTATTCCATTTGTTGGAAGTAACCATAACACACTTGCATATTTTCCCCATGCCTTCCCTTTCTCAATTCTGGCCTCAACCTTTGCCCATGAATCTTACTGGCTGAGTTAAGCCACATCCTCAAATTCCACCCCTTTTGGATTCCATCAAAAGGGTTTTCGTGAATTCAAATAGTTTGACTTTTGTTCAAACTTGTCTGGATCTTATTTTCCCAAAAGTCTTCCGTTGATTTTATTTAATTTCCTTACATTTTTGTGAGTCCAGGGAATTTTACCCTATGCCCAATTCTTTCCCTAACCTTTGCTTTTCTCTCTTTTTCTCCTTCCTTTTTTTCTGTAAAATAATGAGAAAGGGAGAGGAACCAGCCCAGCGGCCCAACCTCTCCTAGCCGGCGGCCCACCTAAGCCGCCAGGCCCAACCGACTCCTCCTACCCTAGCCTCCCTCCGCTCGATCTCTCTGCCCCCATCGCTCCCTAACGTTTCCCTCGCGCCGCCCCTTTTCCTCTGCGTCCGCCCCCATGGTGCTGCTCCCCGCTGACTCTCTTCCGATCCTCTTGTTCCCCATCTCACTCGATCCTCCACAGCCGCACGCGCCTCAGGCCCTCGCTCAGGCTCCGTGGGTCGCCTCCCCACCACCACCTGGCGCCCCGCGTCGGTAGTTTCCGTCGCCCGAATCATTTTGTCGTAGGCGCGCTGCCCCACCATGGCCCCGCAGCTCGTCGCCGGCCTCCCGTGCGTCGCCTCGCCGCGCCTCCTATCCCGGTAGACCCGGCCACCCTGCCGCCCAGCGCCTCGGGCCCTGCTCCGGTCGCTGCCCGCGTCGTCAACCGCCGCCGTGTCGGCCACTTCCTGCGCCGGCCTCAAGCACGTCGCCATTGCGCCATGGCACCAGCCTGCTCCTCCCCTCCGGCCTCCCCGCAGTCCAGCCGTGCCCCGCCCCTCCGCCGGACCTCCTTCCTCTGCCCCGCGACGATCTCCATCAGCACTATCGTCGCAATCCCGCGAGCTGCCGTCGCTGTTGCCGTTCCCTGTCATGGACCTCGGCCTCCTCTACCCTGAGGGCCCGAGCTTCTCCAGCTCCACTACGTCTGTCGAGCTCCCTGTCGCGCTGGAGTTCCGCCGCTTCCCTCGCCTTTGACGACCGCCCTGCTCGTGCCCGAGCCCTTGGCCTTGCTTGGTTCTGGATGCGTCAAGACCGCCCAGATTTTTGCCAAGTTCCACTACAAACCGTGCACATCTCCGAAATCGGCAAGTGCCGCGATGCATGAAGAACCATGAACGAACACGCCAAGTTCCACTACCGACGCAAGAACCGAGTCCGGCAAGTCCGAAGACCCCAAGTACCTCTACCGTCGACCGTGGATGTCAAGTTCCTCAACGTGTACGTCTACGGCTCGTGTACCTCTACGTCAACGACGACCCCGACGCCCCGTGTACGACTACGAACGGAACGACTACTTCCCTCTACGAACGTGTACCACGACCCGCGAGTACCAATACTTCCCCTACGACCTCGAACCACCCCGAAACGAACGTTCCGAAGGTATAACCCCGAGACGATGACACGTGGAATGCATGTGTTGTATGAGATGTTTTCCCTTGTGTGCACCCTGCCCGATTCATCTTTTGTCATGCTCCTCGGTTGCCTCGTCGCCGACCCGTGGGAACCCGGTGACGGGATCAGCCCGCCTTTCATCTTGTTCGACGCACTCACGCCACCTTTCTTTTGCACCGGACTCTCAACGAGTTACCGGAACCGATATGTTGCGTGGCATCATTTTCGGATTCGCCGCCGTGGCCCCTTTCTTTCCACCACGATGACAAATACTTCATATCTCTTCATGTTCACTTTTAATAAAAAATGCATAAAACTTGATCATGTCATCCGCATCATGTTAACAACATTAAAATTTGTGAATTGTTGGTTGCTTAAAATTGCTAAACATGCACATGGGGATTTTCCGGAATTGTTGTTTGTTGTTCCGGCCTCATTTAAACTTGTCTAAATAGTTAGTTTACTTTTGCTTCACCCCTTGCATCATACTTCCATTGAGCATATTGTCATGTTACTTGTGCTGTTTTTCTGTGCTTCCTACCTTGCCATGTTTTGCTTCCTGTATAGACTTGTCATGCATCATACCTTGCCATGTATTGCATCATATAGGCTTGTGTTATTTTTCTGTGCTTCCTACCTTGCCATGTTTTGCTTCCTGTATAGACTTGTGGTGCATCCTATATAGAACTGTCATGCATCATACTTGGATGTGCATCGTATGCCATGTTTATGCTTGTGTGTTTACCGTATTGCTTGCTTCTTCTCGTTAGTGCGTGTTCCGTTGCGATCGTGAGGATTCGTTCGACTTCTCGTGGTTCTTCTTCAAGGCTTCTTCTTCGTCTTCTTCATGGATCTGTTCTTCTTCCTTGAGGGATCCCAGGCAAGATGACCATACCCTTGGATACCTTTACTATCATTGCCTTTGCTTAGATGTCTCGATGCTATCGTTACATGTTGCGCTACCCATCTTATTGTCAGCCCCTCTCCTTGTTGCCATGAAACCTCTAACCTTTGACACCTTCCTAGCAAAAACCATTGTTTGGCTTGTTACCCGCTTGCTCAGCCCCTCTTATAGCGTTGTTACTTCCAGGTGAAGATGAAGATCGTTCCAGGTGGGAACTTGTTGTTGGAATATCACAATATCTATTATTATTATTAACACACCTATATACTGGGCATGGGTGGAAGGCTTGGCCTTTTGCTCGGTGTTTTGTTCCACTCATGCCACCTTAGGCGCCGATAAACCGGCATTATGTTCCTTGATTTTACGTTCCTTACATGATGGGTATATGGGGACCCCTTGACAGTTCGTCTTTGAATAAAACTCCTCCAGCAAGGCCCAACATTGGTTTTAATTTGCCTCATAATAACAACTTAATTAAATAATTAATTTCATAGGGGGTCGCGTCCACGAGGATTCTTTCTACATAGCAGGGGGGCCAGTATTGATGGTGTTGGTCCCAAACGGGGGTCCTGCAGGGCCACCTTGGGGAAACCCGAGGTATCTGGTATAACCTGTAGCATCACCCATCCGGACGTGGCCTGAGACGAGATACGCGCGGCTACTATCAGGGTGTCGGCACGCCGGGAGGTCTTGATGGACTTGTTTTACCATTGTCGAAATGTCTTGTGCACCGGGATGCCGAGCCTGATCGGATTTTCCCTAAGATAAGGGGTGATGATATTATATTTATCACTTCAGCTAATCCTGAGAGCTTGTGATGGGCTAAGTTGGGACACCCCTGCAGGGTTATGATCTTTCGAAAGCCGTGCCCGCGGTTATGTGGCAGATTGGAATTTGTTAATGTCCGGTTGTAGAAAACTTGACAGAGGATCCGAAGTAAAACACACAACTGTGTGAGTAACTGTGACTGTCTCTTTTCACTTTGAGAAGAGAACACGGTGGGGTTATGTTTGACTCGTAGGTAGTTCAGGATCTTTAGCGATCACTACTAGTTTGCGACCGTTTGCGTAGATGCTCATCTTATTCTTGTACTCGTAAGCTAGCGACCATATAATGCTTAGCCGCTACTGCAACCTCACCACTACCCTTCTCCATACCCATAAAGCTTTGCTAGTCTTGATACCCATGGTTATGGGATTGCTGAGTCCTCGTGGCTCACAGATACTACAACACCAGATGCAGGTTCGGCCGAGAATGATGCAGGAGCTGGTTCAAGTACTTCACTGGGAGCTCGATGAAGAGCATGGCCGTATGTTTGTGACGTGTTTCGACGATCAGTAGTGGTTTCTACTAGGGGCGATTCGGACCTGTGGCTTTATGTTATTGGTATCTTTCTTTTGGATCTTCACCTGTAGTCGGGTTGTGATGTTATTTGGATGATGTTTTGCTTATGTAATCTATTGTGTGACGTGGCGAGTGTAAGCCGACTATCCTTTTGCAATTTCATCCCTATTTTTACATGAGTCGTGCAAAGATACCGAACTTGAGATCATTCCAGAATGGGCTTATACCTTTAAGTCGTGCCTCGACACGTAGGAGGTATAGTCCCATCCTGGGCATTACATCAGTTTGCACCATTCATATCCACGTCATCAACTTTCAAACCATTCTGACTTCCTTTGCTATTTTTCATGCATTTACTGATTTTTGTATTTAGCTAAATGACCCTGAAATTGAAAAGCACTTCAAATGTACTCTGAAAAGGTTGATATTTGTCATGGTATCATCATTTCACCCACATAGCATGTGCTAAAAAGTTGAGAGGGTTACGGCAAAAACTGAATGCATTTCGTGTACAAAATGGACAATCTCTTTCGAAGTATCACGGTTTCGCACAAAAAATCATCTGTTGCAAAGGCATTTCATCTTTTAAATAACCTAAGTATTACCAAATTTAATATGATGATAGAAACACTAATATTAAACATAAGAAAAAATAATCACAGGAAAATCTATTTTTAAAGTAAAGTTATTCACAAACTAGTGCTTCACAAAAATATCAAATAGTTCGTATTTAAACTATTCAAATTTGAAAACTATTGGCACTAATAGAAAATTTGTATTTTTTTACCTAAAGCAATAATATTCACAAACTAAATAAATATAGCAAAAACAACTCAGAAATAAATAAAAGAAAATAAATAAAGGAGAAAAAAAATGAAAAAAAACTAAATAAAAAAAGCTCGCCTACTGGGCCACATCGGCATGTATACGACTCGAACCCCAACATGTAGTTGGTCCAGGATGCAGGCCCGAAGGCCCAGTATGCCCAACAGGGCAGCATAGGAGAGGTAGGCCCAAAAGCATGCTTTAGAGAGGACCTCGAAAGAACAGCCACGACTGGGTTTATAAATCAGTGCGGGCTGCCCTTCGCTCGGCGAGGTGAGACTAAATTTTGGCACCACGGGGTGGCAGTGCACACACTTTAGTACCGGGTCGTGGCTCCAACCGGTACTAAAGGGGGGGGGTCTTTAGTTCCGAGTGGAGCCACGACTCGGTACTAAAGGATGTCCGGTTCCCGCCGCTTGGCCTGGCCAAATCAGACCATAAGTACCAGTTGGTGGCTCCAACCGGTACTAAAGGCCCCTCCTATATATACAACACTTACAAATTTTTCACTCTCTTATCCCACTCTTCCTCTCTGTTCGACATCGCTTCCGCCCGGCGTCGCCACCCCCATCGCGCGCCGTCACCGTACGTGTTTTCGCCCCCGTCCCCGTCGCTGCCCCGGACCGTCCCCATCGCCGTCTCGCCGCCGCCACGCCCATCGCCACCGCCCGTCGTCGTAGCCCCGATCGCCCCGCTGTGAGCCCCTGCCGCCATGGCCGCCCTCCCATAGCTAGATCAAGCCTGCACACACACACACACATTCATATCATCGAACACACACACACACACATATTTTTCTTTTTCTTTTTTTCTTTTTTTAGTTTTTTTATAGTTTTAGTTATAGAAATGTTAGATGAATTTTAGATATAGAAATGTTAGTTAGGTGAATTTAGATATTTTATTTCACTACATGATTAGATGTATATAGAACTTTTTAAAGAATTTGATACTTTTAGTTAGATGCATGTTATTTTTAGTGTTTTATACTTTTAGTTATAGTAATGTTAGATGAATTTTAGATATATAAATGTTAATTAGATATATAAATGTTAATTAGAAATGTTATATTTTTAGTTTTTCATACGTGAACGATGTCGGGCCCGCATCCTCGCCGTCGACCCGTTTGTGACGACATCCTGCTTCAGAGGAGCCATGTCTGGGACTGGGCTCCGTCGGGCTGGCACTGGGAGGTGCTACATTCAGGGGCGCGCCGCTTGGTGAGGAACCCAACTTCGGGTTCCGTCATAGACCTGGAGCTCCTTTGGTGGCGTTCGCGTGGGCCACTTTCGGTGCAGACTGAGCCAGCCCCGCCGGAGGTGGTACGTCGCCGTGTCAGGGAGGAGGACGAGCATGTCCGTCGCTACATGGCTGCTATGGACGTCAGGTTCTCCAATACCTAGCAGGTTCTTCGGTGATCTCACCTGAGCTATGATCATGTGGTTATCCCTTCTCTTTGGGTGTCCACCGCCCGCGCCTCAGGAACCGTGAGTGAACTAGATTATTCGAAAGTATTCAATCTATATTAGCTAGCTAGTAATGTATTCGATAATATTCAAGATGATGTATTCGAGATTATATATATTATTCGATAATATTCGAGACGATGTATTAGAGATTATATTCGATGATGCATATTATCTACTATGATTCAGTTTTATCTTTCAAGATGCATATATATTATCTACTATTATTCGAGATGCATATCAATTATCTACTATTATTTGAGATGCATACTAAATTGTTTTATATTTATTTTGGATTAGTTAAATAAAAGCTACGGTGGACAATACCAGCAGAGAAGGAGAACATACCCTGTTCAATATCATACGCTCCCCTCGCTGGCCAGATGATCAGAATGAAGAAGATGATGGCTCCCAATATCTAAACAATATCGGGGAGGGTGATATGATATTCGATCAAGAGTACCGAATTGATGAAGTCCAGAACTATGATTATGATGATGACGAAAATTTTGATCTTGAAATAACAAAGACCGGCTAGGTATATTTATATAAGTAGACATCTGGTGATTATCACAGGTTTTAAATGATTTGTATATATATTAATGAATCGATCTTTCTTCTTTCAGCCCTCCGGGTCGAGCAAACTTCTACAGGCAGTAGGATAGTGCGAGGCCCGGCCAAAAAGTTGAAGGATGGCGTAAAGTACAACATCGATGCCATCAAACTTAATGGCGAACCAAGCGAGCCTAAGAAGAATGTGAAAAAGTTCGTTCGTCAGTGCGGAGTTCTTGTGAAGGGCCAACTCCCGATCTCCATTCAAGAATGAAAAGAGCTAGCAAAGCCACATCCAGATCTTACTTTTGTCGACCAAAGAGCAAAAAAATCGGCATTGGGAATCTCTCATGGAACATTTCACCCTACCAGATCATTTCACAGAAGAAAATGTGGAGAAAGTCAAGGATGCTGCTCTTAGGAAGATGGCAATTGCATTCAGCACCCACAAGAAAATATATGGGCCAAGTACGTCGAAGAAAGAAAGAAGACTCCAGAATTCACGGGAACACTAGAGAAGCAAAGAGATCACTGGCCCGCTTTCGTGAAATTCAAGGAATCGGAATTATCTAAGGAATGGTCGAGAATAAACAAGATCAATGCTGCAAAAAAGGAGCATTTGCATATGCTGGGGCAAGGTGGCTACGGGGTGGCCTGACCTAAGTGGGATCAGTTTGAGCAACAGATGCTGGATGCAGGGGTCCCTCCAGTTACATTGAGCTGGCCGGAAAGGTGCAGGACATGGTTATATGCGCATGGGGGCGTTGGACCCAAAGACATGCTAGGTTTTGAAGAAGGCAAGTCTTAAAGGAGCCGACGACAAGTTATTTGTTGCAATAGAAGAGGCTCGAATGGGGGTGTTCATGCCCAACAGAGAGAATGAAGAGATTATGCGCACCTTGGGAAATCCTGAACACCCGGGAAGAAAATGAGGCGAAGGCGTTGTTCCGTGGTATGAGGGGTTTACGGACTGGAATGCTGACTACAAAAGCCGTGCGAGAAGGAAGACGGAGGAGGAGGAGAAGAGGAAGTTGGAGGAGGAGCAGAGGAAGCAGGAAGCAGAACGCCTTAAAGTCCTAGAAACAGCGCACGTGGGGTTGGCACTCCAATTCCGGTGGCAGCAGCAAAAGATCGACTCACTTAGCCAAGAAAGGGGGTCTCAGCGGCGGTAGCAGCTAGCAGATGATCCAGCATTGGATAGGACCGTTCCATCTGAGGGAGTCGTGGACTACGGGGTCCTCGGGCGTCCCGGCTACGTAACACGGGCCAGACTAATGGGCCATGGAGGTACAAGATGGAAGACTCGCCCCCATGTCTGGATGGGAATCTCCTTTGCGTGTAAGGCAAGCTTGGCGTGGGGATATGAAGATTCCTTTCTCTGTATACTAACTATGTACAACCCTAGCCCCCTCCGGTGGGTCTATATAAACCGAAGGGTTTAGTCCTTAGAGGCATTCCTAATTGTACAGACTAGACATCTAGGGTTTAGTCATGTCGATATCGAGGTAGATCAACTCTTGTAACCCCTATACTCATCAAAGTCAATCTAGCAGGAAGTAGGGTATTTCCTGCATTAACAGGGCCCAAACCTGGGTAAAAAAAGTGTCCCCTGCCTCCTGTTACCTTCGATCCTTAGATGCACAGTTTGGGCCCCCCTACCCGAGATCGGCCGGTTTTGACTCCGACATTGGTGCTTTCATTGAGAGTTCCACTATGCCATCGTCGAAAGGCTCGATGGCCTCACCGATCATCTACAATAATGCCGTTAGGGAGGATATTTTTCTCCCCGGCCAGATCTTCATGTTCGGCGGCTTCGCGATGCGTTCCAACTCGCTTGGTCACCTGGAGAAGATCGACAGCTACGCCCCTGGTCACCAGATCAGTTTCGGAAATATGAACTATGTCGCTAACATCCGAGGAGACTTGATCTTCCAAGGGTTCGTGGCTCCAACCACCGCTTCGGTCTTAGATCAAGAGCGCGTCACTCAGTCCGAAGACGGGAGTCTCGAGCCAGCCGAACTATCTGCGGCCATAAAGCTCAACACTGGAGAACCCAAGAGCATAGCGCCGCGTGCGGTTATCACAAAGCCGGACTCCTCGCCGGACACTAGCCCCGAACTCTCGAAGTCCGCGTCTTGCGAGCTCAGCCAAGGAACTCCGGTCCCCATCCGAACCTTGCTCTTAAACGAGGCTCTAGATTTGATGCGATCCCTCGCCATCACAAAGGAACCGCTTCCGAAATACGCCCGACCCGGACTAGTTGCTAGAAATAGGGAAGTTTACTTCCCACCCACCACTCACTTCATAGCCACTGTCGAGGATCTAACCGACATGCTCGACTACGCCTTCGAAGACATCGACGGTATGGACGACGATGTCGGAGAGGAGCAGGCCCCAAACCCGCTATTTACCGGGCGCTGGACGGCCACTTCCTCATACGACGTATACATGGTGGACACACCTAAATAAGGAAACGACGACAAAAATAAGGATCCAGTCGAGGAAGAACCTCCTGAGATACTGCCGAAGCGTCGACGTCGGCGGCATCTCCCTAAATCATGCAATGGAAAAGATAGCGATATCGGCATGGGAGGAAATGATACTGTGGAACACGCCGAAGAAGAAGAAGACCTCGTCGCACCAACATCCGAACAGGATGATCGGGAGGAGGGGAAAGTCGACCCTGACGAGCAAGTAGGGAGCAAAGACTCCGAAGATAGTAGCTATCTGCCACTCTCCGAGGATGACGTGAGCCTCGGCAACGAAGACTTTATCGTGCCGGAGGAACCTCTTGAACAAGATCGCTTTAAGCGTCGGCTAATAGCCACGGAAAGAAGCCTAAAAAAGAAGCAGCAGCAGCTTCGAGCTGACCAAGAACTGCTCAACGACAGATGGACTGATGTCCTGGTAGCCGAGGAGTACGGCCTTGATCATCCAGCAAAAAGCTATCCGAAGCGTAAGCTGCTACCCCAATTCGACGACGAAGCGCCAGAGCCCATACCACCCGCGCATAATGCGGCCGATGAACCAGACCGACCGCCACGCGGTTGGGATAGAACGACAACTCACACCGAATACCGGCCTGCACCACCTCATCGTAAAGGCAGAGAAACAATAGCTTGGGGATACACATACAACCTGCGACATGACCTGGAAAACAATGCAGGTGAGACCAGATCCATTTACGAGTCGCGAGGGTGTGCACCGGCATGAAAGGACGGCTACCAATCCTTGTGTGACAAGCAAAACCATGCCCGGGTCGAAAATCGCAAACGGATTTCATCCGAACTGCGTTAGGACATGGCCCGATACAGAGGCGCCCCACACCCCCTATGCTTCAACGATGAGGTAATGGAGCATCAGTTCCCAGAAGGGTTTAAACCCGTGAACATCGAATCATACGATGGCACAACAGACCCCGTAGTATGGATTGAAGATTTTCTTCTCCACATTCACATGGCTCGCGGTGACGATCTACACGCCATAAAATACCTTCCCCTAAAGCTTAAGGGGCCAGCTCGACACTGGTTAAACAACCATCCAGAAAATTCTATCGGATGTTGGGAAGACCTGGAGGATGCCTTTAGAGACAATTTCCAAGGCACCTATGTTTGGCCCCCAGATGCCGATGACCTCAGTCACATTGTGCAGCAGCCCGGAGAGTCCACCATAAAATTCTGGACTAGGTTTCTTATTAAAAAGAACCGGATTGTCGATTGTCCAGATGCCGAAGCCCTAGTGGCCTTCAAGCATAGGATTAACGATGAATGGCTGGCCCGACACCTCTGCCCGACACCTCGCCCGACACCCTCATGACCCGCTTTTACGCGGGCGAAGATAGCTGGCTAGCCCATTGTTGTAATAGTACGAGCGAGCTGGGCACTTTCGAAGCTAAAAACAACAATGACAGGACCGGACGCAACAAGTACAAGCGCCGCAGCAACAACGACAATACCGAAGACACGGCAGTCAATGCTGGATTCAGCAGCTCGAAGTCCGGCCGGCGGAAGAGGCCATTCAAAAGAAATAGAGAAGGCTCATCCAGCTTGGATAGAATACTCGACCGACCTTGCCAGATTCATGGCACCCCCGACAAGCCTGCCAACCACACCAACCGAAGTTTTTGGTCTTTAAACAAGCCGGTAAGTTAAATATGGAACAAAGGGAGAAAGGGTCGCCCAGTGAGGACGATGACGACGATGAGCCGCATCCACCAAAAACGGGGGGTCAGAAGAAATTTCCCCCCGAAGTCAAAACGGTGAACATGATATATGCCACCCATATCCGCAAGTAGGAGCGCAAGCGCGCATTAAGGGACGTCTACACGATAGAGCCAGGCGCCCCTAAATTCAACCCATGGTCAGCCTACCCAAACACCTTTGATCGTAGGGACCATCCGAGCAACATCCGTCATGGAGGCTCGGACACATTAGTCCTCGATCCAATCATCGATGGATTCCACCTCACGCGAGTCCTCACGGACGGCAGCAGCAGCCTTAACCTGCTCTATCAGGACACATTCCGCAAGATGGGTATTGATCCGACAAGGATCAAGCCCTCAAAAACTACCTTTGAAGGAGTTATACCTGGTGTAGAGGCCTGCTGTGCGGGCTCAATCACATTAGATGTCGTCTTTGGTTCTCCAGACAACTTCCAAAGTGAGGACTTGATCTTCGACATCGTCCCCTTCCGCAGTGGCTATCATGCACTGCTGGGACGAACTACGTTCACTCGCTTCAATGCGGTCACGCACTATGCTTACCTGAAACTCAAGATGCCTGGCCCCCGTGGTGTTATAAAAGTCAATGGAAACACGGAACACTCCCTCCACACCGAGGAGCACACCGCGGCGCTGGAAGCAGAAGCACAGGGCGGCCTTATCAAGCCAAACACGACACTGGTGACCAAGCCACCAGACACCACTAAACGAGTCTAGACTACACCATGGAGTGACAGCCCAGCTCGTTAGGAGCTCAGTTAGCAATTTGGCCTCCGTCTCAGCCCCAACCTAATCGCGGCCTACGTGCCACACGTACATAACTACGCGCTAAAAATACATGGGCAAAGATGGAGGCACAACAAGGATAATGTCCACAATACGGCTAGACCATATCTGGACACCCATTTTCCTTCTCTCTCTTTTTTTCTCTATCTTTTCCAGTTTCCTCACAACCCATGTCACCTTTTCGACGGTGCTCAGGCCTCTTCTCAAGACCTACCTTGTCAACGTCGAGTGATGATCCTTTCGAAGGACAGTACAACAAGGAGACAAGCAACACGGCAGAGTATCTCAAAGGGTCTTTAAAGACCGCCTCGACCGTTTGCAAAACCCGCGCACAACCTTCCCCTATGCTCGGCATGTAAAATAGCCTTGCGCACCTTTTTGTACCAATACATTTTGACGTATCGAGCACACTATAATGGAAACAGTTCCCGGCCTGGCCCAATTGTCATGTACGCCTCGTGATGAGGACATCTCTAACATGGTTACACCCACAGCCCCAACTGACACATATACATGACCAATTACTAGAGCTCGCGCACGCCAATTAAATTACCAGGAACTTTCGTTTCTTGGTAATGATTCTAATGTTCATGAGAATATGATGCTGCCTAAATTGGATACATTTGTCTTGCTTACAAATGAAGGGCCTAGCTTGGACAAGAAGAATGAACATTGGAGCAAGATCAAGCATGGAGATGATGGCATGCGCAAGGGGAATAAGAACGGAGTTACAAGTGATGATTTAAGGACTTTGAAGCCACCATAATGAGTACGTGAAGCCTTGGATGAAATATACAAGATGCCACTTCATAAATTTCATCCAGAGGCTATTATAGGTGATGCGTCACCTTATTATTGGGCCAGGCACATGTAATTTTGAAATACTTGAGTATAGGATGTTTTTAGAGTTCGTATGTGTGGGGAAACAAGAGTTAGGGTTGGTTTCAGACCCCTCCTCCAAGGGCCACGAAATCCCCCCTTTTCCCCCATATATACAGCCCTTAGGGCGTCGTTTAGACTTTAGGTTCTGTTTAGATTAAAGTTCGCCATAGCTGCAACTTCGCGTACTTCGTTTGTGTTCAACAACCTGACAAAGACATCACAGAACCCCACCTTGATCAATAAAGCTTTACTCTTATATTCGCAGTATCCAGATTGCAATCTTAGTTTCTTGCTTGTTCTTCGTTTGCTTGCAGGAAATAGACCCTCGCGGTCAAGTTGATCATGCTCCGGCGTGGTCAATAACCTCTCGGAGTTGGTTTAGCGATTGCTAAGGCGCGACGTCCTCGCACGTTCATAGTCGGATCATCAAAGTCTACTCCACCGAAAACGATAGCCACCATCTCATCGAAAGATGGGACACCATTGCCTCTATCAAGTGGTATTAGATTTCCAGGTTGCTCGGTGAGATTTTACATTTTTTCGTAGATTAGATCGAGTCTGTTCTTCATAGCTACAGTCCACGAAAAAGCCAAAAAAAATTAGGGTTAGTTCATCATATCCGAACCAGTCTGAGCCATTGCATAATATTTTCCGTGTTTGCTTAGTTGAATTTGTAGTTGCATCGTCGTGTCGAGTTGCTAGTCTTAGCGTCTAGTTCTTTAGAGTTTCGAGTTCTGTTCACAGTTTCCCACGCCGTCGTACCATATTCATCGCTGCTGCCATACCACCGCCGCTGCCATAGTCCACCACCAATCCGAGTTCTTTTCATAGTAGGTTTGTTCTCGAGATCCATCTAGGTTTCGGTTTCGTGTTTCCTTGCTTGCGTAGGTCTCGGAAGAAAAAAGAAGTCTGGAAACCCCCGAGCAGTTTTTAGGCCAAAATTTCGGTAGTTGAAAATATTTTTTCCCTATTCTATTTTTAGGATTTTCTGAGTCTTTTGAGACATGTGCCATCATTCTGTTTTTTTACCGCACTTTTTTCGTCGTCGCTGCCCTGATTTCGAAAAACAAATCGTCAAAAAAGTTGTGTGCCTATCATCTTAGTTTGACTTGGGAAGAGTTTTGAGACACTCGCCATTATAGTGATTTTCAGCAAAAAAAAAGGAGGAAAAAAAAGAGCGAAAAAAAGGTGAAAAAAAATCAGAGTGTGCTTTCCCCTTGATTACGTGCAGCGCCGTGTTTTTTGATAGTGTTCTAGGCTCGCGTCTCTAGTACGATCTAGCCTAGGACCAGCACAGTACCTTCGTTGAGCGTTTATTCAACTTTGCATCTCTGAATTGATTTTTGCTGACCCTTTTTGCTACCATATTATAAGCCTTCCCAGCTCCACCTACATCTACGTCGTGCGCTTGACTCTCCCTAGTAATCGCTTTATCTAAGCTTTGAGAGTTTTGACTACGACGGTTGCCGATCACCACCTGCTGCTGGGTAAGAACTGGCAAGAATTTGAGATTTTCTTGACGGATTTGTGATGCCCCACCACCACCATTTTCTAGTAGTCTGTAGGATCATATTTTTGGGTGTTTCTATTGCTGCTAACCATGCCAGGATCACAAGTCGACAAGACTGACTGGGAGAACATGACGAACAAGGAGTTGCACGATAAATTTCAGCAAATGATGGGTCAACAGGTAGAAGATGTGATGACCAGTTTTGATAACGCACTAGCGAGGATGGATGGAATTTAGAAGTCAATTGACACCAAGTTGGATGCCAAATTTGCTGAAGTGCTTGCGCGTCTACCTCCCCCTGCTGCACCATTGCAACAACAACAACAACCACCTTCACGTCGAGAAATAGCCCTCCGCAAAGCGAGTTGTGTTGCTCTTCAGCCTAGCCAATCTGTTAGTGCTGCTGTTGATACTTCTGTGGCTCTTGCTGCTGCTGAGGAGGAGGACGATTATGCGGGGGATTACGAGGATGAGGTTGATCAAAATCAGAACTACGTGCAACAACCAGCACCATACCCACCAGGTCGTCCACATGCAAATAATCGCAATGGTAGGGCTGCACCATACCCTCAGGTATGAGATCATGACCATCTCCCTAAACTGAAATTGAATATTCCACCATTCGCGGGTAGATATATTCCTGATATATATCTTACTTGGGAGTTAGAAACCGAACAACGTTTTACATGTTTAAAATATCCCGAGGAGAGACGTGTTGCTGCTGCACTTTGTGCTTTCACTAGTTTTGCTTGTGTGTAGTGGTCTGAATATTGTAGATTACATCCAGATAATATTCCAACTACTTGGGCTGCTTTGAAAACTGCTATGCGTACTCGTTGGGTTCCACCATATTATCAACGTGAATTACTTCAGAAATTGCAGCGTTTAAGACAAGGAAAAAATTCTGTAGAGGAATATTATCAGGAATTACAAACTGGCCTGATTAGATGTCGTATTGTTGAGGAGAATGAGGCTATGCTTGCACGTTTTCTGGGTGTCTTAAATAAAGAGATTCAGACAATTCTAGAGTATAAGGAGTATAATAATATCACTCGTTTATTCCATCTTGCTTCCAAAAGCTGAACGTGAAGTGCAGGATCGACAGGCCTTGGCACGAACTAATTTTTCTGCAGGTCGACCCTTCCGGCTGCACGACCGCCTACTTCATCCATCACTTCTAGCTGTGATAAGAGAAAACAGGCACCACCACCATTAACTAGGAGTACACCTTCCGGTCCTGTGCAGAGCTCTTCTTCATCCATGGCATCCAATGGGCCAACACATGATGTTATATGTCGTCGTTGCACTGGTTGTGGTCACTATGCGAGCAAATGCCCATCGCAGCGTGTCATGATTGCTACTGAGTATGGTGGTTATGAGTCCGCAAGTGACTATGATGAGGAGATTTTGGCTCTTTTTACACGTGCAGAACACAGTGGAGATGATTCTGAAAATGAGAAGCAATACATGGCTCTTGAAGACGCTGGTAGGTATGAATGTTTAGTTGCTCAACGTGTTTTGAGTGTGCAGGTCACACAAGCGGAGCAAAATCAGAGGCATAATTTGTTCCATACAAAGGGAGTTGTGAAGGAACGTTCTGTTCGCGTCATCATGGATGGAGGGAGCTGCAACAAGTTGGCTAGCATGGAGATGGTGGAGAAGCTATCTCTCACCACAAGACCACATCCACATCCTTACTACATCCAATGGTTCAACAACAGCGGCAAGGTTAAGGTAACACGTATTGTTCGTGTGCATTTTAGTATCTCCACATATGTTGATTATGTTGATTGTGATGTGGTACCCATGCAAGCATGTTCCTTATTACTTGGTAGACCATGGCAATTTGATAAAAATTCTGTAGACCATGGTAGAAACAATCAGTATACTCTTGTTCATAAGGATAAACGTATTACTTTGCTTCCTATGTCTCCTGATTCCATTTTGAAAGATGATATTAATAGAGCTAATAAAGCAAAACAGGAGCAAAATAAGAGTGAAAATCAGATTGTGGCAAAAGAATTTGAGCAACAAATGAAGCCTAATAACACACCATCATCTCATGTTGCATCTGAAATTAAATTAAAAAGTGGATGTTTACTTGCCACCAAATCTGATATTGATGATCTAGATTTAAGCAAATCTGTTTGCTATGGTTTTGTGTGCAAAGAGGCATTATTTTCATTCGAGGACGTGACTTCGTCTTTGCCTCCTGCTGTCACTAACATTTTGCAGGAGTTCGCGGACGTCTTTCCAGAAGATGTGCCACCGGGATTACCACCTATTCGAGGGATTGAGCATCAGATTGACTTAATTCCCGGTGCATCGCTACCCAACCGCGCACCATACCGTACCAATCCAGAGGAGACGAAGGAGATTATGCGGCAAGTACATGAGCTACTCGACAAAGGTTATATACGCGAATCCCTTAGTCCCTGTGCTGTTCCTATTATTCTAGTGCCGAAAAAGGATGGTACATCGCGTATGTGTGTTGATTGTAGAGGCATTAATAATATTACTATTCGTTATCGGCATCCTATTCCTAGGCTAGATGATATGCTTGATGAATTGAGTGGCTCTAAAATATTCTCCAAAGTTGATTTGCGTAGTGGATACCATCAAATTCGTATGAAATTGGGAGATGAATGGAAAACAACATTTAAAACTAAGTTTGGTTTATATGAGTGGTTAGTTTTGCCTTTTGGGTTAACTAATGCACCTAGTACTTTCAAGAGATTAATGAATGAAGTTTTACATGCTTTCATTGGACGATTTGTGGTAGTATACTTTGATGATATATTTTTATAGCAGATCTTTGGAGGAACATTTGGAACATTTACGTGATGTTTTTATTGCTCTACGTGATGCACGTTTGTTTGGTAACCTTGGAAAGTGCACCTTTTGCACCGACCTAGTATCTTTTCTTGGCTATGTTGTTACTCCACAGGGAATTGAGGTTGATAAAGCCAAGATTGAAGCTATTGAGAGTTGGCCGCAGCCCAAAACGGTCACACATGTGAGGAGTTTCCTTGGCCTCGCTGGATTCTATCAGCGTTTTGTGAGAGATTTCTGCACCATTGCTCCACCTCTCAATGAGCTTACAAAGAAGGATGTGCCTTTTGTTTGGGATACTTCACAGGAAGAAGCATTCACGGTATTGAAAGATAAGTTGACACATGCTCCTTTACTCCAACTTCCTGATTTTAATAAGACTTTTGAGCTTGAATGTGATGCTAGTGGAATGGGGTTAGGAGGTGTGTTATTACAAGATGGTAAACCTGTTGCATACTTTTCTGAAAAAATGAGTGGGCCTAGTCTGAATTATTCTACTTATGATAAGGAATTATATGCTCTTGTTCGGACTTTGGAAACATGGCAACATTATTTATGGCCCAAAGAATTTGTTATACATTCTGATCATGAATCTTTGAAGAACATTAAAAGTCAAGCAAAACTGAACCGTAGACATGCTAAATGGGTTCAATTCATAGAGACTTTCCCTTATGTTATTAAACACAAGAAGGGAAAAGAAAATGTTATTGCTGATGCATTGTCTCGTCGTTATACTATGCTTTCACAACTTGACTTTAAAATATTTGGTTTGGAGACCCCATCAAAGATCAATATGTGCATGATGTTGAATTTAAAGATGTATTGCAGAATTGTAAAGAAGGGAGAACATGGAACAAGTTCGTCGTTAATGATGGATTTGTGTTTCGTGTTAACAAGCTATGCATTCCAGCTAGCTCTGTTCGTCTTTTGTTGTTGCAGGAGGCGCATGGAGGAGGATTAATGGGACACTTTGGCGTGAAGAAGACGGAAGACGTACTTGCTACAAATTTCTTTTGGCCAAAGATGAGACGGGATGTTGAGCGTTTTGTTGCTCGCTGTACTACATGTCAAAAAGCTAAGTCACGACTCAATCCTCATGGTTTATATATGCCTTTGCCTGTCCCTAGTGTTCCTTGGGAAGATATATCTATGGACTTTGTTTTGGGTTTACCTCGAACAAAGAAGGGGAAGGTGTTGTCGTGGATAGGTTCTCGAAGATGGCACACTTTATACCATGTCATAAAAGCAATGATGATGCTAATGTTGCTGATTTGTTCTTTCGTGAAATTATTCGCTTGCATGGTGTGCCAAATACTATTGTTTCAGATCATGATACTAAATTTCTTAGCCAATTTTGGAGATGTTTATGGGCTAAGTTGGGGACTAAACTGCTTTTTAGTACTACTTGTCACCCCCAAACTGATGGACAAACTGAAGAATTCAATAGAACTTTGTCTACTATGCTTAGGGCTGTTTTGAAGAATAACAAGAAAATGTGGGAAGAATGCTTGCCTCATATTGAATTTGCTTATAAACGTTCGTTGCATTCTACTACTAAGATGTGCCCTTTTGAAATTGTCTATGGTTTCCTACCTCGTGCACCTATTGATTTGTCACCTCTTCCATCCTCGAAGAAGGTTAATTTTGATGCCAAACAATGTGCTGAATTGATCTTAAAAATGCATGAGTTAACTAAGGAAAATATTGAGCGCATGAATGCTAAATATAAACTTGTTGGAGATAAGGGTAGAAAATGTGTTGTCTTTGCACCTGGAGATCTTGTTTGGTTACATTTGCGTAATGATAGGTTTCCTAATTTGCGCAAGTCAAAGCTGATGCCACGTGCTGATGGTCCTTTCAAGGTGTTAGAGAAAATAAATGATAATGCATATAAATTTGAGCTGCCTGCAGATTTTGGGGTTAGTCCCACATTTAACATTCCAGATTTGAAGCCTTACTTGGGTGAGGAAGATGAGCTTCCGTCGAGGACGACTTCAATTCAAGAAGGGGAGGATGATGAGGACATCACTAACAAGGTTACACCCACAGCCCCAACTGACACATATACGGGACCAATTACTAGAGCTCGCGCACGCCAATTAAATTACCAGGTACTGTCATTTCTTGGTAATGATTCTAATGTTATGATGCTGCCTAAATTGGATACATTTGTCTTTCTTACAAATGAAGGGCCTAGCTTGAACAAGAAGAATGAACATTGGAGCAAGATCAAACATGGAGATGATGGCATGCGCAAGGGGAACAAGAACGTAGTTACAAGTGATGATTTCAGGACTTTGAAGCCACCATAATGATTGCGTCAAGCCTTGGACGAAATATAAAAGATGCCACTTCATAAATTTCGTCCAGAGGCTATTATAGGTGCTGCGTCACCTTATTATTGGGCCAGGCCCATGTAATTTCGAAATACTTGAGTATAGGCTGTTTTTAGAGTCTGTATGTGTGGGGAAACAAGAGTTAGGGTTGGTTTCGGACCCCTCCTCCAAGGGCCACGAAATCCCCCCTCTTCCCCCATATATACAGCCCTTAGGGCGTCGTTTAGACTTTGGATTTTTTTTAGATGAAAGTCACCATAGCTGCAACTTCGCGTACTTCGTTTGTGTTCAACAACCAGACAAAGACGTCACAGAACCCCACCTTGATCAATAAAGCTTTCCTCTTATATTCGCAATATCCAGATTGCAATCTTAGTTTCTTGCTTTATCTTCGTTTGCTTGCAGGAAATAGACCCTCGTGGTTAGGTTGATGGTGCTCCGGCGTGGTCAATAACCTCTCGGAGTTGGTTTAGCGATTGCTAAGGCGCGACGTCCTCGCACCTTCGTAGTCGGATCGTCAAAGTCTACTGGACCGAAAATCATAGCCACCATCTCATCGAAAGACGAGACACCTTTGCCTCTATCACCTCGGTACGACTTAAATTGCCAGGGGCTGTGTTAGCCCACGTACATCTTTTTATTACTAAATGAAATCCAAACACTTTTACAGTGCAGTTCAGCGTCCCGAATATAGACTTATATGCATCGGCTCCGAATCATGTTTTTGGTCAATAGTTGGGTTGCCCGGCTCCTGTGGTTGCTACCTTACGTTCTGCTTATTCGGCTAAGGTAGTAAAGGGAGAACTACTATGATTGTCTTTCTGGTTCATCCGATCAAACACCTCAGTTGAGAAAACCGAAAACTGATTGTCATAATGCGGCGAGAGCTGCGCCTGTACTTCAATTATAATACTCCTTTGGCTAAGTGATAGTGATAAAGCCATATAGTCCGGTTGCCTGGTTCGCCGCACTAACACCTCCTTTACGGACCAAATTGTTGGGTCAAGTGTGTTTAGGTGCTCTCCCGAACACCCATGTATTATCTACGGAGAAGCTAAAGCCGACCACTTGCCAACTCACTCTCAGATATTGTAAAGGGCCGCACAGGAGGAAATATTTCAAACTAAAACAAAATAACTTATCATACATAAACCTTATTTTCATAATGCAGGATCGGACAACGCGGACACATTCATCCAAACATAATGTCCTTCAAACACTGTCCCTCTACAATACGGGGTCCCTCTAGGACATCACTAAAATACCGCTCCAGTGTGCGGTGCTCTTTGCCTGCGGGCGGCCCCTCGGTTGCGAGCTGGACGGCGTCCATCTTCGCCCACTGCACCTTGACGCGGGCGAAGGCCATCCGCGCATCTTCGATTCAGGCCGACTGCTTGATGTAGGGTGGAACCCTAATCAGCGGACCTTTCACGATTTGGAGGATGGCACACGATGAACACGGGGAAAACACGGAGAAAGATGGGGAAAACACAAGAGAGAACACTCAAATCAACACGAAAGCAATCACACAAATGCTAGATTCGCGATACAAGGTCGAGGTACATGATCCAAAGTCAACACCGGTGATACAAAGATAGTCTTCTCCGTGAGGAGGTCTTGGAATCCCGTGGGATCTTCCCGTTAGAGGTCTTGAATCCAGAGGTGGATCTTCTCCGTAGAGGCGCACCGTCTCGTGGGAGAAATCCACACAAGTATCAAATGAGCTAAACCACAGCTAACCCTAAACGGAATGAGGAGAGGAGTATATATAGTCTACGGGGACGAAGGGATACACGGGCCTCGGCCCAAGTGCTGCGCGCAGGCAGATCAGGAGCCGGACGTCCGGGCAGCGGGCCGGATGTCCGGGACTTCGCGGGACGCCGGATGTCCGGGCGGGAGGAGCCGAGCCTCGGGTGCTCTCTGGACAGGAGCGCCGGATTTCCGGGCCCGAGGCCGGATGTCCGGGCCGTGCTTGGCCGGATGTCCGGGCCCTGGCCGGATGTCCGGGCCCTGTGGCTGGCCTTCTGTAGAGAGATGCCCAGGGGCCGGATGTCCGGGCCAGGGGGCCGGATGTCCGGGGCCTGGAGCTGCTTTCTGGTCTTCTTGTTGCATCAGCTCGTCCAGGACCTTGGGGACTTGTCCATCTTCAAGCTCTTCTCCGATGTGGTCTCCTTCACACCTGAGCACACAAAGCACACCCGTTTGAGGTAGCAACCATGTCTCGCAAGATTCATAAGGAAGTAGGACTAGGAGTGACGTCACCTCGGTCTCGAAAGCTCTAGCACGAGCACGTGTCATCGGTCCTTGAGGCACTTGAGGGGGTGAAGGAGGGTCCGTGGTGATGACCTTGGGATGCTCCGCATCACTGCTTCATGGCATCATGCCAAGGACCGCCTCACAAGCCCGAATAGCTGCTGGGTATGGGCTCGACAGGACAGAAACGGATAAAAAATCCCACATGGCCAATCCGGCCACCCTATGCAGTTCGGACAACTTCTTCGGTCGCTGAGGGGTATAGGATGCTGAGGCGCAAGATACTGCGACCAGAACAGTTTTTCTGTTGAGCTCCCCTCTTTGGCTCGGAAGAACTCCGTAGCATCAGCAACACTCTGGGGCAGGTCCGCAAACGCTCCTGGGGAACTCCAAATCCGGGTCAGTAAAATGCATTTCTTCCTCACAAATTGGCTCTGTATATTAAAGGCCTTACCAGCCGCAATTTGCCTCGCCTCCTGGATCTCCCGGCAAGCATTTGGAGCTTCAGTACGGGCCTGTTGAGCATTTTGGAGAACCTTAGAAAGTTTGAATTTTTTATCTGACAGTTTGCGCTCTAAGGACTCACATTTGCTGATAGCATCCTTGAGCTCTTGTTGGACTTCCTCCACCCTTGACTCGTGTCTTAGGTGGGTGGCTCGTTCCTCCTCCGCATTTTTCTTGGCCTCGGCTAGAGCGCTCTTGAGGGTCTCAACCCCAGCAGCATTAGCTGCGAGCAGAGTTGTAGCGCTCACTCAAATGACAAATTATGACTAATATTATTTCAGATACATATTCGGTATTTCATACCTTGCCGTTCATCCAACTTTCGCCTCAGCTCAAACGCTGTGGCGGCATGGGAAGCTAACGCCTGCATCGCAGCCTGTTTGATTCAGACAGATATGTCCGTTAATCTCCTGTATGAGTACTTACATCCTTTGCTCGGCCTTTCTTCGCAAACACTGAACGGAGACTCAGGGGCTACTATCGATACACAGACACCTTTTTCACATACAGCCAAAAAGTATTATATTACGTACCTCAAAGTCTCTCAGAAGGCTAGTATAAGCCTCATTCAATCCGCTCTTGGCGGACCAAATTCTTTGAAGTGATTCCCTAAATGTGTCCAGCGCCTTCGGATTGACAGAGGTTGCCGGCGGAATTTGCGCACTCCCTTCTTTCAAAGGAGGTCGCTTGAATAATTCCGGAGTCACGTCGGTCTCAGGAACATTGTCTAGTTGTGGGCCGAATTAGGCATGGCCCCTATCGCCAATCTCCATCGGGGTCGGCGCCCCCGGGTTTTCGGTAACAGAGGTATTGCCCTCTGGCGCTGCCTCGATGGCTTCCCGTGACTCTCCCTGACCCAGAATGGTCCTTCGGGACAGCACTTCGGTGTTATCCACAGCTTTGGGGGAGGAGGCCGGTGGAGGCGACTCGCTATCCATCACGTTTGGATTCCGCGAATTCCCCGAAGACAAGGATCGTTGGGGCTGGACGTGAGCCGGACTGGGGCACACAATACAGTACGTTACAATCACAAGGCTGAAAAGTATATAAGTGCAAATACCTTTAGGGGCACTTACGATTCGGCAAGGGGCTTCGGCCTAGGGCGCCACTCATTGGCGCCTGATACAGAGTCGTCCGTGAGGGAGATCCTCCCTTTCTTGGACGTCTCCGCCTCCAGATCCGCGGACGACCCCTTTTCGTCTCCCCCCCTTAAGGTGAGAATTACTCTCTTCTTCCTCCCCTTCGTGTTCGTCGAGGGAGGAGTGAGTCCCAGCGTCCTCGGACACTACGTCTGAAGCACCTTTACGGTGAAGGCCGCTTTTTGCCACCCGTCCCTTCTTCTTGGCCTTCTTTTCCGACACCTTATATGGCGCCGGAACCAGCATCCTCGTTAGTAGAGGGATGGCTGGGTCTTCGGGTAGCGGATCCGGACAGTGAATCCGCTCCGCTTTCTTCGTCCACCCCTATGGGAAGAATGGAAAGCTTAGTATACCCCTTAGATTTACCGATAGTAAAAATATAATAATAACTTACGGGAGACGTTGCGTGAGTACAGTCGAGGCCGAGGTCTTCGGTCATCTTCAGCCACTTCTTTTGGGTCTTGAACAACAGTTTCCACATATCTTCATGCTCCGTGCCAAAGAAACGCTGCAGTGTCCGGGGACCGGCGGGTCGAACTCCCACATGTGATGAGTCCGGTCCTGGCAAGGCAGAATCCAGCGGAAAAGCATTATCTAGATCACGCTAGCAAGACTGGTAACTTTGTCTACCATGTTCTTGATGCGCTTCTGTAGCATCGTTACTTCATCGGATGACGCCCAGTCCAGGCCCTTATTGAGCCAGGATGCCAGCCGTAGGGGAGGCTTGGACTTAAATTCGGGGGGAGCGGCCCATGTGGAGTCACGAGGTTCCGTGACGTAAAACCACTCCTGCTGCCACCCCTTACGGTCTCCACAAAGGTGCCTTTGGGCCAAGTGACATTGGGGAGTTTGCTCACCGTAGCGCCGCCGCACTCCGTGTGTTGTCCATCCACCACTTTTGGCTTCACATTGAAAACCTTGAGCCAAAGGCCGAAGTGGGGAGGGGTGCGGAGGAATGCCTCACACATGATGATGAACACCGAGATGTTGATAAAGGAATTCGAGGCTAGATCATGGAAATCTAGCCCGTAGTAAAACATAAGGCCGCGAACAAAGGGATGAAGGGGAAACCCTAATCCGCGGAGGAAATGAGGAATGAATACTACCCTCTCGTGGGGATCCGAAGTGGGAACGATCTGTTTCTTGGCTGGCAGCCGATGGGCGATTGCCTCGGCTAAATACCCCGCTTCCTGGAGCTCCTTGATGTTCTCCTGTGTGACAGAGGAGGGCATCCACTTGCCCTGCGATCCGGACCCAGTGATATGACCAGTTCTATTCGTACCAACAACAAAGACGACATACAAGCTGCCTCTCATGATCAAGTTGACGACGTATGTAGGCCGATATATTCATGTCGAAGCTACAATGACGAAGAACTAGTTGTGCTGCAAAATACATGGTGTGCGGGTCAAGCGGAGACTGGAGCAATTATTTCAAGAGATAAACAAATGTGTAACATTAATCCCTGTGAAGAAGCTAGATCATGCACGTACATGTTTGGAAGAAAGGTGTACACATACAAGAATTATGATAGTTTTCATGTGCATGGCTACGTTAGCGAGATAGCCGGATGGAGATACTATTATCAAGGAGACCAATTAATTAAAGTTGAGGATATATGTATTGCATGTACATGGTTTAGATGGCAGGGGCAAGAAATCATATATTTTTGTTCATATTGTTGCCACGCAAGGAACATGCAGAGAGAGGACATGTACGTCGGTTAGATCAGCCCTCTCTCAAGGACATTGGATGGGGCCAACCTACAGCAAAAATAAAGATGGTGCATTAATTAGAGAGAGTCCAAGTCGGTTTAGGTAATATAGATATCCGTACTGTGTTTTTGTTTAAGAAAGAGGTAGCATGCGTTAGGAAAGAAGAGTCCATCAAATTTGTTGTCCAAGTTGGTTTAACACGTCCGGCTACTAAAAATAGCCATGATATGTTCATTGTAAGACGAGTTATTTTTTGATGAAATAGACACGATGTGTTTTTCAGGGTAGACACCCATATCATGTTTTGGAGGAATTTATAGAAAACCTCTATGTTGCGATTTCTCCTCGTGGAAATTGTTTTGCGCGTGCGTACCTTCGTCGAGATTGGTTTTCTCATGCTGGGCCGCAAGGTTCAAACCCTCTACTTCGTGTACATCGCGTGCACGGGTGAGAGGTTGCTACTGCTGGTGGTGGAGTGTTGTGAAAGATTGGGCCACAACAATAGATCGGATCTCGCCATCGAGGTTCGGTCTCTATCAGGTGGTATTCAGAGCAAGGTTGTTCACGACACTATGCAGGAGATGACTGGATTATCATGGAAGCTAAGCTATGGATTTCAACTAGAGGAGGAAGGTCGATGGGATGGTTTTTCATACTCGTGTTGTGGTACAAGAGAGATCATGTGGTATGACAATCGACCACATGAGTTTGATCAACGCGGCAAGCATTGAGATGGTGGAGACATTGGAACTACCGGTGACACCACGCCCACAACCATACTCGTTCCGTTGGGGTCATGAAGAGCTCAGTGTCACACATCAAACCAAGGTACCTTTTTTGTTGGGAAAATATTTTTGCACAGTTTTGTGTTACGTGATTCCGGCACCAATGGTTTCATGTCACTTATTGTTGGGCAAGCCATAGTACAAAGAGCATGATGTTGCATATGATTGTCAAACACACGTATATACTGTGAAAAAGGGTAAAAAGTACGACCTCGTGCCCATGGGTGAGGATCGTTTCATTGCTTGGAGCAGCGACCATCAGAAAAATATAAGAGAAGAGGAATATGCAAAAAAGAACATGGTCAGAGCTACTGAAAATTATGTGGTAATCGTTCAATCCCTACAATAAAATATTGTTCAAGAGATTGAGTAGAAACTGAGGATGGTTTTGCTTAAAGGGGGAGAGGATGATACGACCAGTTCTAGTCGTACCAATGACAAAGACGACATACAAGCTGCCTCTCTTGATCAAGTTGACGACGTATGTGTTCCGATATATTCATGCCGAAGCTGCAATGACGAAGAACTAGTTGTGCTGCAAAATACATGTTGTGGGGGTCAAGCAGAGACTGACGCATTTATTTCAAGAGATAAACAAATGTGTAACATTAATCCCTGTGAAGAAGCTAGATCATGCAGTACATGTTTGGAGGAAAGGTTTACACGTACAAGAATTATGATAGTTTTCATGTGCATGGCTACGTAAGCGAGATGGCTGGATGGAGATACTATTATCAAGGAGACCAATTAATTGAAGTTGAGGATCTATGTATTGCATGTACATGGTTTAGGTGGCAGGTGCAAGAAATCATATTTTTGTTCATATTGTTGCCATGCAAGGAACATGCAGAGAGAGGAATTGTACGTGTGTTAGATCAGCTCTCTCTCAAGGACATTGGATGGGGCCCACCTACAGCAAAAATAAAGACGGTGCATCAATTAGAGAGAGTCCAAGTCGGTTTAGGTAATATAGATATTCGTACTGTGTTTTTGTTTAAGAAAGAGATAGCATGCGTCACTACTAGGAAAAGGGATATAGATGGAATTGATACTAATGGCGCACCGGACAAGCAGTGCGCCATTAGAATATAGTAATGGCGCACCATCAACAGATACGCCATTAGAGCTCGAACTACTAATGGCGCACGATGTCCAGAGTGCGCCATTACTATCAAGAAGTTTTTTTTTGAACTAGCGCACCTATCAATTCATACTAATGGCGCACCTAGTGAACGTGCGCCATAAGAATCTACATACTTATGGCGCACAGAGGGGCAGTGCGCCATTAGTATTCCCTCATCCCCCCACCGGCCGCACCCTTCTTTCTCTCCCTCGCCAGATCTCCCCCTCTCCCCGACGCCTCTCTCTCCCTCCAGCGCCGCGTCGCCGCCCCCGCGCCACCCCCCTCCCCCGACGCCCCGGACGCCCGGAGCTACGCGGCCGCCGCCCGCGCCACCGACGCCTCTCCCACCCTC
>LR738709.1:270257506-270335593 GCA_902687465.1 Secale cereale
CCGCCGCCGCCCGCGCCCCCGACGCCCCGGCCTCGACGCCCGCGCCCCCGACGCCCCGACATCCCCCAGGTACGACCCCTAGCGATTGAGCTCCATGTATCGCTGCTGCTTTGTTCGTCCATGGCCGCCCAGTATATTTGATGCAGTAGTGGTATTAAGAGCTCGATGTATTGCAGCTTGGCCTCTGCCTGTAGTTCCTTAATTGATCAGATGATGCTTAGACCAGGTTAATATCGGGCATCGTTTAGGCCACCGAACAACCTGAATGTCGTCTTCCGACAGCTAGCTTGTCTAGGTACATATTTTTAATTTATAAAGTTGATGTGCAACATGTTGATTGCTGCTAGTTTTGTGGTGGTTTTGTGGTGGTTTTGTGGTGGCTTTTGACTTTTGAGTGTTGATTGCTGCTAGTTGCAGTTGATCTGTGTGTAAATATGTTTGCAGGCTGCAAGATGGGGGGTTTGGGGATGGGAGCATGCTTGCTAATTGAATTCAGATATATGCTTCCTGATTGTGTTTTTTGTTGTTAAACTATGCTTTGAGGCATCTTCAAATTCCTTGATACGGATGCCGTTTTGTCGTGCAATTGCCAAGATGCTGCTGATTGATGTTGGTGTTGCCATTTTGCCAATTATGTTGCTAATATGAAATTTGAATCCTTTTTGCTCCGATTATCACTAGTACTGATCATGCTTTGATCTAGTTCTTCCTTCAATCATGGGTTGAGTTAAATGAAATTGAGATACTTTGATATGAATTTGCATAGGTGGTACTGTTTGGTTTCTGAATGCAAAAACATGGGCATCTATCTGCAATGCTCTACTTCAGGAGCAGGACCTAAGATTTCCCGCTGCTTGCACACATTGGGAACACTTGCAGGTTTACTGAGATCATCTTTGTCAAGTAAAGCAGTTTTTTTTTCTCTTCGTGCGATTTTCAGCAAGAGAGTACACATTGTTACTTGCGCAAGAGCTTTTTCTTCAACTCATTAGCCTGCCCAAAAGAAAAGAAAAACATCATCGTAAGGGATAATGCAGGCAACAACCGCAACATGTTGCACATCTGTTAGTATGTACCTTCGTTTAGGCCACCGAACAACCTGAGTCCCTTAGTGGTGCCACAGCTAGCTTGTCTAGGTACATATTTTTAATTTATAAAGTTTAATCTCTTTGAAACATAGGAAATGTCGTCTTCCGACGACGATAGGATCCCGGAGTGCTCCTGGTGCGGTGACGACCGGGGTCTGTGCGACAGGCCTCACCTGGTAGACGGTCGTTACTTCAGTATTAAGCTCGACGAGACCTTCGATGTCGAAACGGTACGCAACGACAAGTCTTGTTTCGTATTTAATTAAGCACGATTTCTAGCTACTTCAACGTGTAAGTAATTAATTTTCTTCTTTTACATGCAACTAGTTTATCCCGTGTCATGCAAGACGCTATGTCTTGGAGAGGATGGGATTTGAAGATCATGAAACTTCGGAGACAAAGCAAATTCAACTAAGGACCATGCATAATGTTGATTTAGAAGTGGATTTGTACAATTCAGATAACGTAACCACTTTTGGTTGCAAGAATTGGGAATCATTTTGCAAGATATATGGTTTTTATGAGGGTATGCTTCTCACCATGGATCTTGGCAATCCGGATTCCATCGCCGAAGATGATTTGGACATTTGGGTCCTTGTTGACGATATGATTCCAATTCTACCGAGAAGTGAGTTTATCAAACATATTTATTTAGTAATTTATATTGTTTATTTCAAAATAGTTGACAACTTATTTCCATTGATAGGTTATTTTGATTATTCAAATAATGTGAGGATGATGCTAGACAGAACCTACTACACCCCTGGCTCAGAATGTACTTATAAGGACAAAGAGCAGATCATCTTCTTTTATTCCTTTCTTCTGGATTACATTCAATATCGCAATATTGATCCACAATATAGTCAATACGTCCCACTAGTGCACGTCTTGAACTACGTTAATATCAATGGAGATACCATGGTAAGATTTTTTTACTATTACGACATTCGTGCATGTTTTGCATTAGTTCTTCTCGAACTGAACTACAATGCTAACTACGAAGTCTTACTATATGTTTTGCAACAGATTCTCCCTAGTGACTGTGTGCCTCCTGTCATGTGTCAATCTGGTCAACTACAAGTTTTAAACATTCTGCCAGGTGAACCTACAAATCACACGTGTCCATATCGGATTTCTTCTAAAAATGAAGGAATGAGAATCAAAGAATGGCGAAAAATAACGAAAACTCGTAAGGAGGTACTTGGAAGCAATAGAGTGAGAAGGGCAAGAAATGGAGACAAGATAATCTGCGTTCTCCATAATGGCCCTTTAAATCTAATTGATTTAGAGACAAACGCCATCTTGTTTTATGCCATTTTATCTTCGAAAATTGCTACGTAGTAGAAGTTGTATGGTCGATAATGATGTGTAAGACTTATTATTTAATACCAATGTTGAGTTTTTATTATTATTATGATCGATGATGCATGATGCTAAGTTGTTCTATGAGCTATTATATACTCCCTCCGTTCCGATTTACTCGTCATGGTTTTAGTTCAAATTTGAACTAAAACCACGACGAGTAAATCAGAATGGAGGGAGTAGATTCTAATAGTTTCGATGTGCGTACCATATATGTTGGCTCCACGAGAAATTATATTTAAATATATGCATAACCTGTGCAAAAAACAGAAAAAAAACCTAATATTCATACTAATGGCGCATCACAGCAGAGTGCGCCATTAGTATGCCAAAGCACCTGGCTACACATGGCCCCTGGAAGGCATACTAATGGCGCACCACTGTGCATACTGATGGCGCATCTGTGGTGCGCCATTAGTATGATACTAATGGCGCACCAGAGGTGCGCCATTAGTAAAGTATACTAATGGCGTGCTAGTAATGGCGCACCCCTAATGCGCCATTAACGGCCAAACTAGGTGCGCCATTAATAGGCCTTTTCCTAGTAGTGCGTTAGGAAAGAGGAGTCCATCAAATTTGTTGTCCAAGTTGGTTTAGCATATCCGGCTACCACAAATAGCCATGATACGTTCATTGTAAGGCATGTTATTTTTTGATGAAATAGACACAATGTGTTTTTTAGGGTAGACACCCATATCAAGTTTTGGAGGGATGTTTAGAAAACCTCTGTGTTGCGATTTCTCCTCGTGAAAATTATTTTGCGCGTGAGTACCTTCATCGACGTTAGTTTTCTCGTGCTGGGCCGGGAGGTTCAAACCCTCTACTTCGTGTCCATCGTGTGCGCGGGTGAGAGGTTGCTACTGCTGGTGGTGGAGTGTCGTGAAAGATTCGACCGGAACAACAGATCGGATCTCGCCATCGAGGTTCGGTCTACATCACCTATACATGGCTAGAATGTTTTCTGGGGACGGGGGGAATCGATGGAGCTCGAAAGGCGGATGGGCTGAGGAAGAAGAAAGGCGTGGGATGAAAAGGTGGGTTATTATCTGTGACACCCCGAGACCGGTGCGCCACGTGTCAGCCAGTTATTCGTTGTCTTTGCCATGTCATCTGCTTGTGTGTTGCATCTTACCATGTCATCATGTGTGTTGCATCCGCATGTTTTCAAAACTTGCATCCGTCCGAGTCCGCCCGTCCTCTCCATTGTCCGTTCTGAGCCCAGACACACTCACACGCGCCCGCGGCGCCTCCGAATATTTATTTTGTGAGTGGCCGAAAAATGTTCTCGTAATGGGGTGAAACTTGGCGTGTGGTCTTATTATAGTGTAGACAGGCCGCCTGCCAAATTTCATCGCATTCTGAGTCCGTTTGATAGCCCAACCGTTAAATATAGCGGTACTAGTAGCCGGTATATTCGTCGGACGTTTTCGGTCTCCGAAAATCCCCGCGGGCCTCTCTCTCTTCTCTCCCCACAGCCCAATGCCTCTTCACAGCCCACTAGGCCCAGCCTACTACCCCCTCCGCTCCGTTGCCGTCGGATTGTGATCCGATGGCTCCGAAACGCCTCAAACCCTCAAACCCTAGCCTTTTTTCCCTATAAACCCCCCCATGCCATTTTTTGGACTCCCCTAGACCCTTTCCCTAACCTCTAGCCTCCCCTGCCTCAGTTTCCACGCCTGACCAGTCCCACCGCCGCCACTTGGCCACTCAGCGTCGCCGCCACCTGATTTTGCCACTTGGCGCGCCCCCATTGGGCCACGTCAGCCTTCCACCGCCCTCCAGCCACTAAGGCCTCGCCACCTGGCCCTCTCTACGTCGCCTCCCACGCGCCAGCCATCGCGGCCCGCTCGGCCCGGGCCAGGCCCGCCCCAGGCCGCGAGTGGGCCGAGCTGCGCCCGCGCCCGAGCCAGCCCTTTGTCCCCGCCGCCTGCATCGACCCCACCGCGCGCACCGGCCGCCGCCGGCATCTACCTCTGCCGCTGGCGGGCGTTCGCTTCGTTCTACCGTAAGGTCCCGAGTCCTCTGCTCCTCCGTGCTGGCCGGCGACCCCGCCTCCTTGCCCCGACCGCGCACCGTAGTTCCCCGCCGTGCCGGCCAATGCAGTTCCCCGCCGCGCCGGCCACCGCAGTTCCCCGCCGCGCCGGCCACCGCAGTGCCCCCTCGCCGGCCAGCTCCCTCCGTCGGAGTTCCTCCGGCCCGTATCTCCTCCTCGCCACTTCTGCGTCGTTCCGCACCGGATCCGGCCGGGCCTGCCCCGGATCCGCCGTGCCCGGCCTCGCCCCGACGTCCTCTGACCTCGCCGGCGGAAGCTTCCCCGCCGGGCCGGCCAATTCACTGAACCGGGTCGGGTCCGACCGAACTGCCGCTCGAACCCGACCCGCTCCGCCTCTGCCCACTCCGACCCGCTTCGCCATGTGCAGCTGACCGGTGGGACCCGCGTCCAGCCGCACCGACAGACATGTCCGATCTGACATGGACATGTTCGCCCTGAGAGTTCTGTTTTTCTTCTAAGTCACTAAACTGTCATAATTTTATTGCATCTTTGCATGCCTGTAATTTGTTGTGTGGTGATCCAAATTGAGTGAATGATATGTCAAAATGATCGTGGTGATGTGCTCTACACTTTGTTCCATTGTGCCATGCTTGTTTGAGTTCATCTAGATGCTCTAATCTCTGTTGCAAGAGTGCTAGTTGTTATAAACTGTTGTTACTTGTTAATTTGATGCCATGTTTGCGATATGATAACTTGGTGCATGTTTATCCAAATGGAGCATATGTTATGTCAAAATGTTCATTGTGAAGTGTACTACATGATGGTTGCTGTAGCATGCTTGTTTGAGTCCTTATTGCCATGTTAATCTCTGTTGCAAAAGTGCTGAAACTTGTTATGGGATGCTGATTTCACTTGCTCTTTGCTATTGATGTGTTTGTCTTCATGCCACATGTCTAGATGTTTTAGAAGCAAAATCATATGGTCTTTGCTGTGGTGAAATCATATTTCCATGATATGCCTTGAGGTGACTTAAACAAGCTTGTAAACATGCCATGTCATTATTGCTGTTTTATACTTAGTGAAAAAACTGCTAAGTCTGGAATCTGTTATAACCTGATGCTATGTTTGCTTGATGCCCTAGTCAAATCCATGCTTGTTTTGGAGTGGACAATGATCATGTCTTGTTGTCCATGTTATTGTTTATCCATTCATGCCTTTACTTGCTCATATGACCTGCTTTAGCTTATTTATTTCTTGCTCTCAAGGTGCTATAAATTATACTTGTCAGGATTTTATCAGCATGTTCAATTTGGTGGAGCTTGTTGCTATTGATCCATGCCTCCTATGGAGATGCTCCAATGGAGTTGTTTGCTGTATGATATGTCTACTACATGTCCATGCTCTTTATGTTTTTATTAGAGTTGATATGCATGTTGGTTTGTGCCTCCGATGGCAGTATCGTGATGATATTTTTGCCTTCCCAGATTTTGGCTAAGTCTGGATAATTTTATTGCAACTTGCCATGCTTGTTTAAATGTGTTCCAGCAAACTTTTGGGTGTGTTCTAAGCTCATGCTTGTTAAGTATCATGTATACTTCACATCCATGCCTCTTGTTAAAATGTTTGGGTGATTTAGCTTATATATATCTTGCTCTAAAGTTGCTATGTGGCTGTTAACTTCAGCTTGTTGTTATATCTTGTTTCATGTGTATCTTTTAGCCCGTGGCTCCGTTTTGAGTGTGCCCTATATGAAACTTGTGTGATTTTGCACGTAGAATCATAGTATCATGTTGTTTTCATGTTTGGAGTGAGTTTTCTTGATGTTTGGGTGCATCTTGCACCGTTGCTTTGTTTGACTTGTTTTGCTCATATCTTCTAGACCGTAGCTCCGAATTAAACAAACTTTATATGCAACTTGACTAGAATTTCGTGTAGATCATCATGATGCATGTTAACTTGCTGTTTAACAGCTTTAACTTAAGGTTTGTTCAGATCTGGACTAATTTCAAATTATGCATATAAGGGCTTACAGGATTAGTTATATGTTGATTCCGGCCTCATTTAAACTTGTTGTTTGGTACTGTTCTTGTGTGCTTCATCCCTTGCCATGTATTGCATCATATATAGAATTGTCTTGCATCATACTTGGTTGAGCATGTTGTCATGTCCTTGTGTTGTGTGTTTACTGTATTGCTTGCTTCTTCTCGTTAGTGCTTGTTCCGTTGTGATCGTGAGGATTCGTTCATCTACACGTGGTTCGTCTTCATGGCTTCTTCTTCGTCTTCTTCACGGACTCGTTCTTCTTCCTTGCGGGATCTCAGGCAAGATGACCATCACCTTGGATACCTTTACTATCATTGCCTTTGCCATGCTTAGTTGTCTCGATGCTATCGTTACATGTCGCGCTACCCATCATTATTGTCAGCCCCTCTCCTTATTGCCATGAAACCTCTAACCTTTTGACACCTTCCTAGCAAACCATTGTTTGGCTATGTTACCCGCTTGCTCGGCCCCTCTTATAAGCATTGTTAGCTGCAGGTGAAGATGAAGATCGTTCCATGTTGGAACTTGTTGTTGGAATATCACAATATCTATTATTATTATTAACACACCTATATACTGGGCATGGGTGGAAGGCTTGGCCTTTTGCTCGGTGTTTTGTTCCACTCATGCCACCTTAGGAGCCGATAAACCGGCATTATGTTCCTTGATTTTGCGTTCTTTACACGGTTGGGTATATGGGGACCCCTTGACAGTTCGTCTTTGAATAAAAGTCCTCCGGCAAGGCCCAACATTGGTTTTAATTTGCTCATAATAACAACTTAATTAATTAACTAAATTGCATAGGGAGTTAGCGCTACCCGTGGATTCTTCTACATAGCAGGGGGGCCAGTGCTGATGGTGTTGGTCCCAAATGGGGAGACTGCGGGACCGCCACGGGGAAACTCGAGGTATCTGGCTCCTGTAGGATCACCTATCCATTGTGGCCTGAGATGAGATACGCGCGGCTACTATCAGGTTGTCGGCACGCCGGGAGGTCTTGCTGGACTTATTTTACCATTGTCGAAATGTCTTGTGCACCGGGAATTCCGAGTCTGATCGGGCCTTCCCTAAGATAAGGGGGTAATATTATTATTACTTCCGCTGATCGTGAGAGCTTGTGATGGGCTAAGTTGGGACACCCCTGCAGGGTATGATCTTTCGAAAGCCGTGCCCGTGGTTATGTGGCAGATTGGAATTTGTTAATGTCCGGTTGTAGAAAACTTGACAGAGGATCCGAAGTAAAACACACAACTGTGTGATTAACCGTGACTGTCTCTTTTCACTTTGAGAAGAGAACACGGTGGGGTTATGTATGACTCGTAGGTAGTTCAGAATCTTTAGCGATCATTACTAGTTTGCGACCGTTTGCGTACATGCTCATCTTATTCTTGTACTCGTAAGTTAGCCACCATACATTTTGCTTAGCCGCTACTGCAACCTCACCACTTTACCTCTTCCTACCCATTAAGCTTTGATAGTCTTGTTATCCATGGTTATGGGATTGCTGAGTCCTCGTGGCTCACAGATACTACAACAACAGTTGCAGGTGCAGGTTTCCGATGTCTTGACGTGAGAGCGACGTCCGTTGTGTTGGAAGTTCTTTCTTCTTCTTCTTCTTCTTCAGTCTTGGGTTAGGTTCCGAGTCGGCAGCGTGGGATAGCAGATGGAAGTCTTTGTGCTTTTCTTGTTTGCATCCGTAGTCGGATGCCTTGTATTGATGTTGTTGTATTCAAGTGACTTGTATGTATTGTTGTATCCCCCATGTATGTATGTAATGGTACGATGTAATGATATCCATCTTGCTAAGCGTCCGAAATGCGGTTGTGCCCCAATCACGTAAGTGTCACGTGATCAGCATAGAATCACATCTTGGGCCTGACAAGTTGGTATCAGAGCCTCGACCGGCCATAGGAGCCCCCTTGATTGATCGTAGTCTGGCCGTTGTCGAGTCTAGCAGAAAACTTTTTCGGAGTCTAGTTATATCGGAGAGTAGGAATTCTCTTTACTCCCCTGCCCCTTCGTTGCTCTGGTGAGGAATCTTGACGTAGGTGTTTTGAATTACCCCTCTTCCCCTTCAATTTTTTTTAAGATCACATGGTTAGTTTTCGTTTGTTGCGTTGTCAGTTCTTTCATCTGGTGCATCTCTCGTCAAGTGGTCTCGACCCTCTTCTTATTTGCCAGTGCAACCTTAGTTCTTTCAATCGATGTTGTTTTCCCGTCTGTGGTGGTCTTTCTTTTTCCCACCCGCCCACCCTTTTGCTTCTTGGACCGGAGTCCTTAATCGAGTATCCATCCTACTCTTGTGAGTCTTGCTTTCTTTCATCAATTGTTTTCAACTCGTGAATTCTCGTCTAGCTCGTCATCATTCTTCTCTTTTCTTCTCCGATGAATTCTCCTCTCGTTTGATATTCTTCACCTCTTCTTCTCTTCCGGTGGATTCAGATCAAGTTTTCGGTGTTGTTCTTATTCTTTCATCGGCTCAAATGTTTTCCAATTCTCTCGTTCGCCTCTCGCCATTAATTGTCCTGGAGTTCCGAATACATCTCAGGAGATTCTTCTGTCTTCCAATTAATTCGAGGTTGTCACCTCATTCGAGTTTCAATCATTCCGGTGCATCATCTCCTTTTCGATCCTTTCCAACGGTGGTTTTTCTCTTCGGTGGGCTCATAACCCACAGGTCTTTCCCAGGATCTTACCTGACTCATCTAATTTCCCGGAGTGTTCCAAAATTCTTTTCAAGTGTAACGTTAGTATGGATTCCATCAATCTTATGCCTTCTTCAAGATCGCTTTTAATTCTTTTCATCGATGGTTCAACCTTTCTTCCTTTCATTTTCCGGAGTATTTCATGAATTCTTGTCTTAGTGTTCCTCCGAAGGCCATCATTTCAGAAGATTTCTTCATTCTCAGTTTTCAACTTCGTCCTCCAAATATTCTTCATTGATGCCTCTTCGTTCGTCTCACATTCGTCCGGTGCTTCGTTCAAGGATTCTTTAATCAGTTTGCGATCTCTTCATTCTCGTCCTTCTAATTCCCTTGAGTGCTTTATTTTTCCCGGTGATTCATCGTTTTCACTCAATGTCAATTCCTTACGGTGGCTTGCTCTTTGTCATCACTCGATTTTAATTATTCACGATGGTTTGTTCTATTCTTCACTCGACTTTAATTGTTTACGGTGATTCGTTCAACAGCCCTTCTCTGGTGTTATCATATCAATCGATTCATTTGTTTCCAATCCTACCGGTGTTCCATGAAGATTTTCGCAAGTTCGCGATATATCCCTCTTAATCAATTTCAATGCGAATAAGTGATATGTGAATCCATTGCTTCTCATCAATTTAATTGGTGGAGGATAAGCATAACATAATTCTTATTCGTTTTCGTCAAGTTGTTTAATCCTTTCCTTCAGATTTTATTCTTGGTGAATAAATACTAGTTCCAAGTGCTTAATCTTTCTTTTCGGAGTTCATAGTTTCTCGGCTATCTCGTCGGAACCCTAACTAATCGTCGCAAGGCTTTAATCTTATTCTTTTCATCCATCATTTCTATATATCATCATCCTTTTGTTACCGGAGTTCTTCATGGTGGTTCATCATGAGTAATTTATTCTTCAAGTGTTCATCAAATTTTGTTCAGCAGCTCAAGCAGTATTCTTTTGTGTCCTGAGATGCAAATAATTCCCCGTATTCTTTTGAAGTGGAGTTTTGCATTTCTTCATTCATGTCATCTACTCAATCTTTTGGTTGTGGCATAATTCACCTCAAGTATTGAGATGTTTAAATAAGTCTATAACAAGCTTATTCTTTTGTTGTTGATTTTCTCAACAACTCCGTTCAAGTCTTTCTCTTATTATTTCTAGTTAATGTCACTTGTGCTCAAGTTGTCATTTTCTTCTCCGCTCTTTTAATTGCTTTCTTTCCATTCTTCCGGAGGCATGTATTGTTCTTTTTGTCATGTTTTCGTTTCATCTTCTCAGGGTCTTGTCCTATTTCATTCATGTTCGACCGGTGTGCTAATTCTTTCAGTTTCAGCCGGAGTGCTACCCGAATTCCTTCGTCGAGATTCCTTTTCTATCTATTTTAACCGGAGTGGTTTCGAATTCATTCTTGTTCAGTCAACTCGTGCTTCATGCCTTTCAACCCCCTTGATTCTCATCGTATTCCTTGTTCCTCTTATTTAACGAAGTCTTTGCAGTCTCGTTCATCTCTGTGGTGTCCTTTCTTTCAAGTTGTTCAACCTCTCAAGATTATTTGGTTTCACACTTTTGTCCAAAGGAGAACCTTGTTCTTCCTTTTCCCTTCCGTCTCATTCCTAAGATCTTGTGACGAGATCTCTTGTTAGTAGGGGAGTGTTGTGACACCCCGAGACCGGTGCGCCAGGTGTCAGCTAGTTATTTGTTGTCTTTGCCATGTCATCTGCTTGCGTGTTGCATTTTGCCATGTCATCATGTGTGTTGCATCAGCATGTTTTCAAAACTTGCATCCGTCCGAGTCCGCCCGTCCTCTCCATTGTCCGTTCTGAGCCCAGACACACTAACACGCGCCCGCGGCGCCTCCGAATATTTATTTTGTGAGTGGCTGAAAAACGTTCTCGGAATGGGGTGAAACTTGGCGTGTGGTCTTATTATAGTGTAGACAGGCCGCCTGCCAAATTTCATCGCATTCAAAGTCTGTTTGTTAGCCCAACCGTTAAATATAGCGGCACTAATAGCCGGTATATTTATCGGACGTTTTCGGTCTCCGAAAACCCCCGCGGGCCTCTCTCTCTCTTCTCTTCCCACAGCCCAATGCCTCTTCACACCCCTCTAGGCCCAGGCTACTCCCCCCTCCGCTCCGTTGCCGTCGGACTGTGATCCGATGGCTCCGAAACGCCTCAAACCCTCAAACCCTAGCCTTTTTCCTATAAAAACCCCCCATGCCATTTTTTGGACTCCCCTAGACCCTTTCCCTAACCTCTAGCCTCCCCTGCCTCAGTTTTCGCGCCTGACCAGTCCCACCGCCGCCACTTGGCCACCCAGCGCCGCCGCCACCTCATTTTGCCAGTTGGCCCTTTCCCTAACCTCTAGCCTCCCCAACCTTAGTTTCCGCGCTTGACCAGTCCCACCGTCGCGAGTGGGCCGAGCTGTGCCCGCGCCCGAGCGAGCCCTTCGTCCCCGCCGCCTGCATCGACCCCACCGTGCGCACCGGTCGCCGCCGGCAACCACAGCCGCCGCCGGCGGGCGTTCGCGTCGTTCTGCCGCAAGGTCCCGAGCCCTCTGCTCCTCCGCGCCGGCCGGCGACCCCGCCTCCCCTACCCCGACCGCGCATCGCAGTTCCCCGCCGCGCCGGCCACCGCAGTGCCCCGCCGCCGGCCAGCTCCCTCCGCCGGAGTTCCTCCGACCCGTACCTCCTCCTCGCCACTTCTGCGTCGTTCCGCACCGGATCTGACCGGCCTTGCCCCGGATCCGCCATGCCCGGCCTCGCCCCGGCATCGTCTGACCTCGCCGCCGGAAGCTTCCCCGCTGGGCCGGCCTGTTCACTGAGCCGGGTCGGGTCCGACCGAACCGCCGCCCGAACCCGACCCGCTCCGCCTCTGCCCGCTCCGACCCGCTTCGCCATGTGCAGCTGACCGGTGGGACCCGCATCCAGCCGCACCGACGGACATGTCCGATCTGACATGGACATGTCCGCCCCGAGAGGTCTATTTTTCTTCTAAGTCCCAACACTGTCATAATTTTATTGCATCTTTGCATGCCTGTAATTTGTTGTGTGGTGATCCAAATTGAGTGAATGATATGTCAAAATGATCCTGGTGATGTGCTCTACACTTTGTTCCATTGTGCCATGCTTGTTTGAGTTCATCTAGATGCTCTAATCTTTGTTGCAAGAGTGCTACTTGTTATAAACTGTTGTTACTTGTTAATTTGATGCCATGTTTGCGATATGATAACTTGGTGCATGTTTATCCAAATGGAGCATATGTTATGTCAAAATGTTAATTCTGAAGTGTACTACATGATGGTTATTGTAGCATGCTTGTTTGAGTCCTTATTGCCATGCTAATCTCTGTTGCAAAAGTGCATTTGGCTGTTAAGTGCTGAAACTTGTTATGGGATGCTGATTTCACTTGCTCTTTGCTATTGATGTGTTTGTCTTCATGCCACATGTTTAGATGTTTTAGAAGCACAATCATATGGTCTTTGCTGTGGTGCAATCATCTTTCCATGATATGCCTTGAGGTGACTTAAACAAGCTTGTAAACATGCCATGTCGTTATTGCTGTTTTATACTTAGTGAAAAAACTGCTAAGTCTGGAATCTGTTATAACCTGATGCTATGTTTGCTTGATGCCCTAGTCAAATCCAGGCTGGTTTTGGAGTGGCCAATGATCATTTCTTGTTGTCAATGTTATTGTATATCCATTCATACCTTTACTTGCTCATATGACCTGCCGTAGCTTATTTATTTCTTGCTCTCAAGTTGCTATAAATTATACCTGTCAGGATTTTATCAGCATGTTCAATTTGGTGGAGCTTTTTGCTATTGATCCATGCCTCCTATGGAGATGCTCCAATGGAGTTGTTTGATGTATGATATGTCTACTACATTTCCATGCTCTTTATGTTCTTATTATAGTTGATATGCATGTTGTTTTGTGCCTCCGAAGGCAGCATCGTAATGATGTTTTTGCCTTCCCAGATTTTGGCTAAGTCTGGATAATTTTATTGCAACTTTCCATGCTTGTTTAAATGTGTTCCAGCAAGATTTTGGGTGTGTTCTAAGTTCATGCTTGTTAAGTATCATGTCTACTTCACATCCATGCCTCTTGTTAACATGTGTGGGTGATTTAGCTTATATATATCTTGCTCTAAAGTTGCTATGTGGCTGTTAACTTCAGCTTGATGTTATATCTTGTTTCATGTGTATCTTTTACCCGTTGCTCCGTTTTGAGTGTGCCCTGTATGAAACTTGTGTGATTTCGCATGTAGAATCATAATATCATGTTTATTTCATGTTTGGAGTGAGTTTGCTTGATGTTTGGGTGCATCTTGCACTGTTGCTTTGTTTGACTTGTTTTGCTCATATCTTCTAGACCGTAGCTCCGAATTAAACAAACTTTATATGAAACTTGACTAGAATTTCGTGTATATCATCATGGTGAATGTTAACTTGCTATTTAACAACTTTAAATTAAGGTTTGTTCAGATCTGGACTAATTTCAAATTATGCATATGAGGGCTTACCGGATAAGTTATATGTTGATTCCGGCCTCATTTAAACTTGTTGTTTGGTGCTGTTCTTGTGTGCTTCATCCCTTGCCATGTATTGCATTATATATAGACTTGTCTTGCATCATACTTGGTTGAGCATATTATCATGTTCTTGTGTTGTGTGTTTATCGTATTGCTTGCTTCTTCTCGTTATTTCTTGTTCCGTTGCGATCGTGAGGATTCGTTCGTCTACACGTGGTTCGTCTCCAAGGCTTCTTCTTCGTCTTCTTCGCGGACTCGTTCTTCTTACTTGCGGGATCTCAGGCAAGATGACCATCACCTTGGATACCTTTACTATCATTGCCTTTGCCATGCTTAGTTGTCTCGATGCTATCGTTACATGTCGCGCTACCCATCATTATTGTCAGCCCCTCTCCTTGTTGCCATGAAACCTCTAACCTTTTGACACCTTCCTAGCAAACCATTGTTTGGCTATGTTACCCGCTTGCTCAGCCCCTCTTATAGCGTTATTAGTTGTAGCTGAAGATGAAGATCGTTCCATGTTGGAAATTGTTGTTGGAATATCACAATATCTATTATTATTATTAACACACCTATATACTGGGCATGGGTGGAAGGCTTGGCCTTTTGCTCGGTGTTTTGTTCCACTCATGCCACCATAGGAGCCGATAAACCGGCATTATGTTCCTTGATTTTGCGTTCCTTACACGGTTCGGTATATGGGGACCCCTTGACAGTTCGTCTTTGAATAAAACTCCTCCAGTAAGGCCCAATATTGGTTTTAATTTGCTCATAATAACAACTTAATTAATTAACTAAATTGCATAGGGAGTTAGCGCTACCCGTGGATTCTTCTACATAGCAGGGGGGCAGTGCTGATGGTGTTGGTCCCAAACGGGGAGACTGCGGGACCGCCACGAGGAAACTCGAGGTATCTGGCTCCTGTAGGATCACCTATCCGGTTGTGGCCTGAGACGAGATATGCAAGACTACTATCAGGGTGTCGGCACGCCGGGAGGTCTTGCTGGACTTGTTTTACCATTGTTGAATGTCTTGTACATCGGGAATTCCGAGTCTGATCGGGCCTTCCCTAAGATAAGGGGTAATATTATTATTACTTCTGCTGATCGTGAGAGCTTGTGATGGGCTAAGTTGGGACACCCCAATAGGGTTATGATCTTTCAAAAGCCGTGCCCGCGGTTATGTGACAGATTGGAATTTGTTAATGTCCGGTTGTAGAAAACTTAACAGAGGATCCGAAGTAAAACACACAACTGTGTGAGTAACCATGACTGTCTCTTTTCACTTTGAGAAGAGAACACGGTGGGGTTATGTATGACTCGTAGGTAGTTCTGGATCTTTAGCGATCATTACTAGTTTGCGACCGTTTGCGTAGATGCTCATCTTATTCTTGTACTCGTAAGTTAGCCACCATACATTTTGCTTAGCCCCTGCTACAACCTCACCACTTTACCTCTTCCTACCCATTAAGCTTTGATAGTCTTGTTACCCATGGTTATGGGATTGCTGAGTCCTCGTGGCTCACAGATACTACAACAACAGTTGCAGGTGCAGGTTTCTGATGTCTTGACGTGAGAGCGACGTCCGTTGTGTTGGAAGTTCTTTCTTCTTCTTCTTCTTCTTCTTCTTCAGTCTTGGGTTAGGTCCTGGGTCGGCAGCCTGGGATAGCAAATGGATGTCTTTGTGCTTTTCTTGTTTGCATCCATAGTCAGATGCCTTGTATTGATGTTGCTATATTCAAGTGACTTGTATGTATTGTTGTATCCCCCATGTATGTATGTAATGGTACGATGTAATGATATCCATCTTGCTAAGCGCCCGAAATGTGGTTGTGCCCCAATCATGTAAGTGTCACGTGATCGGGATAGAATCGCATCTTGGGCCTGACATTATCCCCTTATAAGGGCCGAGAATATAGAGCGTCCCTCCCACGATCCTTAAAACTCGCCTGTTCCCAACGAGTCGTGCGGGCGGCACGGTGGGATTACCCAAGCCATTATTGATGAAAATCCCATGATAAGGGGACATGATCTCTGTTTTGACAAGACGTATCACCGGAGGCAGCGTACTGAGATACGAAACGAAAAGATTGAAAAACGGTTCGAAATGATGGAAAGGCCAGACTTGGTGTCTCGCCAGTAAAAGCTATCAGTGAAGACATATTATGTTTTTAACTAAGTGTGATACCCTTGTGGTAGTGGGTTGTAACTGTTTAAACAGAGCTGGACATAGCTAAATTTTGATCAGTTATTTTGAAGTATTCGGAGGAGGAACCCGCCTTGCAGTGCCGAAGACAATCTGCGTGCCGGACACATCGTCATTGAAGCCTAGTTCAGGGGCTACTGATGGAGTCCTGGACTACGGGGTCCTCGGGCATCCGGGCTACGTAACACGGACCGGACTAATGGGCCATGGAGGTACAAGATGGAAGACTCTCCCCCGTATCCGGATGGGACTCTCCTTTCTCTGTAAACCGACTCTGTACAACCCTAGCGGATGCTGAGGCCTGGTCTGCCAGGAGCCACCCAGAGATCAGCCCCAGGCGTCCTTCCATCGCGCGGCCATCACCACCCAGAAGATCGACGCGGAGCCAACCCAGCGCAGCGGAAGCGGCCTCCAAGGTCTCAGGGCCAGGCTGCACCGGCTGGAGGATGGGTGCCACCACAATCGCCTGCTCGACCAGGGGATCGGGGGCTCCGGCTCCCCTCGCTGGAGTGGAGGGAGTAGGAGCCATCGCGGCCTCGCAAGCTGCGGCGACGCCCTCACGCGACACCACCACTGCGTGCTCGGCAACCTGGCTGGACGAGGCGCGCAAGGTTGCGACACCCTTCTCCGCGGTTACAACAGCAGCAGGTGGAGCGGGGCACCGCGATGTGGCCTCCCCCTTCGCCTTCTTCATCATGCCACCCAGGCTGCTGCGCCAAGAGAAACACGTCAGGAACACAGCGATCAAGGAATGACGGGAGACTACACACTTACTCATCGGAGGCAAGGTGCACCCTCCTCTTCATCAGCAGGCCGGCCACGGCTGCCAGTGCCATGGGCGCGCCAGCAGTCCGGATGCTAGCAAGGCGCGATCCCATGGACATGGGTGCGGCTGCGGCCACTGGCTTCGTTGGCGTGGCCCTCCTCGGCGGGGTCGCTGCATCGCTCCCTCCGGGCGCATCGCGCTTGGATCGACGCAGAGTGGTTGCCTGGGGCCGCCCAGCAGCGTCTGCGCCCGGCGCCACTTCCTCAGCAGACGCCTCGGAGGCGTCCTCCTTGTCAACCCGGTCCCCGTCGCCCAGGGTCCCCTCTGAGTCCTCCTCGTCGTCGCTCCCCTCCTCGACACCGGAGGACACGTCGACCGTGGGCGGAGCAGACACGGGCACCACGAAGCCTGACACGGCCTTCAGCAGCTCGGCCTTGTCAGGACGGCAATACATCGGTAGATGGGCCCCCAGGAGGTCCTTAGGAACCATCCCTAGGAGAGCGTTTGAGCGCAGCCGAAGCCTGTCATCGTCTCCCATCAGCTCCCACATGGGGCGCGAGTGTGCCTGCAGCGGCGCCAGCCGCTACCACAGGAACTCCTTCACAATATGGGCCCCTTCAAGCCTCGAGCCCAGGTCGGCCTCGATCCTTGCCAAGATAGGTTCGACAAGGGGGTCGTTGAGCTTCGCGTAGCTCCAGCAGGCGCGTTTCTCCGGACAGGCAGTTGGTCGCGTCAGCAACGGGTGAATACGCTGGGCATCCAGATAGACCCACCTCTTCCGGTGGGTGTCTATCTTCTTCCCGGCTGTCATCAGCCTGCAGCCCTGGCGCTGGAAGACGAAGGAGACGCAGCCCGAGCACAAACCCTCGTCATACCGCCGAACGGAGAAGAAGTGGCGAAAGAGGGCGACAGTCGGTTTCACCCCCACACACGCCTCGCAGTAAAAGGCGAATAGCGACAGGACGAAGATGGAGCGAGGCTGGATGTGGAGGGCATGCACTTGGTAGTGATTCAGGATGGCATAGAAGAATTCCGAGAAGGGCGGCACGAGCCCGACGGAGATGCTCTGGAGGAAGAACGGGTAGCAAGACTTCGACAAGGTCCACACCGCGGTGGACCCAACCCGAATCTTCGCTGGGCCATGCTCGTTATGGTCGCTCGGCAAGAAAGACTGGACCTCTACGTAGTCCCCCTCCTCGGTGATGGTGGACTCCTCGAGCGCCGCCTCAGGGGAGGAAGCAGATCCGGAAGCCTGCGCAGCACCCTTGCCTTTCTTCACCATTGCTGGAGGCGCTGGAGGATGCAGGTGATTTGGGAAGGCTGGGGGCGAAAGAGAAGGGGATCTGAGCAGGAAGGAAAGGAAGCGATAACCCCTCTGCAGCGAAGACAGTCCCTTTTGTCAAGTCGCACGGTCACCAAGACTGCTTGGGGAGCGGAGTCGCCCACGTCCCATCCAACCGTCACGCGCCAGCCTGGCCCGCAGTCTTTTGGGGCCCGCGGCGCTTCGTCCTCGGCTAAGGCTTCGCCCCGAAGCCAACTCCACGCGCACCTTGGTCCCGGGGGCTACTGTCGGTGTCCTGGGAACCAGGGTACCCAGACTCGCCTGCCTGCGGGCCGCGGCACGCTCCTACTACAGCCTGGTATGGCCCAGCTGATCGACCAGCTGCTCAAGAGCCTCGCGAGGGGGCTAGGCCTCGCGAGGAGAACGACACCAAGACCCTCTCAGGAGCGGCCTCGGCTAGGCTGCTCCGGAGGGGCGGAGAACTCAAGGCCAAGCCTGCCTCAGGAGGAGGCAGTGACACGAGCAGTGACGCATTGCACGAGCGCGTGCCAGTGGCGCAGTTGCCGTTTTGGTGCAAAGGGGACAACGCAGGCGCAGGTTCCCGAGGGGCGAGACAAAGGTTTCCCCTTTGGTGCAACAAGACCGAAGACCACAAGGACGACAGGGAGGATGTCACCACCGAGCCCACCACCGTGTCACCGTCTGATCTCTTTGCAGGCGAAGACCGCTTTTGTCAGGATAGGAACGTCCTTGTGTTCCCGCTCAAAATGGCCGTTGTGGGATCCCTTCCCGCCTAAACATTTCGGGGGAAGAGGACCCTGGCAGCCCATATAAGTAGCTAGGGTTTCCACTGTGGAGGCATCTGATAAACCGAGAGGGACCTCATCTCGAACACCCCACCTTCACTTCAAGGAGCAAGAACACTTGCCTCTCGACCCTCTTGAGCTCTCCCCCTGAGCTCAAGAACCACTGTACTTTTTCATACTCAAGCCCTCCAGAGGCTAATCCACTCAAGCATGACGTAAGGTTTTACACCACAAGGTGGCCTGAACCAGGGTAAACGCGTGTGTGCTTTTACTTGTTGCTTGCTTGAATCTCACCACCGGACGAAGGCGTGGCGCTAGGTAGAAGTGAGCGGGAGAGATCTTTGTTCACGCCCCTATGTTCGAATTTCTTTGGGTTTGCGGAGCCCATAATCCGACATTTGGCGCGCCAGGTAGGGGGCGTGTCGAAATCTCGCCTCTCTGACAACCTCGTCCCGCTCTTGTTCGTCGACCTCGCTTCACCCGCCATGGTGGACGCACGCCGAGCGCGCGCCGCCAACGTCGCTCAAATGGCGCCCTTCTTTGTTCGAGGTAAACCCAAAACAAAGTCCATAGATATGTCTTCCCAAGGAACACCAGGGACAGGCAAAGACATATATAAACCATGAGGATTGAGTCATGACTTAGCTTTTTGACATGTAGTGCAGCGAGCAACAAAACGCTCAACATCTCGTCTCATCTTTGGCCAAAAGACATGTGTAGCAAGTACGTCCTCTGTCTTCTTCACGCCAAAGTGTCCCATTAATCCTCCTCCATGCGCCTCCTGCAACAACGAAAGACGAACAGAGCTAGATAGAATGCATAGCTTGTTAGCACGAAACACAAATCCATTATTAACGACGAACTTGTTCCATGTTCTCCCTTCTTTACAATTCTGCAATACATCTTTAAATAAAGCATCATGCACATATTGATCTTTGATGGTCTCCAAACCAAATATTTTAAAGTCAAGTTGTGAAAGCATAGTATAATGACGAGACAATGCATCAGCAATAACATTTTCTTTTCCCTTCTTGTGCTTAATAACATAAGGGAAAGTCTCTATGAATTCAACCCATTTAGCATGTCTACGGTTCAATTTTGCTTGACTTTTAATGTGCTTCAAAGATTCATGATCAGAATGTATAACAAATTCTTTCGGCCATAAATAATGTTGCCATGTTTCCAAATTCCGAACAAGAGCATATAATTCCTTATCATAAGTAGAATAATTCAGACTAGGCCCACTCAATTTTTTCGAAAAGTATGCAACAGTTTTACCATCTTGTAATAACACACCTCCTAACCCAATTCCACTAGCATCACATTCAATCTCAAAAGTCTTATTAAAATCAGGAAGTTGGAGTAAAGGAGCATGTGTCAACTTATCTTTCAAAACCGCGAATGCATCTTCCTGTGCAGTACCCCAAACAAAAGGCACATCCTTCTTTGTAAGCCCATTGAGAGGTGCAACAATGGTGCTGAAATCCCTCACAAAACGACGATAGAATCCAGTGAGGCCAAGGAAACTCCTCACGTGTGTGACCATTTTGGGCTGCGGCCAACTCTCAATAGCTTCAATCTTGGCTTTATCAACCTCAATTCCTTGTGGAGTAACAACATAGCCAAGAAAAGATACCCAGTCGGTGCAACAGGTGCACTTTCCAAGGTTACCAAACAAACGTGCATCATGTAGAGAAATAAAAATAGCATGTAAATGTTCCAAATGTTCCTCCAAAGATCTGCTATAAATCAATATATCATCAAAGTATACTACCACAAATCATCCAATGAAAGCACATTAAACTTCATTCATTAATCTCATGAAAGTACTAGGTGCATTAGTTAACCCAAAAGGCATGACTAACCACTCATATAATCCAAACTTAGTTTTAAATGTTGTTTTCCATTCATCTTCCAATTTCATACGAATTTGATGGTATCCACTACGCAAATCAACTTTGGAGAATATTGTAGAGCCACTCAATTCATCAACCATATCATCTAGCCAAGGAATAGGACGACGATAACGAATATTAATATTATTAATGCCTCTACAATCAACACACATACGCGATGTACCATCCTCTTTCGACACTAGAATAATAGGAACATCACAAGGACTAAGGGATTCGCGTATATAACCTTTCTCGAGTAGCTCCTGTAGTTGATGCATAATCTTCTTCGTCTCCTCTGGATTGGTATGGTATGGTGCAGGGTTGGGTAGCGATGCAACGGGAATTAAGTCAATCTGATGCTCAATCCCTCGAATAGGTGTTAATCTCGGTGGCACGTCTTCTTGAAAGACGTCCGCGAACTACTAAAAAATATTAGTGACAGCAGGAGGCAAAGAGGAAGGCACGTCCTCGAATGAAAATAATGCCTCTTTGCACACAAAAGCATAGCAAACAGATTTTCTTAAATCTAGATCATCAATATCAGATTTGGTGGCAAGTAAACATCCAATTTTTAATTTAATTTCAGATGCAACATGAAATGATGGTGAGTTATTAGGCTTCATTTGTTGCTCAAATCTTTTGCCACAATCTGATTTTCACTCTTATTTTGCTCCTGTTTTGCTTTATTAGCTCTATTAATATCATGTTTCAAAATGGAATCAGGAGACATAGGAAGCAAAGTAATACGTTTATCCTTATGAACAAGAGTATACAGATTGTTTCTACCATGGTGTACAGAATTTTTATCAAATTTCCATGGTCTACCAAGTAATAAGGAACATGCTTGCATGGGTACCACATCACAATCAACATAATCAGCATATGTGGAGATACTAAAATGCACACAAACAGTACGTGTTACCTTAACCTTGCCGCTGTTGTTGAACCATTGGACGTAGTAAGGATGTGGATGTGGTCTTGTGGTGAGAGATAAATTCTCCACCATCTCCATGCTAGCCAAGTTGTTGCAGCTCCCTCCATCTATGATGACGTGAACAGAACGTTCCTTCACAACTCCCTTTGTATGGAACAAATTATGCCTCTGATTTTGCTCCGCTTGTGTGACCTGCACACTCAAAACATGTTGAGCAACTAAATATTCATACCTGTGAGCGTCTTCAGGAGCCATGTATTGCGTCTCATTTTCAGAATCATCTCCACCATGTTCTTCACGTGTAATAAGAGCCAAAATCTCCTCATCATAGTCACTAGCGGACTCATAACTACCATCCCCAGTAGCAATCATGACACGCTGTGATGGGCATTTGCTCGCATAGTGACCACGACCAGTGGAATGACGACATATAACATCATGTGTTGGCCCATTGGATCCCATGGATGAAGAAGAGCTCTGCGCAGGACCGGAAGGTGTACTCGTGGTTGATGGTGGTGGTGCCTCTTTGCTTTTATCACGGCTAGAAGTGATGGATGAAGTAGGCGGTGGTGCAGCCGGACGTGTCGAAGTAGATGAAGCACGCAGTGTCCATGATGAAGGTCCACCTGTAGAAAAATTAGTTCGTGCCAAGGCCTGTCGATCCTGCACTTCACGTTCAGCTTTGGAAGCAAGATGGAATAAACGAGTGATACTATTATACTCATTGTACTCTAGAATTGTCTAAATCTCTCTATTTAAGCCACACATAAAACGTGCAAGCATAGCCTCATTATCCTCAACAATACCACATCTAATCAGGCCAGTTTGTAATTCCTGATAATATTCCTCTACAGAATTTTGTCCTTGTCTTTAACGCTGTAATTTCTGAAGTAATTCGCGTTGATAATATGGTGGAACCCAATGAGTACGCATAGCAGCTTTCAAAGCAGCCCAAGTAGTTGGAATATTATCCGTATGTAATCTACAATATTCAGACCACCACACACAAGCAAAACTAGTGAAAGCACAAAGAGCAGTAGCAACACGTCTCTCCTCGGGATATTTTAAACATGTAAAACATTGTTCGGTTTCTAACTCCCAAGTAAGATATATATCAGGAACATATCTACCCTCAAATGGTGGTATATTCAATTTTAGTTTAGGGAGATGGTCATGATCGCGTACTTGAGGGTATGGTGCAGCCCTACCATTGTGATTATTTGCATGTAGACGACCTGGTGGTTATGGTGCTGCTTGTTGCACGCAGATCTTATTTTTATCAACCTCATCCTCGTAACCCCCCGCGTAATCGTCCTCCTCCTCAGCAGCAATAGGTGCCACAGAAGTATCAACAGCAGCACCAACAGTTTGGCCAGCCTGAAGTGCGACACGGCTTGCTTTACGGAGGGCGGTTTCGCGACGTGAAGGTGGTTGTTGTTGTTGTTGTTGTTGTTGTTGCAATGGTGCAGCAGGTGGAGGTAGACGCGCAAGCACCTCAGCGAATTTGGCATCCAACTTGATGTCAATTGACTTCTCAATGCCATACATCCTCGCTAGTGCGTTGTCAAAACTGGTCATCACATCTTCTACCTGTTGATCCATCATTTGCTGAAATTTATCATGCAACTCCTTGTTCCTCATGTTCTCCCAGTCAGTCTTGTCGACTTGTGATCCTGGCATGGTTAGCAACAATAGAAACACACAAAAATATGATCCTACAGAATACTAGAAAATGGTGGTGGTGGGGCGTCACAAATCCGTCAAGCAAATCTCAAATTCTTACCAGTTCTTACCCAGCAGCAGGTGGTGATCGGCAACCGTGGTAGTCAAAACTCTCAAAGCTTGGATAAAGCGATTACCAGGGAGAGTCAAACGCATGACGTAGATGTATGTGGAGCTGGGAAGGCTTATAAGATGGTAGCAAAAAGGGTCAGCAATAATCAATTCAGAGATGCAAAGTTGAATAAACGCTCAACGTCGGTACTGTGCTGGTCCTAGGCTAGACCGTACTAGAGACGCGAGCCTAGAACACTAACAAAATCACGGCGCTGCAAGTAATCAAGGGGAAAGCACACTCTGATTTTTTTTTTCGCCTCTTTTTTTTGCGCTCCTTTTTTTTGCCAAAAATCACTATAATGGCGAGTGTCTCAAAACTCTTCCCAAGTCAAACTAAGATGATAGGCACAAATTTTTTTGACGAATTTTTTTTGGAATTCGTGAAGTGACGACGAAAATGTGCTGTAAAAAACAGTATGATGGCACGTGTCTCAAAAGACTCAGAAAAGCCTAAATAGGATAGGGAAAAAATATTTTCACCTGCCAAAATTTTGGCCTAAAAACTGCCCGAGGGTCTCCAGACTTTTTTTCGAGACCTACTCAGGCAAGGAAACAAGAAACCGAAACTAGATGGATCTCGAAAGCCAATCTAAAACGAAAAGAACTCGGATTGGTGGTGGGTATATGGTGGTAGAATATGACAATGGTGGTGGTATATGGCAGCGGTGGTGGTATATGGATACAGATTGGTGGTGGTATATGGATACGTATTGGTGGTGGTATATGGATACGGATCGGTGGTGGTATGTGGCAGTAGCGATGAAGATGTTGCGGCGGCGGCATGGCAACTTATGACCAGAACTCAAAACTCTAAAGGACTAGACGCTAAGTCCAGCAACTTGACACGACGATGCAACCGCAAATTCAACAAAGCAAAATACTGAAAAGACTATGCGAAGGCTCAAACAGGTTCGGATATGAGGAACTAACCCTAAATTATTTTTTTGGCTTTTTCGTGGACTGTAGGTATGAAGAACAGACTCGATCTAATCTACGAAAAACTATAAAATCTCACCGATCAACCTGGAAATCCGATACCACTTGATAGCGGCAAAGGTGTCCCGTCTTTCGATGAGATGGTGGCTATCATTTTTGATGGAGTAGACTTTGACGATCCGACATCAAGTGCGGAGCATCCCAAGGTCATCTTCATGGACCCACCATCGTCTCACTTAGTGCCAAGTGGACCCATGACACGCGCTCGAGCACGAGCTCTCAAGACCGAGGTGACTTCACTCCTTTCTCTACGTCATTTTGATTCACATGAGACATGGTTGCTACCCTCATCGGAAACTCTGTGTGTAGTCAGGAACCTCGAGAGCAACTATGGAGAATCCAAGGAACAAGAGGAATCGAAGAAGGAAGATGGAGGAGGAATCTGTCACGCATCAGACTGGCCGGATGATCTGGACGAAGACCCGGATGATCCGGGCGGAGCCTGGACGATCCGGACCCCCGTCCGGACGATCCGGATAATGTGCGCCTCGACACCCGAAGCTACCTCGCTGAAGCCGGATCATCCGGACCCCGACCCGAATCATCCGGCGGCACCCGGACGTCCGGACTAGGACCCAAACATCCGGACCTCCCGCTGCAGAAAAGACCCGGTCGGATCATTCGGACGCTGCCCCGGATCATCCGGACCCCCAAAGCCCGGATCGTCCGGACCAACATCCGGATCATCCGGACCGTGCCTACGTGCATGACCTTGGGCCGAGGCCCATGTACCCCTTCGCCCCTCCTAGCTTGTATAAAGGACTCCACCCATACTTTCTAGGGTTAGGTTGGTGTTAGCTCACCTAAAAACGTTAGTGGTTCCTCTCCTACGAGACCGCGGCATCCTCGGAGAAGATCCACACGGATTCAAGACCTTCACGGAGAAGAACATCAAGACCTCCTCACGGAAATGACTACCGCTACTTGTATCGTCCTTTGTTGATTGTGGATCGTGTATCACTCTTTGTCTTCCCGGATCTAGCATTTGTGTGACCTAAACTTGTTGATTTGAGTGTTTTCTTCTTGTCCCTCTTTTGTTTTTCCTCGTGCCCCTCGTGTTCATCCTCGGGATCCCTCCTTGTCGTGAAAGATCGGCCCCCTAGGGTTCCACCCTACATTATCTATGGTATCATGAGCCTAGATTGATCACGAATTTGGAGCCCACACCTTGTTTTCTAGCTTGTTTTTGTTGTTTCTCGTCCAATTTCGAAAATCCCCACAAAAATAGCCATACATTTTTTTTTGTGATTTCTGTGTTTTGATGAGATTTTGTTGACTGTGATCCGTGGATGAGTTGTGTGACAAGTGGTTTTCCCTTTTCCCCACCTCCCCCACCCTCAAATCCGCCCAAAATCCTAGAAAAATTCTTTTTTCACCAAATTTTCACCTCTTCCCCGAGCTCATCCCGACCAGATTGACCCACCCGGATCATCCGGATCTCCAACCGGATCATCCGGCTACCACCCGGATCATCCTGCCAGACATCCGGATCATCCGGACTACCCTGACGAAACTGCATTCTGCAGTTTTTCGAAGCCACCGATTCCACCGCGACAACCCTAGTACTCCTTCCGCTAAACCCTCAACATATAACCCAACACCACCACCATTGCCTAACCAAAATCACTACGGTCTTACCTCTTTGTGTCTTGTATCATTTGAGTTGTGGTTTTCCCGTTTCCTTGTGTGTTTCGGCTATCTTGGAACGGACCGACATCGACAAGACCACCTCTCAACCTCGACAAGGACGGTAACATCGACGGCTCTTCGTTTACTACCTTGCAATTGCATTGATAAACCCTCATCGACCATTTTGCAGAGCTTTCCCACCGAGACTAGCCATTTGAGTATTGCCGGGCCACGACACTTGTGCACATTAGTGATAGTCATAGATATTGCATACTACATCACCATATCTCTGTGTGACACAAGAGTGTTCCGCATACAAAATAGCTATCTTGATCCGAGAAGCATGAATAAGTGGCCAAAGAAAGAGCTCACAAGCATTTAAGCAAAAAGAGCCATCCAAAGCATATAATCAAAAGAACAATAGCATCAAACGCCTTGCATTAAAAGAGATCATATGAGATAGCAATGCATCATCTTGTGCTAAAGCATCGGCACATCATAAAGTCATAGCATACTTGTGAGTTACATTGCCTTTATAGGTCGTGCACAAGTGCGTATCCGCCTATTAAGCAATCGGTTAGTGTCTCTCTAGCATTGTGCAACACGTGAATTTTCCGTGGATACCACATTTTCGCTCACTTTTGGTTGCACAACCACATTTATCTATCCGTGCGTGTGTTTCGTGTGCTACTTTTTGCTTGTGATCTACTTGTTGCATGAGCCAATTGTGAATCATTTTCAACATCATTGAATCTTACTCACTTTTTGCATTGAATTTGTGCCACCATCCTCACCAAGCTCCTCTCAAAGCTTTACTTGTGTAGGTGTGAGAATCTACAAGAAGTGGTACCAATAGTGCTATTTTCGGGTTACATTATTGAGTGATCATTGATCCATTTTCAACTTCGGTCAAGGTACATTTGGCATTGTCTTCTCCTTTCTCCCACTCACATACTTGCTTGTGATGATGGATAGGCCAAGTACATCTGCGAACCCGCTCTTCGATGATCCTCAAGAATCAAGCAACTACGTCACCAAACTACATCTCTTCGGTGTCCAACGAGCTCTACACCAAGAAAGTGAAGCTATGCGAGAGCACATTGAGCAAGTCGCCGCCGACGCGTGCCAATTTGAAGCAGGAACAAGAGAGCAATTCGACATCATCAACTCCAACATGTCTACTCAATTCGATGTGCTACGGACTTTGATAGTCAATCGACGTCCTCATCCACATCTTCTCAAAGACGAAGCCGCTCAAACCGTAATACCAACTACACATCCGACTCAAGTACCCCTACATCAAACACTCTTCATCAATACGCATGTCAAGCTCGACGTGACAACCGGAATCCACTTCATGACAAGAGCTCCCAAGAGCTACTTGATGTGCAAGAAAGTCGACATCGTCAAAACCAAGCTACACTTGAGCAAGCACAAGAACGGCAACGACTATGCCAACAACAACAAGAGCGAGCACATCAACACCAAGAAGAACAAGATGCCTCCGCTCAACGTCAAGCACAAAAACGCAGAGAAGCTCAAGCCCTTGAGGCGAAATGAGCATTACGTGATTCACATCGCAATGTGGCAACTCGCAATCGACACACTCGTCAAGAAGAGGATTTCCTTCGCGAGGAGATGCAAGAGAGGCACCACCAAGCACGAACGTAAGAAGAAGTTCCTCCTCAAGCGCGACAAGAGCAACATCCTCATCAAGAACCACAAGCTCGACAAGTACACCATGACAATGATCATCTTCTCCGCCAAGAGCAACATGATATTGACAATCGTCCAAATCAAGAATGCCTTTACAATAGGCAAGCAAACAATGAAGAGCATCGCTATGGCAAGCTTAAGTTCACCATGCCAAAGCTTTCCGGAAGCATTGATCCCGAAGACTACCTCTCATGGGCATTGAAGGTTGACAAGATCTTTCGCCTACACAACTTTGATGAAGAAAAGAAAGTTGCAATGGCGTCGCTTGAGTTCCAAGACTATGTTCTCATTTGGTGGAGCAAATCATAGAGAGAAGGGAAGCAAAAGGTGAACCGCCTATCACTACTTGGGCTCAAATGAAGGAAGTCATGAGAGCACGCTTCGTGCCAACACACTACAACCGTGACTTGTTCAAGAAGCTACAACTCCTCAAGCAAGGTACCAAGTACGTTGAAGAGTACTACAAGGAGATGGAGATTGCCATGATATGAGCAAACATCACGGAAGATGAAGAACAAATGATGGAGAGATTCTTGAATGGACTCAACTATCTGAAAGTGCAACTAATCCCCGGGTGGTTTTGGTAATTATTAACAACATATATATCATTGAACTAATATTTACTTGAGTATCATTTCAGAAAAGTTCGATGATATGGGTATGGAAATGTCTGAAGAAGTGGACCCCTCAAAATGCTAAGACAAGCATTGGCTAAAGCTCAAGACTCCATTTTTGGTTTAGTGATCAAAGATCACATTGAGTCCATAGGAAAAGCCAATACTATTAAAAGGGGATGAGGTTGTGTTAATGTTCTTGTTGCTCAAGTGCTTGGTGATCTAGCTCCCTCAACTATCAGCACTCTTCATTTTTCAACACACTCATAAGTAATCTCGGACAAACCGATTCTGCAAACTCAGTCCCACCGAGATGAACCACTTCAGTTATTTCCCCAAACCCTAATTTCTCGGTCCATCCGAATCTGAGTTTCGGTCTCACCGAAAATGGTCTGCCAACCTTCTGTAACCAATTGACAGCATTTCGGAATATCCGAGTTGTTGTTTTCGGTCACACCGAGATGGCAAACCCTAACCTTTGACTCACTTCGGACACACCGAGATGGTATTTTCGGTCCTACCGAAAATCCCAACGTTCACTATATTTGAACTTTCGGTCTGACCGAGTTTTCACTTCGGTCTCACCGAGATTGGTCAAATGTGTGTGTAACGGTTGGATTTTGTGTGGAGGCTATATATACCCCTCCACCCCCTCTTCATTCGTGAGGAGAGCCATCAGAAAGTACCACCATTCCTACCATACACTTTCTGAGAAGTGAACCACCTACCCTTGTGTTGAGATCAAGCCATTCCATTCCTACCATATGAAACTTGATTTCTAGCCTTCCCAAGTTGCTTTCCACTCAAATCTTTCTTCCACCACAGCCATATCAGTGAGGAGAGTTGAGTGTTGGGGAGATTATCATTTGAAGCACAAGAGCAAGGATTTCATCATCATCAACACCGTCTATTACCTTTTGGGGGGTGGTGCCTCCTAGATTGGTTAGGTGTCGCTTGGGAGCCTCCGTCTTTGAGATGTGGAGTTGAACCAAGAAGTTTGTAAGGGCAAGGAGATCGCCTACTTCGTGAAGATCTACCCCGAGTAAGGCTAGTCCTCCGTGGGCGTAGGCCATGATGGAATAGACAAGGTTGCTTCTTCGTGGACCCTTCGTGGGTGGAGCCCTCCGTGGACTCGCGCAGCCGTTACCCTCCGTGGGTTGAAGTCTCCATCAACGTGGATGTACGATAGCACCACCTATCGGAACCACGACAAAAATCTTCGTGTCACCAAACTGCGTTTGATCTTCTCCACCTCTCTTTTACATGTGCAATTTACTTTCCGCTGCTTATACTCTAGAATTGCATGTGTAGGGTGATACTTGAATTGATCTTAATCGTGAAACTGCCAAAAACATTGCATGATCTAAAGGCAGATTTTTTATATTGTCAAGTAGTCTAATCACCCCCCCTCTAGACATACTTTCGATCCTACACTATCCTATCAAGAAGATTGCGAACATTCAACCATACACAAATCTCCTCGAGCTAGTACACTAAGCCACCAAAGCGCAGCGACAAGTTCAAGAGGACTACAAGTACTCCAAGTTCACCTCCAAGAACTTCGGCTTTTCCAACCAAGCTTCAATGACTTTGGTTCCTCCTACCTCTACCAAGGCATCTACAAACTTCGGTGACAAGCCAAGCTTCAAGAATGCGACTACATCGAGTCGTCCACCTTCTACAAACAACTACAAGCCAAGAGCTTCATCATCTACAACTCCAACCGAGGACAACTCCAAGACGAGTTCCATCAAATGTTTCAAGTGACAAGGGCGAGGCCACAAGTCATTTGAGTGCAAGACCGTTCGCACAATGATCATCAATGATGACAGATCCTATGACTCAATGAGCGACGATGAGATGAAAGTCCTTGAACATGTAGCTATTAATCGACAATGACTCGAGTCCCAATCTAGTTGTCTCCAAGGTCTTGACACTCCAACATCAACAAGATGACGATCAACGATGTCACATTTTCCATACCAAGGCCAGCATCAACGGACGCGTCGTCAAGGTTATCATCGATGGAGGAAGTTGTCATAACTTGGCAAGCGAAGAGCTATGCAACAAGCTAAAATTGGTGAAGTCAAAGCACCCTCATCCCTACAAGGTACAATGTCTTAGCGACGCCGGAACTCTTCGAGTCGAGCACACTGTGCAAGTTTCCTTCAAGATAGGCGCCTACGAGGACACACTTGAGCGTGATGTGGTCCTATGTCCGTGTGCGACCTTCTTCTTGGACGACCATGGAAATATGATCGTGGAGTCACACACAATGGACGGACCAACCATTATAGCTTCAACATGAAGGGTAAAGAGTTCGTGCTATGCCCAATGTCACCAAGTCAAGTAGCCGCCGACAAACACATACCTACCAACCATCATGGAGAGAGTGGTGAGAGAGTGAGCCAGCAAAAGGAGAGTGAGAGCCACAAGCCAAATATGAGCGACTCCACAATGAGTGACAAGAAACAACTAGTGCTATTCGCCACCAAAAGTGTGATGAGAGAAGTGTATGAGAACCCCTCGAGTGTCTTTCACCTTGTGCTTTTATGCAAAGGGGAAGCCAAACCTACTAACACTTCACCACCTCTACCTTTAGTGTTGTCTCAATTATTGCAGGAATTCTCGGACGTTTTTCTCGATGAGCTACCACCGAGACTACCTCCACTTCGCGGAATCGAACACCGCATCGACCTCATACCCGGTGCACCACTTCCGAACAAGGCTCCTTACCGTGTCAACCCTGAGAAAACCAAGGAGATACAACGACAAGTACAACAACTCATCGACAAAGGTCATGTACGTGAAAGCTTGAGCCCTTGTGCCGTTCCGGTTATTCTCATGCCTAAGAAAGATGGAAGTTTTCGCATGTGCTCCGATTGTCGCCCGATAAATGCTATCACCGTTAGATACCGTCACCCTATTCCATGCTTAGATGACATGCTTGATGAATTATGTGGTGCCACCATCTTTTCGAAAATTGATCTTAAAAGTGGCTACTACCAAATTCGCATTCAAGAGGGTGATGAGTGGAAAACGGCTTTCAAAACGAAGTTTAGGTTATATGAATGGTTGGTCATGCCGATGGGCTTATCGGAAGCGCCCGGTTCATTTATGCGTCTCATGCATTTCATTCTCGGACCCTACATAGGCGTCTTTGTAGTGGTTTATTTTGATGACATCCTCGTTTTTAGCAAGTCGCTTGAGGACCATGTGACTCACATCCGTATGGTTTTACAAACCCTTCGAAAAGAGCGCTTATATGCTAACATGGAAAAATGCACTTTTGGCGTTGACAAGGTCATTTTCTTCGGATTTGTCGTTTCTTCCCAAGGTGTTCACGTTGATGAAACTAAAATTGAAGCAATTAAAACTTGGCCACAACCAACGAATCTCCAACAAGTGCGTAGCTTTCTTGGTTTAGCCGGTTTCTATCGACATTTTGTGAAGGACGTTAGCACAATTGCTATGCCTCTACACGCCTTGAGCAAAAAGAACGCACCCTTAGTTTGGGGTCCTTCGCAAGGCACCACGTTCCATGAGCTTTTGCTCACCCACGCACCCCTTCTTGCCCTACCAAACTTTGATAAACCTTTTGAGATTCATTGTGACGCTAGTGGTACCGGCATAGGTGGCGTGCTCATGAAAGAAAAGCGCCCAATTGCGTACTTTAGCGAGAAGTTATCCGGGGCACAACTTAACTACCCCATCTATGATAAAAAGCTATATGCCTTGGTGCGAGTTTTGCGTGTTTGGGAACATTACCTTAGACCTCATGAATTCATTCTTCATATGGACCATGAGACGCTCAAGTATCTCAAGGGTCAAACTAAGTTGAACAAGCGTCATGCTAAGTGGAGTGAGTTCGTAGAGTCTTTTCCCTATGTCATCAAGTACATCAAAGGCAAAGAAAATGTTGTGGCGAATGCGCTTTCCCACAAATGCATGCTTGCCACAAAACTTGAGTTGAATGTTATTGGCTTTGAGCACATAAAAAACTTATATGAGCATGATCTTTTCTTTGCAAATCCTTATGCTAAGTGTTTGACTCACACTTCTTGGGAATGTTACTACATCACGGATGGATATCTTATGAGAGCTAACAAACTTTGCATTCCCGAGTCTTCGCTTCATTTGCTCCTTTTGCAGGAATCTCATGGAGGAGGACTCGTGGGTCACTTTGGACGCGACAAGACATTTGCTACGCTCTTCAAGAACTACTTTTGGCCCAAGATGCTACGTGACGTCTCACGCCTTACCAACCGATGCTCTACATGTCGCAAAGCTAAGTCAAAAGCTCAATCTCATGGTCTTTACATGCCATTTCCTATTCCATACCATCCATGGGAACACATAAGCTTGGACTTTATACTTGGATTGCCTCGGACTCAAAATGGCAAGGATTCTGTGTTTGTTGTCGTGGATAGATTTTCTAAAATGGCTCATTTCATTCCTTGTAATAAGATCGACGATGCTTCACATGTGGCAAATCTCTTTTGTAGGGAAATCATTCGTCTATATGGAGTACCCAAGACTATCTTGTCGGATCGGGACGTCAAGTTCTTGAGCTACTTTTGGAAGACTCTATGCGCCAAACTCGGAATCAAGCTCCTATTCCATACCATCCACAAACCGACGGCCAAATGGAGCTGACTAACCGCACACTTTCGACGCTTCTACGCGTTTTGATCAAGAAGAACATCAAGGAATGGGAGCAATGCTTGCCCATCACCGAGTACGCCTACAACCTAGCAAGACACTCGACTACCGGCAAGTACCCCTTCGAGGTCGTCTACGGCTTCAACCCATTGTCCCCACTAGACATCCTACCTCTACCTCTACAAGAACGCATCAACATTGACGCAAGTGCACGAGAAAGCTGTCTCAAGAAGGTGCAGGAAGATACAACGGCAACGATCGAGTGACAAGTGCAACACGTAACCTCCATGCTCAACGCCAATAAGAAACCAATGGTGTTCCACCAGGGAGATCAAGTATGGCTGCATCTTTGCACGGACCGTTTCCCCAACGAGCGCAAGTCCAAACTACTACCTCGAGCCGACGGACCCTTCAAGGTGCTAGCACGCTACAACAACAATGCCTACATGATCAACATTCCACGCGACAAGTACAACGTGAGCGATGTCTTCAATGACAAGGACCTCTCCCCTTTCCATGGTGATGAAGATTTCGATCCGAGGTCGGATCTTTCCCAAGGGAGGGGAGATGATGCGGAGCATCCCAAGGTCATCTCCATGGACCCACCATCACCTCACAAAGTGCCAAGTGGACCCATGACACGCGCTCGAGCATGAGATCTCGAGACCGAGGTGACTTCACTCCTTTCTCTACGTCATTTCGATTCACATGAGACATGGTTGCTACCCTCATCGGAAACTCTATGCATACTCAGGCACCTCGAGAGCAACCATGGAGAAACCAAGGAACAAGAGGAATCGAAGAAGGAAGATGGAGGAGGAATCTGCCAAGCATCAGACTAGATGGATGATCCGGACGAAGACCCGGATGATCCGGGCAGAGCCCGGATGATTCGGACCCCCGTCCGTACGATCCGGATAATGTGCGCCCAACACCCGAAGCTACCTCGCTGAAGGAGGATCACCCGGACCTTGACCCCGATCATCCGGCCGCACCTGGATGTCCGGACCAAGACCCGGACATCTGGACCTCCCGCTGCAGAAAAGACACAACCGGATCATCCGGACGCCGCCCCGGATCATCCGGACCAACATCCGGATCATATGGACCGTGCCTGCGTGCATGACCTTGGGCCGAGGCCCATGTACCCCTTCGCCCCTCCTAGCTTATATAAAGGACTCCACCCATACTTTTTTTGGTTAGCTTGGTGTTAGCTCACCTAAAAACCTTAGTGGTTCCTCTCCTACGAGACCGCGGCCTCCTCGGAGAAGATCCACACGAATTCAAGACCTCCTTCAGGAAGAAGAACATCAAGACCTCCTCACGGAGATGACTACCGGTACTTGTATCGTCCTTTGTTGATCGTGGATCGTGTATCACTCTTTGTGTTCCCGGATCAAGCATTTGTGTGACCTAAACTTGTTGATTTGATTGTTTTCTTCTTGTCCCTCTTGTGTTTTTCCTCGTGCCCCTCGTGTTCATCCTCGAGATCCCTCCTTTTCGTGAAAGATCAGCCACCTAGGGTTCCACCCTACATCAAGTAGACTTTGACGATCCGACTACGAACGTGCGAGGACGTCGCGCCTTAGCAATTGCTACCCAACTCCAAGAGGTTATTGACCACGCCGGAGCACGATCAACCTGACCACGAGGGTCTATTTCCTGCAAGCAAATGAAGAACAAGCAAGAAACTAAGATTGCAATCTGGATATTGCGAATAAAGAGGAAAGCTTAATTGATCAAGGTGGGGTTCTGTGACATCTTTGTCTGGTCGTTGAACACAAACGAAGTACGCGAAGTTGCAGCTATGGCGAACTTTAATCTAAACAAAACCCAAAGTCTAAACGACGCCCTAAGGGTTGTATATATGGGGGAAGAGGGGGGAATTTCGTGGCCCTTGGAGGAGGGGTCCGAAACCAACCGTAACTCTTGTTTCCCCACACATACTGATAGACGTGAGGGGCCCGATCTCTCGATGAGATGATAACTATCGATTTGGTGGAGACAACTTTGATGATCCGACTACAAACGTGCACGACGTTGCGCCTTAGCAATCGCTAAACCAATATCCAGGGGTTACTGACAATGCGAGAAGCATGATCAGCCTGACCATGAAGGTCTATTCCGGCATGCAATCGAAGAACAAGCAAGAATATGATAAAGCAATCTGAATATTGCAAATATAAATGATGTATTGATAAAGGTGGGGATCCATAAGCGCTCTTGGTCTAGTCGTTGGACACAAACGAAGTACACGAAGTTGCAGCTATGGTGAACTTTTGACTCAACAAATCCCCAAGATAAAGCTACTAGATGGATCTACTTATATAGGAGCACGGGGTGGCGGCCAAGGAGGTGGAAGGACGTCCCAAGGCAGCCTAAAACTAACCCTAGGTCGTACAAGGCTCATGGGCCCAAGTGGAGGTGGTGCAACACCTTTGGACTTGTAGTTTGACTCGGATTCTGCTGTAGCGGCAGATTGTTTCGTCGATATCTCAACGCTCCGGACCAATTTGAAGGTGAATCCAATTGGGTTGGAAAGTGTACGACATCTAGTTTCCAACAAAACAAGAAACACCCAATTCGGAGTCCGTGTGAAGGAGTTTTTGCCGTTTTGAGTCAGGTATGTCTGTGCAGTCCGAATCTGGATGCAGAACGTGAAAGACTTGGACTCTATCTTCTCTTGGCCCAAAAGTGACGTGAGAGAACCTTTGAACAGCACCTAAACTTCTCTATTTCCCTTATCTTCATATGTGGATTGTACAAATGTCCCATACACCTGGAATTAGACATGGCACAAAAGTCTGTGAAGTATTTTTGTCCTGGATGACATAAATAAATTGTTGCGTAGTTTGCATTAGAAATCACCTCACAAATATACATGTATGCAATATTTTTGGTCGTATCCAAGGTAGTCATGTCCTCATCATCCTCCCTTTCTTGAAAATAAAGCCGTCCTCGGCGTTGCTTAATCTGAAATGTGGGTAAGAAAATAGACAAGGTGTACATGTTGTATATGTATATGTCATCCATTTTTACTTCCCTTAATTTTCGCACATATGACATATGTATAGATGAGTAACTTTCGTAGTTCATAAAATATAAAGCCAAAATATTATCACAAGAAGTAGAAGGCATGAAACTATTGCAACTCAATTTGCACATATAAGTGAAGCTCTTAATCGTTACAAAAGATTGGCAATGCTCATCATTAAACCATCCCAACCTTGATGAACCATCACCAAGATTAGAAGTCATATCAAAATGATTAAACATTGGCACACCTATTTTCACACGTATTTGATCGAAATCTAATTTAGTCCCTGATTCAAATGGTTCTTTCGCATCAATAGTTAATTTAATTGGTTCACTCACAATTGTTTGATCACATGGCATAGTCAAATCACGAACATATTCCTCTAAAATAGTTGGTGTGATCAAAGTAGTGGATAGCTCATTGCATGGTTCATTTAAATTGACAAGGCATTCATCATACTCATGTGGAGGTGGAAGATCGGTACCTTTGTCATTACCTCTTATGATCAACTCAGATGATGTAGGCACTGTCGGAGGTGATGTGTCACATGGTGGAGGTGATGTAGTCCTCACAACAACGGATGTGTCTGTCATAGTACGCCTAGTAGTGGAAGGAACAATCGTATCATCTCTTGGAATGTGCACCTGGCGCTTATTCTCCTTATGGACAATACGTCGTTTTATTTCCTGTTTAGCAATACAAGCAAGACGAAACAAATGGTCCATAGGATAACACTCTTCATGAATTAGCATCTCTTGAATATCACGGTTTAATCCTCCCCAAAATCTATCCATAAAATCATCTTCACTTTCCTCTAAAAAGGAGTGCAACAAGGTAGTTCGTAAATCATCATAATATTTTGTTATGGTGTCACTACCATGTTTCAAATGTTGTAGTTTTTTAATCATGCCACGGGTATAATAAACATCGACAAATCTATCTCTCATCACAAGTTTTAAATCATCCCAAGTAGTAGGGCCATGATTAGGGTATAACCGACAATATTCACTCCACCAAACTAAAGCATAACCAGTAAAAGAACCAACCGCAACCTTAACTTTTTTACGTTCATCAAAACTATGAGAAGCAAATATATTATTGATGTTGAACTCCCATTCAATATATAAATCAGGTTTAAAACGACCATGAAAAGGTGGCATGGAAATAAGAACCTGTTTGTGCGCATTCTGATGTCTTTGTACCTCTTGTGATGGTGGTTGTATTTTCTGAGGTGATGACACGTCTCCCACGATTGATGAAGCCCAACTGACTCTTGAACCTGCCATGATTAGTAGAAACAAGAAACAAAATCCAAAAATAATGTTCATATGAACTACTAGGATGTGGTGGTAAAGCGCTCACAGTAAAGCAAATATCAATATCTTACAAGTTCTTACAATGCAGCAGGTGGTGATAGGCAACCAGCGGTGTCAAATAACTCCAAAGATTGAGTAAAGCGATTGCCAGATGAACGTACGTAAACACGGTGTAGAAATATGTGGAGCTGGGTTGGCTTTATATATGGTAGCAAAAGATTAGCAATAATCAATTCAGAGATGCATTGTTGAATAAACGCTCACCGACGGTACTGTGCTGGTCCTAAGCTAGACCGGACTAGAGACGCGAGCCTAGAACACTAATGATGTCACGATGTAGCACAACTAGCATCAATAACGGATACGAATTAGCTCTTGACAGCAAGATATAAGTGAAGATCACTACGGCAGTAAAGATAATGATGAAAAAAACTACCAAGCAGAATATACAACAACACTCTCTCCAACTTTCTTTTCCTTCTTTTTCTTTTTCTTTTTTCTCACACTTTTTTTTCTTTTTCTTTCTCTCCTCTTTTTTTTTTACTTTTTTTCTCTCTATCATTTTTTTCTTTCTCCCTCTTTCCAAGACAAACTAGATAAGATGTAGATTGGATCAAGCAAAGATGCGAACGACTTCAACTATGATTGTGACAATGAACGATGGGTTGCACGAGGAGGAAATTGATGGATGAGGTGGTGGACAGTGGAAGCGATAACGATGCAGCGGCGATGTGACTAATGTGAACAGAACTCGAAACTCTAACGAACTAGACACTAAGACCAGCAACTCGACACGACGATGCAACCGATAATTTAATAATGCAAACAATGAAAAGAAAATTGCAAAGGCTCAGACTGGCTTGGACAAAGGATGAATAGATCTAACTTTTTTTGTGGCTTTTCCATGGACAATAGGTAAGAAAATTAATCTAATATAGGAATAACTGGAAATTCTCACCGAGCAACCTGAAAACGGATACCACTTGATAGAGATGAGGGGCCCGATCTTTCGATGAGATGATAACTATCGATTTGGTGGAGTCGACTTTGACGATCCGACTACAAACGTGGACGACGTTGCGCCTTAGCAATCGCTAAACCAATCTCCAGGGGTTACTGACAATGCTAGAAGCACGATCAGCCTGACCACGAAGGTCTATTCCTGCATGCAATCGAAGAACAAGCAAGAATATGATAAAGCAATCTGAATATTGCAAATATAGATGAAGTATTTATAAAGGTGGGGATCCGTAAGCGGTCTTGGTCTGGTCGTTGGACACAAACGAAGTACACGAAGTTGCAATGGCTAACTTTTGACTAAACAAATCCCTAAAGAAAAAGCTACTAGATGGATCTACTTATATAGGAGCAAGGGGTGGTGGCCAAGGAGGTGGAAGGACGTCCCAAGGCAGCCTAAAACTAACCCTAGGTCGTACAAGGCTCATGGGCCCAAGTGGAGGTGATGCAACACCTTTGGACTTGTAGTTTGACTCGGATTCTGCTGCAGCGGCAGATTGTTTCGTCGATATCTCAACGCTCCGGACGAATTTCAAGGTGAATCCAATTGGGTTGGAAAGTGTACGAAATCTAGTTTCCAACAAAAAAAAGAAACACCCAATTCGGAGTCCGTATGAAGGAGTTCTTGCCGTTTTGAGTCAGGTATGTCTGTGCAGTCCGAACCTGGATGCAGAACGTGAAAGACTTGGACTCTATCTTCTCTTGGCCCAAAAGTGATGTGAGTGAACTTTTTGAACAGCACCTAAACTTCTATTTTTCCCTTATCTTCATATGTGGATTTTACAAATGTCCCATACACCTGGAATTAGACATGGCACAAAAGTCTGTAAAGTATTTTTGTCCTGGATGACGTAAATAAATTTTTGCATAGTTTGCATTAGAAATCACCTCACAAATATACATGTATGCAATATTTTTGGTCGCATCCAAGGTAGTCAGTCCTCATCACATACGGACTCTAAAAACACCCTATACACAAGTATTTCGAAATTACATGGGCCTGGCCCAATAATAAGGTGACGCAGCACCTATAATAACCTCTGGATGAAATTTATGAAGTGGCATCTTGTATATTTTGTCCAAGGCTCACGCACTCATTATGGTGGCTTCAAAGTCCTGAAATCATCACCTGTAACTCCGTTCTTGTTCCCCTTGCGCATGCCATCATCTCCATGCTTGATCTTGCTCCAATGTTCATCCTTCTTGTCCAAGCTAGGCCCTTCATTTGTAAGCAAGACAAATGTATCCAATTTAGGCAGCATCATATTCTCATGAACATTAGAATCATTACCAAGAAACGAAAGTACCTGGTAATTTAATTGGCGTGCACGAGCTCTAGTAATTGGTCATGTATATGTGTCAATTGGGGCTGTGGGTGTAACCTTGTTAGTGATGTCCTCATCATCATCCCCTTCTTGAATCGAAGTCGTCCTCGACGGAAGCTCATCTTCCTCACCCAAGTCAGGCTTCAAATCTGCAATGTTAAATGTGGGACTAACCCCAAAATCTGCAGGCAACTCAAGTTTATACGCATTATCATTTATTTTCTCTAAAACCTTGAAAGGACCATCAGCACGTGGCATTAGCTTTGACTTGCGCAAATTAGGAAACACGTTTTCTACCCTTACGCAAATGTAACCAAACAAGATCTCCAGGTACAAAGACAACACGTTTTCTACCCTTATCTCCAACAAGTTTATATTTAGCATTCATGCGCTCAATATTTTCCTTAATTAACTCATGCATTTTTAGGATCAATTCAACACGTTGTTTAGCATCAAAATTAGCCTTCTCCGAAGATGGAAGAGGCAACAAATCAATAGGTGCACGAGGTAGGAAACCATAGACAATTTCAAAAGGGCGCATCTTAGTAGTAGAATGCAACGAACGATTATAAGCAAATTCAACATGAGGCAAGCATTCTTCCCACATTTTCTTGTTATTCTTCAAAACAGCCCTAAGCATAGTAGACAAAGTTCTATTGACTACTTCAGTTTGTCCATCAGTTTGGGGGTGACAAGTAGTACTAAAAAGCAGTTTAGTCCCCAACTTATCCCATAAACATCCCCAAAAGTGGCTAAGAAATTTAGTATCACGATCTGAAACAATAGTATTTGGCACACCATGCAAGCGAATAATTTCACGAAAGAACAAATCAGCAACATTAGCAGCATCATCACTTTTATGACATGGAATAAAGTGTGCCATCTTCGAGAACCTATCCACGACAACAAAAATGCTATCCCTCCCCTTCTTTGTTCATGGTAAACCCAAAACAATGTCCATAGATATATATTCCCAAGGAACACTAGGGACAGGCAAAGGCATATATAAACCATGAGGATTGAGTCGTGACTTAGCTTTTTGACATGTAGTGCAGCGAGCAACAAAATGCTCAGCATCTCGTCTCATCTTTGGCCAAAAGAAATGTGTAGCAAGTACGTCCTCCATCTTCTTCACGCCAAAGTGTCCCATTAATCCTCCTCCATGCGCCTCCTGCAACAACAAAAGACGAACAGAGCTAGCTAGAATGCATAGCTTGTTAGCACGAAACACAAATCCATCATTAACGACGAACTTGTTCCATGTTCTCCCTTCTTTACAATTCTGCAATACATCTTTAAATTCAGCATCATGCACATATTGATCTTTGATGGTTTCCAAACCAAATATTTTAAAGTCAAGTTGTGAAAGCATAGTATAACGACGAGACAATGCATCAGCAATAACATTTTCTTTTCCTTTCTTGTGTTTAATAACATAAGGGAAAGTCTCTATGAATTCAACCCATTTAGCATGTCTACGGTTCAGTTTTGTTTGACTTTTAATGTGCTTCAAAGATTCATGATCAGAATGTATAACAAATTCTTTGGGCCATAAATAATGTTGCCATGTTTCCAAAGTCCGAACAAGAGCATATAATTCCTTATCATAAGTAGAATAATTCAGACTAGGCCCACTCAATTTTTTAGAAAAGTATGCAACAGGTTTACCATCTTGTAATAACACACCTCCTAACCCAATTCCACTAGCATCACATCAATCTCAAAAGTCTTATGAAAATCAGGAAGTTGGAGTAAAGGAGCATGTGTCAACTTATCTTTCAATATCGTGAATGCTTCTTCCTGCGCAGTACCCCAAACAAAAGGCACATCCTTCTTTGTAAGCTCATTGAGAGGTGCAACATTGGTGCTGAAATCTCTCACAAAACGCCGATAAAATCCAGCGAGGACAAGGAAACTCCTCACGTGTGTGATCGTTTTGGGATGCGGCCAACTCTCAATAGCTTCAATCTTGGCTTTATCAACCTCAATTCCCTGTGGAGTAACAACATAGCCAAGAAAACATACTCGGTCGGTGCAAAAGGTGCACTTTCCAAGGTTACAAAACAAACGTGCATCACGTAGAGAAATAAAAAAAGCACATAAATGTTCCAAATGTTCCTCCAAAGATCTGCTATAAATCAATATATCATCAAAGTATACTACCACAAATCGTCCAATGAAAGCACGTAAAACTTCATTTATTAATCTCATGAAAGTACTAGGTGCATTAGTTAACCCAAAAGGCATGACTAACCACTCATATAATCCGAACTTAGTTTTAAATGTTGTTTTCCATTCATCTCCCAATTTCATATGTATTTGATGGTATCCACTACGCGAATCAACTTTGGAGAATATTGTAGAGCCACTCAATTCATCAAGCATATCATCTAGCCTAGGAATAGGATGACGATAACAAATAGTAATATTATTACTGCCTCTACAGTCAACACACATACGCGATGTACCATCCTTTTTCGGCACTAGAGTAATAGGAACAGCACAAGGACTAAGGGATTCGCGTATATAACCTTTGTCGAGTAGCTCCTATACTTGACACATAATCTCCTTCGTCTCCTCTGGATTGGTACGATATGGTGCTGATGCGGAGCATCCTATGGACATAACCATGGCAAGAGTCCGTTCGGCAAGTGACACGTGCGACCTCTACTTCTTATACATAAAGGTGAATCTTCTACTTTACATTTGTTCACTTGACCCCTTCGAGGATGGTATACTACTTGACACTCCACTCGTGTGCATGCATAGGTATTGTCGGAGCTTTACAGATGTCAAGGAGGAGTGCAAGCGCCAAGGAACGACTACACCACCCACGAGGAAAGCGTGGAAGAGAAGACGGAAGAAAGGAGAAGAAGACGGCGCGGCTGCTGGAGCCAGGCCGGACGTCCGGACCGCCGTCCGGATCATCCGGGCCGTCCCCCGAATCATCCGGGTAATTGCGCCGTAACTGCGCCGAAGACACCCGAAGTTTCACCGTGAAGCCGGATCATCCGGACCTGCTCCCGGATCATCTGGGCTGCCATCGCCCGGATCATCCGGACCCCCACCCGGATCATCCGGCCCTGCCTGGGTGCAACGTATCGGGCCGAGGCCCATGTACCTGTTTCGCCCCTCACTTTCCCCTTCGTGGCCCTAGACTATATATACTCCTCCACCTTCACCATTTTAGGGTTAGCAAATGTGATAGCTCCTTTTAGACTAGAGCTTTGCTCATCTTAGTGGTTCTACTCGTAGGAGAGACTGCGGCCCCTCTACGGAGAAGATCCACCTTGGATTGAAGACCCCTAACGGGAAGATCCTTCGCGGATTCATGACCTCCTCACGGAGATGAACTTTACCTTGTATCTTTCCCTTTGTTGTTCATGTACCTTGTGATCTTGTGTGTTTGATTGTCTAGTGGATGTGTGATTGGACTTGTTCTTGAGTGTTTTCCCTCGTGATTCCCCTTTGAGTTCTTAGTGTTCATCGTGGGTTTCCCTCCGCTTCGTGAAAGATGGGCCTAGAACGGGTTGACCCCGCATCATATGGTATCATCAGCCACAGTTTCTCACGAATTTGGAGCCTCCCCACCGTTTTCTAGCCTTTTTTTGTTGTGTTCTTCCCCAAATTCGAAAATTCCCCACCAAAAATAGCCCCAATTATTTTGTGATCTGTTGGTTTGATGAGATTTTGTTGATTTTGATCCATGGATTCACTTGGTTTCGAGTGGATCTAGCTTTCCCACAAATTTCCCCACTTTCCATCCTCGCAATGCTCGCAATTTTCGCCCCGAAATCATCATTTTTCCGCCCAAAATTCGTCCCCGAGAGGAAATCCCGAGCGGAGTTGACCCGCCCGGATCATCCGGATGAAGTCCCGGATCATCCGGACACTTCCTGGATGAGCTGGACACTCTCCCGGATGTCCGGGTAATCCGCGCACCCGAATACCCGTACCTGAGCTGACGAACCCGGATCATCCGGATGTACACCAAGATCATCCGGACAAAGCCCGGATGAGCTGGATTTTCTCCCGGATGTGCGGGTAACCCTGAAACTGAAGCAGCTGAAATTTTGTTTTGGCCATAACTAATTCATCTGGAGTCCGTTTTTGATGTTCTTTAGCTCGTTTTGAAGCTCTTGACATCCCCCATCGCACAAAAATACTACCATCATCATTTGACTACATCAAAATTTGTCAAATTTGGCAAGTTTGCCTAGGCCTTCCACCATATCATTCGCATAGCCACCATAGCCTTCCGCAACCTAACCCATTTTGTCCACCCTAGCATTTGTGGTTGCTTGAGTAGTGATTTGAGTCTCCTAAGGTGTTTAGGCTACTTAGGGACGATTGCTTCTTCATCAACCACCACCACCACTTCTGCATACACATTGCCCACTATATATTTCCACCAACCAAACTTAACCCAATTTTGTTCGAGCTTGTTTGAGTTTTGGCTAGAGTCTCCTAGGGTGTTTCGGCTACTTAGGGACGGTCACGATAACTCCGACACGTATAACCCATCATTTCACTTCCGCTTTCCCGAGTGCATAACCACCACCGCTTTCCCGCTACCACCATTTGACATTTGTCCTTGAGATTTTGAGTTGTGGTTTTTCCGTTTCCTAAGGTGTTTCGACTAATTAGGAACGGGTCTACATCAAGAACACTGCCTCTCCTCATCGACTCAGATGGTAACCCTCGACGACATCATTGTATATCCCCTTGCAATTGCATTGTCAACCCCTAGCCCATTTTGCGTCACTTGCCTATCGAGACTAGCCTTTGAGTATTGCCGGCAACGTTACTTGTGCACATTAGCGATCCGCCCTTCCATTGCATACATACCATATCTTGGTATCATCATATCATCCCTTGTGTCACAAGATTGTTCCCGCATATACATAATTGCTATCTTGGTTTGTGCATCGTGACCATATACAAAAAAATAAAGCTTTTAAGCAAAAAGAGAAAAGCAAAGAAGCTTGTAAGCAAGAGCCATAGCATCACATCATATGATATCATATCTGATCATCTTGGACCAACAACGGGAACCATACATACATAGCATACTTGGCATAGAAAGTTGATACATTTTGCATCTTATAGGTTGTGCACAAGTGTCGTATCCGCCTATTGAGCAATCGTGCTAGCGTCTCTTTTGAGTTGTGCGACACGAGCGTTTTCCGTGGATTCCACATTTTGTGCTCATTCCTAGGTTGCACAACCACATTTATCTATCTGTGCGTGTGTTTCCGTGTGCCACTCATTGATATTGGTCTACTTGTTACATTTACGAATTTGTGAATCTCCTTCAACTTTATTGACTCTTGCTAACATTTTGCATCAAATTTTTCTGCCACTTATCCTAACCAAGCCACTCGATAAGCTTTACTTGATAGGCATGAGTGAACAAGTCCGGTACCAATTCCACTATTCTTTCATTTCACAATGAGTGAAACGGGATACATCCTCAACGTTGGGAAAAGGTAACTTGGTATTGTTTATCTCATCTCCTACTCACCTTTGCTCGAGTCTTGTGATGGATAGGCAAAGCACTTCATCTACTTGGGTCTACAACAACAACAGCAAGTTCGATGCCATGACGAACCACTTGTGCGCCAACATGGACGCTCAAATGAAGAAGCTGAAAGCCCTCATCAACAACCGCAAGAGGTCTCCCTCATCTTCGAGAAGACGCTCAAGTGCACATCCTTCCAAGCTACCATCTCCGACAAGATCTCATCGGCATCGACATCATCAACGACAAGAACGTGAAGGTCATGAGCTCAACACTAACAACCGCTCAACGACTTCACCATGTACCTTGGAATTTTTGCCAAGCGACTTCAAGGCATCTTCGCCTTTGGACATACGGCATCTCGCCAACAAGCACCCCAAGCTTATGCTCAAGAGAAGCTACCCAAGCTCAAGTCTGCGACTACTACGAGCTACTACAACCTCGACAACGACCACGAGATTCCATTCTATGGGACTCAAGACCCCGAGGAGTATCTCGAGTGGGAGCGCAAGATGGACAACTACCTCAAGCTACATCAAGTTCCCTACGAAGATCAAGTGAAGCGTGCTACAAGAAACTTCCACGACAACGCGTCAACATGGTGGCTTCACACACCTTTGACGAGCTTCAACGTGAATTGGCCCAAGACGAAGAAAGCTATGCGGCGAGAGTTCGTGTTTCCTACCTACACGTAACAACTTCCATGCCAATTGGAGAACACTATACAATGATCCAAGTCCATCGACAAGTACTTCAAGGAGATGAAGATGGCCTTGCGACGAGCCGGCGTGGACGACCCCATTCTGATGAAGCTCCACTTCATGATGGGATTGCACAATGACATCTACAAGACTATCTTCCTCGAGAACTACAAGTCCCTCGACGACAACTACATTGGTGCTCTCAAGGTGGTACAAGACCTCATGAAGGCCAAGGCTTCTCCACCACAAGCACACTTCTCGAAGACCAAGCTCCAAGACGGCGAGCATGAGGCTAGTACCACCATGATGTTCAAGCCCAACGAGCTCCAAGACGATGCTCCCACGTTCGACTTCACCGCCATCCCTCTTTGTGCCATTGATGATGTCGAGTCTACTTCGACTCTTGTTCAAGACGGTGCGGCGACGACTACGACTACGGAGCCATTCGGGGATCAAGGTTTGAAGGCGACCGACATGGTGACGAGCAAGGATGATGCTTCCATCCTTGGAGGCGAGAGTCGTGATGTGCCATCTTCGGCATTCATCCACGGCGACGATGACGAGATGGTTGAGCATGGGATTTTCCCTTCAACCACGGCGACGTATGATGACTTGAGTGACTTGTGCCAGCATATTGAGAGTGAGAGCGAGTTCACCACTAGTCCCATATATGACGAGTTGCCCCAATTCCCATGTGAGGAGAGCCACAACCCCCACCACTTGAGTGAGATGAGTGACTCCACCATATGCGACAATGAGTGCACCTATTTTGAGGGAGTGAGTGAACCACCACATAGAGAGAGTGAGATTGTTGATAGTTCATGTGAGGCCACTTTCAACACTAATGACTTGACCTCTACCTCTATTGTGTCTTCTCATTTGGTGCTAGGTCCCATATATGATGACGCGCCGATCCTCGACGACTTCGTCCTTCCTATGGACAAGACGATGGCCATGGTGGAATATGATGCACCCCCCACATGGTTCCATCAAGATGAAGATGATGACCACCATTTGGTCTTTCTCGCCTCACCTATACTACATGAGTGGAGTGAAAAAGATAACAAAGGTGAAGGTGATGCTCTCGTCCCACTAGTGGACTATGTTAACATTGATTTCTTGCATGATGTTGATCCACCTATTGCCATGCTTCGTGCTAGTATGATTTCCCCATGCGATGATTTACCCATTTATGATGATTTTGATGATTGCCATGTGGAGTATATTAGTTGTGATGCCATGTTGCATAGGAGTTCTTGTGATAATTCTCTCGGACACATCATGTTTGACATCCCGCTTGACTTGTCGTATGCTATGCATGAGATCAATAATATGTCCTATTTGCAATCTCATCGTAGTGACTATGCATATGCCATTAAGATAAATCCAATTTGCACTTATGGAATAGATGACAAGCCCATGGTTATTGGCATTTGTTTTTCTTATGATGATATTAACATGCTTCCTTTGCATCATATCCATCATATGCCATACCATGATTACCTAGCTTTGGATATGCATTGTTTTGGATGTTGTTCCACTTCTCCATATTATGCTTTCGATATTGCTCATGAGGAGACCCCCATAGTTTGCTCGTACATTTTAGGAGATTTTGACCCATCCCATCCATTACATGATCCCCATGCTTGTGTGCACAATATGCTCCCCATGAATGAACCTGATATAGATGTGCCATATAATTGTATGCTCAATTTGCATCCACATCATGCTATACACAATAACTATTCATTCATGATGGATGACATGTTCTTATACCATGCATCAAATTTCTTTGAGCAATGCTTATCTTGTGCTAACTCACACATGCACATACACATCATGATGGATGATGTGTACATTTACCACACACACACTTTCTTTGGCTTGTGTCTCTTTTGTGTAGGTACCCATGCATACTCGTCAACTTCACAAACGCACGAGTTGACGAAAAGAGCTCTTGAGAGCGAACCACTTTCTACCACGACGCTCCTACATCGCACTTGCTTGTACTTCGACATTGTGAAGGATGCACAAGGACATGCTTTCAAGGTGATATCCTTCGAGAACTCCAAAACCATGAGCATGAACATTGTGGATCATACTTCATGTGTTGCTTACACCATGAAACTTTGCACACATGCTAGAGATCTTTCTTCGACTTGCCATTGCCACATTACCATGCCTCTTGCTATATATGCCTTGTGTGTTGCATCCGACTTGTGTATTATTTGTCCCTATCATATGTTTGGTTGCAACAATGTCATCTCTTCACATATGCCATGTCCCATTGCTTGTCACATGATGAACAATTGCTCTTTCTATCGTGTTGAGTGCCATACTATCTTCACTACACCCTATGCATGTTATGCTTGGATTGTCTTGCACTTGACCCATGTGTTTAGACACTTCATTTTACTTGGTGTTGTGAATGATTCTTATGCCTACCATAGACCTTTCACTGAGCACTTTATGCATGCTTGCTATGACTTCGAGGTAGATGCTTATTATCTTGTCACACATATGTGCATCTCTACCTCACATTTACATGCTTGTTTCCATGATGACCTTGATTGTGCTCAATTGATGTGCTTACCTGCCATGCCACAACCCTTTGTCACACCCTATGCTATGCTTGATGACAACACTTGTTGGGTGAATCACCTCTTGAATGTTTGGTTTTGCACTAGCACTAACCACATTTGTTTTTTCCAAGTGTTTGTTTTCCTTGCCCCTTTTGAAGGAATCACTAGACGGTGCGACATTGGAGAGTGCCCATGTAGAGCTTCAAGATGATGAGTACTTCGTGATCGTCCACATCTACACGACGACGCCATCTCTTTCCCATGGTGATTTGGTTTTCGATCCGAGGTCAGATCTTTTCCAAGGGGGAGGGGATGATGCGGAGCATCCTATGGACATCACCATGGTAAGAGTCTGTCTAGCAAGTGACACATGCGACCTCTACTTCTTATACATAATGGTGAATCTTCTCCTTTACACGTGTTCACTTGACCCCTTCGAGGATGGTATACTACTTGACACTCCACTCGTGTGCATGCATAGGTATTTTCGGAGCTTCACGAATGTCAAGGAGGAGTGCAAGCGCCAAGGAACGACTACACCATTCACGAGGAAAGCGTGGAAGACAAGACGGAAGAAAGGAGAAGAAAACCGGACCGGATGTCCGGACCGGAAGCCAGATCATCCGGACCTGCTCCCGGATCATCCGGGCTGCCATTGCCCGGATCATCCGGACCCCCACCCGGATCATCCGGCCCTGCCTGCGTGCAACATATCGGGCCGAGGCCCATGTACCTGTTTCGCCCCTCACTTACCCCTTCCTGGCCCTAGACTATATATACTCCTCCACCTCCACCATTTTAGGGTTAGCAAATGTGATAGCTCATTTTAGACTAGAGCTTTGCTCATCTTAGTGGTTCTACTCATAGGAGAGACTGCGGCCCCTCTACGGAGAAGATCCGCCTTGGATTCAAGACCCCTAACGGGAAGATCCTTCGCGGATTCAAGACCTCCTCACGGAGATGAACTTTACCTTGTATCTTTCCCTCTGTTGTTCATGTACCTTGTGATCTTGTGTTTGATTGTCTAGTGGATGTGTGATTGGACTTGTTCTTGAGTGTTTTCCCTCGTGATTCCCCTTTGTGTTCTTCGTGTTCATCGTGGGTTTCCCTCCTCTTCATAAAAGATCGGCCTAGAACGGGTTGAACCCACATCAGGTGCGCGGTTGGGTAGCAATGCACCGGGAATTAAGTCAATCTGATGCTCAATCCCTCGAATAGGTGTTAATCCCGGTGGCACGTCTTGTGGAAAGACGTCCGCGAACTCCTGCAAAATGTTAGTGACAGCAGGAGGCAAAGAGGATGGCACGTCCTCGAATGAAAATAATGCCTCTTTGCACACAAAAGCATAGCAAACAGATTTTCTTAAATCTAGATCATCAATATCAGATTTGGTGGCAAGTAAACATCCACTTTTTAATTTAATTTCAGATGCAACATGTGATGATGGTGAGTTATTAGGCTTCATTTGTTGCTCAAATCTTTTGCCACAATCTGATTTTCACTCTTATTTTGCTCCTATTTTTCTTTATTAGCTCTATTAATATCATGTTTCAAAATGGAATCAGGAGACATAGGAAGCAAAGTAATATGTTTATCCTTATGAACAAGAGTATACTGATTGTTTCTACCATGGTGTGCAGAATTTTTATCAAATTGCCATGGTCTACCAAGTAATAAGGAACATGCTTGCATGGGTACCACATCACAATCAACATAATCAGCATATGTGGAGATACTAAAATGCACACAAATAGTACGTGCTACCTTAACCTTGCTGCTGTTGTTGAACCATTGGATGTAGTAAGGATGTGGATGTGGTCTTGTGGTGAGAGATAACTTCTCCACTATCTCCATGCTAGCCAAGTTGTTGCAGCTCCCTCCATCTATGATGACGCGAACAGAACGTTCCTTCACAACTCCCTTTGTATGGAACAAATTATGCCTCTGATTTTGCTTCGCTTGTGTGACCTGCACACTCAAAACACGTTGAGCAACTAAACATTCATACCTGTCAGCGTCTTCAGGAACCATGTATTGCTTCTCATTTTTTGAATCATCTCCACCATGTTCTTCACGTATAATAAGAGCCAAAATCTCCTCATCATAGTCACTAGCGGACTCATAACCACCATCCTCAGTAGCAATCATGACACGCTGCGATGGGCATTTTCTCGCATAGTGACCACGACCAGTGCAAGAACGACATATAACATCATGTGTTGGCCGATTGGATGCCATGGATGAAGAAGAGCTCTGCGCAGGACCGGAAGGTGTACTCCAAGTTGATGGTGGTGGTGCATGTTTGCTTTTATCACGGCTAGAAGTGATGGATGAAGTAGGCGGTCGTGCATCCGGACGTGTCGAAGTAGATGATGCACACGGTGTCCATGATGAAAGTCGACCTGTAGAAAAATTAGTTCGTGCCAAGGCCTGTCGATCCTGCACTTCACGTTTAGCTTTGGAAGCAAGATGGAATAAACGAGTGATATTATTACACTCCTTATACTCTAGAATTGTCTGAATCTCTGTATTTAAGCCAACCATAAAACGTGCAAGCATAGCGTCATTATCCCAACAATACCACATCTAATCAGGACAGTTTGTAATTTGTGATAATATCCTTCTACAGAATTTTTTCCTTGTCTTTAACGCTGCAATTTCTGAAGTAATTCGCGTTGATAATATGGTGGAACCCAACGAGTACGCATACCAGTTTTCAAAGCAGCCCAAGTAGTTGGAATATTATCCGGAAGTAATATACAATATTCAGACCACCACACACAAGCAATACTAGTGAAAGCACAAAGAGCAGCAGCAACACGTCTCTCCTCGGGATATTTGGAACATGTAAAACGTTGTTTGGTTTCTAACTCCCAAGTAAGATATATATCAGGAACATATCTACCCTCAAATGGTGGAATATTCAATTTTAGTGTAGGGAGATGGTCATGATCGCGTACCTGAGGGTATGGTGCAGCCCTACCATTGCGATTATTTGCATGTGGAAGACCTGGTGGTTGTGGTGCCGGTTGTTGCACGTAGATCTGATTTTGATCAACCTCATCCTCGTAATCCCCCGCGTAATCGTCCTCTTCCTCAGCAGCAGCAGGAGCCACTGAAGTATCAACAGCAGCACCAACAGTTTGGCCAGGCTAAAGAGCGACACGGATCGCTTTGCGGAGGGCGGTTTCGAGGTGGTTGTTGTTGTTGTTGCAATGTTGCAGTAGGTGGAGGTAGACGCGCAAGCACTTCAGCGAATTTGGCATCCAACTTGGTGTCAATTGACTTCTCAATGCCATACATCCTCGCTAGTGCGTTGTCAAAACTGGTCATCACATCTTCTACATCTTGACCCATCATTTGTTGAAATTTATCATGCAATTCCTTGTTCTTCATGTTCTCCAAGTCAGTCTCGTCGACTTGTCATCCTGGCATGGTTAGGAATAATAGAAACACATAAAAATATGATCCTACAGACTACTAGAAAATGGTGGTGGTGGGGCGTCACAAATCCGTCAAGCAAATCTCAAATTCTTACCAGTTCTTACCCAGCAGCAGGTGGTGATCGGCAACCGTGGTAGTCAAAACTCTCAAAGCTTGGATAAAGCGATTACCTGGGAGAGTCAAACGCACGACGTAGATGTATGTGGAGCTGGGAAGGCTTAAAAGATGGTAGCAAAAAGGGTCAGCAATAATCAATTCAGAGATGCAAAGTTGAATAAATGCTTAACGTCGGTATTGTGCTGGTCCTAGGCTAGACCGTACTAGAGACGTGAGCCTAGAACACTAACAAAATCACGGCGCTACACGTAATCATGGGGAAAGCACACTCTGATTATTTTTCGCCTCTTTTTTTTTACTCTTTTTGTGCGTTCCTTTTTTTTGCCGAAAATCACTATAATGGAGAGTGTCTCAAAACTCTTCCCAAGTCAAACTAAGATGATAAGCACAAAATATTTTGACGAATTTTTTTTGGAATCAGGGCAGTGACGACGAAAAAGTCCGGTAAAAAAACAGTATGATGGCACGTCTCTCAAAAGACTCAGAAAAGCCTAAAAATAGGATAGGGAAAAAATATTTTGACGTGCCGAAATTTTGGCCTAAAAACTGCCCGAGGGTCTCTAGACTTTTTTTTCGAGACCTACTCAGGCAAGGAAACACGAAACCGAAACTAGATGGATCTCGAAAGCCAATCTAAAACGAAAAGAACTCGTATTGGTGGTGGGTATATGGTGGTAGAATATGACAATGGTGGTGGTATATGGCAGCGGTGGTGGTATATGGATACGGATTGGTGGTGGTATATGGATACGGATTGGTGGTGGTATGTGGCAGTAGCGATGAAGATGTTGCAGCGGCGGCGTGACAACTTATGACCAGAACTCGAAACTCTAAAAGATTAGACACTAAGACCAGCAACTTGACACGACGATGCAACCGCAAATTCAACAAAGCAAAATACTGAAAAGACTATGCGAAGGCTCAAACTGGTTCGGATATGAGGAACTAACCCTAAATTATTTTTTTGGCTTTTTCGTGGACTGTAGGTATGAAGAACAGACTCGATCTAATCTACGAAAAACTGTAAAATCTCACCGAGCAACCTGGAAATCTGATACCACTTGATAGAGGCAAAGGTGTCCTGTCTTTCGATGAGATGGTGGCTATCGTTTTCGATGGAGTAGACTTTGATGATCCGACATCTAGTGCGGAGCATCCCAAGGTCATCTCCATGGACCCACCATCGTCTCACCAAGTGCCAATTGGACCATGACACATGCTCGAGCACGAGCTCTCGAGACCGAGGTTACTTCACTCCTTTCTCTATGTCATTTCGATTCACATGAGACATGGTTGCTACCCTCATCGGAAACTCTATGTGTACTCAGGCACCTCGAGAGCAACCATGGAGAAACCAAGGAACAAGAGGAATCGAAGAAGGAAGATGGAGGAGGAATCTGCCAAGCATCAGACTGGCCGGATGATCCAGTAGCCCATCGCCGAGTACGCCTACAACCGAGCAAGACACTCGACTACCGGCAAGTCCCCCTTCGAGGTCATCTACGGCTTCAACCCGTTTTCCCCATTGGACATGCTACCTCTACCTCTACAACAACGAATCAACATGGACGCAAGTGCACGAGCAAGCTATCTCAAGAAGGTGCACGAAGATACAAGGGCAACGATCGAGCGACAAGTGCAACGCATAGCCTCCAAGCTCAACGCCAACAAGAAACCAATGGTGTTCCACTCGGGAGATCAAGTATGGCTGCATCTTTGCAAGGACCATTTCCCCAACGAGCGCAAGTCCAAATTACTACCTCGAGCCGATGGACCCTTGAAAGTGCTAGCACGCTACAACAACAATGCCTACAAGATCGACATTCCACGCGACAAGTACAACGTGTGCGATGTCTTCAACGTCAAGGACCTCTCCCCTTTCCATGGTGATGAAGATTTTGAACCGAGGTCGGATATTTCCCAAGGGAGGGGAGATGATGCGGAGCATCCCAAGGTCATCACCATGGACCCACCATCGTCTCAACAAGTGCCAAGTGGACCCATGACACACGCTAGAGCACGAGCTCTCGAGACCGAGGTGACTTCACTCCTTTCTCTACGTCATTTCGATTCACATGAGACATGGTTGCAACCCTCGTCGGAAACTCTATGCATACTCAGGCACCTCGAGAGCAACCATGGAGAAACCAAGGAACAAGAGGAATTGAAGAAGGAAGATCGAGGAGGAATCTGCCAAGCATCAGACTGGCCGGATGATCCGGACGAAGACCCGGATGATCCGGACCCCCGTCCGGACGTTCCGGATAATGTACGTCCCGACAACCGAAGGTACCTCGCTGAAGCCAGATCATCCGGACCCCGACCCGGATCATCCGGCCGCACACGGACGTCCGGACCAGGACCCGAACATCCGGACCTCCCGCTGCAGAAAAGACCTGGCCGGATCATCCGGACGCCGCCCCGGATCATCCGGACCCCCAAAGCCCGGATCTTCCGGACCAACATCCGGATCATCCAAACCGTGCCTGCGTGCATGACCTTGGGCCGAGGCCCATGTACCCCTTCGCCCCTCCTAGCTTATATAAAGGACTCCACCCATACTTTCTAGGGTTAGCTTGGTGTTAGCTCACCTAAAAACCTTAGTGGTTCCTCTCCTACGAGACCGTGGCCTCCTCGGAGAAGATCCACACGGATTCAAGACCTCCTTCACAGAGAAGAACATCAAGACCTCCTCACAGAGATGACTACCGCTACTTGTATCGTCCTTTGTTGATCATGGATCCTGTATCACTCTTTGTGTTCCTGGATCTAGCATTTGTGTGACCTAAACTTGTTGATTTGAGTGTTTTCTTCTTGTCCCTCTTGTGTTTTCCTCGTGCCCCTCGTGTTCATCCTCGAGATCCCTCCTTGTCGTGAAAGATCAGCCACCTAGGGTTCCACCCTACATGATCTATGGTATCATGAGCCTAGGTTGATCACGAATTTGGAGCCCCACACCTTGTTTTCTAGCTTGTTTTTGTTGTTTCTTGTCCAATTTCGAAAATCCCCACAAAAATAGCCGTACAAATTTCTTTGTGATTTGTGTGTTTTGATGAGATTTTTTTGATTGTGATCCATGGTTGAGTTGTGTGACAAGTGGTTTTCCCTTTTCCCCACCTCCCCCACCCTCAAATCCGCCCAAAATCCCAGAAAAATTCTTTTTCCACCGAATTTTCACCTCTTCCCCGAGCTCATCCCGACCAGATTGACCCACCCGGATCATCCGAATCTCCACCCGGATCATCCGGCTATCACCCGGATCATCCGGCCAGATATCCGGATAATCCGGACTACCCTGACGAAACTGCATTCTGTAGGTTTTTGCAACCACCGTTTCCACCGCAACAACCCTAGTATTCATTCTACTACACCCTCAACATATAACCCAACGCCACCACCATTGCCTAACCAAAATCACTATGGACTTACCTCTTTGTATCTTGGATCATTTGAGTTGTGGTTTTCCCGTTTCCTTGTGTGTTTCGGCTATCTTGGAACGGACCGACATCGACAAGACCACCTCTCAACCTCGACAAGGACGGTAACATTGAAGACACTTTGTTTACTACCTTGCAATTGCATTAATAAACCCTCATCGACCATTTTGCATAGCTTTCCCACCGAGACTAGCCATTTGAGTATTGCCGGGCCACGACACATGTGCACATTGGTGATAGTCATAGATATTGCATACTACATCACCATATCTCCGTGTGACACTAGAGTGTTCCGCATACAAAATAGCTATCTTGATCCGAGAAGCGTGCATAAGTGGCCAAAGAAAGAGCTCACAAGCTTTTAAGCAAAAAGAGCCATCCAAAGCTTATAAGCAAAAGAACAATAACATCAAACACCTTGCATCAAAAGAAATCATATGAGATAGCAATGCATCATCTTGTTCTTAAGCATCGTCACATCATACACTCATATCATACTTGTGATAGGAAGTCGTTACATTGCCTTTATAGGTCGTGCACAAGTGCGTATCCGCCTATTAAGCAATCGGTTAGCGTCTCTCTAGCATTGTGCAACACGAGCATTTTCCGTGGATACCACATTTTCGCTCACTTTTGGTTGCACAACCACATTTATTGATCCGTGCATGTGTTCAGTGTGCTACTTTTTGCTTGTGATCTACCTGTTGCATGAGCCAATTGTGAATCATTTTCAACATCATTGAATCTTACTCACTTTTTGCATTGAATTTGTGCCACCATCCTCACCAAGCTCCTCTCAAAGCTTTACTTGTGTAGGTGTGAGAATCGACAAGAAGTGGTACCAATAGTGCTATTTCCGGGTTACATTATTGAGTGATCATTGATCCATTTTCAACTTCGATCAATGTACATTTGGTATTGTCTTCTGCTTTCTCCCACTCACATACTTGCTAGTGATGATGGACAGGCCAAGTACATTTGCGAACCCGCTCTTCGATGATCCTCAAGAATCGAACAACTACGTCACCAAACTACATCTCTTCGGTGTCCAATGAGCTCTACACCAAGAAAGTGAAGCTATGCGAGAGCACATGGAGCAAGTCGCCGCCGACGCGCGCCAATTTGAAGCAAGAACAAGAGAGCAATTAGACATCATCAACTCCAACATGTCTACTCTATTCGATGCGCTACGGACTTTGATAGTCAATCGACGCTCCTCATCCACATCTTCTCAAAGACGAAGCCGCTCAAATCGTATTACCGACTACACGTCCGGCTCAAGTACCCCTACATCAAACACTCTTCGTCAAGACGCACGTCAAGCTCCACATGACAACCGGAATCCACTTCATGACAAGAGCTCCCAAGAGCTACTTGACGAGCAAGAAAGTCGACATCGTCAAAACCAAGCTACACTTGAACAAGCACAAGAACGACAACGACTACACCAACAACAACAAGAGCGAGCACGTCAACACCAAGAAGAACAATATGCCGCCGCTCATCGTCAAGCACAACAACGCCGAGAAGCTCAAGCTCTTGAGGCGAAACGAGCATTACGTGATTCACATCGTAATGTGGCAACTCGCAATCGACACACTCCTCAAGAAGAGAATTTCCTTCGCGAGGAGATGCAAGAGAGGCGCCACCAAGCACGAATGCAAGAAGAAGTTCCTCCTCAAGCGTGACAAGAGAAACATCCTCATCAAGAACCACAAGCTCGACAAGTACACCATGACAATGATCATCTTCTCCGCCAAGAGCAACATGAGATTGACAATTGTCCAAATCAAGAACGCCTTTACAATAGGCAAGCAAACAATGAAGAGCATCGCTATGGCAAGCTTAAGTTCACCATGCCAATGTTTTCCGGAAGCATTGATCCCGAAGAGTACCTCTCATCGGCATTGAAGGTTGACAAGATCTTTCGCCTACACAACTTTGATGAAGAAAAGAAAATTGCAATGGCGTCCCTTGAGTTCCAAGACTATGTTTTTATTTGGTGGGAGCAAATCATAGAGATAAGGGAAGCAAAAGGCGAACCGCCTATCACTCCTTGGGCTCAAATGAATGAAGTCATGAGAGCATGCTTCGTGCCAACACACTACAACCGTGACTTGTTCAAGAAGCTACAACTCCTCAAGCAAGGTACCAAGTCTGTTGAAGAGTACTACAAGGAGATGGAGATTGCCATGATATGAGCTAACATCATGGAAGATGAAGAACAAACGATGGCGATATTCTTGAATGGACTCAACTATCCTATCAAGAAGATTGCGGACTTTCAACCATACACTAATCTCCTCGAGCTAGTACACCGAGCCACCAAAGCAGAGCGACAAGTTCAAGAGGACTACAAGTACTCCAAGTTCACCTCCAAGAACTTCGGCTCTTCCAACCAAGCTTCAATGACCAACGACTACATCGGTGACGAGCCAAGCTACAAGATGTCGACTACATCGAGTCGTCCACCTTCTACAAACAACTTCAAGCCAAGAGCTTCATCATCTACAACTCCAACCGATGACACTCCAAGACGAGTTCCATCAAATGTTTCAAGTGCCAAGGGCGAGGCCACAAGTCATTTGAGTGCAAGACCGTTCGCACAATGATCATCAATTATGACAGAGCCTATGACTAAATGATAGACGATGAGATGGAAGCCCTTGAACATGTAGCTATTCATCGACAAGTCAACGAAGATGAAGACCATCAAGTGTTTTGCGACAACGACTCGAGTCCCAATCTAGTTGTCTCCAAGGTCTTGACACTCCAACATCAACAAGATGATGATCAACGATGTCACATTTTCCATACCAAGGCCGGCATCAACTGACACTCCGTCAAGGTTATCATCGTTGGAGGAAGTTGTCATAACTTGGCAAGCGAAGAGCTATGCGACAAGCTAAAATTGGTGAAGTCGAAGCACCCTCATCCCTACAAGGTACAATGGCTTAGCGACGCCGAAACTCTTCGAGTCGAGCACACTGTGCAAGTTTCCTTCAAGATAGGCGCCTAAGAGGACACACTTGAGTGTGATGTGGTCCCTATGTCCGTGTGCCACCTTCTTCTTGGACGACCATGGCAATATGATCGTGGAGTCACACACAATGGACGGACCAACCATTATAGCTCCAAGATGAAGGGTAAAGAGTTCGTGCTATGCCCAATGTCACCAAGTCAAGTAGCCGCCGACAAACACATACCTACCAACCATCGTGGAGAGAGTGGTGAGAGAGGGAGCCACCAAAAGGAGAGTGAGAGCCACAAGCCAAATATGAGCGACTCCACGATGAGTGACAAGAAACAACTAGTGCTATTCACTTTTCAAGAAATCTTCCGATTCACCGATTAATCTTCCGATTTATCGCTAATCGGGGGGTGACCGATAATATTATGCCTTATCTTTGCCGTTTATCTTTTGGACCGATTTATCGTTCTGATAGGCGATTTATCGGGAATCTACCGATAAATCGGACCTACTCGTCACACTATGTTTGCAAAAACTGTGTTTATTTATGTTTTGTGGACCTTGTTACGGAATCTATACTATTGTCCTATTTTGTTTGCCATTATACGAGGATTTAAAGGCTAGAAATCAAGGTAACACTTCTCGCAAATATAGTTTTGGTGTTGAATATAGCGTATTTTAGTGTTGAGAACTTCAGATTTCAAACAAAATATTCGATTAATAGTCGACCGATAAAATCGATTAATCGGCCGATTTCCGATTAATCTCTAATCCTTAGCTGACCGAGACGATAATGATAAGCGATATCCTCAACATTGGTGCTATTTGCCACCACAAGTGAGATGAGAGAAGTGTATGAGAACCCCTTGAGTGTCTTTCACCTTGTGCTTTTATACAAAGGGGAAGCCAAACCTACTAACACTTCACCACCTCTACCTTTAGTGTTGTCTCAATTGTTGCAGGAATTCTCGGGCGTTTTTCCCAATGAGCTACCACCGGGACTACCTCCACTTCGCGCAATCGAACAGCGCATCGACCTCATACCCGGCGCACCACTTCCGAACAAGGCTCCTTACCGTGCTAACCCCGAGGAAACAAAGGAGATACAACGGCAAGTACAACAACTCATCGACAAAGGTCATGTACGTGAAAGCTTGAGCCCTTGTGCCGTTTCGGTTATTCTCGTGCCTAAGAAAGATGGAAGTTTTCGCATGTGCTCCGATTGTCGCCCGATAAATGCTATCACCGTTAGATACCGTCACCTTATTCCACGCTTAGACGACATGCTTGATGAATTATGTGGTGCCACCATCTTTTCAAAAATTGATCTTAAAAGTGGCTACTACCAAATTCGCATTCAAGAGGGTGATGAGTGGAAAACGGCTTTCAAAACAAAGTTTGGGTTATATGAATGGTTGGTCATGCCGATGGGCTTATTGGAAGTGCCCGGTTCATTTATGCGTCTCATGCATTTCGTTCTCGGACCCTACATAGGCATCTTTGTAGTGGTTTATTTTGATGACATCCTCGTTTTTAGCAAGTCGCTTGAGGACCAGGTGACACACATCCGTATGGTTTTACAAACCCTTTGGAAAGAGCGCTTACATGCTAACATGGAAAAGTGCACTTTTGGCGTTGACAAGGGCGTTTTCTTTGGAATTGTTGTTTCTTCCCAAGGTGTTCACGTTGATGAAACTAAAATTGAAGCAATTAAAACTTGGCCACAACCAACAAATATCCAACAAGTGCGTAGCTTTCTTGGTTTAGCCAGGTTCTATCGACGTTTTTTGAAGGACTTTAGCACAATTGCTATGCCTCTACATGCCTTGAGCAAAAAGAACGCACCCTTTGTTTGGGGTCCTTCGCAAGACAACGTGTTCCATGAGCTAAAAGACTTGCTCACCCATGCACCCCTTCTTGCCCTACCAAACTTGGATAAACCTTTTGAGAATCATTGTGACGCTAGTGGTACCGGCATACGTGTCGTGCTCATGAAAGAAAAGCACCCAATTGCGTACTTTAACGAGAAGTTATCCGGAGCACAACTTAACTACCCCATCTATGATAAAGAGCTATATGCCTTGGTGCGAGTTTTGCGTGTTTGGGAACATTAGCTTAGACCTCATGAATTCATTCTTCATACGGACCATGAGACGCTCAAGTATCTCAAGGGTCAAACTAAGTTGAACAAGCGTCATGCTAAGTGGAGTGAGTTCATAGAGTCTTTTCCATATGTCATCAAGTACATCAAAGGCAAAGAAAATGTTGTGGAGGATGCACTTTCCCGCAAATGCATGCTTGTCACAAAACTTGAGTTGAATGTTATTGGATTTGAGCACATACAAGACTTATATGAGCATTGTAATGCCCAGTATGTGACTATGTCTCCCACGTGTCGAGGCACGACTTAAAGACATAATCACATACTAGAATGATCTCAAGTATGGTATCTTTGCACAACTCATGTAAAAGAGGGGATGAAAATGTGAAAGAGTAGTTGGCTTACACTCGCCACGTCACACAATGTAATACCTTAACATACATCATCCAAATAACATCAGAGTCCGACTATGGACGAAGATCCAAATGAAAGATACCATAAATAAAACAACACAAGGTCCCGATCATCCTAGTAAAAGCCCTACTGATCCTCGGGATAAGACACGTAGTAACGTCCAAGCTCTTCATCGAACTCCCAATACAGCTCTGAACCACCACCAGTGTAGTTCTCAACGGTACATGCATCTGGTGTGGTGTAGAATCTGTGAGCCACGGAGGACTCAACAATCCCGTTCCCGGGTAGCAATACTATCAAAGCCTTAGGTGTGGAAAAGGCTTAAACAAGGTTGCAGCAGCACTAGCACTAGCTTACGAGTTTAGAGCGAGGAGAGAACAAGTGCCAACGATCGCAAAAGTGATCAAGAAGTGATCCTCACTACTCACGGTGAAACATAACCCCATCGTGTTCACTTCCCGAACCCCTTCGGAAAGAGACCGTCACGGTTACTCACGCAGGTAGTGTATTATGAACATGGTGTCAAGTTATCTACAACCGGATATTAACAAATTCCCATCTGCCACATAACCGCGGGCACGGCTTTCGAAAGATCAAACCCTGCAGGGGTGTCCCAACTTATCCCATCACAAGCTCACGATCTGCGGAGTCGCAACTCCAAGGTGGGAAGACCCGACTATTCTCAGAATCCCGTGCTCAAGATATTCCGACATAGATAAAACTAATCCAGCTAGACCTCCCGGCGTGCCAACACCCTGATAGTAGCCACGCGTATCTTGTTTCAGGCCATGACCGGATGGGTGATGCTACAGGTTTTTACCAGCCCTCGGGTTTCCCCAATGTGGCCCTGCAGGACCCCCAGTTTGGACCAACAGTCATGAGGAGCACTGGCCCAGGGTTGTTAATTAATAACTCGGGTTTGCAACGCCCTATGCAAGTTTTAGTTATTAGGCAAATGTAAAACCAATGTTGGGCCTTGCTGGAAAAGCTTTAGCGCTAAGCGGGTTATCAAGGGGGGCCCATAAACCCCAACCGTGTTAGGGACGCAAAATCAAGGAACATAACACCGGTTTAACAGTTCCTAGGGTGGCATGAGTGGAACAAAACACCAAGCAAGAGGCTTAGCCTTCCACCCACTACCAATATATAGATGATTTAGTTTAAAAGTTTGTATATTGTGATATCCCAAGCAAGAATCTTCAAATCTTCACCTGCAATTAACAACGCTATAAGAGGGGCTGAGCGATGCTTACGTAGCCAAACAACGGTTTGCTAGGTGGGTGGTTAGAGAGTTTCATGGCAACAATAGGAGGCTGACAAACATACATAGGCATCGAGGCAATATCGAAAGAGCGAGACATCTAGCATAGGCAAAGATAGTAATGATATCTGGGTAAGGTCATCTTACCTGTTGATTCCACGGAGGGATCGTAACCTTGCTCCTCAAAATCAACCTCGGTAGGAACCTCGTACTCCGTATCGTCACCGGGCTCTAACCAAACACAACAATGCAACACCGGAACACAATCAATCATAATGCAATGCTCAAACACATGATGCATGAACATGATGAACAAGGACAAGAGTAGATATGATGCATGGCCTAGGGTCACAAGAGAGCAACATCATCAAAGTAACAAGATCACCCACATGAAAGAAAACAACTAAAGAACAACTACCATGTTTATGTAGATTATTCAAACAAGCATCCAACAAGTTTTAAAGGAGTTGGTTAACATGGCAAGGGTGCAACTAATATTACAGCAACATGCTAGCACATTTAAAAGGGTTGGAAATAATAAACAACAATTTCTAGAAACTCCCAATATTAATTAATTGCATTTGGAACAGATCTGAAAACTTATGTTATAAAGTTTGTCAAACATGCTAAACAACAGCACCAAAATATTCTACACATTTTTTCACCCCAAATGCATATAAAGTTTGTTAAATTTGGAGTTGGGGATATTTAGTTATGATTTTTCCAAGTTTAAGTATATTTAAAACAAGAATAAATTCAAACAACATTTTAAATGTTTTTAAACATGGCAACAAACATCATATTCATAATCTACATGAAATTCTAAGCACTTTTCATATGTGACTTGTTTGCATCAGAAGAATATAACCACAGATATTAATTAAAGAAAGAAAATGCAGAAAAAGAAAAAGAAAAAGAAAAACAACAAGCGCAGGGGTCAAAGTGACCCACGCCCACGCTAGCCAGAGCCACTGACAAGGGGGCCCGGCTGCACTGAGCTGGCGCCAGCGGGTGCGCGCGGGGGCTGGAGATGCACAGTGAGGCTAGCAGATGGGGCCTTCCTGTCAGCTTCGTACGAAAAACAAAAGGGGGGTGAAATCCCACTGCCCCACACGGATTCGAACACACGACCTGCTGCTTAACTGACGGAGACACGACCACTGCGCTAGCAAACGGATCTTGACAGAATGCAGGTGCGGTATCTGAAGAGGTAACTGAAGATGCAGAGCAGGGGAAAAACAGGGGGCTCGTCGGAGCTGCTCCGGCGACCAAAAGAGACAGCGGGGTAAGCGGAGTGCTCCTAGAGGAGTTCTGCATCCGTACGACGCACCTGTGGCACCTAGCAAGCACTCCATCGCCGGTGACGAGCACATGACAGAGCGGCGGCGGCGGACATCTACGCGACGAAGCAACGACCTAGGCGGAGCATCGACTACACATGCAGCATCTACACGACGAGCTGAAGCGAACGGACAGGAAAACACGGCCTACGGTGGTCGGGGCACTCGCCGGAGACGAGGTCCGATGGCGACGAGCTCGGTTGCTCGACGAACTCGGAGCTAGAGGGTGCTAAAGAGGGGGAAAAGAGCATGAGGAGGTGGAGGCGCTCACCACAAACACGGAGGTGTGTTCGGCTGGCCCGGTGGTGGTCAGAGTCGACGGCGGCGGGGCTCGAATAGCTACGGGCACCGGAGACGAAGAAGAGGAAGAAGACGTAGTCGACGACGAGGAAGCACCTGGACACGCTTGGTGAGGTTGAGGTCGACGGGAGGCGCATCGGCAATGCGCTGGCGCTCCTAGATGCGTGTGGGTATTCACTGGAGCGGCGGATCTGGTGGAGCTTGGCTCTCTAGACGACAAGAGGAGGAAGAGGAACCCTAGGGAAAAGGGGAGGACACGCTGCGGGCGACGTCCGTGATCACGGCGCGACGGCGAGGGCGAGCTCTGGCTCTGCATCGCGTGACGAAGGTAGACAGCGACGCGGGGCTGTGACGCTGACATGTGGGGCTAGGGAAAAAACGGACGACGCGACTGCGAGCGGCTTGGTCGGGGCTGCGGGTGCTAGCTGGGCCGCGGGAGAGACTGGGCCTGGGGGAGAAGAAGTAGGAGGCCCAGGCCACTACTATAGTTGTGCTGCTGTGGCTGCTTCCTTTTCTTTTCCATTTAACTTCAGACAGAAAAGAAAAAGAAAAGCACAGGCTTAAAGAAAAAGAGTTAGGGGAAAAAGAAAATATCCCCATGCTCCTTGATTTATTCCCAATTTAATAAAATTGGTTTGGACATTTTTAGAGGCAGAAAAATAAAAGGAGTATGAATATGGTTCAAACTCTTGTCATTTTTAAAACCAACCAAATCAATTCCAAATGGGGTGATATTTGGCAAAGAGGGTGTAGGCATGGTGCAAGATTTTGAGGAAAAGAAAGAACAATAATGAACTTGGCTAGGTGACTTGCACAAAAGAGTAAAGAAAGGAAAGAAAAGAAAAAGGAAGAAGAAGAAGAAGAAGAGGGACACAAAGGAGGGGGTCTAGGGTTTAGCAAGTCATGGCTAGGCACCACACTCACACATACACAAGGTGCCTCACACACACAAAACAGAAGTAAACTAAGATGCCATGATGATGAAGCAATGCAAGGATGCAAAATAAAATAAATGACATGGCAATGCAAAAATATAGAGCTCAAATGACAAGAACCCCCAAGGATAAGGACAAGGATCAAAATGAGAATGCTTTATTTCCATTATAGAAAAGTATCACATATGGGGTGTTACAAACTCTCCTACACTACAAAAAGATCTCGTCTCGAGATCTTGGACTCGAAGAAGGAAGGATACTCGGAACGAAGGTAATCTTCTCGTTCCCACGTAGCTTCTCGGTCTGTATGGTGTGACCACTTCACTTTCAAGTACTTGATGGACTTGCTGCGGGTTTTGCGCTCAGTTTCTTCAAGAATAGGAACAGGGTGCTCACGATAAGACAAGTCTTGTTGAAGATCAATCTCCTCGAACGCAATGGTGCGTTCAGTTGTCTTGAAGCACTTGCGGAGTTGAGACATGTGAAACACATCATGAACATTTGCAAAGTTGGAGGGAAGCTCGAGTTGGTAGGCTAGATCGCGTCTTTTACCAAGAATCTTGAAAGGGCCCATGTATCTCGGAGCAAGCTTGCCTTTGATACCGAATCTTTGGGTTCCTTTCATAGGAGAAACACGGAGATAGACATGATCTCCAATGTCGAAAGCCAAATCACGATGCTTGCCGTCATAGTAACTCTTTTGACGCGATTGCGCGGCTTTGAGATTCTCACGTATGACTTTGCACATTTCTTCGACTTCTGAGCTCAAATCATTACCAAGAAGTTGACGTTCACCAGTCTCGGACCAGTTGAGCAGGGTACGTCACTTTCTGCCATAGAGGATTTCAAAAGGAGCTTTGCCGGCACTTTCTTGGAAGCTGTTGTTGTATGAGAATTTGGCAAACGGGAGCCAATCTTCCCACTTCATACCGAAAGAGATGACACAAGCCCTGAGCATGTCTTCGAGGATCTGGTTCACTCTTTCGACTTGACCACTAGTCTGAGGGTTAAAAGCAGTCCTGAAGCGAATTTTTGTGCCCATGGCTCACTGAAAGGAGTCCTAGAACTTGGATGTGAACAAACTTTCACGGTCTGAGGAGATGACTTGAGGAATGCCATGCAAGGAAACAATTATGGAAGTGTACGGCTCTGCCAGCTGAGCTGCGTTGATGGATTCTTTGACGGGAAGGAAATCAGCTACTTCAGTTAGCTTGTCAATCACTACAAAGATAGCATCATTCCCTTCTTGGACTTAGGAAACCCAGTGACGTAATCCATTTCAATGTGATCGAATTTCCACTCGGGAATAGGTAGAGGTTAAAGGAGACCGGCTGGGCGATGATGCTCTGCCTTCACTCTTCTGCAGACATCACACTCGTTCACGAATTGGGCAATCTCCCTTTTCATGTGAGTCCACCAGTATGATTGCTTGAGGTCTTGGTACATCTTATAACTTCCGGGATGAATCGAGAGGAGGGAGTCATGTGCTTCATTCATTATGAGCTTCCTGAGATCACCCTTGGGAAATACAATTCTGTCCTCAAAGAACAAGGTGTCTTTCTCATCAACGTGATAGCGCTTGTACTTGGGAGTACCCTTAGCAATACCATGTTTCACTTTCTGCACCATACCATCACTGAGCTGGGCCTCACGGATTTGATCTTCCAAGGTAGGAGCAACTTGCAGGTTTGCTAGAAAACCTTGCGGGACCACTTGGAGGTTGAGTTTCCTGAATGATTCACAAAGTTCAGGCTGGAACGGTTTGAGAAGGAGACTATTTGTCGTGGAATTGTCATGACAGATGTCCTAGGGTTAGGACTTAGTCGCGAGGCCAACGCATCTATGTAGTAGCTTGAGAGGGGTTGAGCGGAATCGAGAGATGCGACGTAAGACAAGGATTTAGACAGCTTCGGGCCCCGGGAAACATCATCCGGTAATAGCCCTACATGCTGTTTCAGGCTAGATCTCATTATGATCCTCATGGTGTCGCCGGTAAACCAGCTCTTTGTGTCTAGCCCTCGAGATTGTCTCTTCTTGCTTCTGAGAACTTGTCCCTCTTTGGGGAGCCCTGCCCCTCCTTATATATGTTGAAGGGGCGGGTTACATGACTAGTCCTAGTAGGATTACGATTACTCTATTACAAAGAGTCCTAGTCTTGCTTCCTTTGTAGGAGAATATTCCCTGTGCTTTCTTCATAAACTGGCCCACCATAACATGAACCGACCTTCTGGGCCTTGGGTCTCGTCATCCGTCCGGCGCCAGCCGGGTTACCAGTGAGTGATATTATTCACGCAGGTTGCTTGTATACCGTCTGGTTAGGGCGGATCGCCAGTGAATCACCAAGTGGAAACCGGGTCTCAAGTAAACCGCCAAGTCCGGCCGGGTTACGCCGCGGGGTATATCCCTGTCATTAGCCCCTAGTTTAATTTTGATTTATCCATGTTAAACTTGATCCTTCCTGCATACATAAACACGAGAACAAATTTGATAGGTTGTGCTCCGGGTTAAAATATTTTCCTGAACCGGCACCTGATCATCCTTTAATCCTTGTCATTTCCTCCTTGATATGTATCCATCATCTCATAGCAAATCTCCTTAGCAGATATGTTCAAACATTACCAATGCAGAAAATCCAGGAACTTCATCTCAAAACTCCGGGTCAATAGTCCAGCTTCATAATCAATTTTGCTTGCAGAAGAAATATTGTAAATCATCGATTTAAATCGGCCTTCAATGCTCCTCTTTGACAAAAATATTGGTCTTCAAATATTCAATTGATATCCAGCCAGCTTGAAGATGTAGAACTTGTCGGTTTATGATTGCCAAAATTGCCGGGTTATAAAAACTGATGATCCCGGGTCATGACTGTTTATAGACGCCGGGTTATGATTGTTGCCGAAACCGGGTCACACAATTAATCTTCCTTATTTGCCCAAAACTGAGTATTTGAAGATGTTACTCCTTTATATGCATATTACCTGTAGCCCCCAAGTCGTAAGAGGAGAACATAGTGACATCTTAAGACTTGTTTCAATATAAATGTTGCAACCTTGAAGAAATCCAGATTGTTCATCCCAGTCACTAGTAAAAACTGAATACTCCATATTATGTAGCCCCCAAGTGTTGGGTTGTCATGCTTGCAGCAACCTGGGACTTGTAATTGCCGGATGCTCAAAAAACTTCAACCAGTGTAGCCCCCAAGGGTCGGGTCATTATGTAATAATGAGCAGGGACTTTGTAGATATAATCATTGAAAATAACATTATATAATGTAACTCTCATCATGGGGTTTGAACCCATGTCCACAAGGTTAAGATCTTTGTGCTTTACCAACTGAGCAGTGGACCCTTCAATATAATGGATTAATACTTGTGTACCTTGAATTGTTGACATGAGCAATTGGTTGCCCCCAAGGGCCGGCTCATTATGATGTGATGAGTCGGGTCTTCAATAAGGCCAGTAAAAAATGACTTTGCATTAGCCCCCAAGTGTCATGGTGCATGCTTGCAGCGACATGAGACTTGCATATTTGATGTAATCTAACTTGAATAATGTAGCCCCCAAGTGCCGGGTTGTAAGCATGCAGCGACTCGGGACTATTCCTTTGGAAAATAAATCATACCATTGACAATATGATAGCCATTGCGCTAAAGCGACTTTGAAAACCTTAATCATAATACTGGCTATTGATAACCATAATAAAATCCAGCCATGTTGGCTATTTAAAGATTTGAATAATATAACCCGGTTTGAAAACCGGTTCCAGTAATATTTGATCACACTGTTGGTTCTATCAAGCCAGTGTAGTAAAGGTGATAACCCAAAATTTGAGCACTGGTAATCATCATAGATTGTCGGTTTATAAATAAAACCTAGCCGGGTTAATAAACACCGGTCATTATCTTATCTCATACTGGCGACTTATAGTCAAAGGCCAGGCCGGTTTAATAACACCGGTCATTATCTGTAGATAGTACCGGTGATTTTATAATCAAAAGCCAGGCCGGGTTAATAAACACCGGTCATTATCTGTAAATAGTCCAGTTGTATGAGATTGCTTCAGTTGAGAACTTCATAATTATTTCTTGCTTATAATGCCTTTGATAGTTTATTCCACCTGTTTCTGCATAAAACAATGTTCAAAGTGTCCTGGCGGTTTATCGCCGGACGGGTCATAATGCCCAAGCACATGATCTAAGTTGATAACTTGAACTGTGCATAAAGTATAAGTATGTATCATACCTGTGATTAAGTTTATCACAATAAACCTTAATCCGGTAGTCAAAGATAATGATCCAAGGTGAACTGCTGATGACTCCCTTGATTATTCGTCGGCTCGTTATGAGAACCGAACCGGGTTATGATGAACTCCGGTTTAGCTGTAGTTAGTACTGGTGTTTATAACCCAGACTAGAGCTCTGTAAACACAGATGTAGTGGCAACATATAGTCATCCACTCCCTGTATCGATGGACTTGGTTGAAAAACCAATGACCTTGAGGATAAAGATTTGAGAAAACATAAAAAATGAAAAATAAAGTTTTTGGGCAAATAAGACCATGTAGTCGAGGCTTTTTACGAGCTGCCAGGCTCCAAATTCAAGGCTTTTTATGAGCTGCCAGGCTACTATCATTAACCATTTTAGGAAAGCCTGTTAAGATGATCCGCAATCTTTAACCAAATCATCGATGTCAACAGCTACCCAATGTTTCAAAATCTCATAAAGATTTTGGCTTGGGTAATCATTCGATGATCGTCAATTTAACGTGACCAAGTTCAGGGTCTCGAAGGATTGACTTGTGATATGTTCGACGGGTCATACCAGGTTTACCTGGACGGCGTGATTTACTTGATGCAGGTAGGTTAATCCGGGGTTTTAGGTGTATACACCGGGCTTCCAAGCCATGTTCACTACAAGGTATTCAACTCGCTAAGAGCCCCCGGGTAGTGTGTGAGCAGAGCTCATTGTGGCATATGTTTGAGTTGTGCTAGGCATCAAACCCTCTTCTACCCCTCATCATCATGTGAAAATTGTCGAAGCAACCAGAGCAGTGCTCTTATGATGGGCTTCATATCGCCGCCAGCTCAAGAGGCCATGGGAAACTCCCTTGCCCGCGGAAGCCCCCATGTGATTCTTGTTTGTATAGAAAAGATGGATGATTCCTTGATTTATCAAGGGCACCGGTTCAAGAGGCCATGGAAAGCTTCCTTGGAAGCCCCCATGTGATACTCTTTTGTGTGGAGAAGATGGCTGATTCCTTGATTTTATCAAGGGAGCCGGTTTAAGAGGTCATGGAAAGCTTCCTTGGAAGCCCCCATGTGATACTCTTTTGTGAAAAAGATGGCTGATTCCTTGATTTTATCAAGGGCGCCGGTTTAAGAGGCCATGGAAAATTTCCTTGCACGGAAGCCCCCATGTGACATATTCCTGAGTTGTGCTCGCCGGGTACCTATATTTGAGTTGTGCTGTGCAACAAACTCTCTTTGGTCCTTTTAATAAATAACTGTCCTGCATATCAAAATATACGGATCAAAGTAACTGTTTTCTTGATGAAAACAATATATACCAAGAAAATAGATTTAGATGGATATCACCTGATGTATTTGGACCTTATGATCCTCATCAGTGTCTGTTAGCCAACCCGGTATGTCGGATAGATCGGACCGCAGGGCGGACAGTAAAACGACCGCAGCATCAGAGGCAGCACAGACACATGAGTCGGCCGCAGTGTTGTAAGCCGGCGTAGATGAGCAAGTTGTCCTCCATGTCGTAAACTGGTGCGATCGCGAAAGATGGCCACTGCATGGTAAACCGGCGCGACCGCGAGAGATGGCCATGGCGCTGTAAACCGGTGCGGGAGTCCGTTGAGTGACGACGACCACTTGTGCCAAATGATGTTGGCGTGCCTTCATCTCCGTGGTATAATACCACTTTGTAATGAATAATTTTCCTGCGTATAAAATACAGTAGGGCGAGGTATTTTTGCTCGGATGAATTAATATGTATTAAAAATAAATAAGATAGATATCACCTGATTCGTCCAGACAACAGATGAGTCGGCCGCGGCATTGTAAGCCGGCATGTGCGGGCGATTTAATCGCAGGTGCGGACAGCTGAGTCGGCCACGTATTGATGTAAACCCGGCAACGGGGGTAGCGACTCGCACGCGAATTAACATGGTCCGTTTTATGAGAACGGGTGCGGCACCGGCGTGTTAATGTAGACCGGATCGCGGAAGCGGTGGCGTGCACACGTCCATTGGCGAGGGAGTCGGCCGCGGTGTTGGCGATTAGCGCGCATGGGCGTGGACAGACGAGTCGGCCGGCGCGTTGATGTAAACCGGACCGCGAGACACATGTTCGTGAAGCCGCACGGCACAGCCGAACATGCATCTGTGGTATAACACCACCCCTTTTTTTAATAGTCATCTGATATCTTGTCGGGCGAACCGCGACGGAGCAGACCAAGTTTCAACACGCAGATAAGTCCATAGCTGGAATTATGAACAGCATCCAGCCGCCCAGCTTTAAGTCAAATTGCCTGGCATCTTTGACGTGACTATGGGCAGATTTTATCTCCTCATTACTTTAAGTGGAAAAGTAATAACACCACCCTGCCCATCCTTTTCTTGTCTCACATGGGGTGAACTTGCACTTTCACAGAACGTCTTGATTGAAGTACCATCGAGGCTGTAGTTTTGAACCATTCGGTCCAGTGTTGGCTGCATGCTGTGCTGCAAAGGAGACGATAGTGATGGCGGCTCACGGCACGGCAGGCAGGCCGGGACTTGCGGTGCAGGAAACGACAGCGGAGGCCGGCCAAGATAAAACGCAGCAACGATGTTTGCTCAAGGCGAGCAGTGGCGACTTGAGGCGGGTCCCTGGCCGTAGTAGCGACTCAAAAGTGACTCGCCGACGGCGCATGCGGGGGTCGATGAGGCAGGGCCGACTTGCGGTAGGGGTGGCCCAACGCAGCGGCTCGGACAGAGGTGAGGACACAGCAGCTCCCGCTCAGAGGCAATCGAGGTCCTGGTAGAGGAGTAGACGGTGCGACAAGGCGATCACATTGGAGACGGTGGCCCAAACCCAAGCAAAGCGAGGACATGGCGCTCGAAGTCAGTGGCGGAGGCAACAACCGAGGCTTGGCGGGTCAAACACGGGCGGCTCGAGCAGTGCTGTCACGGCAGAGGCGGGCGCGGAGTGCGGCTGTTGATCTCACCGGCGGCGCCGGCTCACTATGCAGCGGCAGAAGCAGCGGCTCTGCGACTCCAACGAAGTGTGGGCAGAAGACCGCAAAGGCAGGGCCGACAAAGACGGCAACGATGGCGGGTCAGGAGACTCAGGCGAAGTGCGGCGCGACAGAGACGGCGTAATGTGGAGGAGAAGCAGAGCGGCGGGCCCGGAGCAGGTCCGGCTTTCCATGTAGACCAGACGGAGTTATGTACATGCAGATCCGGCTGGGCGGCTCGCGGCTGTGGTGGCGGTCATGGTCCGGTAGCTAGGCGTGGCGCAAGAGGCAGCGGCTCGCTCGATGCCAGGTCCTCGTCCGAGTCGTTCCTTGTTTTGACTTTCCACCACGTGCCTTCCAGATCGTGGCCTCCCCTTTTTCTTTTCTTTTTTGTTCACATGAAGACCCTGCCACTTGATAGCTTTTGCCTTCCATATCTCTCTAAACGGGGCTATATTCTTTATATGCATGTAACAATCAGGATTGACAACATGAAATCCGTTTCGGCTTCAGTGGACGGTTTCGGCGACTTTGTAATTTCAGCGAGTTTCTGTAGATCCTGCTGAACACGCACAGGCCAGGAACGATGGCGATGTCAAGTCCTCGGGCCGTACAAAAATAGCCTCTTCATGATCTTTTAACTGAACACACGCGGGCGCTGTTCCGCCGGCTCACGGCGTTCCTCAACAAAAAAACAATCGGTTTCGCCGACACGCAACTGAAGTAACCCTAATCTCTTGAACTCTTCTTTGTTCAATTGATCACGAGCTTCTCGATCCCTATGTGAGATCCCTTCAAGAACTCAATGCCACCGTTCGCAGGACCCACGGTGGGCGCCAACTGTCGTGGAATTGTCACGGCAGATGTCCTAGGGTAAGGACTTAGTCGCGAGGCCAACGCATCTATGTAGTAGCTTGAGAGGGGTTGAGCGGAATCGAGAGACGCAACGTAAGACAAGGATTTAGACAGCTTCGGGCCCCGGGAAACATCATCCGGTAATAGCCCTACATGCTGTTTGAGGCTAGATCTCATTATTATCCTCATGGTGTCGCCGGTAAACCGGCTCTTTGTGTCTAGCCCTCGAGATTGTTTCTTCTTGCTTCTGAGAACTTGTCCCTCTTTGGGGAGCCCTGCCCCTCCTTATATATGTTGAAGGGGCGGGTTACATGACTAGTCCTAGTAGGATTAGGATTACTCTATTACAAAGAGTCCTAGTCTTGCTTCCTTTGTAGGACAATATTCCTTGTGCTTTCTTCATAAACCGGCCCACCATAACATGAACCGACCTTCTGGGCCTTGGGCCTCGTCATCCGTCCGGCGCCAGCCGGCTTACCAATGAGTGATATTATTCAGGCAGGTTGCTTGTAAACCGTCTGGTTAGGGCAGATCGCCAGTGAATCACCAAGTGGAAACCGGGTCTCAAGTAAACCGCCAAGTCCGGCCGGGTTATAATTCCGGCCGGGTTACGCCACGGGGTATATCCCCGACACTATTGCAATATGCCTTTCTACTCAAGGCATCTGCAATGATATTGGCCTTGCCAGGTGTGTACTCAATGCTTGGATCATACTCTTTTATCATCTCAACCCAACGAGTCTGGCGAAGGTTAAGGTTTGGCTGTGTGAAGATGTACTTCAAGCTCTTGTGATCGGTGAAGATGTCCACTTTTCTGCCCAACAGAAGGTGTCTCCATGTGATCAAGGCATGTACAACTGCTACTAGCTCGAGATCATGTGTGGGGTAATTCTTCTTATTTGGTTTCAATTGACGAGAAGTGTATGCCACAATCTTCTTGTCTTGCATGAGAACACCGCCAAGACCTTGCAAAGAAGCATCACAAAAGAATTCATAGGGCTTGGACTCATCCAGAGGAGTAAGAACCGGAGCAGAAATGAGCTTCTCTTAGAGTGTTTTGAATGCGACATCACAATCAGAAGTCCAGGGGTACTTGGCATTCTTATGCAACAGGTTGGAACGAGGCTTGGCAATCTTGGAGAAGTTCTCAACGAACCTTCTGCAATAGCTAGCGAGACCAAGGAAGCTTCGGAGTTTCTTGACATTCTACGAGGGTTCCCAGTTGACAATAGCTTCAGCTTTCTCGGGGTTCACAGAAATGCCCTCGGCGGAGATGATATGGCCAAGATATAAGACTTTATCCAGCCAAAATTCTGTCGGGACCCCGATCCTAAGTCACACCGATCTAGCATGTAACACACCATTTCACTTTGCGGCCTCACGCACGGTATCCCCACGGGTGCCACCTTACCTGGCCCGGGACCGTTTGCGCATTTTGGCTCACGTATATGATAGTGTCGCTAGCATCCATATGACAGAGAACCCGGGCCGACATGACCAGTTATAAACCAAAAGTGGCACCAAATTACAAAAACAGGCATTCATGACCCAGCAACGAACGTGTCGGTCATCAACGTATGAACCCAAGTCGTAGCAAGCTACAAGGACTTAAAGGAACAACGCGTGACATTTCCCCTAAGGGACAGACACAGGAATGAAGAAGGACACATGCCGGTCAGCCTAAGTGTTCCGCAGCAGTAGCAAGCTACCAAGGCTCAGTGGAAACACTAGGAGACATTTCCCTGTAAGATCCAAGGGTAAACAACTAGGTGTCGGATCCCACACATACCAAGCATTTCAATAACATACACGCAATATGCTCAATATGTGCAAATACAACATGGCATCACAACAAGACTCTAATAAACAAAGTATTTATTCATTAGGCTCCGAGGAGCCAGATATTACAAACATGGGTCTCATGACCCAACATTCAAAGCATACAAGCAACAGGCGGAAGCACAACATGTCTGAGTACAGACATCTACAAATGAAAAAGGCTGAAGAGCCTGACTATCTACAACACTCATCCAAAATCGTAGCTGAGGTACAAGCTACTTGTCGAAGTCCAAGCGGAACTACTAGTGAGACATCAAACCTATCTGCAAAACATAAATTAAGCAAACATGAGTACAAAGGTACTCAGCAAGACTTACATCAGATCCTATCATACATGCACTTGTATCGAGAAGGCAAAGTGGGGTTTAGTTGCAGCAAGCCAGCTTTGACTCAGTGGCTATCCTGTACTACGATTGCTGGTAACTTTGAGGTGGCGCACACGAGTCCACTAAGCACCACACAATACACCACTATGGATTCATTCCCGTCTCCCTACGAGAAGGCCATCCATAGCAATCACGCTTGTCTTGAGTATTTTAGAGTATCCACTTCAAGTTGTCTATGTACCACGTAAGCATCCAAGAAGTCCATAACCGTGGACCCGGCTATTCGAATAGATTATGTTAACCCTGCAGGGGTGTACTGCTTCACACACGCTCTCGCCACTTACCGCCATGTACATCCCGTGTATCTCGGCAACCTTCAAGCGGAAGCCTGGCGAGGGTGTCGGCCATGACCTGACTAACCACACAAGTCTCTTGTCCAGGTTTATCGCCTATTCGGGTTCCATCCGTGGGGAGATCCGGCCGGGGTGTCGCTCACGGCCCCAAATGATGTGCGCAAGGTTCCCAAGCCCACCTCGCCGAGTGGATCTATGCTTGGTACACCGTGCCACGGAGCCTAGTCTGTCCCAAGCCCACTGGCCGAGTGCCACTTGGTAGACTACTAACACTACCTACAAACACCAGAAACTAGTTGCAACTCCTGGACAGAGATCATGTTGATTAATAAGTCGAGAGGGGTCGAGTTACCGGAACCCAATGTGTGGTAGTAGCTAGTCATTGGACAACATACACAGAACTCAGTTCTTAGGGACGGTTCCAGTGAGACAACCCACCATGTACTCCTACATGGCCTCTCACCACTACCTTTACCAAATCGTGTTCACACACTTAACCCTCAGCATCAGAACATATCATTTCACTCCAATTCATTCCCGATGAATCAGACCTGACACACTCTAAGCAATAGCAAGCAAGGCATGGTAAGATCACATCATGGCTTCAATCAACTCCTACACATGCTAGTGGGTTTCAACTATTTACTGTGGAAAGACAGGTCATGCAGAGGAATGGGTTCAACTACCGCAGCATAAAGTAGTAGTTGAAATCGTTGTTGTCCTAATGCAATAACAGGGAGCAGGAGCGGGAAAGGGGTTGTATCGGAATGAACAAGGGGGTTTGCTTGCCTGGTAATACAACGTGCAGAGCACTGCTCCTCTGACAGGTACTCTGGATCGGTCTCCGGAGCTGGACCTATCGAGAAGAACGGTGCCGACAATCAAACACAAGCATATGCAACAATATGATGCATCAATATGGCATGAAGTTATGATGTTGTTTGAGCTAATGCAGCTAGCATTTTGATTGGTTGAACTCCATTTGAACCAAGGGTTCAAATGCAACTCTAGAAATAAGCATTTTAAATGCCATTTATGTGTTTTCATAAAAACAGTAGGTATAACTTCATTTGTCATGCATGAAAATGGTACAGATGGATAGATTGAATTTTTCTGATAATTTTTCTTATATAAATTATTTCATTCTGAGCTACGGTTGAATTTCTGTGATTTTTTGAAGTTTAAGCCAATTTCTGAAATAAATAAATCATTTAAGATTTATTTAAAAACCAGAACTGGATTACTGCGTCAGCATGACACAAACATGACATCAGCAGGTCAAAGGGGCTGGTCCAGAGTCAAACCTGACAGTGGGGTCCACTGGTCAATGACAAAGTTAATTAACTGAGTTAATTAACTCTAAACTAATTCTAACAGAAATATCAGCAGAGGAGGGCCCACATGTCAGTGGCTAATCTAGTTAGTTAATTAGTACTAACTGGAATAATTAGCCGGGTGGGGCCCGCGGGTCAGTGAGAGAGGGGGGGGGAGGTCAACTGGTCAGTGGGGTCAAGCACGCCGGTCAGCGGTCAAAACCCACCGGCGGCTCGACACCGGCGACCACAGACGCGGCGGAGGGGCATCGGGTTTTCTGTTCCGGGGATCATTTGCGCAGCTGAGACCATCTTCGGGGAGCTGGAGCTCACCCGCATCCATCCCAGCCAGCGGCAGCAGCTAGGGCGGCCGGAGCTCGCCGGAAACGAGCTCGCGGCGGCGCCGGAGTTCGGGCCTCGTAGGGGTTGGAGCTACGGGGCACGGGGAGGCTGACGGATGGGTGCTACGGGCTCCTAGCGAAGCTCTAAGTGCAGTGACGTGCTCGGATTCGTGCTTGGGTGGCTGTGGCCACGGCGGCGGCATCGCCGGCGGCTGTGAGGTCGGGCATCTGCGGGGGTAGGACCTAGAGGTCGCAGACGACAGCGAGGACAGGGGGGAAAGATCCGGGAGCTCACCGCGGTTCTGCTGGGGGGTTCAGTGGCTCGGGGAGGCTTCTGCTGCGGCGAATTCGTCGGCGGCGATCGTCGGTATCCGAGGAGGAAGACGATGACGACGGCGGCTCCACAGGGCGTCCGGTGTCTGGTGGCTTGACGGAGAGGATGAGGGAGTCGTGGCGGAGCTCTCGGGCTACTCGGAGAGGCGAGGGGGAGACGGTGGCTACGGCATCGGCGGTCGACGGCGACGACGGCGCTCGGGACCGAGCGGGAGAGGGAGATAGAGGAGAGGGGAGGGGTCCAGAAGAGTGATGAAGGGTCGGGGAGATCGCGTGGCGACTCCAGAGACCACCAGGCGGCGAGGGGGAGGGTAGGCAGGCAGCTCGCGTGGCGCTCCCGCCGTGCGCGCGCGCCGGCCACATGCCCCGCCTACTGGCGCGGGGAAGACGACAGGGGGAGGCTCGGTGGGCTGGGCCGGCCAGCCGCACTGTGCTGGGCCAGCACAGGTAAGTCTGCCCCTTTTTCTTTTCTTTTCTATTTTTTTTCTGGCATTTGTTTTGATTTAATTTCTAAATTAAATCATTTGTTTTCCTTCTGACATTTTATTTTGCAGGGACCTAGGAATTAATCCAAGCCCTTCAAAATAAAGAACCAGAATTTTGGACATATATAAAATATAATAT
>LR738709.1:270335847-270574864 GCA_902687465.1 Secale cereale
ATATATATATATATATATATATATATATATATATATATATATATATATATATATATACCAATGCAAATAACTATTGCATTAATTCCAAATGCCCAAAATAAATACTTATGAGCTCCTAATAATATTGGTTTGATTTTTATCTCTAACCAATATTTTTAGAGGGCCACACGAACATTTTCTTGGACCTTTTTGGAGCAATTTTTATTTGGGTCATTTGCAAAAGGGTTTCTGAGGGTTTCACAAGTCCTCATTTCAATTTCATTTGAAATTTAAACATGATGCAAACCACAAGACTAACCTAGTGCATACCAGAACTAGGGTTGTGACAACTCGCCTCCACTCGAAAGAATCTCGTCCCGAGATTGAGGAGTAGGCGGAAAGAAGGTGGGGTACTCCAGTCGGAGACGATCTTCTCGCTCCCAAGTAGCTTCTCTCTCGGAATGATGAGACCATTGAACTTTGAGAAACTTGATGTTATGACGTCGGGTGACACGCTCTGCTTGATCCAGAATGCGAACGGGATACTCTCGATATGTGAGGTTATCTTGGAGATCAAGCGTTTCGTGGTCCACTTCGCGGATAGGATCCGAGAAGCAACGCCTGAGTTGAGAGACGTGGAAGACATCATGAACTCGAGAAAGGTGTGGGGGTAGTTCCAATTGGTAGGAAACCTCTCCTCGTTTAGCGAGAATGCGAAAAGGACCAATGTAACGAGGAGCCAACTTACCCTTGATACCGAAACGATGGGTACCCTTCAAAGGAGTAACCCGAAAATAAGCTTTGTCGCCAACTTCATAAGCCACTTCCTTATGATGACGATCATACTGGCTCTTTTGACGAGACTGGGCTATTTTCAAATTCTCACGAATGATGCGAACTTGCTCTTCTGCTTCCTGGATCATATCCGGTCCAAAGAATTGTCTTTCACCGGTTTCTGACCAGTTCAAAGGTGTTCGACATCTTCGTCCATAAAGAATCTCAAAAGGAGCTTGCTTAAGACTGGATTGATAGCTATTGTTATAAGCAAACTCGGCGAAAGGAAGACATTTCTCCCAATCCATACCGAATGAGATAACGCAAGCTCTAAGCATGTCTTCGAGAATTTGGTTAACCCGTTCCACTTGACCACTTGACTAAGGGTGGAAAGCGGTGCTGAAAGAAAGATGGGTGCCCATGGCAGTCTGGAAACTCTCCCAGAAATGAGAAGTGAAAAGACTACCACGGTCTGAATTGATCTCTAGTGGGACACCATGAAGTGACACTATTCGAGAAATATACAAGTCAGCAAGCTGACTAGCAGTGATACTCTCTCGAACAGGTAGGAAGTGAGCCACTTTGGAGAGACGATCAATGACTACAAAGATAGCATTATTCCCTCTCTTGGTCCTGGGAAAGCCGGTGATGAAGTCCATACCAACTTTATCCCATTTCCACTCAGGAATAGCTAGAGGCTGAAGGGTGCCATCAGGTCTTTGATGTTCTGCCTTAACGCGACGACAAACGTCACATTTAGCAATGAACTCAGCAATTTCTCTTTTCATCCTAGTCCACCAGAATCTCTGGCGTAGATCCTGATACATCTTAGTACTACCGGGATGAATCGTGAGAGGAGATTCATGAGCCTCTTTAAGAATCAATTGCCGAAGATGTTGCTTCTTGGGAACTACCAAGCGATTTTGGAAGAGAACAACACCTCGGTCATCTATGGAGAAACTACCAGCAATACCTTTGGCAATGTTTCTCTTGATCCGGGTAATTCCGGTATCATGCTTTCGGGCTTCTATGATATGATCCACAAGAGTAGGTTTCGTCACCAAAGTAGAAAGAAATCCGTGAGGAGCAATGTGTAGATTAAGCTTACATAATTCCTCATGGAGAAGTGGTTGGCCCTGCTGCAACATGAGATTGTTGCAATAGGACTTATGACTTAGCGCATCAGCCATGACATTGCCCTTGCCCGGGGTGTAGGTAATCCCTAAGTCGTAGTCGGAGATCAACTCCAACCAACGTCTTTGCCTAAGATTCAAATCTGGTTGGGTGAAGATATACTTGAGACCCTGGTGATCGGTGTAGATCTCGCAACGATTACCAAGGAGGTAATGTCGCCAGGTCTTAAGTGCATAGACTACGGCTGCAAGTTCTAGATCATGTGTAGGATAATTCTCCTCATGTGGATGCAACTGTCGAGATGCATAGGCAATCACACGACGATCCTGCATAAGAATGCAACCTAGTCCCTGTCGTGAGGCATCACAGTAGATAACAAAGTCCTTAGTGAAATCCGGTGGCACAAGTATGGGAGCAGAAGTCAGGCGTCTTTTCAGTTCCTGAAAACTGTGCTCACACTATGGGGACCACTCAAACTTTTTATCTTTCTTAAGAAGTTCCGTGAGAGGTTTGGCCACTTTAGAGAAGTTCTCAACAAAGCGGCGACAATAACTGGCTAGACCAAGGAAACTCCTAACTTGTTTAACTGTTTCAGGCGGAGTCCAATCAAGAACAACCTGAACTCTCTCGGGGTTGACAGCAATGCCCTTACCAGAGATTACATGGCCGAGATAGGTCACTTCTGGCAACCAAAATTCGCACTTGGAGAACTTGGCATAAAGGCGGTGCTCTCTGAGTTTTTCTAGAACAAGTCTAAGATGTTCGGCATGCTCTTCCTCGTTCTTCGAGTAAATAAGAATATCATCGAGATAAACCACGACGAACTTATCTAAATATTCCATAAAGATCGAGTTCATCAAGCGGGAGAAGGTGGTTGGAGCATTTGTTAAACCGAAGGACATGACGGTGTACTCGTACTGACCATAACGAGTGACGAAAGCCATCTTGGGGATGTCCCCATTTCTAATCTTGATTTGATGGTATCCTAACCTCAAATCCATCTTGGAGAAGACTGAGGATCCAGCGAGCTGATCATACAGGTCGTTGATCCTGGGAAGCGGATACTTGTTCTTTACCGTGACCAAATTAACGGGACAATAATCTACAACCATCCGATCCGTACCATCCTTCTTCTTAACGAAGAGGACGGGGCAAGCCCAGGGAGAAGAACTAGGACGGATGAAACCCTTTTGCAAGGACTCATCAAGTTGTTTCTTAAGCTCGGCTAGTTCTAAGGGTGCCATTTTGTAGGGTCTCCTAGAGATTGGAGCGGTTCCTGGGATAAGCTCTATAACAAACTCTACATCTCAGTCGGGTGGAACACCTGGCAGTTCCTCTGGAAAGACATCCGTAAAGTCACGGACTACCAGAACATCTTCAAGATCTGGAAGAGGGCTGGCATTAAGAGAATAGAGTTGACGCTTTGCAACTCTAGTGGTGACGGTGACTATCTTGCCAGATGGGTGTGTAAGCTGAACAGACCTAGTGAAACAATCAATCTTGGCATGATGAGCTGTCATCCAGTCCATACCCAAAATGATATTAATATCTGAAGACTTGAGGGCTACAAGTGATGCAAGGAACACAAGTCTGTCGACAAGGATTTCATTACCATGGCTTACACTAGAAGTTTGCCATTTGGATCCAGGAGTTTGAATAAGTAGTGGGGAGGGCATATCACAAAATGACATGTCGTGCAAACGGGCATAACGTTCGGAAATGAAAGAATGGGATGCTCCAGTATCGAATAGAACCGATGCCGGATGACAATTAACAAGGAGTGTACCAAGAACGACATCTGGATCATCATGAGCGTCATTGGCTGAGACGTGATGCACACGTCCATGTTCGGTGGGAGCTGACTTAACACTGATCATCTTGCGTGATGATTTATCACGTCTAACTGATTTCGCGGACTGGGATGGAGCAACACGGTTCTGAGTGCAAATACGGGCAATGTGTCCCGGTTCTCCGCACTTGTAGCAAATCCTGGAGGTAGGACGTGGACCCGTATTGGCAAACGGTCTATCAATAGGCCTGGGTGGAGCATACTGCTGAACTGGAAGAGGTACCACACGAGATGGCCTTGGAGGATAAATGGGTGGAAGAACAGAGTTCGGAACCCAAATCCGGCGCTTCTGAGAACTAGAACCGGAGGAAGATCCCAAATCAAGGGTGTGCTTACGAGACTCATCGTAAGTGAGCTGAGCTGTCTTTGCGTTGATGGCCTTGTTCACAAGAGCATGGAATGTGTTGCAATGATGCAAATGGAGATCACGACGCACTTTGGGGTTGAGACCCTTCCGGAACCTAGCCTGCTTCTTGGCGTCCGTGGACACTTCTTCTGTAGCATAGCGGGCGAGGTTCTCAAACTCTCGACTATAGGCATCAACAGCCATCTTAGCCTGTATAAGGCTACAGAACTCTTCTCTCTTACGATCGATAAGGGCTTGAGGAATATGATGCTCACGAAAAGCCTCGGTGAAATCTCTCCAGGTAGGAATCTGGTCAGCTGGAATCATGGCCTCATAGTTCTGCCACCAAAGACTAGCAGGACCTTCCAGGTGATAAGTGGCATAGATGACCTTGTCATCTTCAGCTACGTTCGCAGAACGCAGCTTGTGAGTGATACTACGGAGCCAGTCATCTGCATCGAGTGGCTCAATGGAATGATGAAAGGTGGGTGGTTTCAGACGAATGAAGTCATGGATGGTTGTTGATTCCTTGCACTGATGTGCGGTGTTCTCCTCAATACGTGCCAACAAGCGGTTAGACTCACGCTTGTTTCTCTCCATCTCTAACATTAACTCTGCCAACGAAGGCTGGTCGGGAGGATCCTCCTCATCCCTACAATCTCCGTCGTTCTGTCTATGAGCAGCTGAGCTTCGCATAACTGAAGACATCCTGAGAAGCGAAACCGAAGACGGAAACATCAACAACTATAGGATGCATAAGGTAGAACAAGAAATTAGTATCTCTCGAACTACTAGGATAATTCCGGCAGCATAACGGCAGTAAAAAAACTCAGAATGAGACATCCTGCTAACAAAGGGTAGTTCAACATCTCAACATCATCACTCAAGGTACTGTGATAGTACTAAAACAACTGCACCGGAAGAACTTGAAAACAGGAGTAGGACTCTGATCAACCAATCTTAAGGGACTACGGAGTAGTAACTCGTGATCCTGATAAACGGAAAAGAAAGCCTAGTTCCTTAACCCCGTAGGAAAGGTAGGATGACTCAGATCAGAAGACATGAGGTATAAGGAGTAAAAAGAGCCTTACGTTCCCTTCCACAATCAATTCCCTTATATAACTAAGGAATTTCTAGACTCAACTTCGACCAGTTTGGCTTGGTAATCCTACAGGCAGTCAGGCTCTGATACCAACGCTGTCGGGACCCCGATCCTAAGTCACACCGATCTAGCATGTAACACACCATATCACTTTGCGGCCTCACGCACGGTATCCCCACGGGTGCCACCTTACCTGGCCCGGGACCGTTTGCGCATTTTGGCTCACGTATATGATAGTGTCGCTAGCATCCATATGACAGAGAACCCGGGCCGACATGACTAGTTATAAACCAAAAGTGGCACCAAATTACAGAGACAGGCATTCATGACCCAGCAACGAACGTGTCGGTCATCAACGTATGAACCCAAGTCTTAGCAAGCTACAAGGACTTAAAGGAACAACGCGTGACATTTCCCCTAAGGGACAGACACAGGAACGAAGAAGGACACATGCCGGTCAGCCTAAGTGTTCCGGAGCAGTAGCAAGCTACCAAGGCTCAGTGGAAACACTAGGAGACATTTCCCTGTAAGATAGGCTACCAAGGGTAAACAACTAGGTGTCGGATCCCACACATACCAAGCATTTCAATAACATACACGCAATATGCTCAATATGTGCAAATACAACATGGCATCACAACAAGACTCTAATAAACAAAGTATTTATTCATTAGGCTCCGAGGAGCCAGATATTACAAACATGGGTCTCATGACCCAACATTCAGAGCATACAAGCAATAGGCGGAAGCACAACATGTCCGAGTACAGACATCTACAAATGAAAAAGGCTGAAGAGCCTGACTATCTACAACACTCGTCCAAAATCGTAGCTGAGGTACAAGCTACTTGTCGAAGTCCAAGCGGAACTACTAGTGAGACATCAAACCTATCTGCAAAACATAAATTAAGCAAACATGAGTACAAAGGTACTCAGCAAGACTTACATCAGATCCTATCATACATGCACTTGTATCAAGAAGGCAAAGTGGGGTTTAGTTGCAGCAAGCCAGCTTTGACTCAGTGGCTATCCTGTACTATGATTGCTGGTAACTTTGAGGTGGCGCACACGAGTCCACTAAGCACCACACAATACACCACTATGGATTCATTCCCGTCTCCCTACGAGAAGGCCATCCATAGCACTCATGCTTGTCTTGAGTATTTTAGAGTATCCACTTCAAGTTGTCTATGTACCACGTAAGCATCCAAGAAGTCCATAACCGTGGACCCGGCTATTCGAATAGATTATGTTAACCCTGCAGGGGTGTACTGCTTCACACACGCTCTCGCCACTTACCGCCATGTACATCCCGTGTATCTCGGCAACCTTCAAGCGGAAGCCTGGCGAGGGTGTCGGCCACGACCTGACTAACCACACAAGTCTCTCGTCCAGGTTTATCGCCTATCCGGGTTCCATCCGTGGGGAGATCCGGCCGGGGTGTCGCTCACGGCCCCAAATGATGTGCGCAGGGTTCCCAAGCCCACCTCGCCGAGTGGATCTACGCTTGGTACACCGTGCCACGGTGCCTAGTCTGTCCCAAGCCCACTGGCCGAGTGCCACTTGGTACACTACTAACACTACCTACAAACACCAGAAACTAGTTGCAACTCCTGGACAGAGATCATGTTGATTAATAAGTCGAGAGGGGTCGAGTTACCGGAACCCAATGTGTGGTAGTAGCTAGTCATTGGACAACATACACAGAACTCAGTTCTTAGGGACGGTTCCAGTGAGACAACCCACCATGTACTCCTACATGGCCTCTCACCACTACCTTTACCAAATCGTGTTCACACACTTAACCCTCAGCATCAGAACATATCATTTCACTCCAATGCATTCCCGATGAATCAGACCTGACACACTCAAAGCAATAGCAAGCAAGGCATGGTAAGATCACATCATGGCTTCAATCAACTCCTACACATGCTAGTGGGTTTCAACTATTTACTGTGGAAAGACAGGTCATGCAGAGGAATGGGTTCAACTACCGCAGCATAAAGTAGCAGTTGAAATCGTTGTTGTCCTAATGCAATAACAGGGAGCAGGAGCGGGAGAGGGGTTGTATCGGAATGAACAAGGGGGTTTGCTTGCCTGCTAATACAACGTGCAGAGCACTGCTCCTCTGACAGGTACTCTGGATCGGTCTCCGGAGCTGGACCTATCGAGAAGAACGGTGCCGACAATCAAACACAAGCATATGCAACAATATGATGCATGAATATGGCATGAAGTTATGATGTTGTTTGAGCTAATGCAGCTAGCATTTTGATTGGTTCAACTCCATTTGAACCAATGGTTCAAATGCAACTCTAGAAATAAGCATTTTAAATGCCATTTATTTGTTTTCATAAAAACAGTAGGTTTAACTTCATTTGTCATGCATGAAAATGGTACAGATGGATAGATTGAATTTTTCTGATAATTTTTCATATATAAATTATTTCATTCTGAGCTACGGTTGAATTTCTGTGATGTTTTGAAGTTTAAGCCAATTTCTGAAATAAATAAATCATTTAAGATTTATTTAAAAACCAGAACTGGATTACTGCGTCAGCATGACACAAACATGACGTCAGCAGGTCAAAGGGGCTGGTCCAGAGTCAAACCTGACAGTGGGGTCCACTGGTCAATGACTCAGTTAATTAACTGAGTTAATTAACTCTAAACTAATTCTAACAGAAATATCAGCAGAGCAGGGCCCACATGTCAGTGGCTAATCTAGTTAGTTAATTAGTACTAACTGGAATAATTAGCCAGGCGGGGCCCGCGGGTCAGTGAGAGAGGGGGGAGGTCAACTGGTCAGTGGGGTCAAGCACGCCGGTCAGCGGTCAAAACCCACCGGCGGCTCGACGCCGGCGACCACAGACGCGGCGGAGGGGCATCGGGTTTTCTGTTCCGGGGGTCATTTGCGCAGCTGAGACCATCTTCGGGGAGCTGGAGCTCACCCGCATCAATCCCAGCCAGCGGCAGTAGCTAGGGCGGCGGGAGCTCGCTGGAAACGAGCTCGCGGCGGCGCCGGAGTTCCGGCCTCGTCGGGGTTGGAGCTACGGGGCACGGGGAGGCTAACGGATGGGTGCTACGGGCTCCTAGCGAAGCTCTAAGTGCAGTGACGTGCTCGGATTCGTGCTTGGGTGGCTGTGGCCACGACGGCGGCATCGCCGGCGGCGGTGAGGTCGGGCATCTACGGGGGTAGGACCTAGAGGTCGCAGACGACGGCGAGGACAGGGGGGGAAGATCCGGGAGCTCACCGCGGTTCTGCTGGGGGGTTCAGTGGCTCGGGGAGGCTTCTTTTGCGGCGAATTCGTCGGCGGCGATCGTCGGCGTCCGAGGAGGATGACGATGACGACGGCGGCTCCACAGGGCGTCCGGCGTCTGGTGGCTTGACGGAGAGGACGAGGGAGTCGTGGCGGAGCTCTCGGGCTACTCGGAGAGGCGAGGAGGAGACGGTGGCTACGGCAACGGCGCTCGACGGCGACGACGGCGCTCGGGACCGAGCGGGAGAGGGAGATAGAGGAGAGGGGAGGGGTCCAGAAGAGTGAGGAAGGGTCGAGGAGATCGCGTGGCAACTCCAGAGACCACTAGGCGGCGAGGGGGAGGGCAGGCAGGCAGCTCGCATGGCGCTCCCGCCTTGCGCGCGCGCCGGCCACACGCCCCGCCTACTGGCGCGGGGAAGACGACAGGGGGAGGCTCGGTGGGCTGGGCCGGCCAGCCGCACTGTGCTGGGCCAGCACAGGTAAGTCTGCCCCTTTTTATTTTCTTTTCTAATTTTTTTTCTGGCATTTGTTTTGATTTAATTTCTAAATTAAATCATTTGTTTTCCTTCTGACATTTTATTTTGCAGGGACCTAAGAATTAATCCAAGCCCCTCAAAATAAAGAACCAGAATTTTGGACATATATAAAATATATAATATATATATCCAATGCAAATAACTATTGCATTAATTCCAAATGCCCAAAATAAATACTTATGAGCACCTAATAATATTGGTTTGATTTTTATCTCTAACAATATTTTTAGAGGGCCACATGAACATTTTCTTGGACCTTTTTGGAGCAATTTTTATTTGGGTCATTTGCAAAAGGGTTTCTAAGGGTTTCACAAGTCCTCATTTCAATTTCATTTGAAATTTAAACATGATGCAAACCACAAGACTAACCTAGTGCATACCAGAACTAGGGTTGTGACAAATTCACATTTGGAGAACTTCGCATAGAACTTGTGTTCACGGAGCCTGTCCAGGACCAAACGGAGGTGCTTGGCATGGTCTTCTTCATTCTTGGAGAATACCAAGATGTCATCCAGATAGACGAGAACAAATTCATTGGTGTAGGGGTTGAATATGAAGTGCATCATCCTCGAGAAGGTGGGTGGAGCATTTGCGAAGCCAAAAGACATGACCTTGTATTCATAAGAGCCAAAACTCGTTCTGAATGCGGTCTTGGGAATATCTTCTTCATGGATACGGATCTGGTGGTAACCCATCCGGAGATCGAGCTTCGAGAACACTTTTGCTCCTTTGAGCTGCTCGAAAAATTCATTGATATTGGGGAGCGGATACTTGTTCTTTATTGTCTTCTTGTTCAATGGCTGGTAATCAACGCAAAGGCGTTCCATGCCATCCTTCTTCTTGACAAATAGAACACAACAGCCCCAAGGAGAAGTACTAGGCCTGATTAGACCCATACGCTCTTGCTCATCGAGTTGTTTCTTCAGCTCCTTCAACTCATCAGGGGAAAGCTTGTACGGACGCCGACATGCTGGCTTGGTACCGGGCTCGAGTTCAATGACGAATTCAACTTGACGATGGGGAGACATGCCTGGAAGCTCTTCAGGGAATACATCTTCATACTCATTGACTACCGGAATCTGATAAATGGCATTAATCTTGCCCTTGTCATTGAGAGAGAATAGCCTGATTGTGTTATCTCGAGAGGCGAAGATAATCACATCTTCGTCAGGATGAGTAAGCTTGACTTCCTTATTTGCACAATCAATGTTTGCATCATGCTTGGAAAGCCAATCCATCCCAAGAATAAGATCAATGTCGGAGTTGCCGAGAATAACTGGAGAAACCAGAAAACTGTAATCACCCATATTAATAGATATATCCGGAGCAAACACACTAGAATGCATTCGTTTTCCCGGAGAAATAACGGATAACTCCCTTGGTAAACTTTTGATGTCAACATTGTGCTTGGATGCAAAAGGTTGAGACATGAAAGAACATGATGCACCCGAATCAAACAAGACTTTTGCAGGAATAGAGTTAACAGGAAGATTACCAAGTATCCCATCTGAAGAATTCTCTTCTTGAGCTGCATTCATCAGATTCACTCTTGCTGTCTTGGAATTGTGCTTGACAATAGCAGTGCTGATAGGTGGAGGAGGCGGAAGGCGCCTTGGGTTGGGATACTTGTTGGCATAGTAACCCTTCTGAGTACACTTGTTGCGAACCACTTCTGAGAGAGGCCGGTGATAACGACCACTTGATCTTCAAGCTTGAAACTGAGGCTTGGACTAGTTGCTTGGGTTGGGTGGGTGGGAGAAACCACGGCCACCTGAGTGCTTGTTGTTGTTTGGAGGACGGAGCACTAGAGGAGGCGGTAGCCAGAACTTCTGCTACTTTGCAACCACATGGGAAGAAGAGGAGGAGTGAATAGCATCTGTGATCCTCTTTTTGGAAGCTTCAATCTTGAGCTGGGCTGCCTCTTGCTTAAGAGCCATATTGTAGAATTGGTCAAATTCATCCGGCTCAAACAAGGTGAGAGCTAGTTAGAGTTCATCCTTCAGACCACCACGGAACTGATAAATCTTGCTCTTGACATCTTGATGCGGAGCATCCTAAGGTCATCCCCATGGACTCTCCATCACCTCACCAAGTGCCCAAAGGACCGATGACTCGAGCCCGTGCAAGAGCTCTCGAGACCGAGGTGACCTCGCTCCTCTCTCTACATCTTTCGGATTCACTTGAGACATGGCTTCTACCTTCATCAGGGACTCTGTGCATACTCAGGTGCGTGGACGAAGGCCACGGGACAGCTCTACACAATGGTCAAGATGACAGGCCCGACAAGTACACGAGACAAGAAGAAGGAAGGCTGAAGATGCTACAGGCACCGGACGTCCGGCCTGCACCGGACGACCGGCGACTTCCAGGCACCGGACGACCGGAAGACACCGGACGTCCGGCCTCTTCCAGACGACCAGACGACCGGAAGCCACCGGACGTCCGTGACAACAGCAACAGAAGATAAATAGCGGAAATCCGAGGATTACCGGACGTCCGGTCCCTCCGGAACCACCGGACGTCCGGTAACCAGCGGACGTCCGCCCCGATGGTGCCTATCTGTGTAATATATACCCGTTGACCTCCCTCCTTTCGAGGTAGCTGTTGGTTAGCTCATTTCTCAGACTTGTGTGGATTTCTCCCACGAGACCGTGCGCCTCTACGGAGAAGATCCACTACGGATTCAAGGCCTCCTCATCGGAGAAGATCCTACGGGATTCCAAGACCTCCTCACGGAGAAGACTATCCTTGTATCACCATCGTTGACTATGGATCATGTATCGCACTATGTATCGTGGATCTAGCGCTTGTGTGATTACCTTCGTGTTGATTTGAGTGTTTCCTCTTGTGTTTTCCCCGTCTTCCTCCTTGTGTTCTCCGTGTTCATCGTGGGACACCCTCCAAAACGTGAAAGGTCCGCTGATTAGGGTTCCACCCTACATCATCTTGGTATCAAGAGCAAGGTTGATCACAATTTTGGAGCCCCACACACTGTTTTCTAGCTTGTTTTTGTTGTGTTCTTCCCAATTTCGAAAAATCCCCACAAAAATAACCCCAAAATTTTTTTGTGATCTGTTGATTTGGCAAGATTTTGTTGACTTTGTTCCATGGATTTGCTGTGCCACGTGTCGATCTAGAATTTCCCCACCTTTTCACCCTTCTTCCACCGCAAATTCGACCATGTTCGACAATTTCTCCACGGATCCCACCAACCACAGTCCCAGACCTACCGGACGACCGATGTTTACCGGACGTCCGGCACCCCTCAAGACACCGGACGTCCGCTAAACACCAGACGACCGGCACCCCGATTACAGCAACTTTTACCGGATTTCCGGCAAGTACCGGACGTCCGACCCCATCCGACCGACCGGACGACCGGTAACTTCCGGACGTCCGACAAAACCTGACGAAGCTGACTTTGTTCAGTTCCGTACCACCTTCCGCTACCACCTACCTTCCACCTCACCTTCCGCAACCACCATCGCTTACCCGCTCCGAGTTTGGAAAGTATGTCTCCCTTTGCCTTGGATACATGAGTTGTGGTTTCACCGTTTCCTTGGATGTTTAGGCTACCCTGGAACGGCAAGACTTCGACAACACCACCGCTCAACTTCGGCAAGGACGGTAACATCGACGACACTTCGCTCATCCTACCTTGCAATTGCATTGTCACCATATGAACCATCTTTGCGTAGCTTTCCCATTGAGACTAGCCATTTGAGTATTGCCGGGCCACGACACTTGTGCACATTAGTGATAGTCATAAATATTGCATACTACATCATTGTGAGTAACACCACATCATCTTGGTATCTTGCATATCTCCGTGTGACACAAGAGTGGACCGCATACACAATAGCTACCTTGATCCGAGAAGCATGCATATGTGCCCAAAGGAAGAGCTCACAAGCTTTTAAGCAAAAGAGCCACCAATGCAAAAAGACAATAGCATCATACGCCTTGCATCCAAAGAGATCATACATCATAGCAACTTCATCTTGTGCTCAAGCATCGGCACATCATACACTCATAGCATACTTGTGATAGATAGTCGTTACGTTTTGCCTCTTATAGGTCGTGCACAAGTGCGTATCCGCCTTTAAGCAATCGGTTAGCGTCTCTCTAGTGTTGCGCAACACGAGCATTTTCCGTGGTTTACCACATTTTCGCTCATCCTTGGTTGCACAACCACATTTATCTATCCGTGCATGTGTTCCGTGTGCTACCTTTGCTAGTGATCTACTTGTTGCATGAGCAAATTATGAACCATTTTCAACATCATTGAGTCATTTTGATGATTGCATTGAATTTGTGCCACATCCTAACCAAGCTCCTCTCAAAGGTTTACTTGTGTAGGTGTGAGAATCGACACGAAGTGATACCAATAGTGCTATTTCCGGGTCACATTATCGCGTGATCATTGATCCATTTTCAACCTTGGTTACGGTACATTGATATTGTCTTCTCCTTTCTCCCACTCACATACTTGCTTGTGATGATGGATAGGCCAGGTACATCTTCCAACCCGATCTTCGACGATCCTCAAGAAGCGAACAACTACGTCACCAAACTACATCTATTCGGTGTCCAACGAGCTCTACATCAAGAGAGTGAAGCTATGCGTGAGTACATTGGTCAAGTCGCCGAGGACGCGCGCCAATTTGAAGCAAGGACGAAAGAACAATTTGACCTCATCAACACCAACATGACTACTCAATACAATGAGCTCCGGACATTGATAATCAACCGACGTTCTTCCTCAACATCTTCTCAAAGACGAAGCCGCTCAAGTCGACACACCGACTCCACGCAAGACTCAAGTACACCTACATCCAACACTCTTCGTCAAGCCGCACGTCAAGCTCGACATGACCACCGGCAACCTCTACATGACAAGAGTTCACAAGAGCTATTCGACGAGCAAGAAAGCCGACGTCGTCAAAACCAAGCTACACTTGAGCAAGCACAAGAACGGCAACGACTACGCCAACAACAACAAGAGCGAGCACGTCAATATCAAGAAGAACAAGACGCCGAGGCTAACCGCCAAGCACAACAACGTCGAGAAGCTCAAGCTATGGAGGCGCAACGTGCTTTACAAGATGCACATCGCAATGTGGCAGCCCGCACTCGACACACTCGTCAAGAAGAGGATTTCCTTCGCGATGAGATGCAAGAGAGGCGCCATCAAGCAAGAATGCAAGAAGAAGCTCCTCCTCAAGCGCGCCAAGATCAACAACCCCAACAAGAACATCTACATCCTCAAGAGCAACAAGATATGGCAAACCGCCAAAATCGAGATCGCCCTCCCAATAGGCAAGGAAACAATGACGAGCATCGCTATGGCAAGCTCAAGTTCACCATGCCAAAGTTCTCCGGAAGCATTGATCCCGAAGACTATATCTCATGGGCATTGAAGGTTGACAAGATCTTTCGCCTTCACAACTTCGATGAAGAGAAGAAGATCGCAATGGCATCCCTTGAGTTCCAAGACTATGTTCTCATTTCGTGGGAGCAAATCATAGAGAGAAGAGAAGCCAAAGGCGAACCTCCTATCACCACATGGGCTCAAATGAAGGAAGTCATGAGAGCACGCTTTGTGCCTACACACTACAATCGTGACTTGTTCAAGAAGCTACAACTCCTAAAGCAAGGTACCAAGTCCGTTGAAGAGTACTACAAGGAAATGGAGATTGCTATGATAAGAGCAAACATCACGGAAGATGACGAGCAAACTATGGCAAGATTCTTGAATGGACTCAACTATCCAATCAAGAAGATTGCGGACTTCCAACCATACAACAATCTCCTCGAGCTAGTGCATCAAGCAACCAAAGCGGAGCGACAAGTTCAAGAGGACTACAAGTACTCCAAGTTCAACTCCAAGAACTTCGGCTCCTACAACCAAGCTTCAACGACTTCGGCTACTCTTCCTACCTCTACCAAGCCATCTACAAACTTCGGTGACAAGTCAAGCTACAAGAATGCGACTACATCGAGTCGTCCACCTTCTACCAACAACTTCAAGCCAAGAGCTTCCTCAACTACAACTCCAACCGAAGACAATAACAAGACGATCTCCATCAAATGCTTCAAGTGCCAAGGACGAGGCCACAAGTCATTTGAGTGCAAGACCGTTCGCACCATGATCATAAACGACGACGGATCTTATGACTCCATGAGCGATGATGAGATGGAAGCACTTGCGCATGTCGCTATGCATCGCCAAGTCAATGAAGAAGAAGACCATCAAGTGTTTTGCGACAATGACTCAAGCCCCAACCTTGTTGTCTCCAAAGTCTTGACACTCCAACATCAACAAGATGACGACCAACGATGTCATATTTTCCATACGAAGGCCGGCATCAATGGACGCTCCGTCAAGGTTATCATTGATGGTGGAAGTTGCTACAACTTGGCAAGCGAAGAGCTATGCGACAAGCTTCATTTGGTCAAGACGAAGCATCCTCACCCCTACAAGGTCCAGTGGCTCAACGACGACGGAATTCTTCGAGTCGAGCACACCGTGCAAGTCTCTTTCAAGATCGGCGCCTACGAGGACACTCTCGAATGTGATGTGATACCCATGTCCGTATGCCACCTTATTCTTGGACGTCCATGGCAATATGATCGTGGAGTCACACACAATGGACGGACAAATCACTATCATTTCAAGATGAAGGGCAAGGAATTCGTGCTCCGACCAATGACTCCAAGTCAAGTAGCCGCCGACAAGCTTTTACCTACCACCCATCGTGGAGAGAATGGTGAGCGAGCGAGCCACCAAAAAGAGAGCGAGAGCCACAAGCCAAATATGAGAGCCTCCACGATGAGCGACAAGAAGCAACTAGTCCTATTCGCCACCAAACGTGAGATGAGAGAAGTGTGTGAGAACCCATCGAGCGTCTTCCACCTTGTGCTTTTATGCAAAGGGGAAGCCAAACCTACTAACACTTCACCACCTCCACCTTTTGTGTTGTCTCAATTGTTGCAGGAATTCTCGGATGTCTTTCCCGATGAGCTACCACCGGGTCTACCTCCACTTCGCGGGATAGAACACCGCATCGACCTCGTACCCGGTGCTCCACTTCCAAACAAGGCCCACTACCGCGTCAACCCCGAGGAAACAAAGGAGATACAACGACAAGTGCAAAAACTCATCGACAAAGGTCATGTACGTGAAAGCTTAAGCCCTTGTGCCGTTCCCGTTATCCTCGTGCCTAAGAAAGATGGAAGTTTTCGCATGTGTTCCGATTGTCGTCCGATAAATGCTATCACCGTTAGATACCGTCACCCTATTCCACGCTTAGACGACATGCTTGATGAATTATGTGGTGCCACAATTTTTTCCAAAATTGATCTTAAAAGTGGCTACTACCAAATTCGCATTCAAGAGGGTGATGAGTGGAAAACTGCTTTCAAAACCAAGTTCGGGTTATACGAGTGGCTTGTTATGCCAATGGGCTTATCGGAAGCACCGGGCACTTTCGTGCGTCTTATGCATTTTGTTCTCCGACCCTATATAGGCGTCTTTGTAGTGGTTTACTTTGATGACATTCTCATCTTTAGCAAGTCGCTTGAAGAACATGTTGACCATGTCCAACTAGTTTTGCAAGCACTTCGCAAACAACAACTATACGCTAATATGGAGAAATGCACTATTGGCGTTGACAAGGTTGTCTTTCTAGGATTTGTCGTGTCTTCTCAAGGTGTTCACGTTGATGAAACTAAAATTGAAGCAATTAAAACTTGGCCTCAACCAAAGAATCTCATGCAAGTGCGTAGTTTCCTTGGTCTAGCCGGTTTCTATCGACGTTTTGTGAAAGACTTTAGCACAATTGCTATGCCTCTACACGCTTTGAGTAAGAAGAACGCACCCTTCATTTGGGGTCCTTCGCAAGACACCGCGTTCAATGAGCTTAAGAGCTTGCTCACGCACGCACCACTTCTAGCCCTACCAAACTTTGACAAACCGTTTGAGATTCATTGTGATGCTAGTGGTACCGGCATAGGTGGCGTTCTAATGCAAGAAAAGCGCCCAATTGCGTACTTTAGCGAAAAGCTATCGGGAGCGCAACTTAACTACCTCATCTATGATAAAGAGCTTTATGCCTTGGTGAGAGTTCTACGTGTTTGGGAACACTATCTAAGACCTCATGAATTCATTCTTCATACGGACCATGAGACACTCAAGTATCTCAAAGGTCAAACTAAGTTGAACAAGCGTCATGCTAAATGGAGTGAGTTCATTGAGTCTTTTCCCTATGTCATCAAATACATCAAGGGCAAAGAAAATGTTGTGGCGGACGCGCTTTCCCGCAAATGCATGCTTGTAACACAACTTGAGTTGAATGTGATTGGCTTTGAGCATATTATAGATTTATATGAGCATGATCCTTTCTTTGCAAATGCTTATGCTAATTGCTTGACTCACACCTCTTGGGAACATTACTACATCAAAGATGGATATCTTATGAGAGCTAACAAACTTTGCATTCCCGAGTCTTCGCTTCGTTTGCTCCTTTTGCAGGAATCTCATGGAGGAGGACTCATGGGACACTTTGGACGCGACAAGACGTTTGCTACCCTCTCTAAGAACTATTTTTGGCCCAAGATGCTTCGTGACGTCTCACGCCTCACCAACCGATGTTCTACATGCCGCAAAGCTAAGTCCAAAGCTCAATTTCATGGTCTTTACATGCCTCTTCCTATTCCATACCATCCATGGGAAGACATAAGCATGGATTTCATACTTGGCTTGCCTAGGACTCAAAATGGCAAAGATTCCGTGCTTGTCGTGGTAGATAGATTCTCTAAAATGGCTCATTTCATTCCTTGTAACAAGATAGACGATGCTTCACATGTTGCAACTCTCTTTTGTAGGGAGATACTTCGTCTACACGGCGTGCCCAAAACGATCGTGTCGGACCGGGACGTCAAGTTCTTGAGTTACTTTTGGAAAACACTATGTGCCAAGCTCGGAATCAAGCTACTCTTTTATTCGGCATACCATCCACAAACGGACGGCCAGACGGAGGTGACGAACCGCACGCTTTCCACTCTTCTTCGTGTGTTGATCAAGAGGAACATCCGGGAATGGGAGCATTGCTTGCCCATCGCCGAGTTCGCCTACAACCGCGCAAGACATTCGACCACCGGCAAGTCGCCATTCGAGGTTGTCTACGGCTTCAATCCGTTGTCTCCATTGGACATTCTACCTCTACCTCTACAAGAGCGCATCAACATGGACGCAAGTGCTCGAGCAAGCTATCTCAAGAAGGTGCATGAAGATACAAGGGCAATGATCGAGCGCCAAGTCCAACGTCTCGCCACCAAGCTCAATGTCAACAAGGCACCAATGGTGTTCCAACCGGGAGATCTTGTTTGGCTTCATCTTCGCAAGGACCGCTTCCCACACAAGCGCAAGTTCAAGCTTCTTCCTCGCGCCGATGGACCCTTCAAGGTGCTAGCTCGCTACAACGACAACGCCTACAAGATCGACCTCCCTCGAGACAAGTACTCCGTGAGCGACACCTTCAACGTCAAGGATCTTTCTCCTTTCCATGGTGATGAAGATTTCGATCCAAGGTCGGATCTTTCCCAAGGGAGGGGAGATAATGCGGAGCATCCTAAGGTCATCCCCATGGACTCTCCATCACCTCACCAAGTGCCCAAAGGACCGATGACTCGAGCCCGTGCAAGAGCTCTCGAGACCGAGGTGACCTCGCTCCTCTCTCTACATCTTTCGGATTCACTTGAGACATGGCTTCTACCTCCATCAGGGACTCTGTGCATACTCAGGTGCGTGGACGAAGGCCACGGGACAGCTCTACACAATGGTCAAGATGACAGGCCCGACAAGTACACGAGACAAGAAGAAGGAAGGCTGAAGATGCTACAGGCACCGGACGTCCGACCTGCACCGGACGACCGGTGACTTCCAGGCACCGGACGACCGGAAGACACCGGACGTCCGGCCTCTTCCAGACGACCGGACGACCGGAAGCCACCGGACGTCCGTGACAACGGCAACAGAAGATAAATAGCGGAAATCCGAGGATTACCGGACGTCCGGTCCCTCCGGAACCACCGGACGTCCGGTAACCAGCGGACGTCCGCCCCGACGGTGCCTATCTGTGTAATATATACCCGTTGACCTCCCTCCTTTCGAGGTAGCTGTTGGTTAGCTCATTTCTCAGACTTGTGTGGATTTCTCCCACGAGACCGTGCGCCTCTACGGAGAAGATCCACTACGGATTCAAGGCCTCCTCATCGGAGAAGATCCTACGGGATTCCAAGACCTCCTCACGGAGAAGACTATCCTTGTATCACCATCGTTGACTATGGATCATGTATCGCACTATGTATCGTGGATCTAGCGCTTGTGTGATTACCTTCGTGTTGATTTGAGTGTTTCCTCTTGTGTTTTCCCCGTCTTCCTCCTTGTGTTCTCCGTGTTCATCGTGGGACACCCTCCAAAACGTGAAAGGTCCGCTGATTAGGGTTCCACCCTACATCACATCTGGGATGTCTTGCTTGGCATAGCGGGCAAGATTCTGGAACTTGACATTGTATTGATAGACGGACATGGCGCCTTGCTTCAGGTTGCGGAATTGCTCACGCATGCCTTCAATGGCACTGGTTGGAATGTGGTGAGAGTGGAAATCCTTGCAGAAGTCAGTCCACGAGATCTCACGTCCACCTCTAGAATCTTTGTACTGTTGCCACCAATCAGCAGCTTGGTCTTTGAGTTGGAAAGTGGCAAACTTGACATAATCCTTGGGTCTCACGTTACGACATTCAAAGTGGTTTTTTATGTATGTGATCCAGTCCTCGGCATCTAGCGGATCCACACAGTAACTGAACGACTTCGGTTGGTTTGCCAGGAATTGGTTGAGGGTTGCAAAGTGAGGTTGATTGAACAGATTGCCTCGGCCTTGGTTCCCATGACCACCTTGATTTGCTTGGTTGGCTTCAAGGTTCTGCATCATTTGCATAAGTATCTGGGTGTTCTGGTTGGTCGCTTGCATAATTGCTCTCCATGCCTCAGACCGAGGAGGAGGGGAAGGAGGACGTTCAGGAACACGCTCTTCTTCACCCTCTGGGTTAGCGTTGGGAACCTTCTTAGGAGCCATCCTGAATTTGATGACAACCGTTAGCCATTGATGGAAAATATATAAGCTGAAACAACGGCTAGAAATTGCAACATAAGTCTTCACAAGAACATTCGAACAAAATGAACGAATGAATTCCACAGTTTAATGGTACAACAATCATCTCCAGAAGCCACTTGGGAGAACAAAAGGTAATTAAAAACAACAAGGAGCAGATAGAACAAATACATGATAGGACCACATGTTCGTGCTGACAGCTCATGGAATGTGTTACAAAAGGGTTTTGCAGTCCCCGAATCAGCATAGCCAAGGACCCTTTTTAATGCAACTCCCAATTGGAACAACGCCCATAAAACCTCTTCACTCGATGTTGAACCCCGAACTTCATATCATGCACTCGTTGGAAGAAAGCCTACGAGCTACTAGAAGAACCCACCTATTAATTTCCGAAGGTTTCCGGTTATGCAATCGGGTGTTGGGGATACAGGGGAAGCACCTCGCACTCAACTCTAATCCTACATCCAGTTGTATCCATCCTTCAACACATAACCAGTCATCCTCGGAAACCGTTTACCTCAGACCTTCAAAACGCATCTGCTATACAAGCTGTGGCAATACTCCCGAACTATCCCACCAGTACTGGGTGACATCGGGGTTATCTCACCACTAACCGCATACAAGAGTTTTCAATGTCGGCCGTCTTAAGTATTCTAGAACCGCTGCGATACATTTGTGATGACAACACCTCGGAGCTCAACTCCCCGGGACACTGCCACAACCCCTAAATGATAGGAGGCATCGAGAACAATGTTCTCGTCACGAAGATATCTGAATAATCCAAACAATACTTGCGCGATCCTAAAAAAATTGGTGAATTTTTTTGAGAGTAGAAGAGATAGAACATCGTTAGGAGTCCTCACCAGAGCGATGAAGGGATGAGGAGTAAAAGGAAATCCTACTCTCCGATATATAGGACTCAAAACATTTCTATGTGTGTGCCTAGACTCAACCGTCAATGATTCGATCAATCAGGGGGGCTCCTAGGTAGGAGAAGGCTTTGATACCAACTAGTAATGCCCAGTATGTGACTATGTCTCCCACGTGTCGAGGCACGACTTAAAGACATAATCACATACTAGAATGATCTCAAGTATGGTATCTTTGCACGACTCATGTAATAGAGGGGATGAAATGTGAAAGAGTAGTTGGCTTACACTTGCCACGTCACACAATGTAATACCTTAACATACATCATCCAAATAACATCAGAGTCCGACTACGGACGAACATCCAAAAGAAAGATACCATATATAAAACAACACAAGGTCCCGATCATCCTAGTAAGAGCCCTACTGATCCTCGGGACAAGACACGTAGTAATGTCCACGCTCTTCATCGAACTCCCAATACAGCTCTGAACCACCACCTGTGTAGTTCTCAACGGTACCTGCATCTGGTGTGGTGTAGAATCTGTGAGCCATGGAGGACTCAGCAATCCCATTCCCGGGTAGCAATAATATCAAAGGCTTAGGTGCGGAAAAGGCTTAAACAAGGTTACAGCAGCACTAGCACTAGCTTACGAGTTTAGAGCGAGGAGAGAACAAGTGCCAACGATCGCCAAAGTGATCAAGAAGTGATCCTAACTAATCATGGTCAAACATAACCCCACCGTGTTCACTTCCCAAACCCCTTCGGAAAGAGACCATCATGGTTACTCACGCAGGTAGTGTATTATGAACATGGTGTCAAGTTATCTACAACCAGATATTAACAAATTCCCATCTGCCACATAACCGCGGGCACGGCTTTCGAAAGATCAAACCTTGCAGGGGTGTCCCAACTTAGCCCATCACAAGCTCACGATCTGCGGAGTCGCAACTCCAAGGTGGGAAGACCCGAGTATTCTCGGAATCCCGTGCTCAAGATATTCCGACATAGGTAAAACTAATCCAGCAAGACCTCCCGGCGTGCCGACACACTGATAGTAGCCACGCATATCTCGTCTCAGGCCACGACCGAATGGGTGATGCTATAGGTTTTTACCAGCCCTCGGGTTTCCCCAAGGTGGCCCTGCAGGACCCCTAGTTTGGACCAACACTCATGAGGAGCACTGGCCCAGGGTTGTTAATTAGAACTCGGGTTTGCAACGCCCTATGCAAGTTTTAGTTATTAGGAAAATGTAAAACCAATGTTGGGCCTTGCTGGAAAAGCTTTAGCGCTAAGCGGGTTATCAAGGGGGGCCCATAAACCCCAACCGTGTTAGGGACGCAATATCAAGGAACATAACACCGGTTTAACAGTTCCTAGGGTGGCATGAGTGGAACAAAACACCAAGCAAGAGGCTTAGCCTTACACCCATTACCAATATATAGATGATTTAGTTTAACAGTTTATATATTGTGATATCCCAACAATAACTTCATCATGAAGCAAGAATCGTCAAATCTTCACCTGCAACTAACAACGCTATAAGAGGGGCTGAGCGATGCTTACGTTGCCAACCAACGGTTTGCTAGATGGGTGCTTAGAGAGTTTCATGGCAACAATAGGAGGCTGACAAACATACATAGGCATCAAGGCAATATATATCTAAAGAGCGAGACATCTAGCATAGGCAAAGATAGTAATGATATCTGGGTAAGGTCATCTTGCTTGTTGATTCCACTGAGGGATCGTAACCTTGCTCCTCAAACTCAACCTCGGTAGGAACCTCGTTCTCCGTATCGTCACTGGGCAATAACCAAACACAACAATGCAACACTGGAACACAATCAATCATAATGCAATGCTCAAACACATGATGCATGAACATGATGAACAAGGACTAGAGTAGATATGATGCATGGCCTAGGGTCACAAGAGAGCAACATCATCAAAGCAACAAGATCACCCACATGAAAGAAAACAACTAAAGAACAACTACCAAGTTTATGTAGATTATTCAAACAATTATCCAACAAGTTTTAAAGGAGTTGGTTAACATGGCAAGGGTGCAATTAATATTGCAGCAACATGCTAGCCTATTTAAAAGGGCTGGAAATAATAAACAACAATTTCCAGAAACTCCCAATATTAATTAATTGCATTTGGAACAGATCTGAAAACTTCTGTTATAAAGTTTGTCAAACATGCTAAACAACAACACCAAAATATTCTACACATTTTTCCACCCCAAATGCATATAAAGTTTGTTAAATTTGGAGTTGTGGATATTTAGTTATGATTTTTCCAAGTTTAAGCATATTTAAAACAAGAATAAATTCAAACAGCATTTTAAATGTTTTTAAACATGGCAACAAACATCATATTCATAATCTGCATGAAATTCTAAGAACTTTTCATATATGACTTGTTTGCATCAGAAGAATATAACCATATATATTAATTAAAGAAAAAATGCAGAAAAAGAAAAAGAAAAAGAAAAACAACAAGCGCAGGGGTCAAAGCGGGTGCGCGCGGGGGCTGGAGATGCACAGTGAGGCTGGCAGGTGGGGCCTGCCTGTCAGCCTCTCATGAAAAACAAAAGGGGGGGGAATCCCACTGCCCCGCACGGATTCGAACACACGACCTGCTACTTAACTCACGGAGACACAGCCACTGCGCTAGCGAACGGATCTTGACAGAATGTAGGCGCGATATCTGGAGAGGTAACTGAAGATGCAGAGCTGGGGTAAACAGGGGGCTCGTTGGAGCTGCTCCGGCGACCAAAAGAGACGGCGGAGGTAAGCGGAGTGCTCCTGGAGGAGTTCCACATCCATACGACGCACCTGCGGCACCTAGCAAGCACTCCATCGCCGGCGACGAGCACATGACAAAGTGGCGGCGGCGGACATCTACGCGACGAAGCAACGGCCTAGGCGGAGCAGCGACTACACAGGCAGCATCTACACGACGAGCTGAAGCGAACGGACAGGCAAACACGGCCTACGGTGGTCGGGGCACTCGCCGGAGACGAGGCCCGACGGCGACGAGCTCGGGTTCTTGACGAACTCGGAGCTAGAGGGTGCTAAAGAGGGGGAAAAGAGCACGAGGAGGTGGAGGCGCTCACCATGAACACGGAGGTGTGTTCGGCTGGCCCGGAGGTGGTCGGAGTCGACGGCGGCGGGGCTCGAACAACTACGGGCGCCGGAGACGAAGAAGAGGAAGAAGACGTCGGCGGCGAGGCGATCGGCTCTGCGTAGAGGACGTAGTCGACGACGAGGAGGCAGCTGGACACGCTTGGCGAGGCTGAGGTCGACGGGAGGCACGTCGGCGACGCGCTGGCGCTCCCAGATGCGTACGGTTATTCACTGGAGCGGCGGATCTGGTGCAGCTTGGCTCTCCAAATGGCAAGAGGAAGAAGAGGAACCCTAGGGAAAAGGGGAGGACACGCTGCAGGTTTAATTGGAGGGCTCAGATCACGAGATCTCGACGTCCGTGATCACGGCGCGACGGAGAGGGCACGCTCTGGCTCTACATCGCGTGACGGAGGTAGACGGCGACGCGGGGCTGTGAGGATGACATGTAGGGCTAGGAAAAAAACGGACGGCGCGACTACGAGCGGCTCGGTCGGGCCTGCTGGTGCTAGCTGGGCCACGGGAGAGACTGGGCATGGGGGAGAAGCAGTAGGAGGCCCAGGCCACTACTATAGATGTGCTGCTGTGGCTGCTTCCTTTTCTTTTCCATTTAACTTCAGACAGAAAAGAAAAAGAAAAGCACAGGCTTAAAGAAAAAGAGTTAGGGGAAAAATAAAATATCCCCATGCTCCTTGATTTATGCCCTATTTAATAAAATTGGTTTGGAAATTTGTAGAGGCAGAAAAATAAAAGGAGTTTGAATATGGTTCAAACTCTTGTCATTTTTAAACCCAACAAAATCAATTCCAAATGGGGTGATATTTGGCAGAGAGGGTGTAGGCATGGTGCAAGATTTTTAGGAAAAGAAAGAACAATAATGAACTTGGCTAGGTGACTTGCACAAAAGAGTAAAGAAAGGAAAGAAAAGAAAAAGGAAGAAGAAGAAGAAGATGGACACAAAGGAGGGGGGGTCTAGGGTTTAGCAAGTCATGGCTAGACACCACACTCACACATACACAAGGTGCCTCACACACACACAACAGAAGTAAACTAAGATGCCATGATGATGAAGCAATGCAAGGATGCAAAATAAAATAAATGACATGACAATGCAAAAATATTGTGAGCTCAAATTACAAGAACCCCCAAGGATAAGGACAAGGATCAAAATGAGAATGCTTTATTTCCATTATAGGAAAGTATCACATATGGGGTGTTACAAGCATGATCCTTTATTTGCAAATCCTTATGCTAAGTGTTTGACTCACACTTCTTGGGAACATTACTACATCACGGATGGATATCTTATGAGAGCTAACAAACTTTGCATTCCCGAGTCTTCGCTTCGTTTGCTCCTTTTGCAGGAATCTCATGGAGGACTCATGGGTCACTTTGGACACGACAATACATTTTCTACGCTCTCCAAGAACTACTTTTGGCCCAAGATGCTACGTGACATCTCACGCCTCACCAACCAATGCTCTACATGTCGCAAAGCTAAGTCAAAAGCTCAATCTCATGGTCTTTACATGCCACTTCCTATTCCATACCATCCATGGGAAGACATAAGCATGGAATTTATACTTGGATTGCCTTGGACTCAAAATGGCAAGGATTCTGTGTTTGTTGTCGTGGATAGATTTTCTAAAATGGCTCATTTCATTCCTTGTAACAAGATCGACGATGCTTCACATGTGTCAAATCTCTTTTGTAGGGAAATCAATCGTCTACATGGAGTACGCAAGACTATCGTGTCAGATCGGGATGTCAAGTTCTTGAGCTACTTTTGGAAGACTCTATGCGCCAAACTTGGTATCAAGCTCCTTTTCTCTTCGGCATATCTTCCACAAACAGACGGCCAAACGGAGGTGAATAACCACACACTTTTGATGCTTCTTCGCGTGTTGATCAAGAAGAACAACAAGGAATGGGAGCAATGCTTGCCCATCGCCGAGTACGCCTACAACCAAGCAAGACACTCGACTACCAGCAAGTCCCCCTTCGAGGTCGTCTACGGCTTCAATTGGACATCCTACCTCTACCTCTACAAGAACGCATCAACATGGACGCAAGTGCACGAGCAAGCTATCTCAAGAAGGTGCACGAAGATACAAGGGCAACGATCGAGCGACAAGTGCAACGCATAGCCTCCAAGCTCAACGCCAACAAGAAACCAATGGTGTTCCACCCGGGAGATCATGTATGGATGCATCTTCGCAAGGACCGTTTCCCCAACGAGCGCAAGTCCAAACTACTACCTCGTGCCGACTGACCCTTCAAGGTGCTAGCACGCTACAACAACAATGCCTACAAGATCGACATTCCACGCTACAAGTAAAACGTGAGCGATGTCTTCAACGACAAGGACCTCTCCCCTTTCCATGGTGATGAAGATTTCGATCCGAGGTCGGATCTTTCCCAAGGGAGGGGAGATGATGTGGAGCATCCCAAGGTCATCTCCATGGACTCACCATCGTCTCACCAAGTGCCAAGTGGACCCATGACACGCGCTGGAGCACGAGCTCTCGAGACCGAGGTGACTTCACTCCTTTCTCTACGTCATTTCGATTCACATGAGACATGGTTGCTACCCTCATCGGAAACTCTTTGCATACTCAGGCACCTCGAGAGCAACCATGGAGAAACCAAGGAACAAGAGGAATCGAAGAAGGTAGATGAAGGAGGAATCTGCCAAGCATCAGACTGGCCGGATGATCCGGGCAGAGCCCGGACGATTCGGATAATGTGCGCCCCAACACCCGAAGCTACCTCGCTGAAGCCGGATCACCCGGACCCCGACCCGGGTCATCCGGCCACACCCGGACGTCCGGACTTGGACCCGGACATCCGGACCTCCCGCTGCAGAAAAGACCCGGCCGGCTCATTAGGACGCCGCCCCGGATCATCCGGTCCAACATCCGGATCATCTGGACCGTGCCTGCGTGCATGACCTTGGGCCGAGGCCCATGTACCCTTCGCCCCTCCTATCTTATATAAAGGACTTCACCCATACTTTCTAGGGTTAGCTGGTGTTAGCTCACCTAAAAACCTTAATGGTTCCTCGCCTACGAGACCGCGACCTCCTTGGAGAAGATCCACACAGATTCAAGACCTCCTTCATGGAGAAGAACATCAAGACCTCCTCACGGAGATGACTACCGCTACTTGTATCATCCTTTGTTGATCGTGGATCAAGTATCACTCTTTGTGTTCTCGGATCAAGCATTTGTGTGACCTAAACTTGTTGATTTGAGTGTTCTCTTCTTGTCCCTCTTGTGTTCTTCCTCGTGCCCCTCGTGTTCATCCTCGGGATCCCTCCTTTTCGTGAAAGATCGGCCACCTAGGGTTCCACCCTACATCAAGTAGACTTTGACGATCCGACTACAAACGTGCGAGGACGTCGCGCCTTAGCAATCGCTAACCAACTCCGAGAGGTTATCGACCACGCCAGAGCACGATCAACCTGACCACGAGGGTCTATTTCTTGCAAGCAAACTAAGAACAAGCAAGAAACTAAGATTGCAATCTGGATATTGCGAATATAATAGGAATACTTTATTGATCAAGGTGGGGTTCTGTGATGTCTTTGTCTAGTCGTTGAACACAAACGAAGTACGCAAAGTTGCGGCTATGGCGAACTTTAATCTAAACAAAACCCAAAGTCTAAACGACGCCCTAAGGGATGTTTATATGGGGGAAGAGGGAGGAATTTCGTGGCCGTTGGAGGAGGGGTCCGAAACCAACCCTAACTCTTGTTTCCCCACACATACGGACTCTAAAAACAACCTATACTCAAGTATTTCGAAATTACATGGGCCTGGCCCAACAATAAGGTGACGCAGCACCTATAATAGCCTTTGGCCGAAATTTATGAAGTGGCATCTTGGATATTTTGTCCAAGGCTTCACGCACTCATTATGGTGGCTTCAAAGTCCTGAAATCATCACTTTTAACTCCGTTCTTGTTAACCTTGCGCATGCCATCATCTCCATGCTTGATCTTGCTCCAATGTTCATCCTTCTTGTCCAAGCTAGGCCCTTCATTTGTAAGCAAGACAAATGTATCCAATTAAGGCAGCATCATATTCTCATGAACATTAGAATCATTACCAAGAAACAAAAGTACCTGGTAATTTAATTGGCGTGCGCGAGCTCTAGTAATTGGTCCTGTATATGTGTCAGTTGGGGCTGTGGGTGTAACCTTGTTAGTGGTGTCCTCATCACCCCCGCTTTGCGGAAAGTGTAGGGCCCGCCAAGGTTCCGGCCGGCGCTGCCGCCGCGGTACAACGGCACCATAGATCCCTTGGTGTTCCTCCAAGCCTATGTGGAAGCCGTTCGAGATGCCGGCGGCGACGACAAGGTGATGGCGAATGGGCTTCCCATGGCCCTCATGGGGGAGCCACACGCATGGTTCCTAAACTTGACGGAGGCCTCGGTGGCTTCCTAGGAAGAGTTATGCGGCCTGTTCTTCGCGCGCTACGCAGCGCACGGTCTCAACATGGTCGTGGTGCTTCTTGGAGGTTCGCGGGCGTCGGTGTCAGACCGGCACATCAAGTAGTTCATACGACAAGCAGGGGTCGCGTGCTCGCTCCTAGGCTGGGTGGCTCCCAGGTCCGACCTCACCTTTGACTCCAGCGACCATCCCGAGCCCACGGTGGGGGCAGGCGTGCTCCCCATGCTCTGTACACCCACCATATGCAACATGGATGTTACCAAGACCCTTATCGACGGTGGAGCTGGCCTAAATGTCCTCTCTGTGGAGACATTCAACCTCCTCCACGTACCTTGCGAGCGGCTCCTCCCCACCAAGCCTTTCTCCGGGGCCGTCAACAGTTCCATCAACCCCATCGGGCAGATCCGCCTCCCAGTCACCTTCGGCATGCACCACAACTACTACACCGAGCTCATCGACTTCGACATTGCCCGCATCAACTAGCCATACAATGCCATCCTCAGCTACCCAGCGCTGGCCAAGTTCATGGCGGCAACCCATCTCGCTTACATTCTTATGAAGATACCCAGAAGCAGTGGCATCCTCACCGTGCCGGGAGACACCAAGGACACGCTTCAAGCGCTCAGGCTAGCCTACGGGTTCATAGCAGCCTTGCGGGCGCACAATGGAGAGACGCCAGAGGCTCCGGGGGCTGCACCAACAGAAAGAAGCAGTTGTTCTCTCAAGATCGGGCAGAAATGAATCAGGTGCCGGTGGATGAAACCGGGGGGCCGGGCGCCACCTTCACCATAGGGGCCGGCCTCCCCACGGATCAAGAAGAGGCTTTGGTCTCTTTCCTCATGCAAACAAGGAGGTGTTCGCGTGGGAGGCGGCAGACCTAGTTGGGGTTCCGCGCGAGCTATTGGAGCACCACCTGACGGTGTGCCCGAACGCGCGTCCCGTAAAGCAGAAGGCGCGACGACAAGCTCAGGAGAAGCAGTCATTCATCGCTCAAGAGGTGCGCAAGCTACTCGAAGCAGGCGTCATCTTGAAGTGCGCCATCCGGAATGGCTCGCGAACTCGGTGATCGTCCCCAAGAAAGACGGAAAGGAGCATATGTGCGTCGACTTCACCAACCTCAACAAGGCTTGCCCTCAGGTCCCTTTCCCTCTCCCACGCATTGATCACATCGTTGATTCTACCGCCGAGTGCGACATGTTGTTCTTCCTGGACGCCTTCTCAGGCTATCATCATATCAAGATGGTGGGGAAAGATGTCGAGAAGACGGCCTTCCTGACCCCCTACGGTGTGTACTGCTACACCTGCGTTCCCTTCGGGTTGCGCAACGCAGGAGCAAATTTTCAGCGACTGATGCACATCACCCTGGGGGTACAGCTCGGGAGGAACGCAGAAGCATACGTCGATGACATAGTGGTGAAGTCTCAGGAGGCCAAAACCCTCATCGGCGACTTGGAAGAAACCTTTGCCAGCCTGCGCAAGGTGGACTTGCACCTCAACTCCGAAAAATGTGTGTTAGGTGCTACTTCTCGAGCTTGCGTTGTAATCCCTCGAAGAGGGAAGGGAGATGCAACACAGTAGCGTAAGTATTTCCCTCAGTTTTTGAGAACCAATGTATCAATCCAGTAGGAGACCACGCGCAAGTCCCTCGCACCTGCACAAACAAATATGAACTTCGCAGCCAATGCGATAAGGGGTTGTCAATCCCTTTACGGTCACTTACGAAAGTGAGATCTGATAGAGATGATAGTTTATATTTTTGGTATTTTTAGTTTATAAGAACATCAAATAAAAGCGATAAAAGTAAAGTAGATGTAGATTGATATGTTGAGAATAGACCCGCGGGCCATAGTGTTCTCTAGTGGCTTCTCTCATGATAGCGATATTCTACGGCGGGTAAACAAATTACTGTCGAGAAATTGATAGAAAATCGAATAATTATGAGACTATCTAGGCATGATCATTGTATATAAGCATCACGTCCGAGACAAGTAGACCGACTCCTGCCTGCATCTACTACTATTACTCCACACATCGACCGCTATCCAGCATGCATCTAGTGTATTGAGTTCATAAGAACAGAGTAACGCCTTAAGCAAGATGACATGATGGAGGGATAAACTCAAGCAATATGATGTAAACCCCATCTTTTTATCCTCGATGGCAACAATACAATACGTGCCGTGCTGCCCCTACTGTCACTAGGAAAGGACACTTCAAGATTGAACCCAAAGCCAAGCACTTCTCCCATTGCAAGAACTATAGATCTAGTAGGCCAAACCAAACCAATAATTCGAAGAGACTTGCAAGGATATAATGAGCACATATAAAAAGTTCAGAGAAGAACCAAATATCTTTCATAGATAATCTTGATCATAAACTCACAATTCATCGGACCTCGACAAACACACCGCAAAAAGAGATTACATCGAAAAGATCTCCTCGAAGACCGAGGAGAACTTTGTATTGAGATCTAGAGAGAGAGAGAAGAAGCCATCTAGATACTAGTTATGGACCCGAAGGTCTGTGGTAAACTACTCACAACTCATGGTGAGGGCGATGATGATGATGAAGAAGAACTCCATGATGGATCCCCCTCCGGTGGAGCTCCGGAACAGGCTCCAAGATGGGATCTCACGGGAACAGAAGGTACGGCGGTGGAATTAGGGTTTTCTCTTTGTTCACGGAGGTTTTGGGGTACGTAGACTTATATAGGAAGAAGGAGGACACTGGGGGACGCTCGAGGGGGCCACGAGGCAGGGGGGCGCTCCCCCCACCCTCGTGGGCAGCCCCTCGATCCCCTGACATGATTCTCAAGCTCCCTGTGCGTGATTTTCTCCAAAAATATCTCTCTCGATGGTTTTATTCCGTTTGGACTCCGTTTGATATTCTTTTTCTACAAAACCCTGAAACAGGCGAAAAACAGCAATCTGGACTGGGCCTTTGGGTTAGTAGGTTAGTCCCAAAAATGATATAAAAGTGAATGATAAAGCCCATTAAACATCCAAGACTTCATAAATAATAGCATGGAACAATCAAAAATTATAGATACGTTGGAGACGTATCAAGCATCCCCAAGCTTAATTCCTGCTCGTCCTCGAGTGGGTAAATGATAAAGAAAGAATTTTTGATGTGGAATGCTAACCAACATAGTTTTTCAATGTAATTCTCTTAATTGTGGCATGAATGTTCAGATATGAAAGATTCAATATAAAAGTCTATATTGACATAAGAAATAACAATACTTCAAGCATACTAACAAAGCAATCATGTCTTCTCAAAATACTATGGCTAAAGAAAGTTATCCCTACAAAATCGTATAGTCTGGCTATGCTCCCTCTTCATCACACAAAATATTCATATCATGCACAACCCCGATTTCAGCCAAGCACTTGTTTTCATACTCAATCTTTTCAACCCTTTCAACTTTCACGCAGTACATGAGCGTGAGCCATGGATATAGCACTATGGGTGGAATAGAGGTGGTTGCGGAGAAGACAAAAAGGAGGGAGATAGTCTCACATCGACTAGGCGTATCAACGGGCTATGGAGATGCCCATCAATAGATATCAATGTGAGTGAGTAGGGATTGCCATGCAACGAATGCACTAGAGCTAAGTATGAATGAAAGCTCAACAAAAGAAACTAGTGGGTGTGCATCCAACTTGCTTGCTCACGAAGACCTAGGGCATTTGAGGAAGCCCATCGCTCGAATATACAAGCCAAGTTCTATAATGAAAATTCCCACTAGTATATGAAAGTGACTAAACATGAGACTCTCTACAATGAAGAACATGGTGCTACTTTGAAGCACAGGTGTGGAAAACGATTGTAGCAATTGTCCCTTCTCTCTTTTCTCTCATTTTTTTGGAAGGGCTGTCTATTTTTTATTTTTTATTAGCCCCTCTCTATATTTTTTTGGGCCATCTATTTTTTTATTGGCCTTTCCTCACATGGGACAATGCTCTAATAATGATGATCATCACACTTTTTGTTACAACTCGATATTACAACTCGATACTACAACAAGTATGAATCTACATGAATGCCTCCGGTGGTGTACCGGGATGTGCAATGAATCAAGAGTGACATATATGAAAATTATGCATGGTGGCTTTGCCACAACTACGATGTCAACTACATGATCATGCATGGCAATATGACAACATGATGCGTGTCATATGAACGGAACGGTGGAAAGTTGCATGGCAATATATCTCGGAATGGCTATGGAAATGCCATGTTAGGTAGGTATGGTGGCTATTTTGAGGAATAATATGGTGGCTGTTTTGAGGAAGGATATATAGTGGGTTTATGGCACCGGCGAAAGTTGCGCGGTACAAGAGAGGCTAGCAATGGTGGAAAGGGTTAGAGTGCGTACAATCCATGGACTCAACATTAGTCATAAGAATTCATATACTTATTGCAAAAATCTACGAGTCATAAAAACAAAGCAATCAACGCATGCTCCTAGTGAGGAGGTTGGTAGGAGTTAACCATCGCGCGCCCCCGACCTCCACACAAAGGTTGGCACTCTACAAAAACCTCATGCTCTAAGTTCGTCACATAGAGGTCCAGCATACGTGCATGCTATGGGAATCACTAACCTTAACACAAGTATTTCTCAATTTCATATAACTCCACTAGCATGACTCTAATATCACTATCCTCATGTCTCAAAACAATTATCAAGCATCCAACATCTCATTCTATTCAATGCACTTGGTGTTAAAATTTTTACTACATTGACATTGGATGTTTCTCATGTGAAGACTAGTTTCTTTAGCCTAAACATATTATCATGCTATTTCAATAGACTCTCAAATAGATATAAGTGAAGCATGAGAGTTCAACAATTTCTACAAAATATTACCACCACCGTGCTCGAAAAGATATAAGTGAAGCACTAGAGCAAAAACTATTCAACTCACAAGATATAAGTGAAACACATAGAGTGTTCTAACAATTTCTAGGCCATATTTAACTCTCTCAAATAGGTGTGTCCAGCAAGTATGATGGTGGCACACTAACAAGCAAAGACTCAAATTATACAAGACGCTCCATGCAAAACACATAACATGTTGCGAATAAAAATATAGCTCCAAGTATAGTTACCGATGTATGGAGACGAAAGAGGGGATGCCTTCCCGGGGCATCCCCAAGCTTAGGCTTTTGATTATCTTGAATTTACTTGGGGTGCCATGGGCATCCCCAAGCTTAGGCCTTTGCTACTCCTTGTTCCATAGTCCATCAAAGCAATGCTCAAAACTTGAAAACTTCACAACACAAAACTTAGACAAAAATTCTCGTGAGCTTCGTTAGTATAAGAAAGCAAACCACTACTCAAAGGTGCAGCAATGAATTCATTATTTGTTTATGTTTGTGTTAAACCTACTGTATTCCAACTTCTCTATGGTTCATATCCTCCAATACTACTCATAGATGCAATGAAATAAGCAAACAACACACGAAAAACAGAATCTATCAAAAACAGAATAGTCTGTAGTAATCTGCAAGTTTCCCCTACTTCTGGAACTCCAAAGAATTCAAACTAAATTGGTAAATTTTCGGAATTTGTCTACCAATCATCTGAAAAAAGAATCAACTAAAAAGCATGCTCCAGTAAAATCTGAAGACCACTTTAGCAAGCGGTAACGATTCTGTTTTTCACAACAAGATCACATAAACTTCACACAAGTCTTCCCAAAGGTTCTACTTGGCACAAACACTAAACAAAACATGAAACCACATCTAATCAGAGTGTAGATGCAATATTTATTCCCTAATATGAACAAAAATAAAAAATAAAAATTTGTGTTGCCTCCCAACAAGCACTATCGTTTTACGCCCCTAGCTAGGCAGGATACAAGATAAATCTAGGTATTGCCACCATTGATGTTCACCCTTTTGATGGTGTCAAGCTCGAATCCGGGAGGTTCTTTACGTTTCCCATCAGATTCGGAGATCTTTAGATCTAGGGCATCCAACCGCTTATTGCAAAGGGTAATCAACATATTCATGCGGTGGATATTTCCACTAACATTCTTAAGCGGTTCAAGAGACTTTTGTAATATATTTGTTACTTCACATATTTTCTCGAAACCTTGAGTCTCTTCCTGGGTGGAAGGCTGCCCGAATAAATCTATCAGGACATTATAAGAATTAAGGGTATGATTCCCCAAGAAATTTCGTCCAGTAATGGTATCAAGAACAAGCCTATTCCAAGGAGTTATGCCAATATAAAAATTGCGTAGAAGCACGGAAGTGGAAAGCTTCTTATTAGATCTATTTTGAGCATAGCAAATTCTATACCAGGCATCTTTTAAGTTTTCTTCCTCCCTTTGTTTAAAGTTGAGGACCTCACTCTCGGGAGTGGTGATAATGATAGGTGTGCTAGACATGATGACACGCAAGCAAGCAACACACACAAGCAAACAAGAAGAAAGCGAACGATAAACACACGGCGGAAGAAGGGCAAATAAAACGGCAAGGGTGAAGTGGGGGAGAGGAAAACGAGAGGCAAATAAATGTAATGCGAAGGATAAGGGTTTGTCATAGGTACTTGGTATATGACTTTTGCGTAAGCCTCCCCGGCAACGGCGCTAGAAATTCTTCTTGCTACTTCTCGACCTTGCATTGTATTCCCTCGAAGAGGAAAGGGAGATGCAGCACAGTAGCGTATGTATTTCCCTCAGTTTTTGACAACCAAGGTATCAATCCAGTAGGAGACCACGCGTGAGTCCCTTGCACCTGCACAAACAAATAAGAACTTAGCAGCCAACGCGATAAGGGGTTGTCAAGCCCTTTACGGTCACTTACGAAAGTGAGATCTGATAGAGATGATAGTTTATATTTTTGGTATTTTTAGTTTATAAGAACAGAAAATAAAAGCGATAAAAGTAAAGTAGATGTAGATTGATATGTTGAGAATAGACCCGGGGGCCATAGTGTTCTCTAGAGGCTTCTCTCATGATAGCGATATTCTACGGCGGGTAAACAAATTACTGTCGAGCAATTGATAGAAAAGCGAATAATTATGAGACTATCTAGGCATGATCATTGTATATAGGCATCACATCCGAGACAAGTAGACCAACTCCTACCTGCATCTACTACTATTACTCCACACATCGACCACTAGCCAGCATGCATCTAGTGTATTGAGTTCATAAGAACAGAGTAAGGCCTTAAGCAAGATGACATGATGTAGAGGGATAAACTCAAGCAATATGATGTAAACCCCATCTTTTTATCCTCGATGGCAACAATACAATACGTGCCTTGCTTCCCCTACTGTCACTGGGAAAGGACACCGCAAGATTGAACCCAAAGCCAAGCACTTCTCCCATTGCAAGAACTATAGATCTAGTAGGCCAAACCAAACCAATAATTCGAAGAGACTTGCAAGGATATTATGAGCACATATAAAAAGTTCAGAGAAGATCCAAATATCTTTCATAGATAATCTTGATCATAAACTCACAATTCATCGGATCTCGACAAACACACCGCAAAAAGAGATTACATCGAATAAATCTCCTCGAAGACCGAGGAGAACTTTGTATTGAGATCCAGAGAGAGAGAAGAAGCCATCTAGATACTAGCTATGGACCCGAAGGTCTATGGTAAACTACTCACAACTCATGGTGAGGGCGATGATGATGATGAAGAAGAACTCCGTGATGGATCCCCCTCCGGTGGAGCTCCGGAACAGGCTCCAAAATGGGATCTCACGGGAACAGGCAGTGGAATTAGGGTTTTCTCTCTGTTCACGGAGGTTTTGGGGTACGTAGACTTATATAGGAAGAAGGAGACACTGGGGGACGCTTGAGGGGGGCACGAGGCAGGGGGCGCGCCCTGGGAAGGGGGGGTGCATCCCCCACCCTCGTGGGCTGCCCCTCGATCCCCTGACATGGTTCTCAAGCTCCCTGTGTGTGATTTTCTCCAAAAATATCTCTCGCGAACGTTTCATTCCGTTTGGACTCCGTTTGATATTCTTCTTCTACAAAACCCTGAAACAGGCAAAAAACAGCAATCTGGACTGGGCCTTTGGGTTAGTAGGTTAGTCCCAAAAATGATATAAAATTGTATGATAAAGCCCATTAAACATCCAAGACTTCATAAATAATAGCACGGAACAATAAAAAATTATAGATACGTTGGAGATGTATCATTAGGCGTCCCGTCAGGCAAGCTCTTGGGCTTCTTGGTGTCACACAGAGGGATAGAGGCCAACCCTAAGAAGGTCAAGGCTACAGAAAAGATGAGCCCACCAAAGACCCTCAAGGAGATGAGAAAAAGCTGGCAGCCTACGTGACGTCGATGGGCCGATTCATATCCAAGCTGGGGGAACGCGCTCCCCCTTCTTCAAGCTGATGATGAGGAAAGGCCCATTCGGATGGACTCTGGAGGCAGATGCAGCTTTCGAGGACCACGAGAGGTATCTCACCAGCCCCGCTGTGATGGTGGCGCCGCGCCCTCACGAGCCCTTGGTGCTCTATCTGGCCACCGCGCCGCATTCTGCCAGCACCGCGCTAGTGGCAATCCGGGAGGGGCGCCGAATTGATAACCCGAATATGCAAGGCAGCTCGGGCTCTGTCGGGGCAGTGCGAGTTCATGAGGGAGCCAAGGAGACCATGACGGACCTACAAGATGGAAAGGCTCCTAAGAATAGTACGCTTGGGGCCCCGGAAGCCTCGCTGGGCAGCAAGAGCCCCGGAGACCCTCCAACTCAGGAGTCATAGGATGCTGCAGCGACATCCACCCTCATTGAGCACCTAGTGTCTTCGTCAGCACAGTATTGCGTGACGCGCGAGCCCATTACCCTATGCCACATAAGCTCCTGCTAGCGCTCATTGTGGCCTCGCGAAAGCTGCGTCACTATTTGCAAGGTCACCCCATCAAGGTCGTCTCAGCTAACCCCCTGGAAAGGGTACTTTGGAGCCCTAACATAGCAGGAAGAGTCGTCGAGTGGAACATTGAACTGCAGGCGTTTGAGCTAGATTTCTGCACGATCCTGATCATCAAAGGAGCGGCCCTTGCTGACTTCATGACGGAATGGACTGACACCCCAGGTTAGGAGGTGCGTGAGGACTGCTCCCTCAGCCCTGGAGACGAAGCCCTAGACGGTGGGTCATGTACTTTGATGGGGCCTTCGCGCAGCAGGGCGCGGGGGCTAGAGTTGTGCTCATCTCGCTCACCAAGGACAAGCTATACTACGCCGTGCAGCTGTGCTTCCAGAATGGTGAGAAGGTCTCCGACAACATTGCAGAGTATGAGGGCCCAATCGCCGGCCTCAAGGTTGCTGCAATGCTAGGGGTAAAGCGCCTCACCATCAAAGGTGACTCCCAGCTCCTGGTCAACTTCTCCAACAAAGAATACACACCAAAGTACGAGCACATGGAGGCATACCTTGAGGAAGTGCGGAAGATTGAGAAACGGTTCTTGGGGTTGGAATTACAACACGTACCGCGCGGCACGAATAAGGAGGCGGACGACATCGCCTAAAGGGCGTCCCGGTGCTTGCCACAAGACCCCGGCGTATTTGAAGAGCGACTCTTTAGGCCGTCAGCAGCTCCTCCCACTGTCAAGCCGGCGACGTATCGGGAGGAGCTCTCAAAAGCGCCCACCTCAGGTGCACCAGCTTGCGGGCCAGCCTTGGGAGCCCGCCTGCTCCTCGCGCTAGAGCGTCAGGAGGGGTGTTGGACTGAGGAATTCAAGGTATACCTGCTCTAAGGAACCCTCCCGGAGAAAGAAGAAGAAGTAGAGCGCGTGGTGTGGCAAGCCACCGCGTACTGCATCCAAGATGGCGAGCTCTACCAAAAGCGGCCGAACGACGTGTCCCTGTGATGCATATCCAAGGAGCAGGGATGTGTCCTACTGGAAGACATACACGGTGGAGATTGCGGGCACCACTCCACCACACGAACCCTTGTGGGCAAGGCATTCCGTAGCAGATTCTACTGGCCCACACCGCTCAGCGACGCCAAAAAACTGGTAAGGTCCTACGAAGCCTGTCAATTTCATGCAAAACAAATCCACCAGCCTGCACAAGGCCTGCAGACCATCCAGCTGTCCTGGCCATTCGTAGTGTGGGGGCTGGACATCCTGGGCATGTTCCCCAGGGCGCCTAGGGGATACCACTACCTCTACGTCGCCATCGACAAATTCACCAAGTGCTCGGAGGTGGAAGCCATCCACACCATCCTGGCCGGTTGGGTAGTCAAGTTCATCAAGGTCCCCGTGAACCGCTTCGAGGTCACAAATCGCATCATCACCGACAACAGCTCGTAGTTCACTAGCAACCTTTTAAAATCGTATTGTGCTAACCTTGGAACGCAGATATGCTACGCCTCGGTGGCACACCCCAGGAACAATGACCAGGCCGAGCGCGCAAATGCAGAGGTCATGAGGGGCCTCAAGACCATAACCTTCAAGAAGAAGCTTGAGGCCTGCGGCAGGGGCTGGTTGGACGAGCACCAGTCCTTGTTGTGGTCCATCCGCACCACCGCGACCAAGCCAACCGGAGAAACTCCTTTCTTCCTCGTCTAAGGAGCCGAAGCGGTTCTCCCACACGAGATCAAGCATCGCTCCTCATGGGTCTTGGCGTTTGACGAAGCACGCCAGGACGCCATCTGGGGGGTTGGCCTCGTGCTGGGGAAGGAATGCCACCGTCAAGCCTCGCTCCAGGTGTCAAGGTACCAGCAGGCGCTGTGACGGTATCACTGCCGCAATATCCGCTCCTGGACGCTCAAGGTAGGTGACCTCATCCTGAGGTGGGTACTCTCTAGGGAAGGGCTGCCTAAGCTGTCTCCCATGTGGGAGGGCCCGTTTTGAATCGCTTGCGTCTCCAGGCCTAGCGTCGTGCGCCTGGAGACGCAAGATGGAGTCCCTATAAAGAACGCTTGTAACATCCAACACCTCTGGAAGTTCTACCCATGAAGCAAGGCCCCATGCCTATGAAGGTCTCAGCTCATGACACTCTCACATAATAATGAGTGGGGCTGTACACGCCCCAGAGTTTCCGGAGTGCCGCGCTTGGGCCTCGGGGGCTCCCTCCCATGTCCTAGTGGCAGCACTTAGCTCCGCGCTGGTGAGAAGACTAGACTAGGTGGCGGACGCTGCTGTTCATTTGCTTGCTTTCTGTAGTTGATTTGCAAGCTCTTAATGCAATTTGTAGTTTGACGTTTCTCGATTGCCTAGTTGGGTTTTCCTTCTCTATTCCCTCGCCTCTTTTGTCTCGGATCAGGGAGAATGACAGTTGCCCGTCGCTCTCCCTCGTTCGCCTCGTGCGAGGGCTACATAGGCAGTCGTGTGTGTGCGTTGGGCTCGCCCGAGCCGCAAATGCACTACCTTCGATCTCGCGAGGAGCCCTCGAACGAGCTCGTGACTTACGCACCCTTTTCAAAAGTCCATACCCGTCGGGTACCGTGACACGGTGTACTAAGCCATGACTAGCCCATGCCTAGGGACTCGCACAATGAAGGACAAGATACCCGATGATTTTCCTAACAAATCCTGTAGCTTTATGATGTCTCCCGAGGCCAGCAGCTACTGAGTCAACAACAAAGGGGGCTTCATTGAATGACAAAGAGCTCAACCTCACGAGGTGGGAAACTACCACGAACTTCTCGAGCTAAGTTACCTTACGGCACCCATTTGGGGCATGAACGACATAGCATGACACAGAAACAGTAAACATAGCATAATAGCATAATTACCATGGTCCATTACACGTCCTGGCGGGACCCTCCACCTTTTTTCAAAATGAGGGAGAAAGGAAAGTGTCGTGGAATTAACACGGCAGATGTCCGGTTTAACGGACTTAGTTGAGGAACCATCGCACCGGTTAGCTTGAAGGGGTTAAAAGCACACAAAGGACACAGAGGGTTTATACTAGTTCGGCCCCTTCGAGGAAGGTAAAAGCCTACGTCTAGTTTGGCTTGGTATTGCTTGGGCGTCGATGAACAAGGAGCCGATCGCTTGCCTGTGTCTCAACGGGTTGTTTCTTGTCCTGAACCGTCGCCGAGTCGTCCCTTTATGTAGAGGCGACGCCCGGTCCGGTTTACAGAGTCCCGAGGCCGGCTCATACTTGTGTCCGCCTCGGTCTCTGCTCTTTCTTCCTTGTCTCTCAAGTTACATGATCAGGCGGTTTACAAACTGTAACTCTAAACATGGGCCCTAAGCCTTCTTGGGCCGTAACCTCTACTGGGTATTATAACTATACAACAATATTATCATAATCCAGTTTACACTAGCCGGTTTATACCTGCTAGTAATATCCCTGACATTAGGCCCCAGAATGATTTGAACTTGTTCATATCAGTCTCCCCAGTCTTGTATAATCTTCTTTCTTGTATCTTCCCAATTTTGTAAACCGGCGAAGACATCATCCTTGGAGATCACTTAATTCGACCATGACATCACTTCCGCATTTAATGCGCGCATCTGTCTATTACTTTTGTTTAAAGGCCATCCCGAGAATCGAGGCGATAGGGAATCTTTATCCAATCTCTCACTTCCTCAAATCTCGCGCCTGCCATTTCGTCTCTCCCCGTTTATAAATACTGCCACCTCTCTTCCTCATCTCCTTCCGCTCGTCTTCTTCCTCTGCCGCCCGAGCTCAAGCCTCCGCCGTCGTCCGTCAAGCTCGCCGTCGTCGGCCGCTGCATCAACCTGAGTGCGACCAGATAACTCCGCCGCCGATTTCTGCTGCCTCAGGTACTCTTTCCTCCCTTGCTATAGATCTATAGCCTTAGGGTTCCTTCCGTGCCTCCTACCATTAGACCTAGGAAATCTTCATCTGTTCGTCCGATACTCCATGCTCGTCGTGGCTTCAACCTTTAGTTTTGTCTTTGAAACTTGTTTCTGCTCCGCTGCCTTATGCTTAGATTTCGGAATTTTAGATTCAGTCTTTAGATTCGTTCGCTCTGTATAAGACCCCTGTAGTTCTTTCTGTGATAGACCTGTATAAGTTCTCTTTTTCTTACTGCTCAGATCTGTTTTACCTTAGCTTTCTGTAGAAACTTGTTTCTTCATCTCTGTAGATCTGTAACATATTCGCCGGTTTAGTCAGTCATATAACGCTGCTTCTGTAATGTATTGACAATGAACACGACGGTTTAGCTCCTCTCTTTTGTTATCATGAACCGGTAGTAGTGCGTTTCCTGCTTACTGCCGGGTTAGTAATGTCATTAGTCCCTTGTCTAAACCGTCGGTGTGACTTTGCATATGTGATCCGGTTTATACATCTGCACTTGAATAATCCAGATTTTATACTTCTTCCTTTCAGCACTTTCATTCTGCTACTATGGCTGACAAACAGTTTGTTGCTTGCGACTGGGTCCCTTCCGTCATTACGGAAGAAGATTTAGTCAATGCTGCTGCGATCGGCACTCTGGGCCCTCAGTCAGTTTTAAAATGGCGGGCCCCAGGAAATGAATGCCCCCCTGCTCCAAAAGAAGGAGAAGTCATTGTCTTCTTCGACCACATGGCCTGAGGTTTTACTCCTCCCGATTCGAAATTTTTCCGGGACGTGCTTGCCGCCTTTCAACTTCACCCTCAGGACATAGGCCCAAACTCCATTTCAAATATCTGCGACTTTCAAGTTTTCTCAGAGGTGTATCTGCAAGAGGAACCATCAGTTGACTTGTTCCGGGATTTTTTCCATTTGAACCGGCGAACTGAGTTTACTGGCGGTCCTCATCAAGAATTAGGCGGGGTCAGCATCCAAAAGAGAAGAGATGCAGTCTTTCCTCATGCCGCTCTCCATACACACCCGAAAGAGTGGAATAAGTCTTGGTTCTATTGTCTTGACACTTCACCTGAAGGAGAAAACCCACTGCCGAGTTATCGCGAGCATCGTCTTCCTGAAGACCACCCTTTGCCGCAGCGCCTCAGCTCCTCAGAACGGCCCCGGTTTGCTTCTCAACTTGCCAAGCTCAAGGCTTTTATGGCCAACGGATTAACTGGGGTTGATTTTATGCGTTGCTGGCTTTCTTGGAGTATCCTCCCTCTGCGTCCACGCTCCAGTTTGATGTGTAAATATTCTGGAAAACCGGATGATCCTCAACGGTTTTCCAAGGAAAAGCTTTCTGAATCGGAAGTCATTGAATCTGCCAAGAAGATGCTCAACGTCTCTTTAGAAGAATGTAGCAAAACCGAATTGGCTCCGTACTATAAGAAGAACAAGTTGCCTGCAGTAAGTCTTATTCTCTTCCGTATGTTTGTAATCCGTTTGTTTAAATCGGTTTCCAATTATCTTTCATCTTTTGAACAGGCCGACGATCTTTTCTGGAAAAGGAAACCTCAAGAAAAGGCAAGAAAACAGCCACGCCGGAAAACTTACGTTATCAAGAAGAAAAAGGCGGCTGCTGGCTCCGGTTCACATGCTGAAGACGATGATCCGGACTCTGAGGTATGAATTAATCCAGCTATGATTTGTTTACTTTTATCCAGACTTGTGTTGACGGTGTCCTTTCACAGGATTTGGCTGAAGGAGATAAAGCGGCAGAAGCTGAGGTAATTACTCTTTCTTTAGATTCAGAACCGCCTCCACCAAAAATTCGTCGGGTAGTCCGGACATATCAATTTTCTCATCCTTACGCTCAACTGGACCCCAATTTTCTTTTGAAGAAACAGCAACATGAAGCTCGCCGGGCTACACGCCATAGTGGCCTTGTAGTTGAATCGTCCGGAATATCGCTTACTCCGGCTCGGAGGCGCCGCGCTGAGGTTATACTCTCTCCAACTCTTCTTCATCCCAAGGCCGGGCTTATACGCAAACCACTTAAACCGACTGACCCTAATTATCAGGAGACTCCTTTATCTTCTTCTGGTGAATCCACTGCCACACAAATCCCGGCTCTGAAGACTGTCCCTGGGTAAGTCCTTTACCTCATCCGGTTTAGCTTTACATTTGCTTTTGTGACTGATTTGTTTTCTAATTCCTTTCAACAAGACTAAGCCTAGCAAAAAGGCAAAGGCTAACAAAACAGCTGCTGAGACTGCCACTGATGATCCGGCGGCTGATCCGGACACCACCATCCCTCCAGAGAATGAGCCTACTATTCCGCTTGAAGATCCTGCTCCCATGGATCACACTTATACCACTGCTCCTGAAAATCCCAACATTGAAAACATCCATGAACCGGCGAGTCCTACCCGAGCCAACCCTCGTCGGACTAGCCCGGCTCCCGCTAGTCCGGTTCATACTGCTACTCCACCACCGGCAGCTGCTCCTTCTCCGGATGTTCAAGTAACTGGTACAGCTTACACCGCTCCTGCTGAGCCCACTGTTTTGGCTAAGCATACAGCTAAAGCGGAGAAACTGCATCAAGAAAAGGGCAAGTGGAGTACAGAGCTGTCTAGTTTCTCCGACATGAGTGCCCAGGAGCTCTATTCCGGGTATTTGAACCGGCTTCATACTAGTCGAGACTATGAAGCGGGCTTGGTCAACATGATGAAGGAAAAATATGAGGTATCTCCCTTGTCCTTTGTTTTTGCCTTTGTTGTGTTTCTGTCTATATCATGGTAGCCCCCAAGTTCCGGTTTAGCTGAATTTAGAAGGTGAACCGGTACTTCCAATACGAGCAAATGATCTTACATTAGCCCCCAAGTGCCAGGGGCATAATTCGGTTTATGTGCCTGGGACTTGTCTGAATTTTTCCTTTGATGTTTCAACTATCCATTAGCCCCCAAGTGTCAAGTAGACAACTTATTTGTGTGCTTGAGACTTGTTTTGAATTGCTACTGTTTGACACTTCAACTGCCCATTAGCCCCCAAGTGTTAAGTGGATAACTTGGTTATGTGCTTGAGACTTGTCTAACTTTTGCCCTTATTCCACTTGATTTCTCTTGCAGGCTGATTTGAACCGGAGGGCTGAAGAAATCACTGAACTCCAGAACAGACTTGCCAAAACTGAATCTGCTGCTGCTAAGGCCAAGAAAGACTTGGCGGTGAGCTTAACTACTGTTGAACAACTGAAGAAATATTTTGAAGAGGAGCGGACAGCCTTTGAAGTGCAGAAGAACGCGCTGGAGAAAAGAGCAAAAGATGCTGAAGAAGCTCTTAATCCGGTGACAGAAGAATTATCTGGTTTAAAACGGCAAATCAAACTGATGACTTCTGCCATCTTTGGTAAGTACTTAATCTGCACGCATCCTTTCATCCTTACAATCTGTATTCTGGTCCGGTTTAACTGTAATGATCTTTATGTAGGGCGCCGTGTTACCTATCTTGGGGATGATTTACGGAAGAGACTCAAGGTGTCTTATACTCTTGTCGAGCAGCTGTATTCCGGCGCTCAAAGGATCATAAGCGCAATGTCTTTCAAGAAACCGGCCCCCGCCACTATCCAAGGCACACTAGAGAAACTTTCTGTCTTGCCAGCACGCTTGGAAGAAGTGAAGAAGTCTGCTGCCCGAGCCGGTTCTCTCATGGCGCCCACCCGAGCCAAAGCGTGGGTTCCAGATTTTGATCCGGAAGAAGCCTTGAACGGGTATCCCAGCACTAAAGAAGACGGATCAGCTTTCACTGCCAAAGATCTTCACGCTTTGACTAAGGAGATGCGTCCTCTCGCTAGCAAGCTTGCTGCCGAATCAGACTTGTCCAGGTATCATCCGGGGTATGATTTACAGAACGAGCGGGTGGATCGGCCAGTTTATGATACCGTAAATCTAATCCCACCAGTGCGCCCCCATACTTTCGCCCCAGATATTGATCCGTCTGAACTTATCACGGAAGATATGTACTTCCGCGCTTTAACGAAAATCGATTGGTGCGTCCCTGACTTACAGCCGCTTCAAAAAGATGAAGATACTGCGGAACAAGTTGATCCCCAGCCGTCGCAGCAGGAGGAAGCGTAGGCCATATAGTTTATCTTTGTAGTTGCAGTCTCATTTTGCTGGAAAGACTTTAATCCGTTCAGGCTTGCTGTGCCTTGTAATTGGATAGCATAAAACATTGTTCGTCTTGATCCGGATGTCCCAACGTTTTGTTTTGACATTTGCCAACTTGAATTTTGTCTGATATGATTCATCTTGCATACTATCTGTTTCTGCATAGATAACACTTAAAAGATGTCCTAGCGGTTTACCGCTAGATCGATTAAACGGCTCAAAAAATATATCAAACAAGTGTTTGTTTATACCAGAAATAACTTCATACCTGCGATTAAGTATGCTTGATATTCTTAATCCGGCGAACTTTGCAGTTTTCTGAGGGAGCCTTTGTGATAGATCCAATAATAATTCCGGGTTTTATAGAAGCTACCGGTTTAGATCATGCTGGAGCTCTGTCCAGACTTTTGAAGATACGTGGTCAACTCTGGAGTTGTCCCACTCCGGATCAAAGAACCATAAAACACAAATGCCAGAAATACAAGTTTGCAAATAAAACCATGTAGTCGAGGCTTTTTGCGAGCTGCCAGGCTCCAAAGTAAAACTTAGCCAAGCAATGGATTCGGATACGATCCATTGAGCTTATGGTTCGGATACAACCATACAAACTGGACCATAGGGGCTAAGCTAGGATTCAGATACGATCCTGCCCCCTACTGGCCTTTAAAAATTTAGCCAAGCAATGGATTCGGATACGATCCATTGAGCTTATGGTTCGGATACGACCATACAAACCGGACCATAGGGGCTAAGCTAGGATTCGGATACGATCCTGCCCCCTACTGGCCTTTGCCATGTTCTTTTTGGTTTGAATACGACCTATGTTTGAACAGAATGGCTTTAGTGAGTTTGGGTATGTTCTCTTTGGTTCGAATACGACCTATGTTTGAACAGGAAGCCCTTTAGTGGGTTTGGCTATGTTCTCTTTGGTTCAAATATGACCTATGTTTGAACAGGAAGCCCTTCAGTGGGTTTGGCTATGTTCTCTTTGGTTCGAATACGACCTATGTTTGAACAGGAAGCCCTTCAGTGGGTTTGGCTATGTTCTCTTTGGTTCGAATACGACCTATGTTTGAACAGGAAGCCCTTTAGTGGTCACAGCCCCAGAGTGCATACACGGCAATTGTCCTGCATAACCAGTTAGCCTGATCAAAGTGTTTAAAATATGACATATAATAAGAAATGTATGGTTATCACCATAAGACACTTGTATTGGAAAAAAGGTTGATCCTCCGGTTTACCGGAGGTGCCGGTTTATTCATCAATCATAATATATACATAGGATACAGCAGAGCTCATGGCTCAGGTATAGTAGGGCCGCAAGAGGGCGATGTTCCACGGCCTCTTTGACTCTTCCTCCGATGTCCGTGAGTCCTTGTGTTCTCGAATGTCCACCAGGTAATATGAACCGTTGTGCAGATTCTTGCTGACCACAAAGGGCCCTTCCCAAGGCGGGGATAGCTTGTGCATATCTGTTTGATCTTGGATGAGCCGGAGTACCAAATCCCCCTCCTGGAACGTCCTGGTCTTGATCCGGCGGCTGTGATATCTGCGCAAGTCCTGCTGATAGATTGCAGACCGTGCTGCTGCTATGTCACGTTCTTCATCCAGCCGGTCCAAACTGTCCTGTCTTGCCTGCTCATTAGACGCTTCAACATAAGCCGTCACCCGTGGCGAATCATGACGGATATCACTTGGAAAGACCGCTTCAGCACCATACACCATAAAGAAAGGTGTATAACCTGTGGACCGGTTTGGCATAGTATTGATACTCCAAAGGACAGAAGGTAACTCCTCAACCCAGCACCCTGGTGTTCTTTGCAAGGGAGTCATAAGCCGGGGCTTGATACCTCGCAAAATCTCCTGATTTGCTCTTTCAGCTTGACCATTGGATTGAGGGTGAGCTACAGAAGATACGTCTAGTCGAATATGCTCGCGTTGACAAAACTCTTCCATCTCTCCCTTAGATAAATTGGTGCCATTGTCTGTGATGATGCTGTGTGGAAAACCAAACCGGAAAATTACCTTTTTGATAAATTTAACCGTTGTTGCCGCATCACACTTTCTCACAGGCTCTGCCTCAATCCACTTCGTAAATTTATCCACAGCCACCAGTAGATGAGTTTTTTGATCTTGGGATCGTTTGAAGGGCCCAACCATATCAAGCCCCCAAGTCGCAAACGGCCAGGTTATCGGTATCATCCGGAGCTCCTGTGCCGGAACAAGAGCACGTCGTGAAAACTTCTGACAAGCATCACACTTCCGGACTAGATCCGCCGCATCAGCATGGGCTGTCAGCCAATAGAACCCATGTCGAAAAGCTTTAGCCACCAAAGATTTTGAACCGGCATGATGACCACAATCCCCTTCATGGATTTCACGAAGAATATCACAACCTTCCTCAAATGACACACACCGCTGAAACGCTCCAGAAACGCTGCGATGGTGAAGTTCTCCATTTGCAATTGTCATGGACTTAGAGCGCCGGATTATCTGTCTTGCTTTGATCTCGTCGTCCGGCAGCTCTCCCCGGCTTAGATACGCCAAATATGGCAGCGTCCAATCCGGAATAACATGAAGTGCTGCAACTAGTTGTGCCTCCGGATCAGGGATAGCCAGGTCTTCCTTTGATGGTACTTGAACTGATGGACTGTGCAGCTCATCCAAAAAAGTATTCGGTGGTACCGGTTAACGTTGAGAACCCAGCCGGCTTAAAGCATCGGCCGCTTCATTCCTTCGCCGGTCTATGTGATCCACCTGATACCCTTTGAAATATCCTGCAACCGCTTCAACTTCTCGTCTGTAAGCTGCCATGAGAGGATCTCTTGAATCCCACTTACCGGATACTTGCTGTGCCACTAAATCTGAATCGCCAAAGCACTTGACCCGGCTCAAGTTCATTTCCTTGGCCATCCGTAAGCCATGAAGCAATGCTTCATACTCTGCTGCATTATTAGTACAAGGAAACAGTAGACGGAGGACATAACAAAACTTGTCTCCTCGCGGGGAAGTTAAGACAACTCCAGCCCCCGAGCCTTCTAATTGCCTTGAACCATCAAAGTGAATCGTCCAGTATGTAAGATCCGGCTTCTCCTCTGGTGTTTGCAGTTCTGTCCAATCATTGATGAAATCCACCAATGCTTGAGACTTGATAGCGGTGTGTGGCACATACTTCAATTCGTGTGGGCTAAGCTCAATGGCCCACTTCGCCACTCTGCCAGTAGCCTCCCTGTTCTGGATTATATCTCCCAACGGTGTTGAACTAACAACAGTTATTGGGTGGCCTTGGAAATAATGTTTCAACTTCCGGTTTGCCATGAACACACCATATACCAGCTTCTGCAAATGCGGGTATCTTTGCTTAGATTCAATAAGAACTTCACTGACATAATAGACTGGTCGTTGAACCGGGTATTCTTTTCCTGCTTCTTTGCGCTCCACCATGATTGCCACGCTGACTGCTCGTGCATTGGCGGCGACATATAACAGCAACGGCTCATTATCAACAGGGGCAGCAAGGACCGGCAGCTGTGCCAGTTGCCGCTTCAAATCCTCAAACGTAGCGTTTGCCTCATCGCTCCATATAAACCGGTCCGTCTTTTTCAGCATCTGATAAAGCGGGATCGCCTTCTCCCCCAGACGGCTGATGAACCGGCTCAATGCTGTGATCCGGTCGGCGATACGATGAACATCATTAATACAAGCCGGTTTAGTTAAAGATGTAATTGCCTTGATCTTCTCCGGATTGGCTTCTATTCCTCTGTTTGACACCAAAAATCCAAGGAGCTTGCCCACCGGAACACCGAAAGCGCACTTCTCTGGATTAAGCATCATTTTATAGGCTCGAAGATTGTCAAAGGTCTCTTTGAGGTCCTCTATCAGCGTTTCCTCCTTCCTTGATTTCACCACAATATCATCCACATAAGCATGAACATTCCTCCCTATCTGCCCCTTAAGACAATTCTGTACGCAACGCTGATAAATTGCTTGGGCACTCTTGAGCCCAAAGGGCACAGAAACATAGCAAAAAGCACCAAAAGGGGTTATGAAGGACGTCTTCTCCTGATCTTTAACTGCCATCTTGATCTGGTGATACCCTGAATATGCATCCAAAAAACTTAGCCGCTCACATCCTGCTGTAGCATCAATGATCTGATCAATACGAGAGAGAGCAAAAGGATCGGTTGGACAAGCCTTGTTTAGGTCCGTGTAATCTACACACATTCTCCACTTTCCATTTTTCTTTAACACCAGCACCGGATTAGCCAACCACTCCGGGTGAAAAACTTCAACTATGAACCCTGCGGCCAAAAGCCTGGCCACTTCTTCTCCTATAGCCTTGCGCCTTTCTTCGTTGAAGCGGCACAGATACTGCTTGACCGGTTTAAACTTCGGATCAATGTTAAGACTGTGCTCAGCGAGTTCCCTCAGTATACCTGGCATGTCAGAAGGTTTCCATGCAAAGATATCCCGGTTCTCACGGATGAACTCGATGAGCGCGCTTTCCTATTTAGGATCAAGGTTAGCGCTGATAGTGAACTGCTTGGATGAATCGCCTGGCACAAAGTCAACTTGCTTGGTCTCCTCTGCAGACTTAAACTTCAATGCCGGATCATGCTCGGTAGTTGGCTTCTTCAACGGGGATATATCTGCCAGATCAACATTGTCCTTGTAAAACTTCAACTCCTCTGTAGCGCACACTGCCTCCGCGTAAGCAGCGTCTCCTTCTTCACACTACAATGCAATCTTACGACTTCCATGAACTGTGATGGTTGCTTTGTGACCCGGCATCTTGAGCTGTAGATAGACATAACACGGCCTGGCCATAAATTTGGCATAAACCGTTCTTCCAAACAAAGCGTGATAGGGGCTCCAGATCTTGACAACTTCAAAGGTTATCATCTCTGACCTGGAATCCTGCTCATCTCCAAAGATAACTTCTAGGTCAATTTTCCCAACTGGGTAAGCTGATTTACCTGGCACCACTCCATGAAACACCGTGTTTGACTGTCTTAGCTTCTTATCCGTCAGCCCCATGCGACGAAAAGTCTCATAATATAAGATATTGATGCTACTGCCGCCGTCCATGAGGACTTTGGTGAATTAGTAGCCACCCACCTGTGGCGCTACCTCTAAGGCCAAGTGGCCCGGATTATCAACTCGTAGCGGGTGATCCTCCCTGCTCCACATAATAGGTTGTTCTGACCAGCGCAGGAATTGCGGCGTCGCCGGCTCAACCGTGTGGACCGCCCGTTTTAAAACCTTTTGATCCCGCTTACACAAACTCGTAGTGAACACATGATACTGCCCGCTGCTCAACTCCTTCGGGTTACTCTGATATCTGGATTGCTGCTGCTGCTGCTGACGCTGCTGATTGCTTTGGTTAACTTCAGAGACTCAAACCGGCAATTGTTTTCCAGCGTCACTATTGCCGTACTGGGATTGATACCGTTCGAAGAGTGCAAGATTTCTGATACTCGCCGCACCCATGCACTTGCAGGCTCCTGGTCTCCTTGTATACAGGCCGCCAGATCCACCACTGACATTGGCTGCTTACACGTATCCTTGAAATTTTTGATAAACTGGCGGCGTAACTCTCCCCATGATCCGATGGAATTAGGGGGTAAACCCTTTAGCCAGGTCCGGGCTGTACCCTCAAGCATCATGGTAAAGTATTTCGCACAAGCCGCTTCATCCACGTCCAGCATCTCCATGGCCATCTCGTAACTCTCAACCCAAGCCTTCGGGGCCAAATCTGCTGTGTAATTAGGCACCTTACGTGGACCCTTAAAATCCTTGGGCAACTTCACGCTCCGTAAAGCGAGAACAAGACACTGCACCCCGAAAGAACTCGTCGTGGTTCCTGTTTCTGCTGTGGTTGTGTGAACCGGCGTCGTTTGTCGAACCTCCTCGCGGGCAGCAGATCTAACCCGGTTTGCCTCCTGAGCCGGTGCCTCTGCGCCCGCCGGATTATCCTGTCTGTGACGGTGTCGCCTCCGTTCACTACTGGACACCTCTGGTTCCTCCCAATGCCTGGTGTAACTCCGTCTGTGGCATGGTGTTGAATGAAGCCTCTCCCTACTATGAGAGTACGCTTGCTGCTGTGTTAACGCCGTGTTAAGCAGATCCATAACCCTGCGTGCCTCCATCGCTACGGGGGATGTCCCCTCAATGGGTAAAGCGGCCAGACGTGAAGCGGCAGCAACAATGTTGTCTAAAGGGTTGGAATAATGACCCGGAAGAGTGGGGATGTGAGGTGTGGATATAACCCGGCGATCTTGCTCCGCAGTAGGCTGTCAAACCGGTTCCCCACTTACTGGAGCCGTCCTCCGGTTTACCTCTGGATCATTGCTAGCCCCCACTCCTGGCGTCCCGAAGAGGTTCATCGCCTCATAGACCGGCGGTAAACGAGACTGGTGCCTTCTATCCCTCACAGCATGTACAGAGGCCTGATCCATCCTTAACTGAAAAGCCTAGGAGTCCAGCTATGCCTGTCTTGTTGCTATCATAGCTTTCTCTGCCTTCAGATCCCCTCTTGCTTGCTCGATCCGGCCCATCAGCTGCTGGATTTCTGCATCATGCTGCGCCTTGTCTGCAGGAGCCACCACTGCTAGTGCCCGTGCTGTCAACTCCTCTACCAAGGTTGATAGAGCGTCAGCGGCCGAGGGAGCTTGCCCGCTCCCCCCTACTCCGGCTATGAACGCTCCGGTCACCGTGGGCTACGGCGTATGCTGTGATCCGGCCATAAACACAGCCACCCGGTTTGGCGGATCAAAGGGGTCCGGAATACTGTCTCCGTCGGACACACCCTCAGACCGGCCGTCCCGCAACAGATACAGGGATTCTGTCTCTCCGGATGAGGATCCATCATCAGAATAGACAACCGTCTCTCCACCGGAATCCGATCCGTCCTCGGCTTGGACTCCGTGTATTGCTCCAACGAAAATGTGCTTCATGGCAGGCTGAATCCGGGCCGATCTCGCACGCTGAGCCGGCTCGACGATGTCGGAGAAGACGTCCGGCTTAGGCCCCTGCTCACCAATCTTGCCGATGAAGACGTGGATGCCGCCGAAGGGAACCCGGTACCCGTATTCGATTGAATCGGCCTCCGGTCCCCAGCCTGCATCGTCGATGTAGATCCGGCCGCGGCGACTCTTGGTCATCCGGCCAACCGCGGAACCCTTGAGTCCTTCAAATCTGCCCTTCAAGAACTCGAAACCATCATGCACGAGCCCCAAGGTGGGCGCCAACTGTCGTGGAATTAACACGGCAGATGTCTAACGGACTTAGTTGAGGAACCATCGCATGGGTTAGCTTGAAGGGGTTAAAAGCACACAAAGGACACAGAGGGGTTATACTAGTTCGGCCCCTTCGAGGAAGGTAAAAGCCTACATCTAGTTTGGTTTGGTATTGCTTGGGCGTCGATGAACAAGGAGCGGATCGCTTGCCTGTGTCTCGACGGGTTGTTTCTTGTCCTGAACCGTCGCCGGGTCAACCCTTTATATAGAGGCGACGCCCGGTCCGGTTTACAGAGTCCCGAGGCCGGCTCATACTTGTGTCCGCCTCGGTCTCTGCTCTTTCTTCCTTGTCTCTCAAGTTACATGATCAGGTGGTTTACAAACCGTAACTCTACACATGGGCCCTAAGCCTTCTTGGGCCGTAACCTCTACTGGGTATTATAACTATACAACAATATTATCATAATCCGGTTTACACTAGCCGGTTTATACCTGCTAGTAATATCCCTGACACAAAGGTTAAACAAAAACGGCCCACGCGACCATAGCAACCGCCAAGGCCTGGCTCAGGAGACCCCCCAGGCTCAGTCTGAGCTCCCCTCCTGCTTCACCGTGGTGCCGCGGTGAGGCTCCTCGTCGACTCCCCCGAACCTGGCCCGACGATGTGGCGGCTTGCCGGAACCACTGCTGCTGGCACTCTCCCCGAAGGAGGAACCGTCATATCTGGAGGAACTACGGACATCACCAAGGGCAGGCTCATCATCGTCGCTGTCGCCATCGGGGCAGCACCCCTCGCACCGACCGTCCTCTCCAAACACCCTCACGTAGAGGGTCGCGAGGCCGTCATACTTGGAGTGCAGGGTGCACCTCTTGTTCAAGCCCCGCGTGCGGGCGAACGTCTACCAGCCGCGAGTCAAGGACGCGCCGCCCTTTGTAGCAACCTTGACCCTCGCCCACGAGGCCTTGGTGAAGCACCCGTCGGCCTGCAGCCACAGACCGTTGAGCCTTTTCGGCAGCGACATCGCGAAGAAGTGTGGGAGTGGGAACGAGGTGCCGGTGGGCCTCTCCAACCACACGACGAACTCCGCGGAGGCGTCTACCGAGCGGAAGTGCAGCCGTGAAGGGCGAAAGGCCACGGCGCGCTCCCCGTCGTCACAGAGACAACCCCGCCCGCTACGGCCTGCGCCGCGTGAAGAAGCGCCGCCGCGACTCCCAGAGGCAACGACCGAGCGCGGAGAAGCACGCCCGCGCCCCCGAGAAACCACGGCTAGGGACGCAGCGTACTTACGGGGGCTCCTGGGGCCCCTCTTGGCCAGAGGAGCGTCCAGACCATCGTCGGGGGCCTTGCCTTTCTCCGCGGCGGAGAGCTTCCTTGGCGGCGCCATGGGTGCTTGGAGTGGGGAGGAGTGAGTGGCGAGGAGATGAAGATGAGCGGAGGGGATCCTGCCCCTCCTCTTTTATAACAAGGGGAAGGAAAACCGTCAGTGCAATGCCCCAGATGTAACACTTTCCAATATTGGAAATATATGATACGTTGACTTCATCAATTCCATTCTGGGCCCTTCTTTCATTTCGGGTTTCTTCGTTTTGTCGTGTGCGTGTGTGCATTTCATACATGTCATGTTGTCATGTGCATTGCATTGCATTCGTGTTGTCACTTGCACCCGGTCCCACTTGTCTCTTCACGTTGTCCGTTTCGAGTTCCGACGCTCACACATGTGCCCGTGGCACCCCGAGTCCTTCATTCGTGTGTGGCCGTGTAACATTTCTGGAATGAGGTGAGACTTGTCGTGTTGTTGTTTTGGTACGTGTAGGCCGCCTGTCAAGTCTCATCACGTTTGGAGTTCGTTTGGCACTCCAACGGTTAACCTAGTGGGCCAAAAGTACCTCTTCTTTAAGGCCCAAGACCCCCTCCACAACAGCCCACAAACCCAACACAACCCCTCCCATCATCTCAGTCGTCGGATCACGAACGTGTGGCCGAAAACCGCAACCCATTTGGAGTCTCCTAGCTCCCTATGCCTATAAAAAGGCCCCATTTCCTCAATTTTCGGGCGAAACCCTAGTCTTCTTCTTTTTTTTTTCCTTTTTTTCCCGTGCCCCGCAGCTCCTCAGCGCGCCGGACGTGTCCGCCGGTGCCGAACGCGTCCGCCGCCGCGCCCGGACGAACCGGAGGGCGCCACGTGGCAGCCCAACACCGGCCGCTGCCACCCATCCCGCGGGCCCGCCGGGCCCGTCTGTAACGCCCCGCACACACCCGCCGGTGGTCGTTACTCCTGGCGGGATCTAGACTAGCCCCACATATCAATACTAGTCTTTTCTGCGCACTTTGTCCTCACTCGTGCGCACCCGGGAGCAACTTCCCAGTCGGTCACCCATCCTGAAACTACTCCAAACTGAGCACGCTTAACTTTGGAGTTCTATCCGAATGGGCTCCCGGAAAAGAAGGAATTCCTTATTGATATGAGTAGTCTATCATCCCTAATAAGCCAGGCCATCACATACACCCTCACTCAGAGGAACCGACGTCCTCGTCGGGCCACAGGAACGTTCTCTCTTGGCACAACCGTCTGTGCTTCCAGGACAGCACATGTGCCATGTCGTGTGCCACGACGGGTCACAAACGTCATGCACAACATGACTGCAAACTGTCCGCAAACATACGTGTAACCGCGAGGGTCGGCTCTGATACCAACTTGTAACGCCCCAGACACACCCGCCGGTGGTCGTTACTCCTGGCGGGATCTAGACTAGCCCCACATATCAATACTAGTCTTTTCTGCGCACTTTGTCCTCACTCGTGCGCACCCGGGAGCAACTTCCCAGTCGGTCACCCATCCTGAAACTACTCCAAGCTGAGCACGCTTAACTTTGGAGTTTTATCCGAATGGGCTCCCGGAATAGAAGGAATTCCTTATTGATATGAGTAGTCTATCATCCCTAATAAGCCAGGCCATCACACCGTCCCCGGCCCCCGTGGCCCGGGTCGCCGTAGCCGCCGCGCGTCGCGCGCCCCCGCCGCCGCCTTCCTCCGCCCCGGCCGCGCCGCCGCCGGTCGCGGGCCGCGCCGCCGCCGCCGCGCGCACCACCGCCAACTGCTGCCGCCGGTCGCGGGCCGAGCCGCGCACCGGCCGCCTCCCGCCGGCGCCACCCCGGCCTCCACCGCCGCCGTCCTCGGGCGCCTCCACCCCCGCCGGCGTGAGCTCCGGCAAGCCGCCTCCGGCCGGCCCGTCAACTCCTCCGGCGATCCCGATCCGGTTCGGGATCGGGACGAGATCCACCAGTGCACCGAAGCAAATGCGCCCGTCCCCGTCCCGGATCTCCCCGTCCCGCACGGATCCGTCCCGTTGACTTTTCGGAGGGTAAAATACCACTAAGTCCCAGATCTGCTATTTTTGTTGCCTCCTTTGCATGGCCGTAATTTTGTGCTCGTAGATCCGTTTTGGACGTGTGATATATCAAAATGTTCGTGGCAATGTGCTCTACGTTTTGTTCCATTGTGGCATGCTTGTTTGAGATCATCTTGATGACCTAATCATCGTGACAAGAGTGCTGCTTGTTATAAACTGTTGTTACTTGTTAATTTGATGCCATGTTTGAGACGTGATAACTTGCTGCATGTCTATCCAAATGGAGCAAATGATATGTCAAATTGTTCATTGTGAAGTGCTCTACATGATGGTTGTTGTAGCATTCATGTTAGGTGTCATATTGCCATGTTAATCTCTATTGCCAAAGTTCATGTGGCTGTTAAGAGCTGAAACTTATTGTGAGATGCTGTTTTGAAATGCTCTTTGCTATTGATGTGTTTGTCCCCATGTCACATGCCAATATGTTTTAGAAGCACCATCATATGGTCTTTGCTGTGGTGCAAACCACTTTCCATGACATGCCTTGAGGTGACTTAAACAAGTTTGTAAATATGCCATGCCAATGTTACTGTTTTATACTTAGTGAAAAAGCTGCAAAGTCTGGAATCTGTTTTAACTGGATGCTATGTTTGCTTGATGCCCCACTCAATTCCATGCTTGTTTGGGAGTGGCCAATGATCATTCCTTGTTGTCCATGTTTTTGTCTATCCATCCATGCCCTCACTTGCACATATAGCCTGCTGTAGCTTATTTATTTCTTGCTCTCAAGTTGCTATAAATTATGCCTGTCAGGTTTTTATCAGCATGTTCAATTTGGTGTAGCTTGTTGCTATTGATCCATGCCTCCTATGGAGTTGCTCCAATGGAGTTGTTTGCTGTAGAACATGTCTACTTCATGTCCATGCTTCTTGTCATCATGTTTGGGTGCTGTAGAGTATTTATCTCTTGCTCCAAAGTTGCTATGTGGCTGTTAACTTCAGCTTTGCATTGTATCTTGTTTCGTGTGTATGTGTTGAACCGTTGCTCCGTTTTGAGCGTGCCCTATATGAAACTTGTGTGATTTTGCATGTAGAATCATAATATCATGTTGTTTACATGTTTGGAGTGTGTTTGCTTGATGTTTGGATGCATCTTGCACCATTGCCATGCTTGTCTTGTTTTGCTCATATTTTCTAGACCGTAGCTCCGAATTAAACAAACTTTATATGAAACTTGACTAGAATTTCGTGTAGATCATCATGGTGCATGTTAACTTGCTATTTAACAACTTTAACTTAAGGTTTGTTCAGATCTGGGCCAATTTCAAAAATATGCATATGAGGATTTATCGGATATGCTATATGTTGATTCCGGCCTCATTTAAACTTATTGTTTTGTGTTGTTCTTGTGTGCTTCGTCCCTTGCCATGAAATGCATCGTACTTGCATCATGTTGATTGTGCATTGCACCTTGTTTGATGTTGTGCCATGTTGTGTTCTTGTGTTGAGTAGAGCCGGGAGCCGAGACCGAGTACGAGGTTCCTACCGAGGTTGAGTACGAGGAGCCGTCTTACGATCCCATCGACGACTCGACATGAAAGATTACCTGACCCAGATATCATTACTATCTTTGCCTATTGCTAGATGTCTCGCTCTTTAGCTTATTGCCTCGATGCCCATGTTTGTTTGTCAGCCTCCTATTGTAGCCTTGAATCTCTCTAACCACCCAACCTAGCAAACCTTTGTTTGGCTACGTAAGCTTCGCTCAGCCCCTCTTATAGAATTGCTAGTTGCAGGAGAAGATTTGAAGATTCTTGTTTCATGTTGAAGTTATTGTAGGGATATCACACTATATAAAATGTCAACTAAATCATCTATATATTCGTAATGGGTGGAAGGCTAAGCCTCTTGCTTGGTGTTCTGTTCCACTCATGCCGCCCTAGGAACCGTATAAACCGGTGTTATGTTCCTTGAGTTTACATCCCTAACACGGTTGGGGTTTATGGGCCCCCCTTGATAACCCTCTTAGCGCTAAAGCTTTTCCAGCAAGTCCCAACTTTGGTTTTACATTTGCCTAATAACTAAAACTTGCATAGGGACTAGCTATCCCGTGATATTAATTAACAACCCTGGGCCAGTGCTCCACATGAGTGTTGGTCCAAACTGGGCGGACTGCAGGGCCACCTTGGGGGAACCCGAGGGCTGGTATTTTCCTGTAGGCTGACCTATCCGGTAGTGGCCTGAGACTAGATAAGCGCGACTACTGTCAGGGTGTCGGCACGCCGGGAGGTCTTGCTGGATTAGTTATACCTTAGTCGGAATATCTTGAGCACGGGATTACGAGAATACTCGGGTCTTCCCACCTTGGAGTTGCGACTCCGCAGATCGTGAGCCTGTGATGGGTTAAGTAGGGACACCCCTGCAGGGTTTGATCTTTCAAAAGCCGTGCCCGCAGTTATGTGGCAGATGGGAATTTGTTAATATCTGGTTGTAGAAAACTTGATACCATGTTCAGAATACACTACCAGCGTGAGTAACCGTGACGGTCATTTTCCGAAAGGGGTTCGGGAAGTGAACACGGTGGGGTTATGTTTGATGTGCTTAGATAGGATCACTTCGTGATCACTTTGTCGCTCGTGGCTCTTCTCTTCTCGCTCTAAACATGTAAGCTAGTGCTAGTGCAGCTGCAACCTTTGTTCTTCAGCCTCCTTCCACACCCAAGGCTTAGATAGTTTTGCTACCCGGGAACGGGATTGCTGAGACCTCCATGGCTCACAGATTCTACACAACACCATATGCAGGTACCATGGTGAACTACCCAGGTGATGGCACAGAGCTGAACTGGGAGTTCGAGGAAGAACGTGGGCAGTACTACGTGTACTATCCCGATGATCAGTAGTGGCTTCTACTAGGGGCGATCGGACCTTGTGGCTTTATTTATTTGGTATCTTTTATTTGGTATCTTTCATTTGGATCTTCGTCCGTAGTCGGACTGTGACATTATTTGGATGATGATTGCTTATGTAATGTATTTGTGTGACGTGGCGAGTGTAAGCCAACTACTCTTTTGCAATTTCATCCCTCTTTTACATGAGTCGTGCAAAGATACCATACTTGAGATCATTCGAGTATGAGCTTATACCTTTAAGTCGTGCCTCGACACGTAGGAGGTATAATCTCATACTAGGCATTACAAGTTGGTATCAGAGCCTTCCCCGACCTAGAAGCCCCCACTGATTGATCGAATCGTTGACGGTTGAGTCTAGGCACACACTTGAAAATGTTTTGAGTCCTATATATATATATATATATATATATATATATATATATATATATATATATATATATATATATATATATATATATATATATCAGAGATTAGGACTTCTTTTGCTCCTCATCCCTTTTTCACTCTGGTGAGGACTCCTAACGATTACTTATCTCTTCTACTCTAAAAAATTCACTAATTTTTTTTAGGATCACGCGAATATTGTTTGGATTGTTCCGATGTCTTTGTGACAAGAATATTGTTTTCGATGCCTCCTGTCATTTAGGGGTTGTGGAAGTGTCCCGGGGAGTTGAGCTCCGAGGTGTTGTCGTCACAAATATATCACAGCAGTTCTGGAATACTTAAGACGGCCGACATCAAAAACTCTCCTATGCGGTTAGTGGCAAGATAACCCCGACATCATCCAGTACTGGGGGGGTAGTTTGGGAGTATTGCCATAGCTTGTCTAGCAGATGCGTTTCGAAGGTCCGAGGTAAACGGTTTTCGGAAATAACTGGTTATGTGTTGAAGGATGGATACAGCTGGATGTAGGATTAGAGTTGAGTGCGCGATGCTTCCCCTGTATCCCCAACACTTGATTGCATAACTGGGGACTTTCGGAAATTAATAGGTGGGTTCATCTAGTAGCTCGTAGGCATTCTTCCAACGAATGCATGATATGGAGTTCAGGGTTCTACATTGAGTGAAGTAGTTTTATGGGCGTTGTTCCGATCGGGAGTTGCATCTTAAAGGGTCCTTGGCTATGCTAATCCGGGGATTGCAAAACCCTTTTGTAACACGTTCCATAAGCTTTCAGCACGAATATGTCGAACGAAGCTTCTATCTTGTTTTTGTTCTATCTGCTCCTTGTTGTTTTTATTTACCTTTTGTTCTCCCAAGTGGCTTCTCGTGAAGATTGTTGTACCATTAAACTATGGATTATATTAGTTCATCTTGTTCGAATGTTCTTGTGAAGACTTATGCTGCAATTTCTAGCCGTCGATTCAGCTTATATATTCTCAATCAATGGCTAATAGTTGTCATCTCATTCAGGATGGCTCCTAAAAGGGTTCCCAACGCTAACCCAGAGGGTGAATAAGTTACTGATCGTCCTCCTTCCCCTCCTCGTCCGTCTGAGGCCCGGAGAGCAATTATGCAAGCGACGAACCAGAACACCCTGATGCTTATGAAAATGATGCAGAACTTTCAAGCAAATCAAGCAAATCAAGGTGGTCATGGGAACCAAGGCCAAGGCAATTTGTTCAATCAACCTCACTTTGCTACACTCAACCAGTTCCTGGCAAACCAACCAAAGGCATTCAGTTATTGTGTGGATCCGCTAGATGTTGAAGACTGGATAACAGACATCAAGAAGCACTTTGAATGCAGCAACATGAGACCTGAGGATTATGTCAAGTTTGCCCCCTTCCAACTCAAGGACCAAGCCACTGATTGGTGGCAGCAGTACAAAGATTACAGAGAGGGACGTGAAATCTCGTGGACTAACTTCTGCAAGGATTCCCGCTCTCACCACATTCCAACTAGAGTCATCGAAGGTATGCATGAGCAATTCCGCAACCTGAAGCAAGGCACCATGTCTGTTTATCAATACAATGTCAAGTTCCAGAACCTTGCCCGCTATGCCAAGCAAGACATCCCAGATTCCAAGAGCAAGATTTATCAGTTCCATGGTGGTCTGAAGGATGAACTCCAACTAGATCTCACCTTGTTCGAGCCGGATGAATTTGATCAATTCTATAACATGGCACTTAAGCAAGAGGCACCCCAGCTCAAGATGGAAGCTTCCAAAAAGAGAATCAGAGATGCTGTCTACTCCTCCTCTTCTTCCCAAGTGGTCGCAAAGCAGCAGAAGTTTTGGCTTCCACCTCCTCCAGTGCTCCACCCTTCCAACAACAACAACAAGCATTCTGGTGGCCGTGGTCTCTCTCACCCACCCAACCCAAGCAATCAGTCAAAGAATCACTTTCAAGCTTCGAAGTCAAGTGCTCCTTATCACCGTCCTCTCTCAGAAGTGGTTTGCAACAAGGGCACTCAGAAAGGTCATTATGCTAACAAGTGTCCCAACTCAAGGCGCCTTCCGCCTCCTCCACCTGGCAGCACTGCTATTGTCAAGCACAACCCCAATCATGCAAGAGTGAATCTGATGAATGCAGCTCAAGCGGAGAATTCTTCTGATGTGATATTGGGTAACCTCTCAGTTAGCTCTATTCCTGCTAAAGTATTGTTTGATTTTGGTGCATCACTTTGCTTCATGTCAAGACCATTCTTTACCAAGCATGATTTCATTTCGGCACCCTTGGACAAGGCGATATCAATTATTTCTCCAGGCAAGCACATGAATTCTAGGTTGTATGCTCCGGATGTATCTATTCGTATGGGTGATTACCGCTTTCTGGCTTCTCCGGTTGTTCTTGGCAACTCCAACACTGATCTTATTCTTGGGATGGATTGGCTTTCCGAGCATGATGCTCACATTGACTGTGCAAATAAGGAAGTCAAGCTTACTCATCCTGACGAAGACGTGATTATCTTCGCCTCTCGAGATAACACAATCAGGCTATTCTCTCTCAATGACAAGGGCGAGATTAATGCCATCTCTCAAATTCCGGTGGTCAATGAATATGAAGATGTTTTCCCTGAAGAGCTACCAGGCATGCCTCCGCATCGTCAAGTTGAATTCCTCATTGAACTCGAGCCCGGTACCGAGCTAGCATGTCGGCGTCCGTACAAGCTTTCCCTTGAAGAGTTGAAGGAGCTGAAGAGACAACTTGATGAGCAAGAGCGTATGGGTCTAATCAGGCCTAGCACTTCTCCTTGGGGCTGTGGTTTTCTATTTGTCAAGAAGAAGGATGGCACTGAACGCCTTTGCGTTGATTACCGGCCATTGAACAAGAAGACAATAAAGAGCAAGTATCCGCTTCCCAACATCAATGAATTGTTCGAGCAACTGAAAGGAGCAAAAGTGTTCTCAAAGCTCGATCTCCGGATGGGTTACCACGAGATCCGTATCCGTGAAGAAGATATTCACAAGACTGCATTCAGAATGAGCTATGGTTCCTATGAATACAAATTCATATCTTTTGGCCTCGCAAATGCTCCACCCACCTTCTCGAGGATGATGCACTACATATTCATCCCCTACACCAATGAATCTGTTCTGGTCTATCTGGATGACATCTTGGTATTCTCCAAGAATGAAGAAGACCATGCCAAGCACCTCCGTTTGGTTCTGTACAGGCTCCGTGAACACAAGTTCTATGCGAAGTTCTCTAAATGTGAATTCTGGCTAGATAAGGTCATGTATCTTGGCCATATCATCTCTGCTGAGGGTATTTCTTTCAACCCCGAGAAAGTTGAAGCGATTGTCAACTGGGAACCACAACAGAACGTCGAGCAACTCCGAAGCTTCCTTGGTCTCGCTAGCTATTGCAGAAGGTTCGTTGAGAACTTCTCCAAGATTGCCAGGCCTCTCCCAAACTTGCTGCAGAAGAATGTCAAGTACAACTGGACTCCGGATTGTGATGTGGCATTCAAAACACTCAAAGAAAAGCTCATCTCTGCTCCGGTTCTTACTCCTCCGGATGAGTCCAAGCCCTACGAAGTATTCTGTGATGCTTCTCTCAAGGACTTGGTGGTGTTCTCATGCAAGACAAGAAAATTGTGGCATGCACTTCTCGTCAATTGAAGCCAAATGAGAAGAACTACCCCACACATGATCTCGAGCTAGCAGCAGTGGCACATGCCTTGGTCACGTGGAGACACCTTCTCTTGGGCAGAAAATTGGACATCTTCACTGATCACAAGAGCTTGAAGTACATCTTCACACAGCCAAACCTGAACCTTCGCCAGACTCGTTGGGTTGAGATGATCCAAGAGTATGATCCAAGCGTCGAATACACACCTCGCAAGGCCAATGTCATTGCAGATGCCTTGAGGAGAAAGGCATATTGCAACAGTCTCCTTATCAAGCCATTTTAGTCTGAGCTTTGTGAATCATTCAGGAAGCTCAACCTCCAAGTTGTTCCGCAAGGCTTTCTTGCAAATCTTCAAGTGGCTCCTACCTTGGAAGATCAGATCCGTGAGGCCCAGCTCAGTGATGCTATGGTGCAGAAAGTGAAACATGGTATTGATAACGGTACTCCCAAATACAAGTGATATCGCGTACCCTCAGCCCCGAGGGTGGACTACTCCCTCATCGTCATGGAGAGCGTCGGGATGATGAAAATAGCCACCGGAGAGGGATCCCCCCTTCGTCAGGGTGCCGGAACGGGGTCTAGATTGGTTTTCGGTGGCTACAGAGGCTTTCGGCGGCGGAACTCCCGATCTAGGTTAATTTTCGAAGGTTTCAGTATTTATAGGATTTTTTTGGCGTAGGACACAAGTCAGGGGGCCCTCCGGGCCGTCCACGAGATAGGGCGGCGCCACCAGCTTCCCAGGGCGCGCCCCCCACCCTCGTGGACAGCCCGTGGTTCTCCTGGCCCAATTCTTTTACTTCGGGGGCTTCTTTTGGTCCAGAAAAAATCATCAAAAATTGGCACGTCAATTGGACTCCGTTTGATATTCGTTTTCTGTAGAACTCAAAAACAAGGAAAAAACAGAAACTGGCACCGGGCTCTAGGTTAATAGGTTAGTCCCGAAAATCATATAAAAGTGTATAATAAAGCCCATAAAACATCCTAGAAGGATAATATAATAGCATGGAACAATAAAAAATTATAGATACGTTGGATACGTATCAGTATGTTGGTCGAGAAAGTGTATTATCATCATCATCAATACAGAACAATGGGATGGTACCATCATAATTAAAGAAAGCGATCTCTAATCTAATGCCTAGTGTACAATGGTGTTCACTGTTTATTGTGGCTGACTGATTGGCTTGTTTGTTGCGTTTCCTAAATCATAGCCAAAAAGAAAGGAGCAGATGATGCGTGAAGTCAGACATCCATTACCCATAACCCAAAATACTCACACGATCTAGTAATTTCAGAATTTTTGCACCACACCATGGAGCTTTTGCTTCTGCCAGAGCAATTCAGAAAAAAGCAGGCGGCTATTTGTTGCTGTACCACATACACACACATTAAAGAGAGAGAGCCCGTTAGGCAGAGAGAAGGAGCCTGCCTGATCTAGAAATGCAGGCGAACCTCGAGAGACGCATAAGGTTGTGGGCCTGCCATCAGGTAGCTGCCCTACTGAGTATAGGATTGTGTGCAGGTCTTGCAATTTGTTGTCTACTCGTAGAAGGATCAGCATGGATGGGCACTGAGTAACAAGAACTTGAATTCAAACTATTACAAGAATTTTAACTAAACTAAATTCGTTAATCGAATTGAACTGAAAAATCAATTTAGTAAATGAGAGTTGAACTGATGGTCTTTTTTGTGCGCACTAAAAAACTTATGCAGAATGGTCATATAGAAAATATACCAGAGAACTTGATATGTCTAGGAGCGCCCATGCAGAACGGCGCCATCGCCGTAGAGTAGCCCGCTGGTACCCACCACCCCGCTTCCGCCGCCGCTGGGCAGTAGGGCCACCGCGGCGAGGAGGACGACCCAGACCCTTGGCTTGAGGACGGAGGGGTTGGGCAGCGGTGGTGCAGCTGTGGGACCTCGAGGAAGGGGGAAGGCGGCCGGATCTCGGGCAGGAAGACGGCGGAGCGCGAGGAGGAAAGCACTCGCGCGTGGGAAGGAAGGCGACGGGGCGCGGGGAGGGAGATGTCTGCGGCGCGTGGAAGCGTGGAGGCCTCAGGCCGCACGTGGGAGCAGGGAGGCGGCGGGCAGCGGCGTGTGCGAGCAGGGGGGCGGCGGGTGGTGGCGCGTGGGAGCAGAAAGGCCACCACCGGCGCATGGAAGCAGGGGGCGGAGCCATCGAGGAGGGGTGGTTCGAGAAGATGCTGGGGAGTGGATGGACGTTCTTTGTGTTTTCGGTGGGGGTGCAGCACCGGGTTTTGCAAAATGGATCGGGCCCTTGTAGGGGCGAGGGGTAACAGAATAATATTCTGTTACCAGTAACAGAATAGTCCAGCCCTATATATATATATACATATGTATATATATATATAGGGTGGGTCTATTATGATAACACCCCTTAAGAATCTTACTCTGCACATCACTTTCTTATTCTGCTAACACCTTCGACCCCGCCCTCACTCTCACCTTCTTCCTCTCTCCTCCCCACTTCCCCTCCTAACACGCCCGACACCTCCAGACACCACCAACAGCACCCTCGCCGCCCCACCTAGCCCACTACCTTCCACAACCGGTGCATCCCCAACCCCCTCCAACTGCCGGCGCGGCCCCGCATACCACCGCGCTGCCCACCACCTCCCACCGAGCCGCCTGGCGACCACCATGTAGTGCGTTGGATGCTGATCTGGCCCGCCGCCATGCCGGATAGCCATAGCAGCACCGGCCCGGTGCCACACCCCTGACCGGCCTTCTTCAAGAGGCCTGGGGACGTGCCGCCATAGCCAAGCCCGCCCCACGTACCGCCCATGCTCACTCCCTCGCCCAAAAGCACCACCTTCAATCCGCCAGGAGGGGCCGTGCTGCCTTCCACCTCGCCCCGCCCCGGCGAACAACCTTTCTTCCCTGCGCCGGAGCTCCCTGCCAGCCGCGAGGCCATGCCTGCGATTTTGTTCCTCCCCACCTTCTCGATCTAGCGCCAGATTCGTCGATCTCGGTAGGGAGCGTTCCTCGATCCACAGGCCATATCCTCCCTCTGATCCTCTCCCTCGCTCAGCCACGGGACCCGCTCTCGTGCCCACCGGTCACCGTGGACTTCTTCTCTGGAGTGAACTGCACGCGCAGCAAGGCGTGCCGCCGATGGAGACGCCACCAACCTCGAAGCTTTGCCCTCTGGGGGAGTGAGCTCCTGCGCATCGTGGTTACCTGCTAGGCCCCAACGGCCAGCTCGTCTTCCGCGGCGACCGGAGAGGAAGTCCACTTCTTGGAGGAGCACAAAATTTTTTTGCTGGTCGGAATCAAAGGCTTGAATATGCAGTGCAGTCCCATTCCTTGAGCAGCGCGCCCTCCTATGGTCGTGCTCTTCAGCATTTGTAAGTTGTTCTCCCGGTGGTCTTGCATTCTCCTACTGCTGTAGTCCATCCTACAGTACGCATTGCCCCCACTTGTCTTAAACTCCGGATCCCCTGGATGGAGCTGCCACCGATGAGGGTTTTTTCAAGATGCAGTGCGGCAATACGGCAATGTGGCCGCGTGCAGCTCAATGGCATCATTTCTACAGTAAATGCGGTCAGTTGCACAATTTTCAAAATTAACTAAAAACTGTAAGGAATCTCAAAAACATTTCAATATATGAAAGTTCCGCCTCGTCCGTAACTTTCCAACGGCGTATCACACGCCTCGTTTCGACAAACAATTCAAAATCTAGAGCAAAAATAGTATGAAAACTGAAAAAAAATCGAAAAAACAGAATTCCGCAATTTACTAAATTTAGAACTGCTCTTCAATCGTAACGAATTAGTGAAAAAAATAGATATGAAAAAGATGCGCCTCGACGATATCTTTCCAACGGTATATCATTTGATTCATTACGGCGAGCGGTTTAGAAAAAAACTCCAAAAAAACGCTCGTTGTCATTCATTATGAGCCGCACAATTTTTGAAACTGCTCTTAAACTATGATGAGTCTTGTAAAGTGTTCCACATGGCGAAGTTGCGCCTAATCCATAACTTCTCAACGATATATTACACGCGTTGTTCCGATAAGCGGTTAGAAAACTAGAGCAAAAACAATACTGAAAAAAAACACGTGTAGTTTTTTTCAACACGAAGTTCACTCGCGTGAGTACTGCATCACACTCGGTTCGAACAATGACGTGCACTTGCGTTGAGCGTGCAGTGCGGAAGTATTATCAGAATAGTTATTCTGCTAATATTAGCAGAATAAATGGGTTGTATATATATATTCCTTATGTGTCTAGTAGCTAGGCAAGATGAGTGATCGTGCGTGGATGTATGATACGTCCATTTTGCATCATGCTTTTATATCGATATTTATTGCATTATGGGCTGTTACTACACATTATGTCACAATACTTATATATTTTCTCTCTTATTTTACAAGGTTTACATGAAGATGGAGAATGCCCGCAGCTGGAATTCTGGGCTGGAAAAGGAGCAAATATTAGAGACCTATTCTGCACAACTCCAAAAGTCCTGAAACTCCATGAAACTCAGTTTTGGAATATATTAAAAATATTAGGTGAAGAAAGCACCAGAGGGGGGGGGCACCCACCGTCCACGAGGGTGGAGGGCGCGCCCCTGCCTCGTGGGCCACCTGGAAGCCCCCCTATGCCCATCTTCTGGTATAACGTGTCTTTTGCCCTGGAAAAAATAAAAACAGCTTTCGGGACGAAGCACCGCCGCCTCGAGGCGGAACCAATCTAGGGCTCCAGCGGAGCTGTTCTACCGGGGAAACATCCCTCCGGGAGGGGGAAATCGTCACCATCGTCATCACCATGGATCCTCTTATTTGGAGGGGTCAATCTCCATCAACATCTTCACCAGCACCATCTCCGCTCAAACCCTAGTTCATCTCTTGTATCCGATCTTTGTCTCAAAACCTCAGATTGGTACCTATGGGTTGCTAGTACTGTTGATTACTCCTTGTAGTTGATGCTAGTTGGTTTATTCGGTGGAAGATTATATGTTCAGATCCTTTATGCACATTAATACCCCTCTGATTATGAACATGAATATGATTTGTGAGTGGTTATGTTTGTTGCCGAGGACATGCGATAAGTCTTGTTATAAGTAGTCATGTGAATTTGGTATTCGTTCGATATTTTGATGAGATGTATGTTTTCTTTCCTCTAGTGGTGTTATGTGAACGTCGACTACATGACACTTCACCATTGTTTGGGCCTAGGGGAAGGCATTGGGAAGTAATAAGTAGATGATGGGTTGCTAGAGTGACAGAAACTTAAACCCTAGTTTATGCGTTGCTTCGTAAGGGGCTGATTTGGATCCATATGTTTCATGCTATGGTTAGGTTTACCTTAATTCTTCTTTCGTAGTTGTGGATGCTTAAGAGGGGGGTTAATCATAAGTGGGTTGCTTGTCCAAGGAAGGGTAGTAACCAAGCACCGGTCCACCCACATATCAAATTATCAAAGTAATGAACGTGAATCATATGAGCATGATGAAAACTAGCTTGACGATAATTCCCATGTGTCCTCGGCAGCGCTTTTCCTTATATAAGAGTTTGTCCAGGCTTGTCCTTTGCTACAAAAAGGATTGGGCCACCTTGCTGCACCTTGTTTACGTTTGTTACTTGTTGCTCGTTACGAATTACCTTATCACAAAACTATCTGTTACCGATAATTTCAATGCTTGCAGAGAATACCTTACTGAAAACTGCTTATCATTTCCTTCTACTCCTCGTTGGGTTCGACACTCTTACTTATCGAAAGGATTATGATATACCCCCTATACTTGTGGGTCATCAAGAATCTTTTCTGGTGTTGTTGCCGCGGAGTGAAGCTCCTTTGGTAGGTGGAATTTGGTAAGGAAAAATTTATATAGTGTGCTGAAATTTACTGTCACTTGTTACTATGGAATATAATCCTTAGAGGGGCTTGTTCGGGGTCTCTTCACCCCGACCAGTAGAGCAAAGAGTTGCTCCTCAACCTACTGAACCTACTGAAATTTTTTACTTTGAAATTCCTTTGGGTGTGATAGAGAAACTGCTAGCTAATCCTTTTACAGGAGATGGAACATTAGATCCCGATATGCACCTAATCTATGTGGATGAAGTTTGTGGATTATTTAAGCTTGCAGGTATGCCCGAGATGTTATAAATAAGAAGGTCTTCCCTTTATCTTTGAAGTGAAAGGCATTGACATGGTTTAGGCTATGTGATGATATTGGATCAAGGAACTACAACCAATTGAAATTGGAATTTCATCAGAAGTTTTATCCTATGCATGAGGTTCATCGTGATCGTAATTATATATATAATTTTTGGCCTCGTGAAGGAGAAAGTATCTCTCAAGCTTGGGGGACGCTTAAGTCAATGTTATATTCATGCCCCAATGATGAGCTCTCAAGAGGAATTATTATTCAAAAAAAATATGCTCGGCTTTCTCTCAACAATCGCTCCATGCTTGATACTGTCACTTGTTATATAGTGTGCTGAAATTTACTGTCACTTGTTACTATGGAAAATAATCCTTTGAGGGGCTTGTTCGTGGTATCTTCACCCCGACCAGTAGAGCAAAGAGTTGCTCCTCAACCTACTGAACCTACTAAAAAAATTTACTTTGAAATTCCTTTGGGTATGATAGAGAAATTGCTAGCTAATCCTTTTATAGGAGATGGCCCGATATGCACCTAATCTGTGTGGATGAAGTTTGTGGATTATTTAAGCTTGCAGGTATGCCCGAGGATGTTATCAATAAGAAGGTCTTCCCTTTATCTTTGAAGTGAAAGGAATTTACATGGTTTAGGCTATGTGATGATATTGGATCATGGAATTACAACCAATTGAAATTGGAATTTCATCAGAAGTTTTATCCTATGCATCAGGTTCATCGTGATCGTAATTATATATATAATTTTTGGCCTTGTGAAGGAGAAAGTATCTCTCAACCTTGGGGGACGCTTAAGTCAATGTTATATTCATGCCCCAATAATGAGCTCTCAAGAGAAAGTATTATTCAAAAAAATTATGCTCGGCTTTCTCTCAACAATCGCTCCATGCTCGATACTTTTTGTACTGGTTCTTTTATGATGAAGACTATTGAATTCAAATGGGATTTATTGGAAAGGATTAAACGCAACTCTGAAGATTGGGATCTCGACGAAGGTAAGGAGTCAGGTATAACACCTAAGTTTGATTGTGTTAAATCTTTTATGGAAACTAATGCTTTTCGTGAATTTACCACTAAATATGGACTTGACTCTGAGATAGTAGCTTCTTTCTGTGAATCATTTGCTACTCATGTTGATCTCCCTCGGGAGAAGTGGTTTAAATATCATCCTCCCATTGAAGTAAAAGTAGTTGCACCTATTAAAGTTGAAGAAAAGACTATCACTTATAATGTTGATCCTTTTGTTCCTACCGCTTATATTGAGAAACCACCCTTCCCTGTTAGAATAAATGATCATGCTAAAGCTTCAACTGTGGTTCCTAAGAGTAAAGCTAGAACACCTACACCCTCTAAGAAAATTAAAGTTGAACCTAGTATTGCTATGGTTGAGGATCTCTTGCTCGATAATATTGATGGGCATGTTATTTACTTCTGTAATGAAGATGCTAGAATTGCTAGACCCGATACTAAAGGTAAACATAGACCTGTTGTTGGCATGTCTGTTGTTTCTGTTAAAATAGGAGGTCATTGTTATCATGGCTTATGCGATATGGGTCCTAGTGCAAGTGCAATACCTGATTCCTTATATAAAGAAATTATGCAAGATATTGCACCTGCTGAGATAGAAGATATTGATGTTACAATTAAGCTTGCCAATAGAGATACTATTTCACCAATTGGGATTGTTAGAGATGTTGAAGTCTTGTGTGGGAAAGTTAAATACCCTACTGATTTTCTTGCTCTTGGTTCCCCACAAGATAACTTTTGTCCCGTTATATTTGGTAGACCCTTCTTGAATACTGTTAATGCTAGGATAGACTGCGAAAAGGATATTGTAACTGTTGGTTTAGGAGATATGTCTCATGATTTTTATTTTGCTAAATTTCGTAGACAACCCCATGATAAAGAATTGCCTAGTAAAGATGAAATTATTGGTCTTCCTTCTATTGTCGTGCCTCCTAATGATCCCCTGAGGTAAAAGCTTGGGAGGCAAAACTATAAGCCCCTATCTTTCTCTGTGTCCGATTAAAACTTCATACCCATAAGTATTGTGTTAGTGTTTGCAATTGTGAAAGACTAAATGATAGTTGGGTATGTGGACTTGCTGAAAAGCTCTTACATTGACTCTTTCCAATGTTATGATCAATTGCAATTGCTTCAATGACTGAGATTATAGTTTGCTAGTTTTTCAATGAAGGTTCTGATTCATATTTTACATTGTGAATAGATTGTTACATCAGTATAATAAATCATGTGACTATATATATATGATGCTATTCTAAGAATGATCATGATGCCCTCATGTGCGTATTCCATTTTATCGACACCTCTATCTCTAAACATGTGGACATATTTTTCGATATCGGCTTCCGCTTGAGGACAAGCGAGGTCTAAGCTTGGGGGAGTTGATACGTCCATTTTGCATCATGCTTTTATATCGATATTTATTGCATTATGGGTTGTTACTACACATTATGTCACAATAATTATGCCTTTTCTCTCTTATTTTACAAGGTTTACATGAAGAGGGAGAACGTCGGCAACTGGAATTCTGGGCTGGAAAAGGAGCAAATATTAGAGATCTATTCTGCACAACTCCAAAAGTCCTGAAACTCCACGAAAGTCAGTTTTGGAATATATTAAAAATATTAGGCGAAGAAAGCATGATGAGGACATCACTAACAAGGTTACACCCACAGCTCCAACTGACACATATACAGGACCAATTACTAGAGCTCGCGCACGCCAATTAAATTACCAGGTACTTTCGTTTCTTGGTAATGAATCTAATGTTCATGAGAATATGATGCTGCCTAAATTGGATACATTTGTCTTGCTTACAAATGAAGGGCCTAGCTTGGACAAGAAGGATGAACATTGGAGCAAGATCAAGCATGGAGATGATGGCATGCACAAGGGGAACAAGATTGGAATGACAAGTGATGATTTCAGGACTTTGAAGCCACCAGAATGAGTGCGTGAAGCCTTGGACGTAATATACAAGATGCCACTTCATAAATTTCGTCCAGAGGCTATTATAGGTGCTGCGTCACCTTATTATTGTGTCAGGCCCATGTAATTTCGAAATACTTGAGTATAGGATGTTTTTAGAGTCCGTATGTGTGGGGAAACAAGAGTTATGGTTGGTTTCGGACCCCTCCACCAAGGGCCACGAAATTCCCCCCTCTTTCCCCCATATATACAGACCTTAGGGTGTCGTTTAGACTTTGGGTTTTGTTTAGATTAAAGTTCGTCATAGCTGCAACTTCGCGTACTTCGTTTGTGTTCAACGACCAGACAAAGATGTCACAGAACCCCACTTGATCAATAAAGCTTTCCTCTTGAATTCGCAATATCCAGATTGCAATCTCAGTTTCTTACTTGTTCTTCGTTTGCCTGCAGGAAATAGACCTTCGTGGTCAGGTTGATCGTACTCCGGCGTGGTCAATAACTTCTCGGAGTTGGTTTAGCGATTGCTAAGGTGCGACGTCATCGCACGTTCGTAGTCGGATCGTCAAAGTCGACTTCCTCCAAAACGATAGCCACCATCTTATCGAAAGACGGGACACCTTTGCCTCTATCAAGTGGTATCAGATTTCTAGGTTGCTCGGTGAGATTTTACAGTTTTTCGTAGTTTAGATCGAGTCTGCTCTTCATACCTATAGTCCACGAAAAAGCCAAAAAAATATTAGGGTTAGTTCATCCCATCCGAATCAATTTGAGCCTTTGCATAATCTTTTCTGTATTTGCTTTGTTGAATTTGTGGTTGCATCGTCGTGTCAAGTTGCTGGTCAAAGCGTCTAGTCCTTTAGAGTTTCGAGTTCTGTTCACAGGTTGTCACGTCGCCGTTGCCATATATCACCACCGCATCATCATCATCGCTGCTGCCATATACCACCACCGCACCAACTTCATCACCGCTGCCATATACCACCACCACATATTCACCGCCAATCCGAGTCCATATAGGCCACCACATATCCGCTGCCATCATGCCAATCCGAGTCCACCTGCAACATATATCTGCCACCAGTCCGAGTTCCACCAGATTCATCTCCGCCACCAGTCCGAGTTCCACCGGATTCATCTCCGCCACCAGTCCTATTCTGAGTCCAGTATTTTGTTACTCTGTTTTGGATTTCCAGATCACGCCATACTCCGAGTCATGACGGAGAAGGACTCTCACACATCCGTGCTACCCGCAGTAGAAAAATAGTTCCTAACTCAAAAAATAAAACTAAGTCTGGAAAATTCTAGCTAGGCAGTTTTTAGACCATTTGTAGACTTTTTCAAAAAAAAAATGTTGCAGAGCAAAAAAAAAGAGGAAAAAAGAAGTGCAAAAAAAGAAAAAAAAGAGAAAAAAAATCCAGAGTGTGCTCCTCCCTTGCTTACGTGTTGCGCCGTGATTTTGTTAGTGTTCTAGGCTCGCATGTCTAGCACAGTCTAGCCTAGGACCAGCACAGTACCGTTGTTGAGCGTTTATTCAACTTTGCATCTCTGAATTGATTATTGCTGACCTTTTTCCTACCATCTTATAAGCCTTCCCAGCTCCACATACATCTACATCGTGCGTTTTGACTATCCCTGGAAATCGCTTTATCAAACCTTTGAGAGTTTTGACTACCACGGTTGCCGATAACCACCTGCTGCTGGGTAAGAACTGGTAAGAATTTGAGATTTGCTTGACGGCTTTGTGACGCCCGACCACCACCATTTTCTAGTAGTCTGTAGGATCATCTTCTTGTGTGTTTCTATTGCTGCTAACCATGCCAGGATCGCAAGCCGACGAGACTGACTGGGAGAACTTGACGAACAAGGAGCTTCATGATAAGTTTCAGCAAATGATGAGTGTACAGGTGCAAGATGTGCTAAACAGATTTGACGAGGCCATGGAGAAGATAGATGGCATGGAGAAGACGTTTGAAACAAAGCTCGATAACAAGTTTGTTGAATTGCTTTCGCGTTTTCCACCACCACTGGCTGCTGCAAATGTCGCACCTCTACAACAACAACAACAACAACAACAACAACAACAACAACAACAACAACAACAACAACAACAACAACAACAACAACAACAACAACATCGCCGTCCAAATCAAGTGGGACGAGCACAGTGCGTTCCCCTTGAGCCTGGTCAAACTTCTGGTGCTGCTGTTGATGTTTCTGTAGCTCCTGCTTCTACTGCAGAGGTGGAGGACCATTACGAGGATGAGGTTGACCAAAATCAGAACTGCGTGCAACCACCAGCACCACCACCACCAGGTCGTCCTCATGCATATCATCACAACGGTAGGGCTGCACCACCACCTGAGGTACATTACCATGTTCCTAAACTGAAATTGAATATTCCACCATTTGAGGGTAGATATGTTCCTGATATATATCTTACTTGGGAGTTAGAAACTGAACAACGTTTTACATGTTTACACTATCCCGAGGAGAGACGTGTTCCTGATGCTGCTTGTGCTTTCACTAGTTTTGCATGTGTTTGGTGGTCTGAACATTGTAGATTATATCCTATTCCAGCTACTTGGGCTGCTTTGAAAACTGCTATGCGTACTCGTTGGTTTCCACCATATTATCAACGTGAATTACTTCAAAAATTGCAGCGCTTAAGACAAGGAAAGAATTATGTAGAAGAATATTATCAGCAATTACAAACTGGCCTGATTAGATGTGGTATTGTTGAGGAGAATGAAGTTATGCTTGCACGTTTTATGGGTGGATTAAATAGAGAGATTCAGAACATTCTAGAGTATAAGGATTATAATAATATCACTCGTTTATTCCATCTTGCTTGTAAAGCTGAACGTGAAGTGCAGGATCGACAGGCATTGGTGCGACTAACTTTTCTGCAGGTCGACCTTCATCATGGACACCGGGTGCATCCTCTACTTCCGCACATTCTACTGCACCGACATCTCCATCAACTGTTACCTCCAGCCGTGATACAAGGAAGCAGGCACAACCACCATTATCTGCCAAGAGCACACCTATTGGGTCTGCACAGAGTTCTTCTTCTTCCGTGGCATCAACAGGGCACACCAGTGATATTATTTGTCGTCGTTGTAAGGGAAGAGGACATTTTGCGAGAGAATGCAAATCTCAGCGTGTGATGATTGCTACTGAGGATGGTGGATATGAGTCCGCTAGTGACTATGATGAGGAGACTTTGGCTCTTATTACACGTGAAGAACACGGCGGAGATGATTCTGATCATGAGACGCAATACATGGCTCCTGAAGATGCTGACAGGTATGACTGTTTAGTTGCTCAACGTGTTTTGAGTGTGCAGGTTACACAAGCTGAGCAAAATCACAGGCATAATTTCTTCCATACAAAGGGAGTTGTGAAGAAACGTTCTGTTCGCGTGATCATAGATGGAGGGAGTTGCAACAACTTGGCTAGCATGGAGATGGTGGAGAAGAAATCTCTCACCACAAGACCACATCCACATCCTTATTACTTCCAATGGTTCAACAACAGCGGCAAGGTTAAGGTAACACGTACTGTTCAGGTGCATTTTAGTATCTCTACATATGCTGATTATGTTGATTGTGATGTGGTACCTATGCAAGCATGTTCCTTATTACTTGGTAGACCATGGCAATTTGATAAAAAATTATGTACACCATGGTAGAAACAATCAGTATACTCTTGTTCATAAGGATAAAAATATTACTTTACTTCCTATGACTCCTGATTCATTTTGAAAGATGATATTAATAGAGCTAATAAAGCAAAACAGGAGAAAAATAAGAGTGAAAATCAGATTGTGGCAAAAGAATTTGAGCAACAAATGAAACCTAATAATAAACCATCTACTGTTGCTTTTAAAATTATATTGAAAAATGCATGTTTACTTGCCACCAAATCTGATATTGATGAGCTAGATTTTAGCAAATCTGTTTGCTATGCTTTTGTGTGCAAAGAGGCATTATTTTCATTCGAGGACGTGCCTTCCTCTTTGCCTCCTGCTGTCACTAACATTTTGCAGGAGTTCGCCGACGTTTTTCCACAAGACGTGCCACCGGGATTACCACCTATTTGAGGGATTGAGCATCAGATTGACTTAATTCCCGGTGCATTGCTATCCCACCGCGCACCATACCATACCAATCCAGAAGAGACGAAGGAGATTATGCGTCAAGTACAGGAGCTACTCGACAAAGGTTATATACGCGAATCCCTTAGTCCTTGTGTTGTTCCTATTATTCTAGTGCCAAAAAAGGATGGTACATCGCGTATGTGTGTTGATTGTAGAGGCATTAATAATATTACTATTCGTTATCATCATCCTATTCCTAGGCTAGATGATATGCTTGACGAATTGAGTGGCTCTACAATATTCTCCAAAGTTGATTTTCGTAGTGGATACCATCAAATTCGTATGAAATTGGGAGATGAATGGAAAACAACATTTAAAACTAAGTTTGGATTATATGAGTGGTTATTCATGCCTTTTGGGTTAACTAATGCACCTACTACTTTCATGAGATTAATGAATGAAGTTTTACGTGCTTTCATTGGATGATTTGTGGTAGTATACTTTGATGATATATTGATTTTTAGCAGATCTTTGGAGGAACATTTGGAACATTTACGTGGTGTTTTTATTGCTCTACGTGATGCACGTTTGTTTGGTAACCTTGGAATGTGCACCTTTTGCACCGACCGAGTCTCTTTTCTTGGCTATGTTGTTACTCCACAGGGAATTGAGGTTGATAAAGCCAAGATTGAAGCTATTGAGAGTTGGCCGCAGCCCAAAACGGTCACACACGTGAGGAGTTTCCTTGGCTTGCATGGTGTTCCAAATACTATTGTTTCAGATCGTGATACTAAATTTCTTAGCCACTTTTGGAGATGTTTATGGGCTAAGTTGGGGACTAAACTGCTTTTTAGTACTACTTGTCACCCCCAAACTGATGGTCAAACTGAAGTAGTCAACGGAACTTTGTCTACTATGCTTAGGGCTGTTTTGAAGAATATTAAGAAAATGTGGGAAGAATGCTTGCCTCATATTGAATTTGCTTATAATCGTTCATTGCATTCTACTACTAGGATGTGCCCTTTTGAAATTGTCTATGGTTTCCTACCTCGTGCACCTATTGATTTGTTGCCTCTTCCATCTTCGGAGAAGGTTAATTTTGATGCTAAACAACGTGCTAAATTGATCTTAAAAATGCATGAGTTCACTAAGGAAAATATTGAGCGCATGAATGCTAAATATAAACTTGTTGGAGATAAGGGTAGAGAACGTCTTGTCTTTGCACCTGGAGATCTTGTTTGGTTACATTTGCGTAAGGATAGGTTTCCTAATCTGCGCAAGTCAAAGCTAATGCCACGTGCTGATGGTCCTTTCAAGGTGTTAGAGAAAATAAATGATAATGCATATAAACTTGAGTTGCCTGCAGATTTTGGGGTTAGTCCCACATTTAACATTGCAGATTTGAAGCCTTACTTGGGTGAGGAAGATGAGCTTCCGTCGAGGACGACTTCAATTCAAGAAGGGGAGGATGATGAGGACATCACTAACAAGGTGACACCCGCAGCTCCAACTGACACATATACAGGACCAATTACTAGAGCTCGCGCACGCCAATTAAATTACCAGGTACTTTCGTTTCTTGGTAATGAATCTAATGTTCATGAGAATATGATGCTGCCTAAATTGGATACATTTGTCTTGCTTACAAATGAAGGGCCTAGCTTGGACAAGAAGGATGAACATTGGAGCAAGATCAAGCATGGAGATGATGGCATGCGCAAGGGGAACAAGAATGGAGTTACAAGTGATGATTTCAGGAATTTGAAGCCACCATAATGAGTGCGTGAAGCCTTGGACGAAATTTACAAGATGTCACTTCATAAATTTCGTCCAGAGGCTATTATAGGTGCTGCGTCACCTTATTATTGGGCCAGGCCCATATAATTTCGAAATACTTGAGTATAGGCTGTTTTTAGAGTCCGTATGTGTAGGGAAACAAGAGTTAGGGTTGGTTTCGGACCCCTCCACCAAGGGCCACGAAATTCCCCCCTCTTTCCCCCATATATACAGCCCTTAGGGCGTCGTTTAGACTTTGGGTTTTGTTTAGATTAAAGTTCGCCATAGCTGCAACTTTGCGTACTTCGCTTGTGTTTAACGACCAGACAAAGACGTCACAGAACCCCACTTGATCAATAAAGCTTTCCTCTTGAATTCGCAATATCCAGATTGCAATCTCAGTTTCTTGCTTGTTCTTCGTTTGCCTGCAGGAAACAGACCTTCGTGGTCAGGTTGATCGTGCTCCGGCGTGGTCAATAACCTCTCGGAGTTGGTTTAGCGATTGCTAAGGCGCGACATCCTCGCACGTTCGTAGTCGGATCGTCAAAGTCGACTTCCTCCAAAACGATAGCCACCATCTCATCGAAAGACGGGACAGCTTTGCCTCTATCAAAGCACCAGAGGGGGGCCACCCACCGTCCACGAGGGTGGAGGGCGCACCCTACCCCCTGGGCACGCCCCCTGCCTCGTGGGCCACCTGGAAGCCCCCCGATGCCCATCTTCTGGTATAAGGTGTCTTTTTCCCTGGAAAATAAAAATAAAAAAAGCTTTCGGGACGAAGAGCCGCCGTCTCGAGGCGGAACCAATCTAGGGCTCCGGCGGAGCCGTTCTTCCGGGGAAACATCCCTCGGGGAGGAGGAAATCGTTGCCATCGTCATCACCATTGATCCTCTCATCGGGAGGGGATCAATCTCCATCAACATCTTCACCAGCACCATCTCATCTCAACCCTAGTTCATCTCTTGTACCCGATCTTTGTCTCAAAACCTCAGATTGGTACCTGTAGGTTGCTAGTAGTGTTGATTACTCCTTGTAGTTGATGCTAGTTGGTTTATTCGGTGGAAGCTTATATGTTTGGATCCTTTACGCACATTAATACCCCTCTGATTATGAACATGAATATGATTTGTGAGTAGTTACATTTGTTCCTGAGGACATGGGAGAAGTCTTGTTATAAGTAGTCATGTGAATTTGGTATTCGTTCAATATTTTGATGAGATGTATGTTGTCTTTCCTCTAGTGGTGTTATGTGAACGTCGACTACATGACACTTCACCATTGTTTGGGCCTAGGGGAAGGCATTGGGAAGTAATAAGTAGATGATGGGTTGCTAGAGTGACAGAAGCTTAAACCATAGTTTATGCGTTGCTTCGTAAGGGGCTGATTTGGATCCATATGTTTCATGCTATGGTTAGGTTTACCTTAATTCTTCTTTCGTAGTTGAGGATGCTTGCGAGGGGCGTTAATCATAAGTGGGATGCTTGTCCATGGAAGAGAAGTACCCAAGCACCGGTCTACCCACATATCAAATTATCAAATTAACGAATGTGAATCATATGAGCATGATGAAAACTAGCTTTACGATAATTCACATGTGTCCTCGGGGGCGCTTTTCCTTATATAAGAGTTTGTCCAGGCTTGTCCTTTGATACAGAAAGGATTGGGCCACCTTCCTGTACCTTGTTTACTTTTGTTACTTGTTGCTCGTTACGAATTAGCTTACCACAAAACTATATGTTACCGATAATTTCAGTGCTTGCAGAGAATACCTTATGGAAAACTGCTTATCATTTCCTTCTGCTCCTCGTTGGGTTTGACACTCTTACTTATCGAAAGGACTACGATAGATCCCCTATACTTGTGGGTCATCAATGTACACCGGTCACACTAGTCAAAAGAACATGACCATTGAATGGTTAACAAAAACCAAGTCAATGGACAACCTGGTGCCCCTGTGCCGGGTGCGACAATTGGCACAAGAGGACAAAGGATGAAATGGGCAAACACATGTAGAAGAGGGGTTTTACACTACGTTATACGATGTGGACATTTCATGGTGAGTCTGCCCAACGTGCCAGAGCAGAGGTGCTTCATCGTCGCACCGACGAGCATGGTATCGGGATGGAAGACATGGTGCAAGACTTTGATAATGCTTGGGACTTGAATGATGAGATAGAGGGATCTGCAAAGGCCTTCAAAGAAATGTTCAAGTCTTCAAAACGTCCTCTCCACGAGCACACCGAGCTCTATCAGCTGGATGCCATCTCACAAATAATGGCTCTGAAGGCTCAATTCAACTTGGGCAGAGAATGCTATGACGCGATGATGATAGTATTTGGACGTTTTCTACCCAAAGGCCATGTACTACCTGCAAACCTATACCACTCAGACAAAATCCTCCATGCTCTTAAGATGCCCTATGAGAAGATACATGCCTGTGAGAAAGGATGTGCCTTATTTAGGCTTCAGTATGCGGACTTGAACTATTGTCCAATTTGCAAGTCATCCTAGTATGTTTTGGTAGACAACTGTATGGGTGAGAAGATGTAGACCAAAATCTCCGTTAATGTTCTTCGGTATATGCCAATCGTACCAAGACTTCAATGCCTTTTCATGGTCGAAGAGACGTCCAGACAGATGACATGGCACAAAACGGGCAAAAGAACCCAATAAATGCAAATGGGAAGCTGATGATGGAGCACACGTCAGACGGTGAAGCGTGGAAGCGCTTCGATGCATTACATGTGGACAAAGCGACAGATCTGAGGCATCCTCGAGTCCTCAGCAGCAGGATGGGTTCAGTGTCTTTGGTCTAATGGATGCGTGGCTTCATCCCTGAGGATGAATGGCTAGTAGTGGCAGAGCTGAGCAATTTCTTTCATGTTCTTTGTGCGAAAAAACTATCTCTTAGCCTTGTCAGGCCCAAGATGCGATTCTATCCCGATCACGTGACACTTACGTGATTGGGGCACAACCGCATTTCGGGCGCTTAGCAAGATGAATATCATTACATCATACCATTACATACATACATGGGGGATACAACAATACATATAAGTCACATGAATACAACAACATCAATACAAGGCATCCGACTACGGATGCAAACATGAAAAACAAAACGACATCCATCTGCTATCCCAGGCTGCCGACCAGGAACCTAACCCAAGACTAAAGAAGAAGAAGAAGAAAAAAAAGAAGAAGAAGAAGAACAAGAAGAAGAAGAAGAAGAAAGAACTCCAACACAACGACATCGCTCTCACGTCAAGTCATCGGAAACCTGCACATGCAACTGTTGTTGTAGTATCTGTGAGCCACGAGGACTCAGCAATCCCATAACCATGGGTAACAAGACTATCAAAGCTTAATGGGTAGGAAGAGGTAAAGTGGTGAGGTTGCAGCAGCGGCTAAGCATAAATATGGTGGCTAACTTATGAGTACAAGAATAAGATGAGCATCTACGCAAACGGTCGCAAACTAGTAATGATCGCTAAAGATCCTGAACTACCTACGAGTCAGACATAACCCCACCGTGTTTTCTTCTCAAAATGAAAAGAGACAGTCACGGTTACTCACACAGTTGTGTGTTTTACTTCGGATCCTCTGTCAAGTTTTCTACAATCGGACATTAACAAATTCCAATCTGCCACATAACCATGGGCACGGCTTTCGAAAGATCATAACCCTGCAGGGGTGTCCCAACTTAGCCCATCACAAGCTCTCACGATCAGCTGAAGTAATAATAATTATTACCCCTTATCTTAGGTAAATCCGATCAGGCTCGGTATCCCGGTGCACAAGACATTTCGACAATGGTAAAACAAGTCCAGCAAGACCTCCTGGCGTGCGGACACCCTGATGGTAGCCGCGCGCATCTCGTCTCAGGCCACGTCCGGATGAGCAATACGTACAATAACCGAAGACCCCAGATAACTGGGTGGCACCGCAAGTGGCTCTAGTTTGGGACCAACACCATCAGCACTGGGCCCCCCTACTATGTAGAAAAGGATCTCGAGGGAGTGTCCCCCCTATGCAATTTAATTAATTAATTAAGTTGTTATTATGAGGCAAATTAAAACCAATGTTGGGCCTTGCTGGAGGAGTTTTATTCAAAGACGAAGTGTCAAGGGGTCCCCATATACCCAACCGTGTAAGGAACACAAAATCAAGGAACATAATGCCGGTTTATCGGCGCCTAAGGTGGTATGAGTGGAACAAAACACCGAGCAAAAGGCCAAGCCTTCCACCCATGCCCAGTATATAGGTGTGTTAATAATAATAATAGATATTGTGATATTCCAACAACAAGTTCCCACCTGGAACGATCTTCATCTTCACCTGCAACTAACAACGCTATAAGAGGGGCTGAGCAAGCGGGTAACATAGCCAAACAATGGTTTTGCTGGGAAGGTGTCAAAGGTTAGAGGTTTCATGGCAACAAGGAGAGGCTGACAATAATGATGGGTAGCGCGACATGTAACGATAGCATCGAGACAACTAAGCATGGCAATGATAATAAAGGTATCCAAGGGTATGGTCATCTTGCCTGAGATCCCGCAAGGAAGAAGAACGGATCCATGAAGAAGACGAAGAATAAGCCTCGAAGACGAACCACGGGTAGACGAACGAATCCTCACAATCGCAACGGAACAAGCACTAACGAGAAGAAGCAAGCAATACTGTAAACACACAAAACAAGAACATGACAATATGCTCAACCAAGTATGATGCAAGACAAGTCTATATATGATAAAATACATGGCTAGGTAGGAAGCACTCAAAAACAACATCACCCAACAAGTTTAAATGAGGCCGGAAACTACATATAACAAATCCGGTAAGCCCTCATATGCATATGTTGAAATTAGTCCAGATCTGAACAAACCTTAAGTTAACGTTGTTAAACAGCAAGTTAACATGCACCAAGATGATCGACACGAAATTCTAGTCAAGTTTCATATAAAGTTTGTTTAATTCGGAGCTACGGCCTAGAAGATATGAGCAAAACAAGACAAGCAAGGCAACAATGCAAGATGCACCTAAACATCAAGCAAACTCACTCCAAACATGAAAACAATATGATATTATGATTCTACATGCAAAATCACACAAGTTTCATACAGGGCACACTCAAAACGGAGCAACAGGCTAAAAGATACACATGAAACAAGATATAACAACAAGCTGAAGTTAACAGCCACATAGCAACTTTGGAGCAAGGTAAATATAAGCTAAAACACCCAAACATGATAAAAAGAAGCATGGATGTGAAGTAGACATGTTGCTTAACAATTAGGAACTTAGAACACACCCAAAAGCTTGTTGGAACACATTTAAATAAGCATGGCAAGTTGCAATAAAATTACCCAGACTTAGCCAAAACCTGGGAAGGCAAAAACATCATCACGATGCTGCCTTCGGAGGCACAAAACAACAAGTATATCAACTCAAATAAGAACATAAAGAGCATGGACAAGTAGTAGACATATCCTACAGCAAACAACTCCATTGGAGCAACTCCATAGGAGCCATAAATCAATAGCAACAAGCTACACCAAATTGAACATCCTGATAAAATCCTGACATGTATAATTTATAGCAACTTGAGAGCAAGAAATAAATAAGCTACAGCAGGTCATATGAGCAAGTAAGGGCATGAATGGATAGACAATAACATGGACAACAAGACATGAGCATTGGCCACTCTAAAACAAGCATGGATTTGAGTGGGGCATCAAGCAAACATAGCATCAGGTTATAACAGATTCCAGACTTAGCAGTTTTTCACTAAGTATAAAACAGCAATAACAACATGGCATGTTTACAAGCATGTTTAAGTCAACAGAAGGCATATCATGGAAAGTTAAATACACCACAGCAAAGACCATATGATGGTGCTTCTAAAACATCTAGACATGTGCCATGAGGACAAACACATCAATAGCAAAGAGCAATTGAAATCAGCATCTCATAACAAGTTTCAGCTCTTAACATCCAAATGCACTTTTGCAATAGAGATTAACATGGCAATAAGGACTCAAACAAGCATGCTACAGCAACCACCATGTAGTACACTTCACAATGAACATTTTTACATATCATATGCATCATTTGGATAAACATGCACCAAGTTATCACATCTCAAACATGGCATCAAATCAACAAGTAACAGGAGTTTATAACAAGTAGCACTCTTGCAACAGAGATTAGGGCATCTAGATGAAGTCAAACATGCATGACACAATGTAACAAAGTGTAGAGCATATCACAACGATCATTTTGACATATCATTCACTCAATTTGGACATACACACAAAGACTTACAACATCACAAAGTATGCAACAAAATGCTGACAGAAAAAGGACTTAGTGGAAAATTAGACCTCCGGAGGGGCGGACACGTCCGTGTCAGATCAGACACGTCCGGGGCTGGGGTCCACATGGCAGAGACAAGGGGCGGACACGTCCGGGCTCCTCCCGGACATGTCCGTCGGCTGGCATCTCGGGCCCACGTGGCATTGGCACAATGCAGAGGAGAGCCTGGACATGTCCGGGCCACATCGGACATGTCCGGGGCGCGGGCGAGCAGATCAACACCGGGGGGCGTCCGGCGCGGCGGCGCTCGGGTCAGGAGGGGCTGCCGAGGCCTCGAGCCGGCGGAGGACGAGGCGGGGGCTCCGTTCCCGGCGGAGGACGACCGGTGGGGCGCCGGAGGCCGGATCCTCGACGGGGCAGGGGGGAGCTGCGGATTCCAGGCGGCGGTAGGACGTGGATCTGAGACGAGCCCTGGGCCTCAATCCAGTGGCGCTCGGGCAGGGGTCCGGCTGGCTCGAGCCAGGCGAGGCGAGGAGAGGGCGGCGAACTCGCCGGAGGGAGCGATCCTGGGACGGTGCTCGCCGGCGGCGGTTGCACCACGGCGGCGGGGCGGCGGAGCTCAGGAGCTGGGGCTCGGGCGAGCGCCTGGAGAGGGCGGTGCACGCGGGGTGGCTCGGGCCTGGTGCGGCCCGGTCGGGCGCGGGGGCGGGCCTAGCCCGGGCCTGGGCGGCGGGGGGACGTGGAGTGGCCAGGTGGCGGCCGCGCATTGGAGGAGAAGCGCGCTGCGGCCGACGTGGCCCAATAGGGGCGCGCCAAGTGGCGTAGGAGAGGTGGAGGCGCCGAATTTGGAGGAGGAGGGGGTTGGCTGCGCACGGAATTTGAGGAGGAGGAGGAAGAAGGTTAGGAAATGCCAAATTTGGCATGGGGGTGTCTATATATAGACAAAACTAGGTTTAGGGGGTGTTTAGGGGTGTTTCGAGCCCTCTGATCGCGATCCGACGGATCCAATCGCGAGGTGAGGTAGGATGGACCTAGGTTAGGTAGTGGGCTGTGTAGGAGGGGTTGTGGGGAGAGTAGAGAAGAGGCCCGCGCAGGTTTTCAGAGACCGAAAACGCCCGACGTTTAAACCGGCTACTAGTGCCGCTATATATAACCGTTGGGCTATCAAACGAGCTCTGAATGCGATGAAATTTGGCAGGTTGCCTGTCTACACTATAATAAGACCACATGACAAGTTTCATCCCATTCCGAGAACATTTTCTGGCCACTCACAAAATAAATATTCGGAGGCGCCGCGGGCGCGTGTGAGTGTGTCTCGGCTCAGAACGGACAACGAAGAGGACGAGGGAACTCGGACGGATGCAAGTTTTGAAAACATGCTGGTGCAACACACATGATGACGTGGCAAGATGCAACACGCAAGAAGATGACATGGCAATGACAACGAATAACTGGCTGACACCTGACGCACCGGTCTCGGGGTGTCACAACACTCCCCTACTAACAAGAGATCTCGTCCCGAGATCTTAGGAACGAGACGGAAGGGAAAAAGGAAGAACGAAGTTCTTCGAGGACAAAAGAGTGAAAACAATGAGCCTTGAGAGGTTGAACAACGGGAAAGAAAGGATACAACGGAGATGAACGAAGTTGCAAAGACTTCGTTAAACAAGAGGAACAAGGTATACGATGAGAATCAAGGAGGTCGAAAGGCACGAAACAAGAGCTGAAGGAACAAGAATGCATTCGAAACCACTCCGGTTAATAAGAGAAAGAAAGGAATCTCCATGAAGGAATTCAGGCAACACTCCGGGTGAAAGTGAAAGAAATAGCACACCGATTGACATGAATGGAATAGGATAAGAACTTGAAAGGATGAAATGATAATCGACGAGACGAACAAGACATTACCTCCGGAAGAATTGAAAAGATGGAATGACAAGAACGGAGGGGAAGAACAACTTCCATGACGACTGAATTGGAAAGAGAATCATCAAGAGAAAGGCTTGAACGGATTTGTCGAGAAAATCAATAACAAAATAATAAGCTTGTCGTGGACTTATTTAAACATCTCAGGACTTGAGGTGAATTATGCCACAACCAAAAGATTGAATAGACGAGAATGAAGACATGCAAAACTCCACTCAAAAGAAAAGGGAGAATTATTTGCATCTTGGGACACAAAAGAATAATGCTTGAGCTTGACCCAAAAGAATTGCTCAATATTTGAAGAATGAATTAGATGATGGAGAACCACCATGAAGAACTCCGGTAGTGAAAAGATGATGATATAGAACTGACGTATGAAAAGAATAAGATTAAAGCGTTGCGATGACTAGTTGGGGTTCCGACGAGATAGCCGAGAAAAACTTGAACTCTGGGGAAGAAAAGATGAAAGCACTTGGAACTAGAATTTATTCATCAAGAATAAACTCCAAAGGAAGGAATTAAATCAACTTGATGAAAAAGGAATAAGAATTATGTTATGCTTATCCTCCATCGATTAAATTGATGAACAATGGATTGACATACTACTTATTCTCGTTGGAATGATTAAAGAGGGATATATCGCGAACTCGAGAGAGTCTTCATGAATCACCGGTAATATTGGAATAAAAATGAATGGATTGGTATGATAACACAAGAAAAGAACTCTTCAGAGAACCGTCGTAAGAATTGAAGCCGAGTGAAGAAAGAAACGAACCACCGGGAAGAATTAAAATCGAGTGATGAAAGAGAACAAATTACCGTGAAGAATTAAAATCGAGTGAACACAAGAGAATGAATCGCCGGAAGAATAAAGCACTTGGGGAATTTAAAAATGACGAGAACGAAGAGATCGTGAACTGATTAAAGAATACTTGAACAAAGCACCGGACAAATGTGAGACGAACGAAGAGGCATCGATGAAGAATATTTGGAGGACGAAGTTGAAAACTGAGAACGAAGAAATCTTCTGAAATGATAGCCTTCCGAGGAACACAAAGAAAAGAATTCCTGGAATACTCCGAATGGGTAAGGAAAAGAATTTACGACAACGAAATAAATCAAGAGGGTAGCATTAAGCTAGAAGCACGAATCTCCGAGAGAACGGGCACGATTTAGAGGAGAAACTTCTTTGGTCTTCAAATGTCGACGAGAAACACAACCACAATTATTGAAATACTTCGGAAGAATGAAAAGAGAAGATGTTGAACCAACGCATGAAAAGAATTGCAAACGATCTTGGAGAAGGCATATGGCTGATGGAATCCATTCTTACGTCACAATTGAAAAGAATTTGGGAACACTCCAGTAAATTAGAGGAGACAGGTAAGATCCTGGAAAAGACCTGTGGGTTATGAGCCCACCGAAGAGAAAACCACCGTTGGAAAAGATCGAAAAAGGAGATAATGCACCGGAACGATTGAAAACTCGAATGAGGTGACAACCTCAAGTTAATTGGAATACGGACAAATCTCCTGAGATGACTTCGGAACTCCGGAATAATTAAATGGCGAGAGGCGAACAAGACAAAGGAAAACACTTGAACCGATGAAAGAATAAGAACAACACTTACATATTGGAATTGAGTCCACCGTAAAAGAAGACGAGATGAAGAATATCAAATGAGAGGAGAATTCATCGGAGAAGAAAAGAGATGAATGATGACGAACTAGACGACAATTCACTAGTTGAAATAACTGGGGGAAGAATGCAAGGATTCACACGAGTAGGATGGATACTCGATTACGGACTCCGGTTCCGAGAAGAAAAAGGGTGGGTGGGTGGGAAAAAGAAAGACAACTTCGGACGGGGAAAACACCGTCGGTTGAAAAGAGCTGAGGGTTTCACTTGCAAAGAAGAAGAGTGTTGAATCTACTTGACGAGAGATGCACCAGATGAAAGAACTAACAACGCAACAAATGAAAACTAACCGCGAGATCCTAAAAAAAATTTGAAGGGGAAGAGGAGTAATTCAAAACACCTATGTCTAGATTCCTCACCAGAGCGACGAAGGGGCAGAGGAGTAAAAGAATTCCTACTCTCCAATATAACTAGACTCCGAAAAAGTTTCCTGCTAGACTCAACAATGGCCAAGCTACGATGAATCAAGGGGGCTCCTATGGTCAGTCAAGGCTCTGATACCAACTTGTCAGGCCCAAGATGCGATTCTATCCCAATCACGTGACACTTACATGATTGGGGCACAACCGCATTTCGGGCGCTTAGCAAGATGGATGTCATTACATCGTACCATTACATACATACATGGGGGATACAACAATACATACAAGTCACATGAATACAAAAACAGCAATACAAGGCATCCGACTACGGATGCAAACATGAAAAAAAAATGACATCCATCTGCTATCCCAGGCTGCCGACCAGGAACCTAACCCAAGACTGAAGAAGAAGAAGAAGAAAGAACTCCAATACAACGACATCGCTCTCACGTCAAGTCATCGGAAACTTGCACCTACAACTGTTGTTGTAGTATCTGTGAGCCACGAGGACTCAGCAATCCCATAACCATGGGTAACAAGACTATCAAAGCTTAATGGGTAGGAAGAGTTAAAGTGGTGAGGTTGCAGCAGCGGCTAAGCATAAATATGATGGCTAACTTACGAGTACAAGAATAAGATGAGCATCTACGCAAACGGTTGCAAACTAGTAATGATCGCTAGAGATCATGAACTACCTACGAGTCAAACGTAACCCCACCGTGTTCTCTTCTCAAAATGAAAAGAGACAGTCACGGTTACTCACACAGTTGTGTGTTTTACTTCGGATCCTCTGTCAAGTTTTCTACAACCAAACATTAACAAATTCCAATCTGCCACATAACCGCGGGCACGGCTTTTGAAAGATCATAACCCCGTAGGGGTGTCCCAACTTAGCCCATCACAAGCTCTCACGATCAGCTGAAGTAATAATAATTATTACCCCTTATCTTAGGTAAATCCTATCAGGCTCGGTATCCCAGTGCACAAGACATTTTGACAATGGTAAAACAAGTCCAGCAAGACCTCCCGGCGTGCCGACACCCTGATGGTAGCCGCGCGCATCTCGTCTCAGGCCACGTCCGGATGAGCAATACGTACAATAACCGAAGACCCCAGATAACTGGGTGGCACCGCAAGTGGCTCTAGTTTGGAACCAACACCATCAGCACTGGGTCCCCCTGCTATGTAGAAAAGGATCTCGAGGGAGCGTCCCCCTATGCAATTTAATTAATTAATGAGGTTGTTATTATGAGGCAAATTAAAACCAATGTTGGGCCTTGCTGGAGGAGATTTATTCAAAGATGAAGTGTCAAGGGGTCCCCATATACCCAACCGTGTAAGGAACGCAAAATCAAGGAACATAATGTCGGTTTATCGGCGCCTAAGGTGGCATGAGTGGAATAAAACACCGAGCAAAAGGCCAAGCCTTCCACCCATGCCAAGTATATAGGTGTGTTAATAATAATAATAGATATTGTGATATTCCAACAATAAGTTCCCACCTGGAACGATCTTCATCTTCACCTGCAACTAACAACGCTATAAGATGGGCTGAGCAAGCGGGTAACATAGCCAAACAATGGTTTTGCTGGGAAGGTGTCAAAGGTTAGAGGTTTCATGGCAACAAGGAGAGGCTGACAATAATGATGGGTAGCGCGACATGTAACGATAGCATCGAGACAACTAAGCATGGCAATGATAGTAAAGGTATCCAAGGGTATGGTCATCTTGCCTGAGATCCCGCAAGGAAGAAGAACGGATCTATGAATAAGACAAAGAATAAGCCTCGAAGACGAACCACGGGTAGACGAACGAATCCTCACGATCGCAACGGAACAAGCACTAACGAGAAGAAGCAAGCAATACGATAAACACACAAAACAAGAACATGACAATATGCTCAACCAAGTATGATGCAAGACAAGTCTATATATGATGAAATACATGGCAAGGTAGGAAGCACTCAAAAACAACATCACCCAACAAGTTTAAATGAGGCCGGAAACTACACATAACAAATCCGGTAAGCCCTCATATGCATATGTTGAAATTAGTCCAGATCTGAACAAACCTTAAGTTAACATTGTTAAACAGCAAGTTAACATGCACCAAGATGATCTACATGAAATTCTAGTCAAGTTTAACATAAAGTTTGTTTAATTCGGAGCTACGGCCTAGAAGATATGAGCAAAACAAGACAAGCAAGGCAACAGTGCAAGATGCACCCGAACATCAAGCAAACTCACTCCAAACATGAAAAAATATGATATTATGATTCTACATGCAAAATCACACAAGTTTCATACAGGGCACACTCAAAACGGAGCAACGGGCTAAAAGATACACATGAAACAAGATATAACAACAAGCTGAAGTTAACAGCCACATAGCAACTTTGGAGCAAGGTAAATATAAGCTGAAACACCCAAACATGATAAAAACAAGCATGGATGTGAAGTAGACATGTTGCTTAACAATTAGGAACTTAGAACACACCCAAAAGCTTGCTGAACACATTTAAATAAGCATGGCAAGTTGCAATAAAATTACCCAGACTTAGCCAAAATCTGGGAAGGCAAAAACATCATCACGATGCTGCCTTCGGAGGCACAAAACAACAAGTATATCAACTCAAATAAGAACATAAAGAGCATGGACATGTAGTAGACATATCCTATAGCAAACAACTCCATTGGAGCAACTCCATAGGAGCCATGGATCAATAGCAACAAGCTACACCAAATTGAACATGTTGATAAAATCCTGACAGGTATAATTTATAGCAACTTGAGTGCAAGAAATAAATAAGCTACAGCAGGTCATATGAGCAAGTAAGGGCATGAATGGATAGACAATAACATGCACAACAAGACATGAGCATTGGCCACTCCAAAACAAGCATGGATTTGAGTGGGGCATCAAGCAAACATAGCATCAGGTTATAACAGATTCCAGACTTAGCAGTTTTTCACTAAGTATAAAACAGCAATAACAACATGGCATGTTTACAAGCATGTTTAAGTCAACACAAGGCATATGATGGAAAGTTAAATGCACCACAGCAAAGACCATATGATGGTGCTTCTAAAAATCTAGACATGTGGCATGAGGACAAACACATCAATAGCAAAGAGCAATTGAAATCAGCATCTCATAACAAGTTTCAGCTCTTAACATCCAAATGCACTTTTGCAATAGAGATTAACATGGCAATAAGGACTCAAACAAGCATGCTACAGCAACCACCATGTAGTACACTTCACAATGAACATTTTTACATATCATATGCATCATTTGGATAAACATGCACGAAGTTATCACATCTCAAACATGGCATCAAATCAACAAGTAACAGCAGTTTATAACAAGTAGCACTCTTGCAACAGAGATTAGGGCATCTAGATGAAGTCAAACATGCATGACACAATGTAACAAAGTGTAGAGCATATCACAACGATCATTTTGACATATCATTCACTCAATTTGGACATACACACAAAGACTTACAACATCACAAAGTATGCAACAAAATGCTGACAGAAAAAGGACTTAGTGGAAAATTAGACCTCCGGAGGGGCGGACACGTCCGTGTCAGATCAGACACGTCCGGGGCTGGGGTCCACATGGCAGAGAGAAGGGGCGGACACGTCCGGGCTTCTCCCGGACATGTCCGTCGGCTGGCGTCTCGGGCCCACGTGGCATTGGCACAATGCAGAGGAGAGCCTGGACATGTCCGGGCCACATCGGACATGTCCAGGGCGCGAGCGAGCAGATCAACGCCGGGGGGCATCCGGCGCGGCGGCGCTTGGGTCAGGAGGGGCTGCCGAGGCCTCAAGCTGGCGGAGGACGACGCGGGGGCTCCGTTCCCGGCGGAGGACGACCGATGGGGCGCCAGAGGCCGGATCCTCGACGGGGCAGGGCGGAGCTGCGGATTCCAGGCGGCGGCAGGACGTGGATCTGAGACGAGCCCTGGGCCTCAATCCGGCGGCGCTCGGGCAGGGGTCCGGCTGGCTCGAGCCAGGCGAGGCGAGGAGAGGGCGGTGGACTCGCCGGAGGGAGCGATCCTGGGCCGGTGCTCGCCGGCGGCGGTTGCACCACGGCGGCGGGACGGCGGAGCTCAGGAGCTGGGGCTCGGGCGAGCGCTTGGAGCGGGCGGCGCACGCGGGGTGGCTCGGGCCCGGCGCGGCCTGGTCGGGCGCGGGGACGGGCCTGGCCCGGGCCTGGGCGGCGGGGGGACGTGGAGTGGCCAGGTGGCGTCCGCACATTGGAGGAGAAGCGCGCTGCGGCCGACGTGGCCCAATGGGGGCATGCCAAGTGGCGTAGGAGAGGTGGAGGCGCCGGATTCGGAGGAGGAGGGGGTTGGCTGCGCACAGAATTTGAGGAGGAGGAGGAAGAAGGTTAAGAAATGCGAAATTTGGCATGGGGGTGTCTATATATAGACAAAACTAGGTTTAGGGGGGTGTTTAGGGGTGTTTCGAGCCCTCCGATCGTGATCCGACGGATCCGATCGCGAGGTGAGGTAGGATGGGCCTAGGTTAGGTAGTGGGCTGTGTAGGAGGGGTTGTCGGGAGAGTAGAGAAGAGGCCCGCGGGGGTTTTCAGAGACCGAAAACGCCCGACGTTTAAACCGGCTACTAGTGCCGCTATATATAACCGTTGGGCTATCAAACGAGCTCCGAATGCGATGAAATTTGGCAGGCGGCCTGGCTACACTATAATAAGACCACATGATAAGTTTCATCCCATTCCGAGAACATTTTCCGGACACTCACAAAATAAATATTCGGAGGCGCCGCGGGCGCGTGTGAGTGTGTCTGGGCTCAGAACGGACAACGAAGAGGACGAGGGAACTCGGTCGGATGCAAGTTTTGAAAACATGCTGATGCAACACACATGATGACATGGCAAGATGCAACACGCAAGAAGATGACATGGCAACGACAACGAATAACTGGCTGACACCTGGTGCACCGGTCTCGGGGTGTCACAGGCCTGCTAGAAGAAATGTAAGAGTTGGCACTAGAGTTGATCTACAAATTAGAGAAGATAGTTCTGTCGGGATTCTTTAATCCAATGCAACACTTGATTTTGAATCTCCCAACCGAGGCAAGATTGGGTGGGGCATGCAAAATCATTGGTGCTACGCAACTGAGAGGACGCAGAAGACACTTCGAGCAAAATGTAAACATAAACGTATAATTGAAGTATCGATGGCCGAGGCATTCATTACTAGGGAGGCGGCAAACTTTGTGACAGCACACTATGAAGACAAAAATCATCATTTGCATAATCTGAAGCCTCGGTACAATGCTGGCGACCTTAAAAAGGGTGGATCCACCCTCAACCTATTCAAAGGGGGTCTCGCACCAGCCGGTGCTTCTAATTCCTAAATGTTGGATTTCTAAGAATGGCGGACCATTTTGTTGTATATCTTGAACAATCTAATAGAAGTGTGGCCGTACATCGAGTAAGTTCTCAGTACATTGTTTCGCAACTTCTAATTCCTTTAAACTGCTCTTATTCTCGGATAAATTTGATACAGTCGATATGTCTCCAAATTCTCGTGTGGAGTGGTGATCCAAAAGGATTCCATCGAAGAGTATGAGCTTCTAGCAAAGCACGGAGGCGGCTTTCCCGGTTTCATCTCTTGGTTCAAACAAACGGTACTTTCTATTAGACCATTTCATTTCTTCGTCTAATTTTTGGCTAATGCAACAATCCTTCTTTCTTATTAAAATTGTAGGCTAATTCAGAGTTTATCGACGACGAATTGAGACAAGTTGCTAATGTGTCTGACTATAAGGTATGTTCATTTGAAAAATACGACATCAACGGGTATCGCTTTCGTACCTATGCCAAAGAGCAAGCTATGGCCGACCGAAAGTCTACAAATTGTTGCGTCTCTGCCATCGGCGAAGGAGATACCGAGTATTATGGAAGAGTTGAAGCAATTTATGAACTTCAATTCTATGGTGCAAACCCACCAAACGTCGTAGTCTTCAAATGTTATTGGTTCGAGCCGAAGGACACTAGAAGGACTCATGAACATATAGGCCTAGTAGAAATCAAACAAAGCACCCATTTGGATGTTCCTGATGTTTATATTATGTCTAACAGGCAACCCAAGTTTTCTATCTACCGTGGGCCTGTCAAAGTGATCCAAGTCTCAATGGTTGGGATGTCGTTTATGAAGTGCCGCCACGGGTTAGACCACCTCCCCCCCAGTGAAGAGGATTATGAACCTCACATTAACCCAGACACATATGGAAGAGAATTCTTCCAAGAAACACGTCTTTTCGAAAAACGTTTCAAGAACCGCTCTACTTCACCCTAGAACATTTAAGTAGACAACGACAGTGAACCCGACTTCACCCATGAGCCGGAACAAGAAGAGCATGAACTAGAAGAGGTTACTACTGCGGATGACGTATAATTGCTTGACCAATTATGTAAAGGTGGCCTTCCACATGATGATGCATTTATTAATGATGATGATGAGCACGTCATTACAGATAGTGATGATGATGACGCATTTATTGATCCCGAAGCATTTATTAAACCCGACAATGCAGATTATTATTAGGTATTCAATTTTTTCTGTTGTACTTGATTTATATAGTTACTTGTATGATTCTATGATTTTTATAGTTACTTGTATAATTTTCTTACTTCGTATGATTATTTGTTATACATAGTGCCATGGTCTTGATATCCATCCTCGTCGGCCCTCGCCCGCTTTATGATTCAGATGTGGTAAATTCTCTTTTATAATTATTTGTTGCATTTCGCATTTATGACACTTCTGTGAGCCGAAAATTGCAACCGACCCTCTTGTCAAGAAGTTAAATTTAGTTGAAAAAAAAATGATCATTTGAAAGAAAAAATTAATAGAATTGAAGAAGAGAAGATGATATTGGAGTTGTGTGTTGCCGATGTCATCGATGATCGCAAGATGAAGAAATGCGCTTGAAGATGGATGCAATGGGCTTGAAGATTAAGAAGATTAGAAAATATGCCATTGATAATGCGGCTTGGTATCTGTAAGTGCATCTAGTGCCACCCCTAGTTGGTTTTCGAGTATTGACGACAAACCTGGTTGAGGGACTAATGTGTTTGTGAGAATTGCAGGATAACACAGGTAGTAGTCCCTCATTGATTCGGTTTACCTACCGGAGATGACCCCTAAAAATGTATGAAGACATTGACAATAGTGGTGGTAAATGAAGGTAATCTTATTGAAGACTATGACAGGAGAAGACATTGTGTGAAGACTATGGAGCGCGAAGACTTAGATGTTTCGTTGTTTCCTTTTCTTCTTTGTTGATTCATAGGAACCACCGTACTGTTAAGTGGGGTCCAAGTGAACTAAGTCAGAGTGACTGAAGTGATGCTCAACCAAATCCTATGTCTTCGAGCGAAGACAATGAGAGCAAATCGTATCCAGAGCTGGATGAGTCAGCTTTACTTGTAGCCCAAGTAAAGTTGCCTTATGAGTGCTTAAAATCTGACCGTTGGAACACGTGTCAGTTCCTTAGTGACCCAGGGTCATTTCGGACCAATCAGGTCGGGTTGCCCAGTGGCTATAAATAGCCCACCCCCTACACCATAAATTGGTGGCTGCTCAGAGTTATTGCACGGCTTTTGTCGTTTGAGAGCAACCCACCTCCGAAGCATTTGAGAGAGAAATCCTTGCGAGGACAAAGCCAAAACACCCACAGCCAAAGAGTGTTAGGCATCACTGAAGTCTTTCTGTCTGTGTGACCTGACGACTTATTACACTTGAGGACTGTGTTTCCTCTAGCCAGTTAGGCGTCGCGTTATGAGCATCCAAGAGTCATTGTGGATCGCCGGTGAACGAAGTCTATGAAGGTTTGGAAGTCTACCTTGAAGACTGACCAGAGTAATTGGGCGAGGACTTGGTGTCCTTAGCTCAAGGGGAATAAGGTGAAGACACGGTCTTCTGAGTAAAATCTCAGCCTCCCTAACCAGACATACAGTTGTCACAGCAACTAGAACTGGTCTAACAAATCACTATCTTCCCGAGCTACTGGTTCTATCCTTCCCTTCCCTTTACTTATTGTCTTATGTTGTGAAGTCATTGCTTGCCTGCCTTATCTGATTGACTTCACTAAGTGACTACTTGTTCTGATTGGCTTCATTCCTTCTTCCATCTTGATCCCTACTGCCTAGCTGCTATTAGTCTTCGTGCTTTCACTTCATTGAATACCTGACTATGGCTTGTCTAGTGTAGTCTACTTTCCGCTGCATACAAATAGGATTGGATTTATCGTTTGTCTTTGAAACTACCATGTTTTGAAGCATTTCATAAAAATCACCTATTCAACCCCCCTCTAGTCGATATATTGCACTTTCAATTGGTATCAGAGCAAGGTACTCCCTTGTTCTGTGTGATTCGGTTTAACCACCTCGAGTTTTAAGTTATGTCGACCGCAGGAATGAAGACAGTGTCTTGCCCCATGTTTGACGGTCACGAGTATCCCAAGTGGAAAGCCATGATGAAGAAACGTCTCATGGCGATTAACAGTGAACTGTGGACCGTCACTGAGATTGGTCTTACCGATCTTTGCAAGAGGGCAGAAGCTGATGACATTCGCAAGTTCACTCTTCTCAATCTCACAGCGAAGGACGTCATCTGCTCCTGTCTATCTCAAAATTAGTTCAGGAACATCATGCATATGGATCATGTGAAGCTTATTTGGGAACGTCTCTCTGAAGTCTATGAGGGTCATCGAACTCGTGATGATTCCGGGTTTGAGGATTTCAAAGAATCTCTCAAGACGATGACTTTCGATCCAGAATCATCATCCTTTGCACCATGTCTTATGGCAAAAGGTGCCAAGGTAACCGAATGCTATCCATCTGAGTCTAGTGATGATGAATCTGGTGATGAATTTGGACCCAGCTATGTCGAACTTGCTTCCCTTGCCACTAAACAGCAAATTGCTTTGTAAAAGGCTCAAAAAATGCTTAATAAGAGCAATGATATGTTGGGTGAAGAAATGAATCAGTTGAAAAACTTAGCTGAAAGTCTTCAGAGACTTCAGGCTAAGTTAACCACGGTTCAAAGTCATCATAACACTCTCTTATCTGATCATGAAAAGCTAAGAGTATGTTATGAAGATCTTTAGAAGGAGCGTGATTCATTACTTGCTCAACAAATCAGTGCTTCTCAGGAAGAGTTTGACCCACCATGTCTAAAATGCATTGAGCGTGATAATGCTACATCTGTTGCTGAATGTTCCACTGCTGCCACTGTTGCAATATATTCAACTACTGATGTGGTAACTAACCCCTCTGCTGGGGATACCACTACTATTTCTGATGAAAATGCTAGGTTGAAGACTTTGCTTGAAACAGGGATGTACAAAAGCCTCAAAGGGAATCAGACTCTATGTGATGTCCTCAAAAAGCAGATACTGAACCGAAACCCTAGGAAAGAGGGTGTTGGCTTCGACAGGAAAATGAATGTCGATGGTTCATACTGGAAGCCTGAGCAGTATCCCAAAACCACATGGGTTGCTGCAAAGGAACCTTCAGTGGATCCATCTACCCTATCTGGCTTCACTTGTGCTAATTCTTTTATCATTGATGAATCCTTTGATGCAAACTATAAACTGTTTAAGAATCAAAATGGTGAAGTGTTTACCACGTATATTGGTACTAACTGCAGGAACAGACCACCTATGAAGAAGATCTAGGTACCCAAAGGTTGTGTTGAGAAACTTCCAGCAAATGTCATCATGACACTGATGGCTTCTCGCCCCTCGTTGGATACCCCAAGTGGAAGGTTGAGATGTAGCGTAGCGGCAAATTTCCCTTGGCAAAGATACCAAGGATCGAATCCCGTGAGACTCCGAGGGTCGACAAGTAGGTGTCAACGGCGCCAGAAACTTAGCGGTTGACGGGACCTGCACACAGATACAGATAACTTTGCTCCCAACGAGTACAGAGAGGTTGTCAATCCCTCCGGCCTTGTTGTTTACAAAGGATCAAACACAAGAGATAGTAATGATAGCTATGACTGCAACTAGGAAATAAAAACAGGAAGTAAATAGAAGGTGTGATCGGCGGTGGTAATATGGACCGGGGTCCCATGATGTTCACTAGTGATGTCTCTCTCCCAAAAGACGATAAAACAGCAAAGCGAGGTAAACAAATTACAGCTGGGCAATTGACAGGATTATGTGCGCAAACCAATGCTAACTATGATGCAAAGAAAGGTAGAGGCTCAAAAGCATGGGTGGTACGCCAAGGCAAGTAGACCAAAATCCATCTGCATCTACTACTAATCATCCACCTTGAGATATCTATCCAGAACATCTCGCTGGTATTAAGTTGCGAATCCCACCCAAAGTGTAAACTCAAATCAACAGACAACTGCATTAAAAGAACTTTGCGTAAAGTAAACAATCCTTGCACCCGCAAGTACAAGCACCGTTGTTTTCTTCCTTGTGGCAACAGCACATCCCCTAGACTCGTGTTTTTGTCACTCAAGCTAGTCATCAGGGGGCATAAACCCACGATCAAGCATAACGCTCCCTCTTGGAGTTACTACCTACTACTTGGCCAAAAGCAATAAACAGCAACAGGGAACATGCAAGAATTACTCAAGAACAAAGATATAAAAGAGGTGAATCAAATATATTACTCAAACACAATCTGAACATAGTCTCATAATCCATCAGATCCCAGCAAACTCAGCAAAGCAACAGCAGAAAGATTACATATGTGCCTCGATCATGTAGGGCAGCTCACGAGGTCTAAACCATGAAGAGCAAAGAGGGGAGGAGAACATCACATAGCTACTGATCATGGACCCATGGTCCAAGGTGGACTACGCACGACTCATCCGGGAAGCGTCCATGGTGGTGGCGAAGCTCCCGGTGGTGCTTCTCCCCTCCGGCAGGGTGCCGGGAAGAGTTCTCCTGATGCTCCCGATCTTGGAAGCGCTGCGGCGACGGAACAGAGGCGAGATCGCGAAAAAGGGTTCTGTCCTCGAGGGTTTCGGGACGAGAGGGATATATATGCGAAGGGGGGGCAGCCAGAGGCGGAGCAGGGGGGCCAGGCGCCCCCTGGCGCGGCCAGGGGTGGGGCCACGCCAGGTGGCCGCCTGGGCCTCCCCTGGCTCCCCTCTGGCCCATCTTTGGTTCTTCGCGAAGCTTCCTGTACGCTGATTTTTCCTATATTTTTCCTGGAATTTTTGGAGCACTTTTAATATGGGGGAAACCTGAAATAGAAAAACAGCAGAAAACAGGAACTGGCACTGTGGTGCACTGAGTTAATAGGTTAGTCCAAATATGATCAAAAGTGCATGGAAGTGCATCAATATCATAGCAATATCACACAAAAGAAGCATGGAGCAAGCAGAAATTATAGATACGTTTTGGACGTATCAACATCCCCAAGCTTAATTCTTGCTCGTCCTCGAGTAGGTAAATGATAACAAGCATAATTTCTGTGGTGACATGCTATCAACCATATAAGAACTTTTAAGTAAAGCAATCAAGGCATGTAATTCAATTCAAGTCATAACAAGCAAGAGTCTATATTAGCATTGTAACAAGCAACATAAGAACATAAAGGTGCAAGAGCTCTCGCTGTCCGTGACTCGAATGTCTCCAAATGGTGTTTGCGTGCAAGAAAGGGGATAGGGATATACGAGAGAGTAAAACATAGTTTTTGTATTGTTGAGAACTTAATCTACTAAAGTTTCACACTTGGTCTTCTTTGGAATCTTATCTTGACTCATCCCCAGACCACTAGCCAGGTACAAGTCAAAATGATCCACTCCCTTTCGATATTTTAAGCACTCATGCAATGGATGAGCGTAAGCAAGAAAGTTGACACTTAGGATGGCAAAGAGAGAAAAATGATGAAGGGGGAAGACAAAAAAGGTGTGAAAGGCTCACATCAATGAGGACAATCATAGGCGAGAGAAAGCCAAATGATAGATGTGATGTGAGAAGTAGGGATTGCCATGCAACGGATACACATATGAGCTAAGGTAATCTCTCCAATGGAACTAGTGGGGGTGCATCCAACTTGCTCGCTCAAGAAGACCTAGAGCTCTTTTGAGGAGGCTCATCATTGGAATATACAAGCCAAGTTCTATAGTGTGAAGGTCCCCACATAGCTATATGCATGAATGATAATCTCTATGGAGTACAAGGTATAAGATGGAGTACGAGTGTGGATCTCTCAAAAGGAATAGTAGTGTGCCCCTTCTCTCTTTTTATTTCTTTTTCTCTTTTTTCTATTTTTTTGTGGCCTCAATGGCTCTTTCTATTTAACTCTCATTTGTCCTCTTTGGGATCTTTTGATTTTGTCCTCTTTGGGATCTTTTCCTCACTTTAGGGGCAACACTCTATAAATTACAAGAAGTATAGAAGATCTTTCACACTTTACAAGAGTACTCAACATAAAGAAGATGAAACTATCATGATGTATGCAAATGTATGCATCTGCCAGTGTAGCAGGATATGCAATGATACTAGCGCGTCATGTAGCAATGATTAGGGCAAGGCCCAACTAGCATGCGGATCATCGATCAAGCAAAAGCATGTATGACATGAAGAGCAAGTCATGAGAAGATGGATGTTGCATGGCAATGTATCTCGGAAAGGCTATGGAAATGCCTTGATAGGTAGGTATGGTGGCTGTTTTAAGGAAGGATATAATGAGTCTTATGATGACAGAGCGTATCGTGCCAAGGATTTGGATGCACCGGCGAAGTATGCGCCAACTCTCGAGGTGAGAAAGGGCAATGCACGGTACCGAAGAGGCTAGAAAAATATGGCTAGGTGGAAGTGTCAACTTTCGAATACTCACATTAGTCCGAAGAACTCATGCACTTATTATCGGTAACTCTCAATCTAATTAGGAGGTCACAAAGAGACAAGTACCCCGAGGAGGAGTGTATGGGGGTTTGGTTATCCTTGCGCATCCTCGACTCATGGTACGTGAGTGTACTCTAATATTCGATCCCTCCAAAGATTAGTGATCCATCTAGTAGCTAAAGTTCTCAACTATTTTGTAGGTTTTCGAAAATAAACACGGATTGCCCAAAATACGACATCTATCACTAATAGGCTAAAGCTCTTGACACCAAAAGTTCAGACATTACTCATGGCAATACCTCAAACTATTGCAAGTTACTACTAAAATTAAATAGCAACCTCAATTACCTACTTTAAGTTAAGACACACAACTCAGTGCAACAGGCAAACTCTCTTAACAAGATAAACATGAAAACTCAAGAGAGTTCAGCAACCAACTAAACAAAAGCTCTTTAAAAAGAAAAGCATGAAAACTAAGAGCTAAACATGATAACAGCTATGGAAAGACAAAGAACACACATAGCAAAGATAAGCATGAAAATCCTATGTTGTGTTCTAGGTTGAAGTGGAGCGTGTTTCTCTCCCACACAAAGAAAGTTGGGTTCTAACTTGTTATGAACAGCAAGCAAAGCTAAAGAAAACTAAAAAATGGAAACTAAGAGCAAGACGTTCCAAGCATAGCACATAATGCATGAAGTGATAAGAATATAGTGGAACGAAAGATGAACTGATAATTGTTGATGGAGAAGGGGATGCATGGGGGTATCCCCAAGCTTAGACTCTTGAGTCTTCTTGAATATTTATTGGGGGTGCACGGGGGCATCCCCAAGCTTGAGCGTTTGACCCGCCTTAATCTTCTTTTATCATCTTCCCTCGCACACTTGAAAACTCCCTTCATACATAACTCATCATAATCTGATTAGCGAGGTTAGTACCCACAATAAAATATATTTTTCCTACTGGAAATAAAGATAATCTTGAAGAGCTACTGTTTCTCAAGATTGCCAAAATGTTTTTGCAAAGAAAAAGCAAGCTCAAGGTTTGCAAAACGAAGAAAAGGCAAAACAGGACAGAATCTGTGAAAAACAGACCAGCAGGTAGTAAATAATTTTTTCGGGGCACTTCTGCAACTCAAATCAAAAAACTCAGAACAGACGCTCGAAAGCCAATTGTATAGAGCACGCTGTCAAAGAATTTCAGATCAAAAAGATGATCTGGTGATTTTATTCGAATTTTTCTGTCCAAGGACAGAATCTGTTTTCTGGACAGCACGTCGCAACTTTTGAACTTTCTTGCAATCGGAGGCTAAACTTGGCACAAAGCTGAAAAGAAAAGATACAATGATGATGCTACTGTAGTAACAAACATCAAGACACAACAAAAGCAAAATAAAACCTAATTCGTTGTGGGCTGCCTCCCAAAAGCGCTTTCTTTTATGCCTTTAAGCTAGGCATGATGCAAAAAGGAGGAATCAAAAGTCATCATAATAATCGGAGTTATAAATTGCTTCAAATGGTTCCTCAACAAGTTCATCCTTATTCCTTCTAGGAAAGGGGTATGTACCTTTTGCCTTCCTGCGTAGGCGGATTTGTCCCTTACCTATATCGATGAAGCCTTTTACGGCTCGGAGGAAGTCCCTTCCAAGCACTATATTTCCTTGGTTTGGCTTCATGATGAAGAAATCAACCATTGCAATCCCTTTAAGGAATGTAACTGGTACGTCTTTTATTCTTCCCTGAATCTCAGAAATATCTCCATTAGCATGTTCATGATAGGTTGATAATTTGTCCATGTTAAATTTTAAAGAATCATGAACAATTTTTGGCATAGTAGAAACCATAGATCCAATATCACAATAAGCAAGGAAGTCTTGATTAGAGATGCTAATCCTAACAAAAGGCTCCCAATCATTGTCTATTTCCAAAATATCTCTCTTATTGGGTTTGGGTTTCTCTACCTTCATCAAGTCTAGAGCATCCATTCTCTTCTCAATAGTAGCAAGTCTATCTATGACAGTATCAAAACTATGATCATAAACAAAGTAACTAGATAGACCATGTATAATTTCAAGAGCTCTAGCTTCATCACAATCTAGGAAATCTCCTTCAGCTATAATATCAAGAGAGTGTTTACACCATTTAAAAAGACCATGGTAAAAATTTCTAAGCACAATTTTTATCGGTATCCAAGGCATAATTCTCCTATGTGCATCAGAAATTCTGTCCCATGCCTTCTTCATATTTTCTCCATCCCTTTGATGGAAATCTAGAACTTCAGATTCCCTCAAAGCACCAAGTCCTAACATGCTTGACTAAATAGAAAGGACTACTAACGGAAAAGCAAATAATTTTTTTGTGATTTTTGATAAAGGACACTAAAGCAAAAACTGAAAGGTAAACTAACAAGACTAAAAAGCAAAGATAAAAGATAGCGTGCAACTCCCCTATCTTGAAGAGTGGAGTCCCCGGCAACGGCGCCAGAAACTTGCTTGATGGCTTCTCGCCCCTCGTTGGTTACCCCAAGTGGAAGGTTGAGATGTAGCATAGCGGCAAATTTCCCTTGGCAAAGATACCAAGGATCGAATCCCGTGAGACTCCGAGGGTCGACAAGTAGGTCTCAACGGCGCCAGAAACTTAGCGGTTGACGGGATCTGCACACAGATACAGATAACTTTGCTCCCAAGGAGTACAGAGAGGTTGTCAATCCCTCCGGCCTTGTTGTTTACAAAGGATCAAACACAAGAGATAGTAATGATAGCTATGACTACAACTAGGAAATAAAAACAGGAAGTAAATAGAAGGTGTGATCAGCGGTGGTAATATGGACCGGGGTCCCATGATGTTCACTAGTGATGTCTCTCTCCCAAAAGACGATAAAACAGCAAAGCGAGGTAAACAAATTACAGCTGGGCAATTGATAGGATTATGTGCGCAAACCAATGCTAACTATGCTGCAAAGAAAGGTAGAGGCTCAAAAGCATGGGCGGTACACCAAGGCAAGTAGACCGAAATCCATCTGCATCTACTACTAATCATCCACCTTGAGATATCTATCCAGAACATCTCGCTGGTATTAAGTTGCGAATCCCACCCAAAGTGTAAACTCAAAGCAACAGACAACTGCATTAAAAGAACTTTGCGTAAAGTAAACAATCCTTGCACCCGCAAGTACAAGCATCATTGTTTTCTTCCTTGTGGCAACAGCACATCCCCTAGACTCATGTTTCTGTCACTCAAGCTAGTCATCAGGGGGCATGAACCCACAATCAAGCATAACGCTCCCTCTTGGAGTTACAACCTACTACTTGGCCAAAGCAATAAACAGCAACGGAGAACATGCAAGAATTACTCAGGAACAAAGATATAAAAGAGGTGAATCAAATATATTACTCAAACACAATCTGAACATAGTCTCTTAATCCATCAGATCCCAGCAAACACAGCAAAGCAATAGCAGAAAGATTACATATGTGCCTCGATCATGTAGGGCAGCTCACGAGGTCTAAACCATAAAGAGCAAAGAGGGGAGGAGAACATCACATAGCTACTGATCATGGACCCATGGTCCAAGGTGGACTACTCACGATTCATCCGGGAAGCGTCCATGGTGGTGGAGAAGCTCCCGGTGGTGGTTCTCCCGTCCGGCAGGGTGCCGGGAAGAGTTCTCCTGATGCTCCCGATCTTGGAAGCGCTGCGGCGGTGGAACAGAGGCGAGATCGCGAAAAAGGGTTCTGTCCTCGAGGGTTTCGGGACGAGAGGGATATATATATGCGAAGGGGGGCAGCCAGAGGCGGAGCAGGGGCCCCAAGCGCCCCCCTGGCGCGGCCAGGGGTGGGGCCGCGCCAGGTGGCCGCCTGGGCCTCCTCTGGCTCCCCTCTGGCCCATCTTTGGTTCTTCGCGAAGCTTCCTGTACGCTGATTTTTCCTATATTTTTCCTGGAATTTTTGGAGCACTTTTAATATGGGGGAAACCTGAAATAGAAAAACAGCAGAAAACAGGAACTGGCACTGTGGTGCACTGAGTTAATAGGTTAGTCCAAATATGATCAAAAGTGCATGGAAGTGCATCAATATCATAGCAATATCACACAAAAGAAGCATGGAGCAAGCAGAAATTATATATACGTTTTGGACGTATCAGGCACCTCTTGGGAAGAAGACAAACCCCAGACCAAAGGCTTCATATGGTCCTAAGGCTTCATACAGACAAAGGACTCACCTGAGTCACCCTTACGCCAATGTTTTGCAGGGAAACCATACTCAGACCGATGAATATGAGCGTGTTTCTTCAAACCGCTATATTCATAAAACAAAGAATTTTTCTACTTATTCTTATGAGTATTATTCTCCTCCTGCAAGATTATTTGCTAGGGCTCCAAAGCCAAAATTCTCAGATGCTACTCTTAGACTCATTGCTTCTAAGCCACCCCTGAAGATGTGGGTGGTTAAGAAGAACTAACCTTCTCTTGCAGGGAAAGGTCTCCAGCCGAAAAATCAAAGGCGTCTGATGCTATTGTTGGGGACCTAAAACACTTGGAGTGACATCAAAGTCTTCAGAATGGATTATGGATAGCGGATGCACAAATCATATGACTGGAGATCGAAGTCTTCTGATGGACTCAACCTTACGTCCATCTAACAAGAGACACATCACATTTGCTGATACTGGTAAAAGCAAAGTGTTGGGTCTAGGTAGAGTTGCAATCTCAAGGGATCAACACATGGATAAAGTCATGCTTCTTGAATCTCTTGGTTTCAACTTAATGTCTGTCTCAATGCTTTGTGACTTAAACATGATTGTGATATTTGGAAAATTATGTTGCCTTGTACTAATGGAATCTGACAAGTCTTTAGTATTTGAAGGATACATAAAAGGTGATCTGTATATGGTAGATTTCTTAGCTGGACCGCAGATGGCCGTATGTCTTCTAGCAAAAGCTTCAGAGTGCTGGCTCTAGCATCGGAGGCTAGGACATGCCGGCATGAGGAACTTGCACACTCTCGCAAAGAATAAGCACGTTGTAGGCATCGAGGACGTCAAGTTCAAGAAAGATCATCTAGGTGGTGCCTGTGAAGCTGGGAAGATGACTAGGGCTAAGCATCCCTCGAAGACAATCATGACGACAACCAAACCCTTTGAGCTACTTCACGTGGACTTATTTGGCCCTACTCACTACTCCATGTTCTCTACCACAGCTTGTCTCTATGGCTTCATCATTGTTGATGATTATTCAAGATACACATGGGTGCACATAATTCTTTACAAGACTGAAGTGCAAGATGTCTTTAGACGCTTCGTGAATCGTGCTATGAACAACTATGGCGTCAAGATCAAGCATATAAGAAGTGACAATGGCACTGAGTTCAAGAACACTGGCCTTGATCTTTATCTAGATACAATGGGGATCACTCATGAGTTCTCAGCCCCGTACACACCTCAGCAGAATGGCATCGTTGAGCGCAAGAACAGAACTCTAATTGAGATTGCTCGAACGATGCTCGATGAATACAAGACACCAAGTAGGTTCTGGCTCGAAGCTATTGATACTGCATGCCATATCATCAACCGTGTTTATCTTCACAAGCTTCTGAAGAAAACTTCCTATAAACTCCTCACTGGAAAGAAGCCTAACGTAAGTTACTTCAGAGTATTTGGAGCTAGGTGCTGGATCAAGGATCCACATCACAAGTCAAAGTTTGCACCAAAAGCACATGAAGGCTTCATGCTCGGATATGGAAAGGACTCACACTCCTACAGAGTCTTCAACATCTTTCTCTATAAAATTGTTGAAACTCTGGATGTGCGGTTTGATGAAACAAATGGTTCACAAAGAGAGACCCTACCAAATGTGCTAGATGAGGCTTCACCAAATGAATCTATCAAGCTAATGGGAACCGGTGAGATCATGCCTTCTGAAGCACAACCTGGCGAGGAACTCATCACTTCTGCTCCAAATCAACCTGACGACAATGCTCAGCCTGAAGACAACCCTCCTGACGATGACAATGTACAGCAAGAGCAAAATCTTTGTCCAGCTCATCCTCGTGTTGCAAATGAAGTACAAGTTGAGAAGATAATTGACAGCATAAATGCACCTGGTCCACTTACTCGTTCAAGAGCAACACAACTTGCAAATTTCTGTGGGAACTTTGCTTTTGTCTCAATATCTGAACCCAAGAAAGTTGCTGAAGCTTTTATGGAACCCGAATGGATTCAAGCAATGCAAGAAGAGCTTCAACAGTTTGAGCTGGACAACGTGTGGGAACTTGTCAAGAGTCCTGACCCTCGCAAGCACAACCACCTGGCTTTGAAGATCCAAAACATCCTGATATGGTATACAAACTCAACAAGGCACTGTATGGCTTCAAACAAGCGCCTCGTGCTTGGTATGACACACTCAAAGACTTCCTGAAGAGCAAAGGCTTCAAACCTGGATCCCTAGATCCCACACTCTTCATGAAGACATATGATGATGAACTGTTTGTCTGCCAAATCTATGTGGACGACATTATCTTCGGCTGCACTGACAAAAGATACAGTGATGAGTTTGGTCACATGATGCAAGAGCAATATCAGATGTCCATGATGGGTGAGCTGAAGTTCTTCCTTGGTCTTCAAATTTGTCAGCAAAGCAACGACATCTTCATATCTCAAGAGAAGTACCTTAAAGACTTCCTTAAGAAGTTTGGAATGCAAGACTGCAAAGGGTACTCGATGCCTATGCCAGCTAAACACCATCTGGGTCCCGACGCCAATGGTAAAGAGTTTGATCAACAGGTATAACGCTCAATGATTGGTTCTTTGCTTTATTTATGTGCATCTAGGCCAGATAGTATGCTTAGTGTTTGCATGTGTGCTCGATATCAAGCGGCACCAAAGGAGTCACATCACTTAGCTGTGAAGCGAATACTTCGATATTTGGCTTACACCCCAACACTAGGATTATGGTATCCAAAGGGCTCAGAGTTTGATCTAGTAGGATTTTCAAATGCTGAATTATGCTGGTGACAAAGTTGATCGCAAATCCACATCAGGCACATGTCACTTTCTAGGACGATCACTTGTCTGTTGGTCTTCAAAGAAGCAGAACTGTGTATCACTCTCCACTACTGAATCTGAATACATTGCTGCTGGATCTTGCTGCGCTCAGCTTCTCTGGATGAAGCAAACGCTCAAGGACTATGGCGTCCATCTGAAGCATGTGCCACTCTACTGCGATAATGAAAGCGCTATCAAGATTGCCAACAACCCAGTTCAGCACTCGAAGACAAAGCACATTGAAATTCGTGATCACTTTCTCAGAGATCATGTCATGAAGGAAGATATTGATATCATACACGTCAACACTGAAGGGCAACTTGCAGATATCTTCACATAGCCCTTGGATGAGAAAAGGTTTTGCAAGTTGCGGTGTGAGCTAAATATCTTAGAATCCTCAAATGTCCTGTAATCAGGCACACATCCTAACACTTATGCATATTGATGACTTAGATGTGAAACACACGAAGTAAAGTATATCTTCAACCAACGAAGACTTACATTCTAAGTGTGAATACATTAACACGGAATTTGACTTCGGAGCGCCACGATAATTGTGCGCCGTGTTTGGGTCTAATACTTCCTATACGGTGGGTAACGCCACCACCAAATCTTTGTTTGAAGTGTTTCTCATGGCGTTACATTTGCAAAGTCTTCACACTTGGTTTATCTTCATATAGAGAGAGAGTTGTTTTCTGTCCTCTACAGCATTCACTTATAGCTATGTCTTCTTATTTGAATCTTTTGAACTAAGTGAATGTGATCGGACCCTAACCTCTCTATGCTCTCTCATCTCACACTCTGTCTGTCCAAATCATATGCATTCTGTTGAAACCGTCGAATATCTTCTTTGCGTCCCTGTCAGTAGAAGATACGGAGACAAACTTTAAATCTGATTATAATGCTCTATCCTTTATTCCTGAAACCAGGAGAAGCCGGAACGACCACTCCGACAGTCGTGGTGTACGTGGGATCGTGGGACAACTCCCAATGTGTTAAATGTCCGCCACGTGTCCCTCAGATGTGAACCGCCAGGGGCACCTGCGTAACTGCGTTGTGCCGTCTCCCATGCTTAAAAATGCACGTCCCATCATGGTCAAACATTCTTCTACCACCTATCCACCTCGACCAACCCTAGCGCCACCGCTAGCTCTCGACGACGCTGGCCGCGGACATCGTCTACTCCGCCGTTGCTGTAGTTGTCCTCCGTCGCCAAGTTAGGGCACGGAAGATTGAACTGCTAGGCATCCAACTCCTCTCCGTCTAAGCAGTTCATCATGTGGTAAATTAAACTCCCTTTTTACCATCTTCTTGATCCAGAAAGATTCATCACTTTTACCACAAGAGGTTTCTGTCTACACATATATAGATCTGTCATGTCTGCATCTCATATCTTGCCTAGTACATTCACATATGCTTCAAACATAGTTAGATTCCTCACTTGTACCTATTCATGGATTCGTACAAATCTGGAACCAACTCTCATCATATAAGTGAATTTCTTCACGCTATGAGGTCAAAGTCTTCTAAACTGATTTATCTTCTAAAGCTTCTGAGAATGCATATGACCTCTTCCCCTTCCCTCGCATCTCTAATGCTATCACAGGTACATGTCCATGGGAGAATCCCTTGGTTCTCATAGTCTGCATTCATTTGCAGAATTCTTGCAGCGTCACATTCACTCTCCTGAAGCCAGTTCCTGTCTGACCAGCAAACTGAAGCATTTGCCAGTGTTGAAGCCATTCAGTTTGAAGCCTTACATATTGCAACCAATGGCAACCGACAAGTTAGTTAGGAAGGGTGGCAGACAGCGTCGTGGCAACACCTCCAAAGATTTGCCTCCTAATCTAAGTGAGATGTACAAGACTGATCCAGAGGAGGATTATAATCAAAGGAAGACACGAATCCAATGGATTCGAAGATATTGGGCTGAACAGTGGTTCAAGTACAGGTTCGTGACCCAAGAGTATGCTGAAAAGAACGCCGTCAAGCATCCATGGGGAGATATCACCTACAAAAATCTTCCACCCAAGACTCGAGTTGAAGTCATTGCTCAAGGCTTCTACCCTTGCATGGTCAGAGGGCCTCAATCTGCTGATGCTGATCCTTCTTCTCTGCTCTGGTGTCACGACGACAATTTGTTCAAGCGAAATCTTCAATATGCCAAGAACTCAGCCAAAGAGAACAAGAAGTGGGGATTGGACTTCAATCCTGGCCCCTCTGCACCCCGCGCTAATGGCACGTGCGAAGCTGAACCAAACCTGGTTGGGCCTTTCTACAACTTAGAAGGCCTCATCAGTCACATCAAGGTTCAAGGGGCGGATGTGGATCTACCTGCAGATGACGCCAATTCTGATGAAGCGCTTGCTACTCCGAAGCCCAAGAAGAAGATGAAATCCAAGGCTTCGAAGACCACTCCACCAATTGCTTCTAGAGTGAAACCTTTGGCCACTGCTCCACCAGCACCAAGTGTGCAGTCTGAGGAGCACTCTCGCATCTCCAAGAGCAAACAGCTAAGGAAGAAGCCCTTGCACAACCCCAGTCCAGCTCTCACTCCTGACGCTGTTCTGAAGACTGCCAATGAAGCATTTGATCTCTCGAGCAATGAAGATCTTGGTGACGATGCTCTGGAGCAATTGATCAAGAGCAAGCAAGACGCAGAAATCTTCAATGACTTGCCGCTCTTCGACGTGGAAGTGCTCAACAATTTCATTGATGAATGGTTTGACACCCCCAACCTCAGCTTCAGCGATCTGTAGCTTCCAGTAGGCCTCAGCGTCTCCTTCTATGGCGCCATTGCTTCTGAGCTAGCTCTTGCTCAGAGAATCGTTGAGCTGAAGCAAAAGATTGATTATGAAAAGGCTCAGTTCAAGAAGCATGTGGACAAGCTCAGCGTCCAAGAGATTCAGAACTTCAAAGTCATGATGCATGAGCTCAAGGAAGCCTTTCGCAAGAGGCGTGATGAAGCTAAAGGCTCTCGTGAGCGAATCAAGGACTTGGCTGCCAAATGCGTTCAAGCATATAATGAAGCTGAAAAGCACAAGGCCCTTGGGCGTCTTGGCATTGACCCAAGGATGGCTGCCAAGAAGAAGAAGTAACATGTTCCCGAAGCTGAAGAATCCAGGCAGGAAATGCCTAACATTGTCTTCTTTTCCAGCATGACTGACACGAAGCCTAAGGTCACCCCAACTGCTTCAGAGCTCAAGAAAACAAAGGTGGCTAAAGCTGAAGCTCGCAAGTGCAAGCAAACTACTGATGAAGCTCCACCCACCAAGAAGCGCAAGACAAAGAAGGACAAGGCTGCTTCCACAGAGCCCATCTTTGTCGAGCCCATATCAGTTGCTCGCCCTACATCTACACACCGAGAACGTCGCATGATAGTCCATGAGCCTGCTCCCACAAAGGCTAAAGACATTCCAACTGTTGAGCCCACCACAGCTGAAGACATTGGTCCTCATGACAATGTTGAAGATGATGTAGTTCTTCCTCAGATCGAATACAACGTGGAATCTTCGCCTGTTCTTACGAACAGTGAACGCATCAGCATTGGTCGTCCATTGACGCAAATTGCACAGTATGACTCGTGGGCTGATCACCCACAAGATACACCAGCAACTCCCCAACCAACTCAAGTCACCAGTTCGGTGCTTGAAGATGAAGACTTTGAGGCCCAACCAACTCCATCCCCTCAGGCGTCGCCAGCATTTTGCAGGCTTCGCTAAGGACCAAGGCCTCAAGTCGTCACCCCACGTGTTCCAGAAGGAGAAGAGCAACAATCTGTTCCTGACGCTGCTCCTACTGTGAACCTCTCAGAATCTGAAGCCAAAGCGGCTGAAGATGTTCCGGCTGCATCCGCCGAAGAAGAACCACCCCAAGAAAAAGAAGCACGTGCTGCCACACCCTCTGTTCTCGAGGAGAATGTGTCCGACCCTCCAGCTCCTGAAGTGGAGGTTACGCATTCAGAGGCTGCCATCAGCAACACTGAAGCCAATGACGTGGTCATGGCTGAAGCAAATGTGGCACCTGAAGTCATAGTGGTGCCTGAAGCGATGGCGCCTGAAGCAAGTGCTGCACCTGAAGCAAATCAGCAGCCTGAAGCCACTGCCTCTGCTCCTGTTCCGCCTCCAAGGCCCCATACAATTGAGCAAGCTTACAACCAAGATGATCAGCTCATCACCGTCCGATGGCCCATTCTGACTCCACCATCTGCTACTGGACCGCATGCTGCTGGTCCTCAGTTTGACCATCATGTTGAGCATAGGCCTCAGGTTCAGAAGCCTAAGCCAAGACTGCCAAGGTTTCCAGGTATTGCCACCTCTCAAGGGTCATTCAATGCCAATAGCTTCACTGCGCACAACACATTCTTTGACAGCGCCAAGAACCCATATTCCAAGCCAAGAATATCATCAGATAGGTTTTGGAGCCATCAGCAGTGCAGTTATTACTCAAGAGTACTCTATGATCAAGGGCGCATTTTCCCTCATATGCGTCTTGACATTGAAGCTATTGCTGGACTGCCATGTCTGGAGGAAGCTCTTGATTGCTTCCGTGATGCTGGCCTGCTCAACTTTGTGACTGACAAGGAGCATTGGAATGAAGAGCTACTCCTGCAATTCTATGCAACCCTCCACATTCGAGGCTACAGCAGGGATCCGAAGACATGGGTCCTTGAGTGGATGACATGCAATGTCCATCATGAAGCCAAAGCCTTTGATCTCATTGAGCTTACTGGCCTGCCCACTCCAGGAGAATTGTATGAACCTGGCTGTCAATTGCACAATGAAGCTTTGGAGAGTATCTTCCAGAAGCGCAAGCCAAACATGAGCCAAATGCTGAGCATGATGAAGCCTTTGCCCAGCGATGCCGAATATCCAAAGGAATTCTTTGTTGAAGACCTAGAGTATCTTCCACGCACCATCTATCATATCATCAGGCGTACTCTATGGCCGGTCAAAGGACATTCTTCATCAGCCAAGCTTGAAGGCACAATGAAGACTTTGGTCTTCCATATCTTCAATGACATGAGCTTCAATGCTCAAGATTTCTTCATTCGACAGTTGGCTGTGTCTGGCTCTGATCTGTTTGGTCTGAAGTTCTATGCTCCATGGATCATGCGCCTCATCAAGCTTAATTCAGTTATCACCTATTAGCCCTCTGCTCGCAACCATCATATATTCTTGCCAGAGGTTGATATGTCAGCTGATGCTATATACCAAGAGCCTGCCAAAGAGCCTGTTAGTCTTCACAACGCTGATCACCAGAGCTTCACTCAGCAAATTGAAGGAGTTCCAGCAGTCTCTCGAGTTTATCTTCTGGCTGGCCGTACTTGTCTACCTCGACATGTTGAAACTGAAGCCACTGAGAGCACCATTGCCCAAAGGCCTCAGAAGCGGTCTTGTGTTCTCAATAACCGAGAGCTTCTGGTTGCCCTTCATCAGAAACAAGATAAGCATCACTAATGGCTGAAGCGTCAGATGCAAAGCCTCTTGGTGGATGTCAATCGCATTCGCAATCTTGCCACCAAGAATGCCTTTGTTGCTCATGAAACCTGTCGGAGGTCATGGAAGAGTTTAACTCTGCTGAGTGCTGAAGCGGATCTTCAAGACGATGGCTTCACAGAAAGGTTCAAGTTTGACCACACTCCTCCAAGGAATGTTGTTCTGCGTCAAACTCCATCTCTTGAAGATTCTGACTACTCCTCCTCCGCTGCAACGGTTGACGCCAGGGTGATAGATGATCAAGATGATGCTACGTCACCACCTCCTACTTCAGCGCGTGTCGACACTGCACCAACTACTTCTGCACCGCCAAACACCAACGCCGACCCTGCATCCTCTCCTGCTCCAACTGGGAACGAGTAGAGGCTCTATGTCTTCAAACCTTTTTGGTCCTTACTGACAAAAGGGGGAGAAGCATATGAGTTGACAGTCTTCAAACGGGTCCATATGGGCGGGTGCTTTATATTTTGCCTAGTGTTTACAACTCTCGTTTTTGCTACATTTGGTTCTTTGAGTTGTAACACTTAAACTGATGGTCGTCTTCTATGTTTTCTGCTACTCTGTAATGCAATGATAAACTCCGCATGTGCTACGTTATATTCCGCACTTAGTCATTTTTGCAGACGTCCATTTCTCATTATGCATATCATTATATTCAACATATCAATTGTGCATAATGAATTGTCTTCATAAGTTGAAGAGGATCTCCACAAGTACAACCTGCCATGTGCATTTGCATTCAAAGGCAAATCAACTATATGCACATCTTGAGGGGGAGCCTTTTGCTACTTACGAAGACAATACCTTTATCCTTTACAATTTCACATACTTTTTATCCCCGTTGAAAAATTCAACCAGTTTGTCATCAAACACCAAAAAGGGGAAGATTGTAAGTGCATCTAGTGCCACCCCTAGTTGGTTTTGGAGTATTGACGACAAACCTGGTTGAGGGACTAATGTGTTTGTGAGAATTGCAGGATAACACAGGTAGTAGTCCCTCATTGATTCGGTTTACCTACTGGAGATGACCCCTAAAAATATATGAAGACATTGACAACAGTGGTGGTACATGATGATAATCTTATTGAAGACTATGACAGGAGAAGACATTGTGTGAAGACTATGGAGCGCGAAGACTTAGATGTTTTGTTGTTTCCTTTTCTTCTTTGTTGAGTCATAGGAACCACCGTACTGTTAAGTTGGGTCCAAGTGAACTAAGTCAGAGTGACTGAAGTGATGCTCAACCAAATCCTATGTCTTCGAGCGAAGACAATGAGAGCAAATCTTATCCAGAGCTGGATGAGTCAGCTTTACTTGTAGCCCAAGTAAAGTTGCCTTGTGAGTGCTTAAAATCTGACCATTGGAACACGTGTCAGTTCCTTAGTGACCCAGGGTCACTTTGGACAAATCAGGTCGGGTTGCCCAGTGGCTATAAATAGCCTACCCCCTACACCATAAATTGGTGGCTGCTCAGAGTTATTGCACGGCTTTTGTCGTTTGAGAGCAACCCACCTTCGAAGCATTTGAGAGAGAAATCCTTGCGAGGACAAAGCCAAAACACCCAGAGCCAAAGAGTGTTAGGCATCACAGAAGTCTTTCTGTCTGTGTGACCTGAAGACTTATTACACTTGAGGATTGTGTTTCCTCCAGCCGGTTAGGCGTCGCGTTCTGAGCATCCAAGAGTCATTGTGGATCGCCAGTGAACGAAGTCTGTGAAGGTTTGGAAGTCTACCTTGAAGACTTACCAGAGTGATTGGGCGAGGACTAGGTGTCCTTAGCTCAAGGGGAATAAGGTGAAGACGCGGTCTTCTGAGTTAAATCTCAGCCTCCCTAACCAGACGTACAGTTGTCACAGCAACTGGAACTGGTCTAACAAATCACTGTCTTCCCGAGCTACTGGTTCTATCCTTTGCTTCCCTTTACTTACTGTCTTATGTTGTGAAGTCATTGCCTGCCTGCCTTATCTGGTTGACTTCACTGAGTGACTACTTGTTCTGATTGGCTTCATTCCTTCTTCCATCTTGATCCTACTGCCTAGCTGCTATTAGTCTTCGTGCTTTCACTTCATTGAATACGTGACTATGGCTTGTCTAGTGTAGTCTACTTTCTGCTGCATACAAATAGGATTGGATTTATCCTTTGTCTTCGAAACTAGCGTGTTTTGAAGCATTTCATAAAAATCGCCTATTCACCCCCTCTAGTCGATATACTGCACTTTCAGTATCATTATGCCGTTGGATCAATTGTTACCTTAGTTGCGATCTGCATCGCATTTGTTGTGATGAGGGTAAGTTTTCTCTATTGTTTTGCTGAAGAAATGCATACTTAGCTTATTTTCCTCCTAAATGGCATAATAATCTTGGTTTAGCTCCAAACTATCATATAATTAGTATATTTTCCTCCAAAATGAGAAAATAACCTAACCTAGCTCTAAAATGACCTACACTTACCATTTGTTTCCCTCCAAAATGAATAAATATGCTTAGTTAGATAAAAATGGCATAACTACCTAGGTTAGCTAAAAAATGACATATACTTAGCTTCTTCAGTTCATTTATGACATACTTAACATACTTAGGTCAAAAATGGCATGATAACCTTACTAAGCTCCAAAATGACCTATTTACTTAGCTTAGCTTTAAAATTACCTACACTTAGCATTTTTACTTAGCTTAGATCAACTATGGCATTATTCCCTACCTTAGTTAGAAGAAGAAGATAAAGAAGAGAGGAGAAAAAGAAAGAGAAGAAAAGTCTTCTTCTTCTAGTCTTCTTCTTCTAACTTTCTTCTTTTCAAATTTGCAAATTTGCTTTAGATGAGGAAGCTTGTGTTGATGGAGTCTACTCTTCTCCTTGTGCTTTCTTTTTGTTTTGATTTTGTAGGATGAGCACTGTTAAACTTGCTACCTATATATGTATGTATGGATGATACCATTGTATGCTTGTTGTTGGATATGTTGGCTAGCTATATATGTTGCATATGGACTTTTGATTTGGTATGTATATGTGTTGGATGATCATATGCATATGGCAAGGATATGATTTGGTATGTATATGTGTTGGTATGCTTGTTGAAAGTATTTTCAAATGTGTGTGTGTATATATATATCTGTGAAATTCTGTGAAATTGATTGAATTTAAGAAAAAAACAGAAAAAACAGGGGCTATAGAGGCACTTTGTCGTCTGCTGGCAGACGACAAAGAGCTTTGCCATCTCCAGCAAACGGCAAAGCTGCCACGTGTCAGCTACCTGTGCAACTTGGGGTGTACTCGGCTGGCCTATATGGCATGCTTTTTCGTCTGCCAGCAGACGGCATAGCAAGCCACGTGTCAGCTGCCTGGGGGCACCTGGGATAACCACTTTGCCGTCCGCTAGCAGACGGCAAAGACCTTTGCATCTTTGTCGTCTGCCCGCTAACGGCAAAGCACATCATTAACCCCTAACGGACCTAACCTGACACCCCTGACGTCCATGCTCTTTGCCGTCTAATGGCTGATGGCAAAGGCCTTTGCATCCTTGCCGTCCTCCAGCAGATGGCAAAGTGCCCTTTACCGTAGCTCATTCAACTGGACAGTTTGCCGTTTGTCGGCTGATGGAAAAGGTCTTTGCCGTCCGCCAGGCATGCCTTTGTTGTCAGCCATGGCTGACGGCAAAGATCTTGATTCCCGTGGTGCTCTGTAGAGTGTAAAAACTAATCATGATTAGTTGTGTCCCGGATTACGGACAAATTTGAGTAGCTAGACCATTAAATTGTTGGATGATCTTGACAGAGGATACTTTAATAAAAATTGAGTGGGAAACTTAATAACTGGGAAAGGATAGAACTGCAAGACATTATTAAAATTTGACTATTATATTATGTAGTTATTAGGGAAAAAATAGCTTTTCTGCAAAATAACCACTACACTGTCCTCTTGATATACCTTGCATATAGATGTAGGTCTGTTATATCTTCCCTTGTGTGAACTGCCAATACATTCAAAGTATTGACCCTTTGTGGTTGCAATGTTTCATGTTGCAAATTTTATACGATGAGTGAGTGATACGATACAGGGTTAGGATGTCTATACTGGATAGTTGCTTGAGGTATTGATGGATTCCATCAAGATCTTTATTTGTTTTTCTGTTGTATATTGTTTGTGTCTTAGCTTGAGCTATGCAGGTATGTATTATATTAAATTCTAGATCTATGATACGTCTCCAATGTATCTATAATTTTTGATTGTTCCATGCTATTATTTATGAAGTCTTTGATGTTTAATGGTCTTTATCATTCACTTTTATATCATTTTTGGGACGAACCTATTAACCCAAAGGCCCAGTCCAGATTGTTGTTTTTTGCCTATTTCAGGGTTTTGCACAAAAGGAATATCAAATGGAGTCCAAATGGAATGAAACCTTCGCGAGAGATAATTTTTTGGAGGAAATCACGCACGAAAGACATCAGGGCCAAGCCAGGGGACAGAGGGGCTACCCTCGAGGGTGGGGTGCACGCCTCCCTTCCCAGGGCGCGCCCCCCTGCCTCGAGGGCAGCCCATGTGGCCCCCGGTGCCCCCGTTCTTCCTATATATACCTACGTACCCCAGAAACTCCATACGCATAGAAAAAACCCTAATTCCACCGCCGTAGCTGCTGTTCCCGTGGAGATCCTATCTTGGAGCCTGTTCCAAGAGGGGGATCCATCACGGAGGCCTTCTTCATCATCATCATCGCCCTCACCATGAGTTGTGAATAGTTTACCACAGACCTTCGGGTCCATAGCTAGTATCTAGATGGCTTCTTCTCTCTCTGGATCTCAATACAAAGTTCTCCTCGGTCTTCGAGGAGATCTATTTGATGTAATCTCTTTTTGCGGTGTGTTTGTCGAGATCCGATGAATTGTGAGTTTATGATCAAGGTTATCTATGAAACATATTTGATTCTTCTTTGAACTTTTTATGTGTGCTCATAATATCCTTGCCAGTCTCTTCGAATTATTGGTTTGGTTTGGCCTACTAGGTCTATAGTTCTTGCAATGGGAGAAGTGCTTGGCTTTGGGTTCAATCTTGCGGTGTCCTTTTCCAGTGATAGTAGGGGCAGCAAGGCACATATTGTATTGTTGCCATCGAGGATAAAAAGATGGGTTTTTCATCATATTGCTTGAGTTTATCCCTCTACATCATGTCATCTTTCTTAAGGCGTTACTCTGTTCGTATGAACTCAATACACTAGATGCATGCTGGATAGCGGTCGATGTGTGGAGGAATAGTAGTAGATGCAGAATTGTTTCGGTCTACTTGTCTCGGACGTGATGCCTATATACAATGATCATGCCTAGATAGTCTCATAATTATTCTCTTTTCTATCAATTGCTCGACAGTAATTTGTTTACCCGCCATAGAATACCGCTATCATGAGAGAAGCCACTAGAGAAAACTATGGCCCCCGGGTCTATCTTTATCATATTACTTTCCCATTAAGTTTTGCCGCCGTTGTTTATTTGCTTTCTTTACTTTCTGTTTCTATACCAAAAATACCAAAAATATTATCTTATCATCTCTATCAGATCTCACTCTCGTAAGTGGCCGTAATGGGATTGACAACCCCTTATCGCGTTGGCTGCGATGTTCTTATTTGTTTGTGCAGGTGCGAGGGACTAGCGCGTGGTCTCCTACTAGATTGATACCTTGGTTCTCAAAAACTGAGGGAAATACTTACGGTACTGTGCTGCATCTCCCTTTCCTCTTCGAGGAAATACAACGCAAGCTCAAGAGGTGGCAAGAAGAATTTCTGCGCCGTTGCCGGGGAGGATTACGCAAAAGTCATATACCAAGTACCTATCACAAACCCTTATCCTTCGCATTACATTTATTTACCTCTCGTTTTCCTCTCCCCCACTTCACCTTTGCCGTTTTATTTGCCCTTCTTCCGCCGTGTGTTTTTCGCTTGCCTCTTGTTTTCTTGTGAGTTCGCTTGCTTGCTTGTCATTATGGCTACCCCCTTATCCGCTCCTTTGTCTCCTGAGTTTGAAGTACTTCACTTCAAGAAAAGGCAAGGAGAAAATTTAAAAGATGCTTGGTTCAGGATGATGATATCTTATCGTAAGTGCACCTTAGAAGTGAATTTTAGAATCTTGCTTCGCAATTTTTATGTTGGATTAAAAATGTCTCATAGACAACTCTTGGATGGCGTTGCCAAAGGAAATTTTATCGAAGTTGATCCTAGTTTCGCGCATGAACTCACAGAGGGAATAGTGGGAACACTACCTCCCCAAAAGGAACCAAACTCAACCCCGGAAGGAACGCAAGTTTTTGAGAAAATTTGCGAAGTAACGAAAATATTACAAAAATCTCTTGAACCTCTTAAGAGTGTTAGTGGCAATCTCCATCGCATGAATATGTTGATTACTCTTTGCAATAAGCGGTTGGATGCTTTAGATCCTAAGATTTCCGAATATGAAGGGAAATGCAAAGAACCTCCCGGATTCGAACTTGACACCATTAAAAGAGCGAAGATCAAAGATGGCAATACCTAGATCTATCTTGTATCGTGCCTAGCTAGGGGCGTAAAATGATAGCGCTTGTTGGGAGGCAACCCAATTTTATGTTTTTTGCTTTTGTTCCTGTTAGGGAATAAATATTGCATCTATCCTCTGATTAGATGTGTTTTCATGTTTTGTTTAGTGTTTGTGCCAAGTAGAACCTTTGGTAGAACTTGTGTGAAGTTTATTTGATCTTGCTGTGAAAAACAGAATCGTTAGCACTCGCTAAAGTAGTCTTCAGATTTTACTGGAGCGTGATTTTTAGTTGATTCTTTTTTTTGCTGATTGGTAGACAAATTGCGCAAATTTACCAATTTAGTGTGAATTTTTTGGAGTTCAAGAAGTAGGCGAACCCAGCAGATTACTACAGACTGTTCTGTTTTTGATAACTTCTGTTTTTCGTGTGTTGTTTGCTTATTCCGATGGATCTATGAGTAATATTGGAGGATATGAATCATAGAAAACTTGGAGTATAGTAGGTTTAAAACCAACATAAACAATGAATTAATTCCTTGCTGTATCTTTGAGTGGTGGTTTGCTTTCTCTTACTAACGGAGCTCACGAGAATTATTGTCTAAGTTTTGTGTTGTGAAGTTTTCAAGTTTTAAGTATTGCTTTGATGGACTATGGAACAATGAGTAACAAAGTCCCAAGAATGGGGATGCCCATGGCACCCCAAGTAAATTCAAGATAATTAAAAAGCCTAAGATTGGGGATGCCCCGGGAAGGCATCTCCTCTTTCGTCTTCATCCATCGGTAACTATACTTGGAGCTATATTTTTATTCACAACATGCTATGTGTTTTTCTTGGAGCGTCTTGTATATTTTGAGTCTTTGCTTATTAGTTTGCCACAATCATCCTTGCTGGAAACACCTATTTGAGAGAGTTAAATATGGCCTAGAAATTATTAGAACACTCTATGTGCTTCGCTTATATCTTTTGAGTTGAGTAGTTTTTGCTCTAGTGCTTCACTTATATCTTTTAGATCATGGTGATGGTAATATTTTGTAGAAATTGTTGAACTCTCATGCTTCACTTAGATCTATTTGAGAGTCTATTAAAACAGCATGGTAAAGTATTTAGGCTAAAGAAACTAGTCTTCACATGATAAACATCCAATGTCAATGTAGTAAAGATCTTCACATCAAGTGCATTGAATAGAAAGAGATGTTGGATGCTTGATAATTATTTTGAGACATGAGGATAGTGATATTAAAGTCATGCTAGTGGAGTAATTATGAAATTGAGAAATATTTGTGTTAAGGTTAGTGATTCCCGTAGCATGCACGTATGCTGAACCGTTGTGTGACTAAGTTAAAGCATGAGGTATTTGTAGAGTGTCAACCTTTGTGTGGAGGTCGGGGGAGCGCGATGGTTAACTCCTACTAACCTCCCCCCTAGGGGCATGCGTTGATTGCTTTGTTTTGATGACTCGTAAATTTTTGCAATAAGTATATGAGTTCTTATGACTAATGTTGAGTCCATGGATTATACGCACTCTCACCCTTCCACCATTGCTAGCCTCTCTTGTACCGTGCAACTTTCGCTGGTGCCATAAACCCACTATATATCCTTCCTCAAAACAGCCACCATATTGTTCCTCAAAACAGCCACCATACCTACCTATCATGGCATTTCCATAGCCATTCCGAGATATATTGCCATGCAACTTTCCACCGTTCCGTTTATATGACACGCATCATATTGTCATATTGCCATGCATGATCATGTAGTTGACATCGTATTTATGGCAAGGCCACCATGCATAATTTTTATACATGTCACTCTTGTTTCATTGCACATACCGGTACACCGTCGGAGGCATTCATATAGAGTCATACTTTGTTGTTGTAGTATCGAGTTGTAATATCGTGTTGTAATGAAAGTGTGATGATCATCATTATTAGAGCATTGTCCCATGGGAGGAAAGGCTGAATCTATAAAGCCCCTCCACAAAAAAAAAGACCAAAGAAAAGAAAAAAAAAGACCCAAAAAAAGAAAAGAAAAGAGAAAAAAAAAGGGACAATTTCTACTATCTTTTTCCACACGTGTGCTTCAAAGTAGCACCATGTTCTTCATTGTAGAGAGTCTCATGTTTAGTCACTTTCATATACCAGTGGGAATTTTTTGTTATAGAACTTGGCTTGTATATTCCAATGATGGGCTTCCTCAAATGCCCTAGGTCTTCGTGAGCAAGCAAGTTGGATGCACACCCACTAGTTTCTTTTGTTGAGCTTTCATTCATATTTAGCTCTAGTGCATCCGTTACATGGCAATCCCTACTCACTCACATTGATATCTATTGATGGGCATCTCCATAGCCCTTCGATACACCTAGTCAATGTGAGACTATCTCCCTCTTTTTGTCTTCTCCACAACCACCTCTATTCCACCCATAGTGCTATGTCCATGGCTCATGCTCATGTATTGCGTGAAAGTTGAAAGGTTTGAAAAGATAGAGCATGAAAACAAATGCTTGGCTGAAATCGGGGATGTGCATATGAATATTAAGTATGATAACGAGGGAGCATAGCCAACACTATATGATTTTGTAGGGATAACTTTCTTTAGCCATAGTATTTTGAGAAGACATGATTGCTTTGTTGGTATGGCTTGAAGTATTGTTATTTCTTATGTCAATATAGACTTTTGTCTTGAATCTTTCAGATCTGAACATTCATGCCACAATTTACAGAATTACATTGAAAACCTATATTGGTTAGCATTCCACATCAAAGATTCTTTCTTTATCATTTACCTACTCGAGGACAAGCAGGAATTAAGCTTGGGGATGCTTGACACATCTCCAACATATCAATATTTTTTATTGTTCCATGCTATTATTTATGAAGTCTTGGATGTTTAATGGGCTTTATCATTCACTTTTATATCATTTTTGGGACTAACCTTGTGACGCCCGAACACCGACGTCCCAGAAGATTCTAGATGTTCCGGGTTTCTCCCATGTGTTTCATTTGTGCTTGTGTTATTAATTTTTGCATAGCATCATGTCATCATGCCATCATGACTTTAATTCTGCAACTCAACCAAATAAGTCGTGTGGACCTTCGGTCCATTTAAATCGAGGGAAGGATGACTTCTCTTTATAACATATATATCCTCCTAATATTTATGGAGCTATTATTAAAATATTCCATTGTTGGAAGCAACCATCACACACTTGCATAATATTCCCCATGTGTGTTTCACTCCAAGTTTTGACTCCCACAACCTTGCTTGATCATCTTGTTCTCCTTCTTCGTTAGTCCATTTAAATTGTGGCATTCTATTTCCTGCACCAATTTAATGTTCATTCTTTTCCTATCAATTCTCAACCATGCCTTCAACATCCTTGCCAATTTTTAGTTCCTTTGGACTTGTTTTGGTTGGGTTCAAAAATGGCTCAAGTTTAAATTTAATTCAAACTTGAATTATTTTTATATCCTTAAAAATGTCCAAACTAGTTTATTAAATTGTGCATAAATCTAGGGGTCCAAGTATATTTTTACTTCCTTCTTATTCTTCCTCTAACACCCTGTCCTTTTCCTTTTCTTCACTGGGGTTTTTGAATCTGCATTTTTTTAACAAAAGGAAAAAGGAGCCACACGATCTGGGGCCATCTGGGCCTCCCAGCCGTAGCCATGGCCAAGGCCCAGCTTCCTCTCATCGTTCCCCGCGGCCCAGGCCAGCCTCCAGGCCAGGCCCATCGCCTCCTCCAGCACTAACCCTAGCCCACTCTGCCTCACACCTCGACCTCTCCCTCTCGTCCCTTTCGCAGCGCCGCACCTCTCCCTCCTCTCGAGCCCCCGCACCTCTCCCTCCTCTTGCTCTCTCGCATCGCATGCTCGATCCCGCGCCTCCTTGAGGACGCCGGCGAGCCTGCGCCTCCTCCAGTGCATCTCGAACGCCGCCCCCTCCCTGCTGCCTCCCATCTCCAACACCGCCGCCTCCTTGCTGCCTCCCATCTTCAACACCGCTGCCTCCCCGTCTCCTTCAACGATGTCGCCACCACCGGCGAGCGCCCGCAGCGCACGGGCGTCCCCGAGCGCGACTGGCCCCTCTCCTCGACCCCGCGATGAGCTCCGCCATCCCTCCTGTCACCCCGCGGTCGACTGCTTCCGTCAGGCATCAGCAGGTCGCCGCTCCAGCCAGCTCGGCCCCTGCGTCGCCGGCCTCTGGAGCTCCGTCGCCGCACCAGGCTGCCGCGCCGAGCGCCTGGCTCGCCGGCCTCGCCTCCTCCAGGACCATCTCCGAAGACTCCGCCGAGCCGCCGCGAGCCACCCTTCGGCCTCCCCGTCCTCTGCCTCGTCCGGTTCGGTCGAACGAGACGACCAGCGCTGCAGCTCCGTGTTGACTTCCCCTGCATCACCCCTTGCTGCCGCCAGTCGTATGCCTGTTTTTTTGTTGCTGCGTTTGGACCCTCAAGACCGGCAAGAACGACTACATGATGTGATGCGTCAAGTACCACTACGTCCGATGCCGCGACAAGTACCTCTACGGAAACATGAACATCTACGAAACGCGTACGACTACCGTCGCCGAAGACCTTCGACATGTACATCTACCACCGTCATGGAACCGCCAAGACGACAAGTACCTCTCCGAGATAACGAGAACGACTACATCCTCTACCGTCGACCTCGGAGACCCGTGGATGCGCCAAGTACCCCTTCGGTCCGGAACACGGCAAGTACCACGATACGGCAACGTGAGCAGCTACAAAACGTGTACCACGACCCGCGAGTACCACTACTTCCTCTACGACCTCGAACCGCCCCGAAACAAACGTTCCGAAGGTATAACCCCGAGACGATGACCCGTGGACTGCATGTGTTGTATGAGATGAATCGGATGTTTGCATCGTGTCCGTTGTGGCCCTCATTTGCCTTGTCGCCGACCCGTGGGAACCGGGCAACCGGGTTCACCCCATCTCTTTTGCATGTCACTCTCTCCGCTATCTTTTGCACCGGTCTCTCAACGAGTTACCGGAACCGATATGTTGCGTGGCATCATTTTCGGATTCGTCGCCATGGCACCCTTTCTTTCCACCACGGCGACAAATGTTTCTTATATCTCATGTTAACTTTTATCTAAAATTGCATAAAACTTGAAAATGTCATCCGCATCATGATAACAACCTTTGAATGTTAAATTGTTGTTGCATTACTAATTGCTATATTGGTCATGGGGATTTTTCCCAGAATTGTTGTTGTTATTTCCGGCCTCTTTTAAAATGCCTAAATAGTGTAGTTTTATTATGCTTCACCTCTTGCCATGTTAACAAACATTTAATCTTGTCTTGTAAATAAACGAGAGTCAATTAAATAAATAAAATGTGGTGTTTCGTCAATATGCAACTTGTTGCATATTGAGCTCCACTTAATTTGTAGTTTTGTTTGTTGCACTTTGCCATGCCATGCCTATTTAATCTTGTCTTGCATCATACCTTGCCATGTTTTGCTTCCTGTATAGACTTGTCATGCATCATACATTGCCATGTATTGCATCATATATAGACTTGTGTTGTTTTTCTGTGCTTCCTACCTTGCCATGTTTTGCTTCCTGTACAGACTTGTTGTGCATCATACGTAGACTTGTTTTGCATCATACTTGATTGAGCATATTGTCATGTTTCGTGTGTTGTGTTTACCGTGTTGCTTGTTTCTTTCCGGTTTGTTTTCCCTCGTTAGCTTCGGGTTCGTTCCGGAGTTATGAGGTTCTGTTCGACTACTTCATGGACCCGTTCTTCTTCCTTGCGGAATCTCAGGCAAGATGACCATACCCTTGGATACCTTTACTACCATTGCCATGCTTAGTTGTCTCGCTGCTATCGTTATATGTCGCGTTACCCATCATTTATGTCAGCCTCTCCGTGTTGCCATGAAACCTCTAACCTTTGACACTTTCCTAGCAAACCATTGTTTGGCTATGTTACCCGCTTGCTCAGACCCTCTTATACCGTTGTTAGTTGCAGGTGAAGATGAAGATCATTCCAGGTGGGAACTTGTTGTTGGAATATCACAATATCTATTATTATATTAACACACCTATATACTGGGCATGGGTGGATGGCTTGGCCTTTTGCTCGGTGTTTTGTTCCACTCATGCCACCTTAGGCGCCGTTAAACCGGCATTATGTTCCTTGTTTTTGCGTTCCTTACACGGTTGGGTATATGGGGACCCCTTGACACTTCGTCTTTGAATAAAACTCCTCCAGCAAGGCCCAACATTGGTTTTAATTTGCCTCATAATAACAACTTAATTAATTAATTAAAATTGCATACAGGGTCGCGTCCCCGGGGATTCTTTCTACATAGCAGGGGGGCCAGTGCTGATGGTGTTGGTCCCAAACGAGGGTTCTGCCGGGCCGCCACGGGGAAACTCGAGGTATCTGGTATAACCTGTAGAATTGCACATCCGGTTGTGGCCTGAGACGAGATATGCGCGGCTACTATCAGGGTGTCGGCACGCCGGGAGGTCTTGCTGGACTTGTTTTACCATTGTCGAAATGTCTTGTGCACCGGGATGCCGAGCCTGATCGGATTTCCCTAAGATAAGGGGTAATAATTATTATTACTTCAGCTGATCGTGAGAGCTTGTGATGGGCTGAGTTGGGACACCCTGCAGGGTTATGATCTTTCGAAAGCCGTGCCCGCGGTTATGTGGCAGATTGGAATTTGTTAATGTCCGGTTGTAGAAAACTTGACAGAGGATCCGAAGTAAAACACACAACTGTGTGAGTAACCGTGACTGTCTCTTTTCACTTTGAGAAGAGAACACGGTGGGGTTAAGTTTGACTCGTAGGTAGTTCAGGATCTTTAGCGATCACTACTAGTTTGCGACCGTTGCGTAGATGCTCATCTTATTCTTGTACTCATAAGCTAGCCACCATATTATGCTTAGCCGCTGCTGCAACCTCACCACTACCCTTCTCCATACCCATAAAGCTTTGCTAGTCTTGATACCCATGGTTATGGGATTGCTGAGTCCTCGTGGCTCACAGATACTACAACACCAGATGCAGGTTCAGCCGAGATTGACGCAGGAGATGGGTCAGAACTTCTGGGAGTTCCATGAAGAGCGTGGCCATATGTTTGTGACGTTTTTGGCGATCAGTGGTGGTTTCTACTAGTGCGATTCGGACCTGTGGCTTTATGTATTTGGTATCTTTCTTTTGGATCTTCGCCCGTAGTCGGGTTGTGATGTTTTTGAATGATGTTTTGCTTATGTAATGTATTGTGTGACGTGGCGAGTGTAAGCCAACTATCCTTTTGCAATTTCATCCCTATTTTTACATGAGTCGTGCAAAGATACCAAACTTGAGATCATTCCAGAATGGGCTTATACCTTTAAGTCGTGCCTCGACACGTAGGAGGTATAGTCCCATCCTGGGCATTACAAACCTATTAACCCAAAGGCCCAGTCCAGATTGCTGTTTTTTGCCTAGTTCAGGGTTTTGCAGAAAAGGAATATCAAATGGAGTCCAAATGGAATGAAACCTTCGCGAGAGATATTTTTGGAGGAGATCACGCACGAAACACTTCGGGGCCAAGCCAGGGGACAAAGGGGCCACCCACGAGGGTGGGGGGCATGCCCCCCTTCCCAGGGTGTGCCACCTGCCTCGAGGGCAGCCCGTGTGACCCCCGGTGCCCCCTTTCTTCCTATATATACCTACGTACCCCAGAAACTCCATACGCAGAGAGAAAACCCTAATTCCACCGCCGTAGCTGATGTTCCCGTAGAGATCCCATCTTGGAGCCTGTTCCACGAGGGGGATCCATCACGGAGGCCTTCATCATCATCATCATCGCCCTCACCATGAGTTGTGAGTAGTTTACCACAGACCTTCGGGTCCATAGCTAGTATCTAGATGGCTTCTTCTCTCTCTCTCTGGATCTCAATACAAAGTTCTCCTCGGTCTTCGAGGAGATCTATTCGATGTAATCTCTTTTTGCGGTGTGTTTGTCGAGATCCGATGAATTGTGAGTTTATGATCAAGGTTATCTATGAAAGATATTTGGTTCTTCTCTGAACTTTTTATGTGTGCTCATAATATCCTTGCAAGTCTCTTCGAATTATTGGTTTGGTTTGGCCTACTAGATCTATAGTTCTTGCAATGGGAGAAGTGCTTGGCTTTGGATTGAATCTTGCGGTGTCCTTTCCCAGTGACAGTAGGGGCAGCAAGGCACATATTGTATTGTTGCCATCGAGGATAAAAAGATGGGGTTTTCATCATATTGCTTGAGTTTATCCCTCTACATCATGTCATCTTTCTTAAGGAGCTACTCAGTTCGTATGAACTCAATACACTAGATGCATGCTGGATAGCGGTCGATGTGTGGAGTAATAGTAGTAGATGCAATATCGTTTCGGTCTACTTGTCTCGGACGTGATGCCTATATACAATGATCATGCCTAGATAGTCTCATAATTATTCGCTTTTCTATCAATTGCTCGATAGTAATTTTTTTACCCGTCGTAGAATACTGCTATCATGAGAGAAGCCACTAGAGAAAGCTATGGCCCATGGGTCAATCTTTATCATATTACTTTCCCGTTAATTTCTGCCGCCCTTGTTTATTTGCTTTCTTTACTTTCTGTTTCTATACCAAAAATATTAACTTATCATCTCTATGAGATCTCACTCTCGTAAGTGACCGTAAAGGGGTTGACAACCCCTTATCGCGTTGGCTGCGAAGTTTTTATTATTTTGTGCAGGTGCGAGGGACTGGCGCGTGGTCTCCTACTGGATTGATACCTTGGTTCTCAAAAACTGAGGGAAATACTTAAGCTACTGTGCCGCATCTCCCTTTCCTCTTCGAGGGAATACAACGCAAGCTCAAGAGGTAGCAATCTAGATGTAATATTATAACATATGGTTTATTCTTGATATTACATCTTGTACTGGGTGTGCTAGCCATTGATTCAGGGACTAGCACAGTGAGCACAGAGACATCGAATCTTATCAGGTTCGGGTCGTTACACCGTTTGAAACGATTTTTGTATGAGAACCAATTGGCTCAACGAGATGAAACTTTTTTCGTGTTGAATGTTTTTTCATTTGAGTCCGTCTTAGGGCTTGATAGCTCGCGCGACCCATTAGACATCACCCAGGTGGTTGTTTGATCCCCGCACCACTTTTTGCCTCAAGGTAGGGTTGCACTTCGATGGCTCTAACTTTTGCATACAAACTCAGATTGAGATGATTTTTATATCAAAACCGACCGTTTCAACGAGACTAAGACAATTCATGTAGATTTGTTTTTCATATGAGGCAGTTTTGGTGATGTAATTGGCCGAACAGTACTCTGAGTACCCAAATCCTAATACTTCGAGCATAATTTCGGCCCTCGAGATGAGATCGGATGGCGATGACCCCAAATTTAAAGATGTTCATGTCGAAAATACGTAAAAAAATTCCATGTAGATCACTTCTCCATTCGGGGTCGTCTTAATTAAGTTCTTGACTGTGCCAAAATGTGGTGTCAACACCACTTCACTTATTTGAACACATGTCTTGCACCGCGCATCATAACCATCTTTCCACCACCCTTCCATTGGCCTTCATGATTGAATGTGCGGTATAATAAGCAAAAGAAATATTACCATGCATGTATATATATGCATATATCAAAGTCATACAAAAATTCGGCATAACCTTCCCTAAAAATATGACATATAGAGTTTGCCCGAAATTCACGGAAATAAATCGGCAATTCGGCAACTCATGTCACGCACAATCCGACAAATACACATTAGGCTGCAACTCATGCCACACACGCACATTCCCACCATCATATCACAAACACATATATTTCCATTCCCGCTATCTAGGGAACGAAAGTAGTAGGACAAATATGCATGATAGATCTAGTTGGAAGGAATGCTCTGATGGCTTCTCGCCCCTCGTTGGTTACCCCAAGTGGATGGTTTGAGATGCAGTGTAGCGGAAGTTTTCCCTTGGCAAAGATACCAAGGATCGATTTCCCCTGAGACTCCTAGTTTCAACAAGAAGGTGTCAACTGCTAACGGCGCCAGATATTAGCAATCAACTTGGACCTGCACACAGATACAAATAACTTTGCTCCCAACAAGTACAGAGAGGTTGTCAATCCCTCCGGCCTTGTCGTTTACAAAGGATCAAACACAAGTGATAATAGTGATAGGTATTGCTGCAAATAGTAAGTAAAAACATAAAGTAAATAGCGGATGTGATCAGTGATGGTAATATGGACCGGGGTCCCATGATGTTCACTAGTGATGTCTCTCTCCCAAAAGACGATAAAACAGCTATGTGAGGTAAACGAATTACAACTGGGCAATTGACAGAATTATGTGCGCAAACCAATGCTAACTATGTTGCAAGAAAGGTAGAGGTTCAAAGCATGGGCGGTACGCCAAGGCAAGTAGACCGAAATCCATCTGCATCTACTACTAATCATCCACCTTGAGATATCTATCCAGAACATCTCGCTGGTATTAAGTTGCGAGTCCCACCCATAGTGTAAACTCAAAGCAACAGACAACTGCATTAAAAGAACTTTGCGTAAAGTAAACAATCCTTGCACCCGCGGGCACAAGCACCGTTGTTTTCCCCCTTGTGGCAACAACACATCCCCTAGACTCATGTTTCTGTCACTCAAGCTAGTCATCGAGGGGCATGAACCCACAATCGAGCATAACGTTCCCTCTTGGAGTCACTACCTACTACTTGGCCAAAGCAATAAATAGCAACGGAGAACATGCAAGAATTACTTACGAACATAAATATAAAAGAGGTAAATCAAATATATTACTCAAACACAATCTGAACATAATCTCACAATCCATCGGATCCCAGCAAACTCAACATAGCAACAGCATAAGGATTACATATGTGCCTCAATCATGTAGGGCGGCTCACGAGGTCTAATTAGTGAAGCACAAAAAGGGGAGGAGAACATCACATAACTACTGATCATGGACCCATGGTCCAAGGGAGACTACTCACAACTCATCCGGGAGGCGTCCATGGTGGTGGAGAGGCTCCCGGTGGTGATCCTCCCCTCCGGCAGGGTGCCGGTAAGAGTTCTCCTGGTGCTCCCGATCTTGGAAGCGCGGCGGCGGCGGAACAGAGATGAGATCGCGAAAAAGGGTTCCGTCCTCGAGGGTTTCGGGACGCGTGTTAAATATATGCCAAAGGGGGGCATCAGCAAAGGCCTGGGGGGCCCAGGCGCCCCCCGGCGCGGCCAGGAGGGGGGCCGCGCCACCAGGGCGCCTGGAGCCATGGTGGCCCCCCTCCGGCCCTACTTCGACCGTGTGGAAGCTTCCGGAACGCTGATTTTTTATATAATTTTTCCGGGATTTTTCTGGCAGTTTACGTGATGGGAAAACCTGAAATACAAAAACAGCAGAAAACAGAAACTGGCACTGGGGTGCACTGAGTTAATAGGTTAGTCCAAATATGATCAAAAGTGTATGGAAGTGTATAAATATCATAGCAATATCACCCAAAAGAGGCATGGAGCAAGCAGAAATTATAGATACGTTTTGGACGTATCAACATCCCCAAGCTTAATTCCTGCTCGTCCTCGAGTAGGTAAATGATAACAAGAATAATTTCTGTGGTGACATGCTATTAACCATATAGGACTTTTCATAGTCATATGACAAAAGCTTACTGAGACAATGAATCTATAGTAATTAAGTTGCCTCATGAGAAAATCACAAAGAACTGAAAGTTTTACAATATGATACTGAAACATCAAATAGATTTGTAATGAGCATGGTGTGCAAATATGATAAAGTGATATCTCGCTTGCCCCCTTTAGTGAAGCAAAACATAAATGCAGGGGCACCTCCAAGGTTTAAGTGATGACTAGATACAATGATTTCAGAATAAACGATATCACAATCATGCAAAAGACAATGCTACTTTGGGAAAATGCACATTACACTCAGAATGACAATCATGCTCTTAATAGTTGGTGCTTTAAAAGAAGGCGGAGACTCTCGAACCGTGGCTTTTGTTGGCAAGGTTGAAAACCCGTGGACGGAAACAAAGACAAAACATGTACCAGAGCTCTTGGTTTTAAAAACAGAGGTAATAATTTTTCTTTTTTGATTATGCATGTTCCGTCAACGAATGCTAGCAGACAACTCAATCACTTCCTGAGATGGAAAAGTTTCGAGGAACGGCTCCCGAATGAGGATGATCACATCCTCTTAATCTCCTTTGTTTATCACTGCCAAAGTTTTCTGATTTCTCATGAACAAAGCGTGAAGGAGGGTTTGTTTGTTATATTATTTTTGAGCCGGGCGCACTCTTTGCCAGTTCCTTCTCATATTATGGGTTTGCACATTAGACATGCAATCCCGGGGTGAAGCTTGTCCAACTTAAAAAGATCATGAATTAACTACTACTTCCTCATGAACTAAAACAGAGGCACAAAAGAGGAATGCTTTTTTTGAATAATTTCGAGATGGTACATGAAAGTCTTCGTTAGGAATGGCAGGTAAATACCATGTATAGGAAGGTATGGTGGACTCATATGGCATAACTGGTTTAAAGGATTTTGGATGCACAAGCAGTCAGTCCGCTTAGTACAGGTGGAGGTTAGCAAAAGACTGGGAGCGACCAACTAAAAGAGCAATGACGGTCATAATCATGCAGAGCGACAAAGCAACATTGAATCAGGCATGGAAGTTATATCGCTACTCAGAAATAAAAGATCATCAAGGCTTGACAGACTTTCTTTATAGTCTTAAATATGCGTGAGCATACGCCAAGTCAATCAAAGTAAATTCTTGAAGGAAGATATTACTAAACCATACCACATCATAGGCAAACAAATCATGTTGGTACTCTAATAACACATTGGGAACCCCCCAGCTATTTGAGACTAACCATAAGAAAACATTAACTACTAAGCACCATTATGCACGTAGCATTTTTATCATAGACATATCGACCAATGCAACATAAGCAAACTCTCTTAATAAGATAAGCATGATAACTAAAGAGAGTTCAAGCAACCAACTAAACAAAAGCTCTTTAAAAAGATAAGCATGAATACTAAGAGCTGAACATGACAGTAGCTATTGAAAGACCAAGAACATACACAGCAAAGATAGACATGAAAATTCTATGTTGTGTTCTAGGTTGAAGTGGAGCGTGTTTCTCTCCCACACAATGAAAGCTGAGTTCCGACTCGTTATGAAAAGCAAGCAAAGCTAAAAAGGAAACTAAAAGCAAGACGCTCCAAGCATAGCACATAACACATGAAGTGATAAAAATATAGTGGAACGAAAGACGAACTGATAATGTTGATGGAGAAGGGGATGCACGGGGGCATCCCCAAGCTTAGACGCTTGAGTCTCCTTGAATATTTCTTGGGGGTGCATGGGGGCATCCCCAAGCTTGAGCGTTTGACACTCCTGAATCTTTTTATCATCTTCCCTCGCACACTTGAAAACTCCCTTCATACACAACTCATCATAATCTGATTAGCGAGGTTAGTACCCATAATAATATAATTGTTCCTTGCTGGAAATAAGGATATTCTTGAAGTTCTACTGTTTCTCAAGATTGCCAAAAGGTTTTTGCAAAGAAAAAGCAAGCTCAAGGTTTGCAAAATGAAGGAAAGGCAAAACAGGACAGAATCTGTGAAAAACAGAACAGCAGGTAGTAAATGATTTTTTCGGGGCACTTCTGCAACTCTAATCAAAAAACTCAGAACAGATGCCCGAAAGACAATTGTATAGAGCACGCTGTCGAAAAAATTCAGACCAAAAAGATGATTTGGTGATTTTATACGAATTTTTCTATCCAAGGACAGAATCTGTTTCCTGGACAGCACGTCACAACTTTTGAACTTTCTTGCAATCAGAGGCTACACTTGGCACAAAGTTGAAAAGCAAAGATACAATGATGATGCTACTGTAGTAAAAAACATCAAGACCACTAAAAACTGAAAGAACAAACTGAAATCGAAGATAACAAGGGTTGTCTCCCTAGAGCTCTTTCTTTATAGCCATAAAGATAGGCTTAAGACTTTAATGATGCTCTCGTAGGAATAAGAGTTGAAGAACAAAAGAGAGCATCAAAAAGCAAATACCAAACACATTTAAGCCTAACATGCTTCCTATGCATAGGAATATTGCAATAGAATAATTCATTGAAGCACAAAGCAACTAGCATAGGAAGGCAAAACAAGCATAACTTCAAAATATTCACCATAAAGAGAGGAAACTTCTTATTATTAAGATATTTAGAACCATGTCTCCCTCTCTCATTATAAATTTTAGTGGCATCATGGATGAAATCAACAATATAACTATCACATAAGGCATTATTTCCATGATCCAAAAGCATAAAAGTGGCATTACTCTTCATATAAGCAAAATCTTTCTTATTAGGAATAGTGAGAGTAAGACTATCATAACCATCATGGTAATCATCGTATTTAGGAGGCATATCATAATCATAATAAATTTTATCCTCAATAGTAGGTGGACTGAAAATATCATATTCATCATTGTAATCATCATATATAGGAGGCATAGTATCATCAAAGTAAATTTTCTCCTCAAAAGTTGGGGGACTAAAAATACCATGTTCATCAAACGTGTCATCCCCAAGCTTAGAGCTTTCCATGTCATTAGCAATATTGATATTAAAAAGAAACATACTAATAACATCTCCACCATCATGATTGTTATGCAAATAATAAAGTTCCAAAGGTTTTTTAATTTTCTCTTCGAACACATCATGTCCAAGTTCAAGGTAGAGCTTATAAAGCTCTCTCATATTTTTGTTGTTTTCCATTAAGAAAAACTAGTGAAAATAAAAACAAGAAACAAAAAGATTTAATTGCAAGATCTAAAGATATACCTTCAAGCACTCACTTCCCCGGCAACGGCGCCAGAAAACTTTGCTTGATGGCTTCTCGCCCCTCGTTGGTTACCCCAAGTGGAAGGTTTGAGATGCAGTGTAGCGGAAGTTTTCCCTTGGCAAAGATACCAAGGATCGATTTCCCCTGAGACTCCAAGTTTCAACAAGAAGGTGTCAACTGCTAACGGCGCCAGATACTAGGAATGAACTTGGACCTGCACACAGATACAAATAACTTTGCTCCCAACGAGTACAGAGAGGTTGTCAATCCCTCCGGCCTTGTCGTTTACAAAGGATCAAACACAAGTGATAATAGTGATAGGTATTGCTGCAAATAGTAAGTAAAAACAGAAAGTAAATAGCGGATGTGATCAGTGATGGTAATATGGACCGGGGTCCCATGATGTTCACTAGTGATGTCTCTCTCCCAAAAGACGATAAAACAGCTATGTGAGGTAAACGAATTACAGCTGGGCAATTGACAGAATTATGTGCGCAAACCAATGCTAACTATGTTGCAAGAAAGGTAGAGGTTCAAAGCATGGGCGGTACGCCAAGGCAAGTTGACCGAAATCCATCTGCATCTACTACTAATCATCCACCTTGAGATATCTATCCAGAACATCTCGCTGGTATTAAGTTGCGAGTCCCACCCATAGTGTAAACTCAAAGCAACAGACAACTGCATTAAAAGAACTTTGCGTAAAGTAAACAATCCTTGCACCCCGCGGGCACAAGCACCGTTGTTTTCCCCCTTTTGGCAACAGCACATCCCCTAGACTCATGTTTCTGTCACTCAAGCTAGTCATCGAGGGGCATGAACCCACAATCGAGCATAACGTTCCCTCTTGGAGTCACTACCTACTACTTGGCCAAAGCAATAAATAGCAACGGAGAACATGCAAGAATTACTTACGAACATAAATATAAAAGAGGTAAATCAAATATATTACTCAAACACAATCTGAACATAATCTCACAATCCATCGGATCCCAGCAAACTCAACATAGCAACAGCATAAGGATTACATATGTGCCTCGATCATGTAGGGCAGCTCACGAGGTCTAATTAGTGAAGCACAAGAAGGGGAGGAGAACATCACGTAGCTACTGGTCATGGACCCATGGTCCAAGGAAGACTACTCACAACTCATCCGGGAGGCGTCCATGGTGGTGGAGAGGCTCCCGGTGGTGATCCTCCCCTCCGGCAGGGTGCCGGGAAGAGTTCTCCTGGTGCTCCCGATCTTGGAAGTGCGGCAGCGGCGGAACAGAGATGAGATCGCGAAAAAGGGTTCTGTCCTCGAGGGTTTCGGGACGCGTGTTAAATATATGCCAAAGGGGGGCATCAGCGGAGGCCTGGGGGGCCCAGGCGCCCCCCCCCCCCCCGGCGCGGCCAGGAGGGGGGCCGCGCCACCAGGGCGCCTGGAGCCCTGGTGGCCCCCCTCCGGCCCTACTTCGACCGTGTGGAAGCTTCCGGAACGCTGATTTTTTATATAATTTTTCCGGGATTTTTCTGGCAGTTTACGTGATGGGAAAACCTGAAATACAAAAACAGCATAAAACAGAAACTGGCACTGGGGTGCACTGAGTTAATAGGTTAGTCCAAATATGATCAAAAGTGTATGGAAGTGTATAAATATCATAGCAATATCACCCAAAAGAGGCATGGAGCAAGCAGAAATTATAGATACGTTTTGGACGTATCATGCTCTACATAACTAGTGGAGAGGAAGGGAGAGCTAGCTAGTGGGACAAAAGTATGAGTGGGGAAGAGAAGGACAGAGAGACAAATAAATTAAAGTGAGGAAGAAGCTAGAGAGAAAGAGAGGTCGTTAATGGAGGAGATGGTGGATGGGGGCATTAATGGGGGGAGAAGAGATGTAGGAGAAGGAAGAACTAAGTGAGGGAGGAAGAGGAGGGAGAAGGGACATGGGAGGGAAAAGGTGGCTGCTACGTGTAGCAGTAGCGCTGGGAGCATACCAGCGCTATAGCTAAGTTCCATAGCAGTAGCTTGTGTCGATGGCCCAGCACTGCTGCTAATTAGGGCCCACCTGCTAGCACCATGCACATATAGCCATAGCGATGGGCCACCGACACGCACTACTACAATTGGATTACTAGTAGCGTTGGTTTTGGGCCGCCGCTACTACTATGGGTAGGGACCACTTAATTAGCAGGATCGCTGCCTGGTTAGCCCGCGCTACTACTACAAAACAAGTTGTAGCGCAGGTTGTTACTCCGTGCTAATACTAAGTAGCAGTCGCGCTGCTACCTTAGACCATGCTATTGCTAAGATTCTATCTATAAGGTTTCTCCTAGTAGTAATGGCTTTTAGTATTGTAAATCTTAACTTAGTCTACATGGCTTCCGGTCCACATGCTCCAACCAGGGTATGTATATGGTTTCTTATGTATTACTATTACCACGTTGGCTTTGAAACTGAGCAGAATTATTTATTTTTCTTTTTAATGGTTTGTTTGATTTATATTTTGTATATTATTGCTTGTTTTTCCTTCTAAAATAAAAGTTGATCTTCAAGTTATGTTAGTCAGATATGATTATTATGTACAACTATATCATCAACAAGGTGTTTTTAGTAACAAATGATGAATATTTCAACCACTATTTCGCGGGAAGTTAGATGCTTTTTGATGCTGGGTCAACCCGATCTAGGCTGATCTTTCACGAAGAGGAGGGAAACCCATGATGAACACGAAGAACAAAAAGGGAAATCATGAGGGGAAATAGGAGAAAACACTCAAATCAACAAGAGATGGTCACACATGTGCTAGATCCTCAACACAACGAGATACACGGTCCAAATGCAACAAAGGAAAGATACAAAGGTAGCTAGTTCATCTCCGCGAGGAGGTCTTGAATCCGCAAAGGATCTTCCCGTGAGGGGTCTTGAATCCATGGTGGATCTTCTCCGTTCAGGGACCACGGTCTCTCTCGTGGAGTAGATCCGTAATGGATGAGCAAAGCTCTATCTCACATATGAGCTAAACTAATGCCAACCCTATAAATGAGGAGGAGGGGGTCTATTTATAGTCTAAGCCGCGAAGGGGTAAGTGAGGGAGCGAAGGGGTACACATGCTCGGCCCAAGTCACGCGCACAAGCAGGGTCCGGATGATCCGGATGGTGGCCCGGATGATCCGGGTGTCAAGGGTCCGGATGATCCGGGCGACCGTTCGGATCGTCCAGCTTCGTGAGGTTGCTTCAGGTGCCTTTGGGTGCATTTCCCATATCGTCCGAGTGTCGGTCCGGATCATCCGGGCTTGGTCCGGATCGTCCGGCTGGGGGTCCGGATGATCCGGGCATCTTATGTCTTGTATGTTCTCCTTCTTTCTTCTCCTCTTCCATGCTTGGCCTTGGTCCTTCGATTCTCCATGGTCGTCTCGGATGTTCCTGGGTATGCACAAGGTCCATGCATGATGTAGTAGCCATGTCTCACATGTGGAAAGTGAAGGTTTGGAGAGGGGCAAGCCAACCTTGTGTCCAATGGTGGGTACTTGAGGTCTTGTCGAAGTTAACATGGGGATGATCGTGGGATGCTCCGTATCAACTCTCCCCCTTTTGAAAGATCCGACCTCGGATCGAAAAGCTCATGGCCATGGAAACGGTTGTCATGGACGGACTTGTAGTTGACCGAGTTGAAGACTTGGCGTAATCCAAGTAGTCCAAGGTGTCGTCGGAGTGGTATACATGCAAGAAGAGCAAACACAAACGACACTCGTAAATACAATGGTTAGCACACAAGTGTCTATCGTTTAAGAATGGATCTGTGTGACAAGTTTGGGCATGGCAAGGCACAAGATGCTTATCTAAAAGATGTACAATGATATGTAAAGCATTGCTGTGAGCAAATTCATTTGTTGTGCACATAAAGGTAGGGTATTTGGCATGGTGCACAAAGCTACAACTTCTACCATTGTGCAAAACAATGTCATAGTGTGATGGTTTATCAAGAGCATGAACATGGCAATGGGTTCTCAATATGACTATGTGATCATGCAATTGACGTTGGGCAATATGATCATGATGTATGAATATGCCGTCAGGAAAGATCACAACAAATTTGCTAAGGAAGTGCACAAGCTCATATATCATGGATGACATGGGAATACAAGATGCAACGAGGCAATCATAATGTGAGTCAATCCATGCATAAGATGAAAATTTCTCATGGGTATGATATGTCCATGGAGCATGGCATGTGGGCACACAATCAACAAATATGGAGGTTTTGGTGCAATGTACCGAAGGAGTGTTAATATACCAATGCTCAATGTTGTGGCTTGAGTGGAGTTTCGAAGGTGCATCCAAAGGGTCCATATTCAATGTCGGCCCTCCATCCCATAGATGTATCATGTAGACAACAAGAAGGAAACAACAATGAAAGTATGGCCCATCCAATATGCATAAGTGAGGATGGCTGGCAAAGAAGGAATTCACCTTTAGGAATTTCTTGCAAATGTTGGTGTTGCAGATCGTGTATGCCTTCGCAAATTGTCGCATGACGACACCGCCTTGTGAATCCTTCCAAATGAAAGAACATGACAAACACTCGGAAAAACAAATGAGGTTAGCGGACTTGCAAAACCTATCATTCGTATGGTAAGATACCCAACAAGCGTAGTCATCATGCTTATCATAAGAAAGGACAAGGTAATGTGGCATGACACGTAAGCATATGATGCGATAACAACCAAAGGCATTAGGCTCAAACAAGCAAGCATGCATCACAAGTATGGTGTCCAAGTCTCCAAGATCAACAAACATAGCATTGTTTCACTCAATACAAGTGATGAGAGATGCAACTATTGGAGACAAGTGACAATGATCAATGTGCATCATGTGAATGCCATGAACATAAATGTCATCAACCCAAGAAACCAAGTAACAGTGGAACATGGGTGATTCAACATAGCAAGCAATCATAGTGATCAAGTCAAGCAAGCTAGTAGTGCGAAGATGCAACATACTAAAGGTAATCATGGCAATCATGTCATGGGTGCAAATAGTAGGCATGAGTAACACACATGGCATAGCACAGGCATGAAAGCAAGTTATGAGGAAAATAGGATCAATGTATTGGCGAGAGGCCATATGTAAATAGCAATGGAACATCATGACTCTCCCAACACAACAAGCATCACTAGCACGGGGCACAAATAAATCATGGCAATAGCTACAAGTATTTCCACCAAGCATGCAAATACACATAGTAGTAGTAGAATAGTGAATCATGGGAAAATGCAAGAAAGGGTTACAATTGCATGGCAAAGTCATAGCAAGAGGCATAACATGCAAAGTGAACAATATATAATGGGCATAAGTTGACAAGTGGTAAATAGCTCATAGTCATGTGAGAGACAAGTAAAAGAGATGCGCGTAGTCATTTCACGAATAGAACGGTGGTAAGGACAATCCATGTGATCCCAAATAGTCGTCGCTCTCAAGAGCTCATTTCGTCAACTCATGGGATTGTGAGGTTGAGAAGTTTGCATAAGTACCTACACAAAACAAAGACAAGAGGAAAACTGTGTGTGCGTGGTATATGTACACATCATCCATCATGATGCGCACGTGCATGTGTTGGTTAGCACAAAATAGCCAATGCTCGAATAAATGAGATGTGTGATATTGAAACATGTCATCCATCATGAGAGGTTTGTTGTTATGCATAGCATAATGGAGACTCAAATTGTGTAATTCCTCACGAGAAATATATAGAGCATTGTTATTCGTGGAATGCATATGGTGCACACAATCATGGTAATCATGCAATGTATGGCATGCATCAAGATCTCCTAGTATGTATGAGGAAACTATGGGGGTCTCCTCATGAGAATTAGTGGGAATATCACTTGGAGAATATTTACAACATCCAAAACAATGCATATTTGGAACAATGTGTTCATGGCATGGCATAGTGGATGAATTGCGCAAATCATGTAAAGGAAGCATGGCAATATCATCACATGAAAAACAAAAGCCAATGACCATCATCTTGTCATCTATGCCACAAGTGCAAATGGGATTTTACTTTAATGGGGCATGCATAGTTACTATGTTGAGATTGAAATGATACAATATGGGAGATCTCACTCATACCATATGACAAGTTTAGAGGGTTATCGAACATGATGTGACCAAAAGAATTTTCACATGATATCCTATGGAGCATAGCATCACAACTAGGCAATTCAACATGCTCATTATCATATTCATCATAAATGGGTAGGTCATGACATGAAGAAGTCGCACTAGCATGAATCATGTGAATAGGTGTGTCAACATCATGCAAGCAATCATTGTCAAGATAGTCCACTAGTGGGACAAGAGAAGCACCGTCACCTATGTTACCTTTGGAGCGTCGCTCATGTGTTGTAGGTGAGTTGTTGAAGATCCAATCGTTGTTATCTTCATCTTGATGGAGCCATGTGGGTGGTACATCTTCTTCCACCATGGCCATCGGTTTGTCCATTGGAGGTATGGACTCGTCGAGGGTAGGCATGACCTCATGTAGGAGACCTAGCACCAAAGAAAACACACTCATAGTAGAGGTTAAGTTGTTAGAAATCATAGTGGCTTCACATGCCCTCTCAACTACCTCACTCACTAAGTGGTGTGGCTCACTCACTCCCTCTTGGATACTCTAACTCGTATGGATGGTAGAGTCACTCAAATGGCTCGCAACCTCACATAGGAGATGTGGCATGCTCTCATGTATGGGGCTAGTAGTGGTTACACGCATCCTCTCAAAGGAAATGTTCTCAATGTCACATATGGTGGAGTCACTCGTATCACTCATGTGGTGGTGTCTCTCCTCACATGGGAATTGGGGCATCTCGTCATATGTGGATGTCGAAGATGTGTAGGTACAATATTCTGCATGCTCAACTTCCTCATCCGTAATGCCTCCAAAGATGAATGTCGTGGAATGTGGGAAATCATCACGCTCCTCCAAGGTCAAAGAGAAGGTCTCATGCTTGCTTGCGTAGCTTGACCCGGAGTAGGAGTCCAATATGGGCGCCGTCTTCATGGTGTCGAAGAGGTTCATGCTCGTCGCCTTGGTCGAAGGGGATGGCCCATGCTCGATCGTCTTGTCGCCGTCGCTCGTAGATAATCGCCTTGATGATGAATACATCAATGTAGGCGAACTCATGGGAAGTAGGCAAAGATGTCGTATGTCCGAAGGCGAAGATGCCTTGATAGCACTTGGCAAAGATGCCGACGTGGTTGTAGTAGCCGTAGCTCTTTCTTGGTTGTGCTTGTCTCACGGTCTTCTCTTTTGCTCTTGAAGCTTGGCCTTGGCGTGAAGTAGAGCTTCTTTGGACTTGTATGTTTGCGCTTGGTGAGCATCTTCATGATGATGGTGTCGTTGTCGTGCTTGAGCTCTTGGTAGATGTCGTTCGTCATCGTCGTACACATGATGCTTGGAGATGACTTGCCCTTCATGACGATGTCGATGGTCGCCATGGCGATGTGGACTGGAAGACTTGCACTTGCATCATGCTTGCGCTCCGAAGACTTGTGACTTGAACGTCGCCGCCGAGAAGATGACGAAGGGAAAGAAGACTTGTAATCGACCACCAAGTATTTTAGCTCCACCATGTGTTTGTTGAAGGAGTCGCACATGTCGCCGAAGGAAGCCATTCTCATTGTCTCAGAGTGTTGTAGTTCGATGGCTATGTTGCCCAAGCGCTCTTGCATTGCTCGTTGTAGTCCGATGGTTTTCGTGTGGATGTCGTTGTTCACGCCATCGATGTCAAAGACCGGAGATGAAATGCTTTGCCTATCCATCACAAGACTCAATTAGTGGTGAGTGGGAGAAAGAGAAGAACTAGACCAATGTACCTTACCCGATGTTGAGAATGGATCAATGATCGCTCAATATGTATCAAGGAAATAGCACAATTGGTACCGATTCTTGTCAATTCTCACACCTACACAAGTAAAGCTTTCGGAGTAGCTCGGTGAGGATAGGGGCACAAAAATTTGATGCAAAATGTTAGCAAGAGTCAATAATGTTGAAAGAGATTCACAAATTTGCCAATGTAACAGGTAGACCAATAGCAAAGAATGGCACACGGAAACACATGCACAGATAGATAAATGTGGTTGTGCAACCAAGGGTTGAGCGGAAAATGTGGAATCCACGGAAAATACTCTTGTCGCACAACACTAGAGAGACGCTAGCCAATAGCTCAATAGGCGGATACGAACTTGTGCACTACCTATATGAGATAAAATGTAGTGACTTCCTATCACAAGTATGCTATGTGTATGATGTTCCGGTGCTTTTAGCACGAGATAATCCAAGATGATCACGTATGATATGATATTTTGTATGCTATGGCTCTTGCTTACAAGCTTCTTTGTGGCTCTTTTTCTTTGCTTAAAAGCTTATTCTCTTTTTTTATATGGCCACTTATGCGAAATGCACAAACCAAGATAGCAATTGTGTATATACGGGAACAATATTGTGACACAAGAGATGATATAAAGATACCAGGATGATATGGTATGTATGCAATGGAAGCGCGGATGATCACTAAAGTGCACAAGTAACGTTGCCGGCAATACTCAAAGGCTAGTCTCGATAGGCAAGTGACGCAAAATGGGCGAGGGGTTAACAATGCAATTGCAAGGGGAATATATAATGATGTTGTCGAGGTTACCGTCCGATGATGATGATGAGATGCGGTGCTCTTGATGTAGCTAATTAGCCGAAACACCTTAGGGAACGGAAAAATCACAACTCAAAATCTGAAGGACAAATGTCAAATGGTGGTAGCGGGAAAGACGTGGTGGTTGCGGAATTGTTGTTGGAAACCCGATCAAAATGGGTTATGGTGGCGGAAGGGTATGATGGGCTATACACGGTGTCGGAGTTGAAGTCACAGTCCCTAAGTAGCCGAAACACCTTAGGAGACTCTAGCCAGAACTCAAACAAGCTCGAACAAAATTGGGTTAAGTTGGGTTGGCTGAAATATATAGTGGGCAATGTGTATGCGGAAGTGGTGGCGGTGGTTGATGAAGAAGAAATTGTCCCTTAGTAGCATAAACACCTTTGGAGACACAAAACACTACTCAAGCAACCACAAATGCTATGGTGGACAAAATGGGTTAGGTTGCGGAAGGCTATGGTGGCTATGCAGATGGTATGGTGGAAGGCCTAAGAAAACTTGCCAAATTTGACAAATTTTGTGGAGTCAAACAATGATGATAGTATTTTTGTGGTATGGGGGATGTCAAGAGCTTCACAACGAGCTAAAGAACGTCGAAAACGGACTCCGGGTGAATTAGTTATGGCCAAAACAAAATTTCAGCCGCGTCAGTTTCAGAATTAGCGGACATCCGGGAGAAAGTCCAGCTCATCAGGGCTATGTCCGGATGATCCGGGAGAACATCCGGATGATCCGGGTTTGTCACCTCCGGCTCTGTTTTTCGGGTGCGTGAATTATACGGACGTCCGGGAGAAGGTCTAGCTCATTCGGGAGGTGTCCGGATGATCCGGGCGGGTCAACTCCGTCTGGGATTTCCTCTCGAGGACGAATTTCGGGGCGGAAATGGATGATAATGGGCTCAAAATTGAGAGGATTTCGTGGATGGAAAGTGGGGAAAGTTGTGGAGATACTATATGCACTTGAAACCAAGCGAATCCATGGATCAAAATCAACAAAATCTCATCAAACCAACATATCACAAAAAAAATTGGGGCTATTTTTGGTGGGGAATTTTAGAATTTGGGGAAGAACACGACAAAACAAGGCTAGAAAACGGTGGGGAGGCTCCAAATTCATTATGAACCAAGGCTCATGATACCATATGATGCGGGGTCAACCCGATCGAGGCCGATCTTTCACGAAGAGGAGGGAAACCCACGATGAACACGAAGAACACAAAGAGAAATCACGAGGGGAAACATGAGAAAACACTAAAATCAACAAGAGATGGTCACACATGTGCTAGATCCTCAACACAACGAGATACACGGTCCAAATCCAACAAAGGAAAGATACAAAGGTAGCTAGTTCATCTTCGTGAGGAGGTCTTGAATCCGCGAAGGATCTTCCCATGAGGGGTCTTGAATCCAAGGTGGATCTTCTCCGTAGAGGGGCCGCGTTCTCTCTCGTAGAGTAGATCCGTAATGGATGAGCAAAGCTCTATCTGACATATGAGCTAAACTAATGCCAACCCTAGAAATAAGGAGGAGGGGATCTATTTATAGTCTAAGCCACGAAGGGGTAAGTGAGGGGGCGAAGGGGTACACGGGCTTGGCCCAAGTCACGCGCACAGGCAGGGTCCGGATGATCCGGATGGTGGCCCGGATGATCCGGGTGTAAAGGGTCCGGATGATCCGGGCGACCGTCCGGATCGTTCGGCTTCGTGAGGTTGCTTCGGGTGCCTTCGGGTGCATTTCCTGGATCGTCCAGGTGTCGGTCCGGATCATCCGGGCTTGGTCCGGATCGTCCGGCTGGGGGTCCGGATGATCCGGGCATCTTCTGTCTTGTCTGTTCTCCTTCTTTATTCTCCTCTTCCATGCTTGGCCTTGGTCCTTGGATTCTCCATGGTCATCTCGGATGTTCCTGGTATGCACAAGGTCCATGCATGATGTAGGGCCAGTTCTTTTGGTGGCTTAAAAAATAAGCCACCTCCTCCCTAGTTTTTTTCACAAGCCGCCTCACTCATTCATTGGGGCTTCTAAACTAATTATGGGATTAGTAATCTAGAAACCTCAACAAATTTTGGGAGCGGCTTATTTTTTAAGCTGGGGAGAGGCAGCTTATTTTTTTAAGCCATCCAAAAGAACTGGCCTGTAGTAGCCATGTCTCACATGTGGAAAGTGAAGGTTTGGAGAGGAGCGAGTCAACCTTGTGTCCAATGGTGGGTACTTGAGGTCTTGTCGAAGTGAACATGGGGATGATCGTGGGATGCTCCGCATCACTTTCCCTTAATTTCCAAAAATTTATAGCTACTTCCGTTACAGTTGGAAGTTGATGTATTATTATCTCAGTATAGTGGCTAGTACAAATTCTATTTTGTATTCATATGCACTTTCAGACCAAATAAAGCATAACTTTGTTATCTTTTTTACTGCCTTTGTGGTCATATGGTATCCCGATGTATCTTGTTTAAAACTCATGAGAAATATTTCAATATTAGAAGTTTGCGTTTTCAACTAAAAAGGATATTGGTATTGTGGTTATCATGAGTTCAGGACACGGTGCTTCTATAGACGTATTTTATCTAGTACTATTCCGCACTAAAAGTCATAAACAAGTTCTATTCTGCCTATTATATGCATGAAAGATGGATAGAAAAAACGGTTTTGTTTTTACAAATTCCATACAAAAAGGGAAATAACAAACTAGGTATAAGGATTAACTTGTGAGGTACTACTATTTTTCAGTACTATGAGCATGTACTCATGAAATACATTGCAAGGAAATACAGGCCTACAATTTGTCCCTATAAAATTAAGGTACTCCTTTAGTAATTCCACTATAAATTAGTTACTCTTTTAGCAATTTCAATATAAATTAGTTGGCTTTGCCCAGTAAGATGTTCCTAGGATAGTATACACACCATCGATTTGCAAACATCATTTTCTAGGTCCAGAGTTTGAACTCTCACTTTTGTTCATTGCCACAAAATATTTATTCATCATCATTTCTGCCATTTGTAAAATGAATGTCACTATGTATATCACAAAAAACATATGTTGTCCTATTGTATTTGCAGCACACAAATTATCATGGTTTATTTTTAGTTTCAAAGAAAACAAATATTTACTTGAGGTAATTAACATGTGTTTTGCTTGTTTTTTTTTCTTTTTAAGTCATCAATCCTTGCTGTACACACTTATTTGAGAGAGCCAAAATTATGTCATGACTTGCTAAAATTGCTCTCTATGCTTCACTTAAAATTTTATGAGCAGTGGACTTGCTCTAGTGCTTCACTTATATCTTTTTTAGCACGGGGTGCTTAATATTTTTGAAGAAATACTCTCTTGCTTCACTTAGATTTATTTGAGAGTTAGTAAATTTTTAAAAGAAATTATCTCTTGCTTCACTTATATTATTTTGAGAGAAAGAAAGAAAAATTATGCTCATGATCTTCACTTATATTTGTTTGAGCTTATCAAAAGCAACACATGAAAATTAGTCCCAAAGTGATAGATATCCAAGAAGGATATAATAAAAACTTTCATGAAGATCATTGGACAAAATAAACTGCATTCCTTGTAATAGTTTTGAGACATGATGATATTATATGTGAGTCATGTTAATGAGTAATTATGCTTTAGTAAGAATATTCATGTTAAGGTTTGTGATTCCCTATGCAGACACGAAAGTCAGTAATTATGCAATGAAATTATATCCTACTTGTGGTGCATTATTCGGTGTTATTTATGCTCAATGTTCGCTTATGAGATTATTCGTTTCATGGTTGGTCGCTTCCCAGTCTTTTGCTAGCCTTCATTTTGCACTAAGTATGATATGTACTTGTGCATCCAAAATCATTTATCCCGGTTTTGCCACATGAGTCCACCATACCTACCTATATGCGGTATTTCATTACCGTCTTACGAAAAATTGTATGTGCCATCTCTAATTTTCAAAATAATTTTCCTTTTTGTGTGCGCGTACCGCTCGCGAGGCGGTGAGGGGTGGCCAATATTTTCCATGCTAGATGCGTTATTCTCACGATGAGTGTTTATTCACTTGTCATTGCACGAGAGTAAGGCAAAGGTATTAGGGATGACCACTCCTGAAATGAAAAACAAATTTACTTTATGTTGTCAAATAATAAATTCCTTAGAAAGTGTTGGTATGGAAGGCAACCGTGGATTCGGCTAGCCATGGCTTGTGAAAGTTGGTGGAAAAGGAATAAACTTTATTTTCTATTTGGGAACCGCCTATGATATATCTAGCATGGAAAGTGTTGGGAACCTCAAGTCGTTCTTGTTGGTGGGAAAAGTATACCTCCCAAAAAAAATATCTCTCAATTTAAGCTTTGAGCTCTTGCACCTCTACAAATCCCTACTTCCCTCTGCGCAGGGCCTTTCCTTTACTTATGCAATTTTTATTTTTGAATTTGAGTCTCCATCTTCTCGTACAAGCACCAACTAGGAAACACTATGATCGTACTTGAGCAATTGGTGTAACTAATATACGAATACGTTTCATGAATGGATCAATGGTAGAGCATAATGGGCTAGGGGTAGCTTATTTTAGCATTGATATTGTGAAAGACATGGTTGCTTGTTAATATGCTTGAGTATCTAAATTATAATGTCAAAACTAGACTATTGCTTTGAATCACATAAAGTCCAAATGTCCATGTTATAAAGAAAAGAGTATGATATGACATGATAGGCAACATTCCACATCAAAAATTCTGGTTTTTATCACTTACCTACTCGCGGACGACCAGGAGTTAAGCTTGGGGATGCTGATACGTCTCCAGCATATCCATAATTTTTTATTGTTCCATGTTGTTATATTATCATTCTTGGATGTTTTACAATCATTTTATAGTCATTTTATATCATGTTTTGGTACTAACCTATTGACATAGTGCCAAGTGTGAGTTGCTGTTTTCTGCATGTTTTTTACATCGCAGGAAATCAATATCAAACAGAGCCCAAACACCGCGAAACTTTTTGGAGAATTTTTATGGGCTAGAAGACACCTTATGGTCCAAGGCAGCACCTGGGGGGTGCCCCGAGGGGGCACAACCCACCAGGGCGCGCCAAGCCCCCCTGGCGCGCCCAGGTGGGTTGTGCCCACCTCGGTGGCCTCCCGCACCGCCTCTTTGCTCTATAAATACCATAATATTCCAAAAACCCTAGGGGAGTCGACGAAATATTCATCCAGCCGCCGTGGAGTCCAGAATCATCATATCCAATCCAGACACAATCACGGAGGGGTTCACCACTTCCATTGGTGCCTCTTCGATGATGCGTGAGTAGTTCTTTGTAGACCTATGGGGCCGTAGTTAGTAGCTAGATGGCTTCCTCTCTCTCTTTTGGTTCTCAATACAATGGGATTTTGGAGATCCATATGATGTAACTACTTTTGCGGTGTATTTGTTGGGATCCGATGAACTTTGAGTTTATGATCAGATCTATCTTTTTAAATCCATGAAAGTTATTTGAGTTTCTTTGATCTCTTAGATGCATGATCTCTTATAGCCTCATATTTCTTCTCTGATATTTGGGTTTTGTTTGGCGAATTTGATCTATTCATCTTGCAATGGGAAGAGGTGCCCGGTAGTGGGTTCGATCTTATGGTGCTTGATCCCCGTGACAAAAAGGGAACCGACACGTATGTATCATTGCTACTAAGGATAAAACGATGGGTTCTATTTCTACATAAATAGATCTTGTCTACATCATGGGATCTTTCTTATTGCATTACTCTGTTTCTCCATGAACTTAATACACTAGATGCATGCTGGATAGCGGTCGATGTGTGGAGTAATAGTAGTAGATGCAAGCAGGAGTCGGTCTACTAATCTTGGACGTGATGCCTATATAATGATCATTGCATGGATATCGTCATGATTACTTGAAGTTCTATCAATTGCCCAACAATAATTGTTTTCCCCCCGTTTGCTATTTTCTCGAGAGAAGCCACTAGTGAAACCTACGGCCCCGGGGTCTTCTTTCTCATATATTTGCCTTTGCGATCTACTTTTTCCTTGCATTTATTTTCAGATCCATTAAACCAAAAATACAAAAATACCTTGCTGCAATTTATTCTTAATTGTTTTATTTGGCGTTCGATCTACCAATCCACTAAAAATTCCTCACGTCCGTTTTGCCTATCTTGAGGCGCCGTACCCCGAAAGGGATTGACAACCCCTTTAACACGCCGGGTTGCGAGAAGTTGTTATCTGTGTGCAGGTGCTATTTATGTTGTGTTGCTTGGTTCTCCTACTAGTTCGATAACCTTGGTTTCACATCTGAGAGAAATACCTACCGCCGTTGTGCTGCATCATCCCTTCATATTTGGGGAAAAAACGACATAGCTTTAAGCGACATCAAGGTGTTCCCAGTAATCAGAATTATGAGTTGCTACCAACACACTGTCCACCGGGTTGGAAAATTGACCCATCAGGGTCTGGAAACAGCCAGGGGGGTAGCTGGACTGTGCTGGCCCGCCGTTCGAAGGCATAGTGTGGTTTAACTGGGGTATAACCAGTGCTCCAGGTGTGCTAGTACCTGCTCCTGGGAAAGGTGTATCTTGCGGTGTGCCGAACAAATGCGTAGGCACAAAGTTGGATGGCAACAGACTATGATGCCTTCTCTGATCGACCGCCTAAGAAGTATTCTGACAGAAACTGATATGTAGCGCCTCCGCCCTAAAGCGTTCTGCCTCATCATGGATGTAAGCTTGTACCTCCGCCATGCGAGTATTTTGAGCATTGATATCTTCCTGAACCATAGCCATCTGCTCGTGAAGTTTCATCACTTCAACATTACGTTCCACTACGTTTTCGCAGTTACTGGAGTTTCCAGGGGGTGTTCTTAGAGCGGTCATCAGCTCCGCCAGAGCTTGAGCCTGCATTTTATTCAAGCCAGCCGTATCTGGAGTCGGCATAGAGGTACATGTCCCTGCCACTGTGCCTACCACCCTGGAGTTATGAACCGACACAGTCCCAACCGAGTTGTTTCCTGCCATGTAGACGGATGTTCGTCGCGGCGCCTCGAAGGCATCCGGACCAATCTTGTCATTAGAGTAGCCCCCGAGTTTGTCCTTGAAGAGCGGGAGGATCGACTCGGTGCAACCAACCTATGATTCGCCATCGGAATAGACAAGAGTGTCTCAGCCAGACGCAAAATTGTCCGCGAGATCGGCCCCCTGAGTGAAGCCAATGAAGACAAGATTCCGAGCCGCTTGCGCCCGACTAGGTTTGGCATGCCGAGCCGGATCGACGAGGTCTGGGAAGATGTACGACTCGTGGCCTAATTCGGACGTGGATCTTGTACAAGGGAACCCTGTACCCGTACTCGATTGACTTGGCCTCGGGGCCCTAGCCTGAATCTTCGATGTAGAGCTTGCCATGACGACTCTTCATCATCTGACTGATCAAGGATCCCTCAATCCTGGGAGAGCTCCCTCCAAGAACTCAACACCACCGTGCGCTAGCCCCACGGTGGGTGCCACCGTCATGGTTTTGTAACGGCAGATGTCCTTGTAAAAGGACCAAGTCTAGGAGACATCACAACTAGGTGGTTGCTTGGACGGGGTTGATCGAGAACGAAAGACCAAGCTTACCCAGGTTCGACTCCTCACAATGGAGGTAAAAGCCTACGTCCTGCTCGGTTATTATTGCTGGAAGATCTCGATTACAAGGATATGGATTTGCTAACCTAGCTCTCGAGTGATTGCAACCGAGTCTTTTCGTCCTAGGGACTCCCCATTATATAACATGTGACCCTAAGTTTACAACAAAGTCTGGGTTGTACTACAACCCATGTTCTATCTTGTTTTCTTATGTCCCAAGTAAGGAGAATCTTACTCCTCGGCCTTTGTCAGGCTGGCTCGTCGTACGCCTCCGTGAGCCAGCATCTCACAAGTTGTGCCTTAATCTTCTAGGCCTTCATAATGTATGCTGATCCAATGGGCCGAAGTGACCTATGAGCTGGTAGGCTCCTCGCTGAGTCGTTCCCTCCTAGCCAGGTCATTCCGTGGGGAATATCTGCAATAGGGTGGTATGGTAAGTCACTCCATTGCAAGCATCTTGACATGTTATTTGTTTGGCATTATTGTTGGCCAGGGTTCTTAAGGCCAGTTCTTTTGAGCTATCCTATGAAAATAAGCTCATGTGAATATAAGCTCCAGATAATAAGCCAACAAGCTCTTTTCATTGCCTGTTTTTCAGCTTATATGTGGTATGGTTAGTGAAAAGTCTATATTGCATTATACTTTGTCATTTTGCTTCCCATATGAAAATAAATTTGGCTTACAAATAATAAGATTTGAACCCATCACAATAATTAATATGATAGGAAAACATACCATCATTATTTGTTCAAAATGTAAACACAAAGATACCATCTACTTGGCATAATCTACTTTGGTCAATGTCTTCCAAATAGAGGATAATTGCCTAAATTTAAATGAAGAACCATTTTTATCAAAATTCTCTGGTCCAATTGGTTGGTTTTCTTCATATGGAAGCGACACTTGAAAGCATCATATAGCAGCACCAACAGCATCTCATAGCAATCCATCATATAGCAGCAACAGCAGCAACAACAGCAACAACTCATATCAATTCATTATATAGCAGCAGCTCATAGCAATTCATATAGGATATCGGAATTCAAATTTGGCAAAAAATCAGAGGAGATCCTCACCTTGTTGAATGAGCTCGTCCCACTATAGCACATCATGGCCACGGCCTGGGTGGAGGGGTGGGGGAACAAGGGGCCTTCTGATGGTGTGGGCCACGGCCAGAGTTTGGCGGCGACCGCTAGAGTGGAGCATTGCTTGGACCATAGCGGAGTAGCTACTGTAGACCACGTGAGGGAGGGGGCGCGCCAGAGGGAGCAGCAGCCGTGGAGATGGGGTCCTACCCGCCGGCCGTGTAGCTTCGCTGGAGAGAACAACATCAAGGGGAATGGTAGATAGGCTCGGCGATGGCGATGCGTGGAGGTACCTAGCGCTGCAGGCAGGGGATTTGATAGAGGCAAAGGTGTCCCGTCTTTCGATGAGGTGGTGGCTATCGTTTTGGAGGAAGTCGACTTTGACGATCCGACTACGAACGTGCGAGGACGTCACACCTTAGCAATCGCTAAACCAACTCCGAGAGGTTATTGACCATGCCGGAGCATGATCAACCTGACCACGAAGGTCTGTTTCCTGCAGGCAAACGAAGAACAAGCAAGAAACTGAGATTGCACTCTGGATATTGCGAATTCAAGAGGAAAGCTTTATTGATCAAGTGGGGTTCTGTGACGTCTTTGTCTGGTTGTTCAACACAAACGAAGTACGCGAAGTTGCAGCTATGGTAAACTTTAATCTAAATAGAACCCAAAGTCTAAACGACGCCCTAAGGGTTGTATATATGGGGGAAGAGTGGGGAATTTCGTGGCCCTTGGAGGAGGGGTCCGAAACCAACCATAAGTCTTGTTTCCCCACACATACGGACTCTAAAAACAGCCAATACTCAAGTATTTTGAAATTACATGGGCCTGGCCCAATAATAAGGTGACACGGCACCTATAATAGCCTCTAGATGAAATTTATGAATTGGCATCTTGTATATTTCGTCCAAGGCATCACACACTCATTATGGTGGCTTCAAACTCCTGAAATCATCACTTGTAACTCCGTTCTTGTTCCCCTTGCGCATGCCAACATCTCCATGCTTGATCTTGCTCCAATGTTCATCCTTCTTGTCCAAGCTAGGCCTTTCATTTGTAAGCAAGACAAATGTATCCAATTTAGGCAGCATCATATTCTCATGAACATTTGAATCATTACCAAGAAACGAAAGTACCTGGTAATTTAATTAGCGTGCGCGATCTCTAGTAATTGGTCCTGTATATGTGTCAGTTGGGGCTGTGGGTGTAACCTTGTTAGTGATGTCCTCATCAGGATCAAGGTAGAGGATAAGGGGAGAGAAGATGCGAGCAGGTAGGGGAAGAAACGCTTGTGTGTTTGTTTTTTCATGGCGTCGGTGTGACGGGAGCCTCAGTAGTGACATTTTAAGTATAATATGGGCAAACAACAGTCGTTTCACAACACCCACATGTCTTTTCTCATTGTGAAGGAATGGGTGGTGGAAATTATTTAAGCCCAAGCGCATAACTCAAAAACGAATTCTCTAGAGTTTTTATGGCCCGTTTTGATAGTAAGATCTCACAAGGTGGAAAAATTGACCCTTAATATGTAGTTCACTTGTGCGTGCAATGATGAATCACTCATGCCTTCTATAGTATAAGTTTAGGTGTCATACATGGCACAACCTAATACATGTGCATTTCATTATAGAATCTAAAATATGAAATGTATATGCTTGTTCATAAGTAGAACATTATGTTTACATGCCTCCTAAATCTGGTCAGTCAAGTGATGGTATTTAGGCCTCCTTCTATGCTTGTTTTCTTGGTATGTAATTCAGTGTCGTGCAAGATTTTCTCACACACGTGTTCAGTTGCTTGTTTGTAGTAGCCAACCATACTAGAACTGTTTGCTTTGATTACTTGTTGATCATGACCTAACCGATCTTGTCAATGGTTTAAACACAAATGGATGTTGTAGTTGGGGCTTGTATAACTCACATGTGACATCAAGGTTTGCCGGTCCACTAAACTAGGCTCCCCAAGCGTACCCGGAGGTCTTGTTGATGAAGGTACGCTAGATTATACATAGTGCACACTTAGTAAATGCTCATTTAAGCGTGTGTAAGAGATGTGGAATGTTTCATTATGTGGTCTCTTAGTTATAATCTCATGCTTTAGTGTTGCCCAGCCACTGGAAGTATGCATATTTATCTTGCATTAAAGGAGACCTATAACTAGTTTGTGTCACCTTGCAGAGGGGGGCAATGAAGCAAGGATTTAGGATTTCCATGTAAATGATGTTATGAAGGAGCCTTGCAAGAGAAGGAGGGGCGCTGAGCTTATACAACTAGTTATGGTAAGTCAGTCCATTAAAATTACCAGGACATCCTATTTGTGTGAAATTGTGCTTGATAACAGTTCTTCACCTGTAACCCAGTCAACGGGCCATTGATTAATACTCCCTCCGCCGACTATTATAATATGTTCTATTTTTCTAAATAAGATGTATGTAAACACATTTAAATGTGTCTGTTCACTAATTTCAGTACATATGCAGTCTATATTTAAGTATCTAAAACATCTTATAATAGTGAACAGAGTGCGGAACTCCTTGCTGTTATGGTACAGTTCTCGATGTCATACCTATCATTACTGGGATCTTGAGTACATAATAGTGAAGATACTTCATAGGGGGGAAACAATGTTACAATATACAATAGGAGATTCAAATGTAGGCAGGCCAAGGATGTTATTGAGGCATGCATGCATGCATGGTGCCACCACAATAATTCAATTACTTGTTTAGTTCAAGCATAGTTAAATTGCTCGTTTCAATTACTTTATTTGTCCTGGGGTTAATTAGATGCCCAAGCAATGTTGCCTGATGTAGGGTACTTTTATAAATATTAGTTAAAATAATCAAATGCCTTACCATTTCATTACTCTGGCAAACTGTGCATGAAGCTTTGAAGTCCATCAACCAACTAGTCCTGCATGAGGCACACTATCTAGTTTATATGAGGCTAATGATTGCATAATTTTGCTTGTTGTAGTAGGTTTGTATGAATCCCTCTGTAGTTCATTATGCTCCCTAAGACTTTTGAAACATGCCCCACAATGTTCCATCTAGTTAATACAAGCTACACAATGGCTAACTACTTTCTTACTTATACGCAAGATATATCTAATGTCCCGTGCCTGCACGTGGTCTACAATTGTAACCTGTCAGTGTTTGGCATTTGACCCAAACATCATGCTCATTTGGTGATCGAAGAGAGATTTCTGTATGCATGTTGCACAGACTACCGTCTTTATAATTTTTGAAATATCACCTGCTTATGCTTCATGATGTGTACATTATTTATAATCTGTTTTTGCCATGTACAAGTTAGTATGTCTTGCTCGCTTTGCTGTTGTAACTATATTTTTGCCCTAGTCACGTGTAGTTACAAAAACATTTTAGGATAAAATCACATCAACACAAAGCTCTCACAGCCGTGCGTCATGGTTTTTACCAAATGATTTTGGATTGTAATCAGAATGTGATGATGTTTTAGAGCATTTAACTAGAGGCGGCAAGAAAGCGTGCATATGAGTATCAAGATGTAATCAACATGTTGAGAAGGTAGGTGTAGAGATCAAATGCATCAGTCAATGAAATGAAACAACAACCTATGGTAACCACAAACAAAGTGGAGATTTTGCATACTGAATTTGGTGCTATCTCAATCCGACTAGTCCTATTTTCTGAAGAAATCATAGTTCAAATGGTAAGTTGTCTTGATGCGCGTCCACTATGTATGATGTGTATGTGCCTAGTGTATGTAATTTTTTGTTTGGATACACTTTATTATCACTTTGCGGTGAATTTTGATGCCCGGTGGATGTTATCTATCGTAATTTCTTTACAATATAGTATAGGATTATTATTTGTTTCTATGCCTCTTAATTTCTTTATAGTATAGTTTAGGTTTTTCTTGAGGGCATTGTACAGAGTAGGATAATTATTTTTTAGTGTATATGCTATTGTTGAAATGGGGGAGATGCGGAGCATCCCATGGTCATCCCCATGGACCTACCATCGTCTCACCAAGTGCCAAGTGGACCCATGACACGTGCTCGAGCACGAGCTCTCGAGACCGAGGTGACTTCACTCCTCTCTCTACGCCACTTTGATTCACATGAGACATGGCTGCTACCCTCACCAGAGAATCTTTGCATACTCAGGCACCTCAGGAGCAACCATGGAGAAGTCAAGGAACAAGAAGGATCGAAGGAGGAGAAAAACAGCCGATACTCAGCCAGCCCGGACGATCCGGACGAAGTCCGAGACGATCCGGCCGAAGCCCGGATGAACCGGACAAACGTCCGGACGATCCGGCAAATGTGCCCGAGGACACCTGAGAGCCCGGCTGAATCCGGATCATCCGGACCCCAGCCCGGATCATCCGGACGAACCCGAACGTCCGGACCAAGTCCCGGATATCCGGACCACCCACAGCAGATCAGACACGTCTAGATCATCCGGACGCCGCCCCGGATCATCCGGATCCCCGAAGCCCGGATCATCCGGACAAACGTCCGGATCATCCGGACAGTGCCTGCGTGCATGATGTTGGGCCGAGGCCCATGTACCCCTTTGCCCCTCCTAGCCTATATATATCACTCTACCTAAACTATCTAGGGTTAGATTTGTTTTAGCTCATCAAAAAACCTTAGTGGTTCCACTCCTACGAGACCGTGGCCTCTTCGGAGAAGATCCACCGGATTCAAGACCTCCTATACGGAGAAGAACATCAAGACCTCCTCACGGAGATGACTACCGCCACTTGTATCGTCTTTAGTTGATCGTGCATCATGTATCGCACTTTGTGTACCCGGATCTAGCATTTGTGTGACCTAAACTTTTTGATTTGAGTGTTTTCTCCTTGTCTCTCTTGTGTTCTTCCTCATGCCCCTCGTGTTCTTCCTCGGGATCCCTCCTTTTCGTGAAAGATCGGCCACGTAGGGTCCCACCCTACATCATCTATGGTATCATGAGCTTTGGTTGATCACGAATTTGGAGCCCCACACCTTGTTTTCTAGCTTGTTTTTGTTGTTTTTCGTCCAAATTCGAAAATCCCCACATAAATAGCCCCACATTTTTTTTTGATTTGTGTGTTTTGATGAGATTTTGTTGATTGTGATCCGTGGTTAAGTTGTGTGACAAGTGGATTCCCCTCTCCCCACCACCCCACCCTCAAAAACCACCGAAAATCCGAGAAAAAATTCGTCTCCACCAAATTTCCCCTCTTCCCCGAGCTTATCCCGAGCGGATTGACCCATCCGGATCATCCGACTCCCCACCCGGATCATCCGTCCACCGCCCGAATCATCCGGCCAGACGTCCGGATCATTCGGACAACCCTGACGAAACTGCATTTTGCGGTTTTTCGCGACATCGTTTCGGCCACCGCAACTACCCTAGACCCCCCTTTTGCTACACCCCGACATATAACCTACCACTACCACCACCATTGCCTAACCAACATCACTGCGGTCTTACCTCTTTGTGTCTTGGATCATTTGAGTTGTGGTTTTCTCCGTTTCCGTTTGTGTTTCGGCTATCTTGGAGCAGAACGACATCGACAAGACCACCTCTCAACCTCGCCAAGGACGGTAACATCGACGACACCTCGTTTACTACCTTGCAATTGCATTGATAGACCCTCATCGACCATTTTGCATAGCTTTCCTACCGAGACTAGCCATTTGAGTATTGCCGGGCCACGATACTTGTGCACATTAGTGATAGTCATAGACATTGCATACTACATCGTCATATCTCTGTGTGACACAAGAGTGTTCCGCATACACAATAGCTACCTTGATCCGAGAAGCATGTATAAGTAGCCAAAGAAAGAGCTCACAAGCTTTTAAGCAAAAGAGCCATCCAAAGCTTATAAGCAAAAGCACAATAGCATCAAACGCCTTGCATCAAAAGAGATCATATGAGATATCAATACATCATCTTGTGCTAAAGCATCGGCACATCATACACTCATAGCATACTTGTGATAGGAAGTCGTTACATTGCTCTTATAGGTCGTGCACAAGTGCGTATCCGCCTATTAAGCAATTGGTTAGCGTCTCTCTAGCGTTGTGCAACACGAGCATTTTCCGTGGATTCCACATTTTCGCTCAGTTTTGGTTGCACAACCACATTTATCTATCCGTGCGTGTGTTCCGTGTGCTACCTTTTGCTTGTGATCTACTTATTGCATGAGCCAATTGTGAATCATTTTCAACATCATTGAATCTTACTCACTTTTTGCATTTAATTTGGCCACCATCCTAACCAAGCTCCTCTCAAAGCTTTACTTGTGTAGGTGTGAGAATCGACAAGACTTGGTACCAATAGTGTTATTTCCGGGTTACATTATTGAGTGATCATTGATCCATTGTCAACTTCGGTCAAGGTACATTTGATATTGTCTTCTCCTTTCTCCCACTCACATACTTGCTTGTGACGATGGATAGGCCAAGTACATCTACGAACCCGCTCTTCGATAATCCTCAAGAATCTAACAACTACGTCACCAAACTACATCTCTTCGGTGTCCAATGAGCTCTACATCAAGAAAGTGAAGCTATGCGAGAGCACATTGAGCAAGTCGCCGCCGACGCGCGATAATTCGAAGCAAGAACAAGAGAGCAATTCGACATCATCAACACCAACATGGCTACTCAATTCGATGCGCTTCGAACTTTGATAGTCAACCGACGCTCTTCTTCCACATCTTCTCAGACGAAGCCGCTCAAGTAGACACGCAGACTCCACGGATGGCTCAAGTACACCTACATCAAATACTCTTCGTCAAGCTACATGTGAAGATCGACATGACAACCGGAATCCACTTCATGATAAGAGTTCTCAAGACCTACTTGACGAACAAGAAAGTCGACATCGTCAAAACCAAGCTACAATTGAGCAAGCACAAGAACGGCAAAGACTACGCCAACAACAACAAGAGCGAGCACGTCAACACCAAGAAGAAGAAGATGCCGAATCTCATCGTCTAGCACAACACCGCCGAGAAGCTCAAGCTCTTGAGGCACAACGAGCATTACGTGATTCACATCGCAATGTGGCAACTCGCAATTGACACACTCGTCAAGAAGAGGATTTCCTTCGCGATGAGATGCACGAGAGGCTCCACCAAGCACGAATGCAACAAGAAGCCCCCCCTCAAGCACGACAAGAGTAACAACCTCAACAAGAACTGCAAGCTCGGCAAGTACACAATGACAATGAACATCTACTCTGCCAAGAGCAACATGAGGTTGACAACCGTCCAAATCAAGAACGCCCTCCCAATAGGCAATCAAACAATGACGAGCATCGCTATGGCAAGCTTAAGTTCACAATGCCAAAGTTTTCCGAAAGCATTGATCCCGAAGACTACCTTTCATGGGCATTGAAGGTTGATAAGATCTTCCGCTTACACAACTTTGATAAACAGAAGAAAATTGCAATGGCCTCCCTTGAGTTCCAAGACTATGTTCTCATTTGGTGGGAGCAAATCATAGAGAGAAGAGAAGCAAAAGGTGAACCTCCTATCACTACTTGGGCTCAAATGAAGGAAGTCATGAGAGCATGCTTCGTGCCAACACACTACAACCGTGACTTGTTCAAGAATCTACAACTCCTCAAGCAAGGTACCAAGTCCGTTGAAGAGTACTACAAGGAAATGGAGATTGCCATGATACGTGCAAACATCACAGAAGATGAAGAACAAACGATGGCGAGATTCTTGAATGGACTCAACTATCCTATCAAGAAGATTGTGGACTTTCAACCATACACCAATCTCCTCGAGCTAGTACATCAAGCCACCAAAGTGGAGCGACAAGTTCAAGAGGCTACAAGTACTCCAAGTTCACCTCCAAGAACTTCGGCTCCTACAACCAAACTTCAACGACTTCGGCTCCTCCTACCTCTACCAAGCCATCTACAAACTTCGGCAACAAGTCAAGCTACAAGAATGCGACTACATCAAGTCGGCCACCTTCTACAAACAACTTCAAGCCAAGAGCTTCATCATCTACACCTCCAACCAAGGACAACTCCAAGACGAGTTCCATCAAATGCTTCAAGTGCCAAGGGCGAGGCCACAAGATATTTGAGTGCAAGACCGTTCGTACCATGATCATCAATGATGACGGATCTTATGACTCAATGAGCGATGATGAGATGGAAGCACTTGAACATGTAGCTATGCATCGCCAAGTGAATGAAGATGAAGACCATCAAGTGTTTTGCGACAATGATTCGAGTCCCAATCCCGTTGTCTCCAAGGTCTTGACACTCCAACATCAACAAGATGACGACCAACAATGTCACATTTTCCATACCAAGGCCGGCATAAATGTATGCTCCGTCAAGGTTATAATCGATGGAGGAAGTTCTCACAACTTGGCAAGCGAAGAGCTATGCGACAAACTACAATTGGTGAAGTCAAAGCACCCTCATCCCTACAAGGTCCAATGGCTTAACGACGCCGGAACTCTCAGAGTCGAGCATACCGTGCAAGTTTCCTTCGAGATAGGCGCTTACGAGGACACCCTTGAGTGTGATGTGGTCCCTATGTCCGTGTGCCACCTTATTCTTGGACGACCATGGCAATATGATTGTGGAGTCACACACAATGGACGGACCAACCACTATAGCTTCAAGATGAAAGGAAAGGAGTTCGTGCTACGTCCAATGTCACCAATTCAAGTAGCCGCCGACAAACACATACCCACCAACCATCGTGGAGAGAATGGTGAGAGAGTGAGCCACCAAAAGGATAGTGAGAGCCACAAGCTAAATATGAGCGACTCCACGATGAGTGACAAGAAACAACTAGTGTTATTCTCCACCAAAAGTGAGATGAGAGAAGTGTGTGAGAACCCCTCGAGTGTCTTTCACCTTGTGCTTTTATGCAAAGGGGAAGCCAAACCTACTCACACTTCACCACCTCCACCTTTAGTGTTGTCTCAATTGTTGCAGGAATTCTTGGATGTCTTCCCCGATGAGCTACCTCCGGGTCTACCTCCACTTCACGGAATCGAACACCGTATCGACCTGATACCCGGCGCACCACTTCCGAACAAGGCTCCTTACCGTGTCAACCCCGAGGAAACCAAGGAGATACAACCGCAAGTACAACTACTCATCAACAAAGGTCATATACGTGAAAGCTTGAGCCCTTATGCCGTTCCGGTTATTCTCGTGCCTAAGAAAGATGGAAGTTTTCGCATGTGCTCCGATTGTCGCCCGATAAATGCTATCACCGTTAGATACCGTCACCCTATCCCACGCTTAGACGACATGCTTGATGGATTATGTAGTGCCACCATCTTTTCGAAAATTGATCTTAAAAGTGGCTACTACCAAATTCGCATTCAAGAGGGTGATGAGTGGAAAACGGCTTTCAAAACTAAGTTTGGGTTATATGAGTGGCTTGTCATGCGAATGGGTTTATCGGAAGCGCCCGGCTCATTTATGCGTCTCATGCACTTTATTCTACGACCCTACATAGGCGTCTTTGTAATGGTTTACTTTGATGACATCCTAGTTTTTAGCAAGTCGCTTGAGGACCATGTGACACACATCCGTATGGTTTTACAAACCCTTTGAAAAGAGCGCTTATATGCTAACATGGAGAAATGCACTTTTGGTGTTGACAAGGTCGTTTTCTTAGGATTCGTCGTTTCTTCCCAAGGTGTTCACGTTGATGAAACTAAAATTGAAGCTATTAAAACTTGGCCACAACCAACGAATCTCCTACAAGTGCGTAGCTTTCTTGGTTTAGCCGATTTCCATCGACGTTTTGTGAAGAACTTTAGCACCATTGCTATGCCTCTACACGCCTTGAGCAAGAAGAACACACCCTTTGTTTGGGGTCCTTCGCAAGACATCGCGTTCATTAAGCTCAAAGTGTTGCTCGCCCACGCACTGCTTCTTGCCCTACCGAACTTTGATAAACCTTTTGAGATTCATTGTTACGCTAGTGGTACCAGCATAGGTGGCGTGCTCATGCAAGAAAGCGCCCTATTGCTTATTTTAGCGAGAAGCTATCCGGAGCGCAACTTAACTACCACATCTATGATAAAGAGCTCTATGCCTTGGTGCGAGTTTTGCGTGTTTGGGAACATTACCTTAGACCTCATGAATTCATTCTTCATACGGACCATGAGACTCTCAAGTATCTCAAGGGTCAAACTAAGTTGAACAAGCGTCATGCTAAGTGGAGTGAGTTCATTGAGTCTTTCCCCTATGTCATCAAGTACATCAAAGGCAAAGAAAATGTTGTGGCGGATGCACTTTCCCGCAAATGCATGCTTGTCACAAAACTTGAGTTGAATGTTATTGGCTTTGAGCACATAAAAAACTTATATGAGCATGATCCTTTCTTTGCAAATCCTTATGCTAAGTATTTGAGTCACACTTCTTCGGAACATTACTACCTCAAGGATGGATATCTTATGAGAGCTAAGAAACTTTGCATTCCCGAGTCTTCGCTTCGTTTGCTCCTTTTGCAGGAATCTCATGGAGGAGGACTCATGGGACACTTTGGTTGCGACAAGACATTTGCTACGCTCTCCAAGAACTACTTTTGGCCCAAGATGCTACGTGACGTCTCACGACTCACCAACCGATGCTCTACATGTCGCAAAGCTAAGTCAAAAGCTCAAACTCATGGTCTTTACATGCCAATTCCTATTCCATTCCATCCATGGGAAGACATAAGCATGGGCTTTATACTTGGATTTCCTAGGACTCAAAATGGAAAACATTCCGTGTTTGTTGTCGTGGATAGATTCTCTAAAATGACTCATTTCATTCCTTGTAACAAGATCGACGATGCTTCATGTAATGCCCAGGATGGAGTTATACCTCCTACGTGTCGAGGCACGACTTAAAGGCATAAATCCATCCTAGAATGATCTCAAGTTTGGTATCTTTGCACAACTCATGTAAAAGAGGGATAAAATTGCAAAAGGAGATAGTTGGCTTACACTCGCCACTTCACACAATACAATATAATAAACAAAACATCATACAAAACATCACAACCCGACTACGGGTGAAGAACCAAAAGAAAGATACCAAAACAACATAAAGCCACAGGTCAGGATCGAATCCTAGTAGAAACCACTACTGAACATCGAAACGTCACAAGCAAACGGTCAAACCCTTCAACAAGCTCCTGGTGAAGCACTGAACCAGCTCCTGCCTCAAACTCGGCTGAACCTGCAACTGGTGTGGTGAAGTAACTGTGAGCCACAGAGGACTCAGCAATCCCGTTCCCGGGTAACAAGACTATTTAAGCCTTGGGTGAGGATAAGGCTGAAGAAAGAATAAGAGGTGAAGGAACAAACAAGAGTCTGCAGCAGCAACTAGCACTAACTTACGTAAACGAGAGCGAGAAGAGAAGTGCATCGGTCGAAAGATGATCACGAAGTGATCCTAACTAAAGCCGGTCAAACATAACCCCACCGTGTTCAACTCCCGAATACCTATTCGGAAATTGACAGTCACGGTACACACGCTGGTAGTGTATTAGAACATTGTGTCAAGTTATCTACAACCGGAATTAACAAGCTCCCATCTGCCACATAACCGCGGGCACGGCTTTCGAAAGTTCAAACCCTGCAGGGGTGTTCCAACTTGGCCCATCACAAGCCCACGATCCGCGGAGTCGCAACTCCATAGTTGGGAAGACCCGAGTATTCTCGGAATCCCGTGCTCAAGTTAAACCGAGCTAAGGTAAGGCTAATCCAGCAAATCCTCCCGGCGTGCCGACACCCTGATAGTAGCCGCGCGTATCTCGTCTCAGGCCACGACCGGATGAGCACAGCGTACAGTGGCCGAAACCCAAGTTGCCAAGGGGGGCTCTGCACACGACTCTAGTTTGGGGCCAACACCATCAGCACTGGCCCCCCCTGCTATGTAGAAAAGAATCTCCAAGGAGCGTCCCCCTTATGCAAATTAATTAATTAATTAAGTTGTTATTATGGGCAAATAGTACCAATGTTGGGATTTGCTGGAAAAGACTTAGCACTTAGCGGTTTATCAAGGGGGTCCCATACACCCCAACCGTGTTAGGAACGCATAATCAAGGAACATAACACCGGCTTATACGGATCCTAACGGCAAGAGTGGAACAAAACACCAAGCAAAAGGCTTAGCCTTCCACCCTGCCAGTATATAGGTGATTTCATTTTAAGCATTTATATAGTGTGATATAACCCAACCAAACTTCAACATGAAGCAAGCATCTTCAATCTTCACCTGCAACTAACAATGCTATAAGAGGGGCTGAGCGAAGCGTACTTAGCCATTCAACGGTTTGCGTAGGTAGGGTGGTTAAACATGGCAATTGGTTACAAGTAGGAGGCTGACAAGAAGACATGGGCATCGAGGCAAAATACTACAGAGCGATACTCTAGCAAGAGGCAAAAATAGTAATGGTATCCGGGTTCGGTCATCTTGCCTGGGATTCCACAGAGGAGAAGAACGGATCCAAGAAGAAGACGGAGAAGAAGCCTCACAACTCCGGAACGAAACCGAAGCTAACAAGAAAGCAACCGGAAAGAAAGAAACAACACGGTAAACACACAACCATAAACATGGCATACCATGCACAAACAAGTATGATGCATGTCCGGTTTAAATATGCATGGCATGGCAAAGTGCACAAACAATACTACAAGTTAAGTGGAGTTCAATATGCAACGAGTTGCATATTGACGAAACACCACATTTGCATATTTAGTTGACTCTCGATTATTAACAAGACAAGATTAAATGTTTTTAACATGGCAAGAGGTGAAGCATAAAGAAACTATACTATCTAGACATTTTAAATGAGGCCGGAAAAATAACAACAACATATTCCGGAAAATCCCCATGAGCATGTTTAATAATTATAAGCAAACAACAATTTAACATATATAATGTTGTTAAATGATGCGGATGACATGAACAAGTTTATGCAAGTTTTATTAAAAGGTTGACTTAAGAGGATAAGAAGCATTTGTCACCGTGGTGGAACGAAAAGAATGCCACGGCAACGATTCCGAAAATGATGCAACGGCAACATATCGGTGCCGGTAACTCGTTGAGAGACCGGGCAAAAGAAAGAGGTGGCGTGATCGAGTTGAAAAAGATGATGGGGTGATCCCGTTGCCGGGTTCCCACGAGTCGGTGGCGAGGCAACCGAGGAACATGACAAAAGGTGAAACGGGCACGAAGCACACACGAGAGACATTCCATACAACACAAGCAAGCATGCACGGGTCATCGACGGGGTTATACCTTCGGAACCATCGTTCTCGGAGGGGTTCGAGGTCGTAGTGGAAGTAGCCGTACACGAGTCGTGGTACACGGGGCGACGGTAGTGGTACACGGCGACGTCGGGGTACACGTGTAGTGGAAGTAGTTGTTCCGTTCGTCTTGGCGGTAGATGTACTCGGGCGACGGTAGAGGAAGTAGTGGTACTCGGCGACGGTAGTCGTTCAGGCGTCGAGGTACTTGAGGTTCCCGTTTTGCGATGGTAGAGGAAGTAGTGGTACTCGTCGTTCTCGAGTGCTCCGGTCGTCGAGGTACTTGGCGCTTCAAACGCTCGTCGTGGTACTCGTGCATGACGGTGTAGCGGGACTTGACGCATCTCCACGTAGTTGAACTTGAAGGTCCGACGACGTTCACGGTGTAGAGGTACTTGGTGTCTAGACGAATCCGGAGACGCGGTAGAGGTACTCGTTCTTCGCCGAAGATAGCCGTACACGTACGTAGACGTTCTCGTCGTCGTGGCACTTGCTGCTCCAAGTTTAATTGCTGGACAAAACAAAACGCCAAAAACCGAAAGAAGCACAGCAGTGGCAGCAAAACACCCACGGCACGGAGGACCAGCGGCCGCGCTCCTGACCGCGGGAGCGGAAGGAGGAAGCAGCGAGGCGAAGGCCAAGGCGACGTGGACGACCTGGAGGCAGGGAGATGCAGCGAGGCGAAGGGGGCGCGAGCTCCATGGCGCTGGATCGTGCCGAAGAGGGAAGGCGGAGGGCGCTCCGGCCATGGGCGCCGAAGATGGAGGAGGGCCGCAGGGGCGCACGGGAGAGGTCGCCGGCTGGCGAGGCAGAGGCCTCGCGCTGGACGGGGCGCCGCGCGACGGAGGGAGCGGGGCGCCAGGCGCGCTCGGGCAGCACGAAGGAGGGCGCCGGCCGCGCGCTTGCTGGAGGAGAAGGCGCCTCGGGGTCGCGACCTCAAGGGAGCGGAGGGAGGCCGAGCGTCGAGGCCACCGAGGGGCGAGGCGCTGGAGGCGCGCTACGGGGCGAAGAGGAGAGGATGAGGGCGACGAGTGAAACGGGGCTCGGGGGAGATCGAGCGAGGGGACTCGGGCTCGATGGCGATTGGGGCTCGGGGCGACAGAGGGAAGCGGGGCGAGCGAGAGGATGTGGCGGCGGCTCGGGGGAACGAGGGAACGTGAGGGAGTGGAGCACTGCGGGCTAGGTTTAGGGGGAAACGGGCCTTGGGCCAGAGGGAGATGGGCCGGAAGGACCAGGAGGAGAGGGGGCTGCGGGAGGAAAAGAGGTGCAGCCTGGGCCTTCTTTTTATTTATTTCCTCAGCAGAAATAAATAGAGATGGATCCAAAATAAAAAGAAAAGAGGCCAAAACAGGGGGAAAAATGATGGAACATTTTGAAAGGCTTTATGGAGTAAAAACCAACCCCTCAAAAATAGTTCCAACAAAAGGGAAGTGCAAACTAAGAAAAAAATAAATAGCTTGCCTCAAGGAGATTAAAAGGAGTCTAGACTTTAGAGGAGCCTCGAAAAAACGGAAAGAAATTATTGCAAGGTTTGAGGCAAGAATTGAGATAGAAAAGCATGGAGAAATATTGCAAGTGTGTTGAGTTAATTCCAACGAATGGAATATTATTAATATAGCTCCATAATTATTAGGAGGCTTTTATATGTTATAAAGAGAAGACATCTTCCCTCGATTTAAATGGACCGAAGGTCCACACGGTTTATTTAGGTTGAGATGCAAAAATTAAAATGACATGATGGCATGATGACATGATGCAATGCAAAAATAAATAACACAAGCTCGAAAGAAACACACGGGAGACCCCGGAACATCTGGAATCTTCGGGAAGCTTCTGGAATCTTCTGGGACGTCGGTCTCGGGCGTCACACTTCACATGTGGCAAATCTCTTTTGTAGGGAAATTATTCGTCTACATGGAGTGCCCAAGATGATCGTGTCGGACCGGGACGTCAAGTTCTTGAGCTACTTTTGGAAGACTCTATGCGCCAAACTCGGCATCAAGCTCCTCTTCTCCTCGGCATATCATCCACAAACCGACGACCAAACGGAGGTGACAAACCGCACGCTTTCGACGCTTCTTTGCGTGTTGATCAAGAAGAACATCAAGGAATGGGAGCAATGCTTGCCCATCGCCGAGCACGCCTACAACTGCGCAAGACATTCGACTACCAGCAAGTCCCCTTTCGAGGTCGTCTACGGCTTCAACCCGTTGTCCCCATTGGACATACTACCTCTACCTCTACAAGAACGCATCAACTTGGACGCACGTGCTCGAGCAAGCTATCTCAAAAAGGTGCATGAAGATACAAGGACAACTATCGAGCGGCAAGTACATCGACTAGCGTCCAAGCTCAACGCCAACAAGAAACCTATGGTGTTCCAACCGGGAGATCTCATATGGCTACATCTTCGCAATGACCGTTTCCCCAACGAGCGCAAGTCTAGACTTCTACCTCGGTCCGACGGACCCTTCAAGGTGCTAGCACGCTACAACAACAATGCATACAAGCTCGACCTTACATGCGACAAGTACAACGTGAGCGATGTATTCAACGTCAAGGATCTCTCCACTTTCCATGGTGATGAAGATTTCGATTCGAGATCGTATCTTTCCCAAGGGAGGGGAGATGATGGGGAGCATCCCAAGGTCATCCCCATGGACCTACCATCGTCTCACTAAGTGCCAAGTGGACCCATGACACGTGCTCGAGCACGAGCTCTTAAAACCGAGGTGACTTCACTCCTCTCTCTACGCCACTTTGATTCACATGAGACATGGCTGCTACCCTCATCAGAGACTCTTTGCATACTCAGGCACCTCGGGAGCAACCATGGAGAAGTCAAGGAACAAGAAGGATCGAAGGAGGAGAAAAACAGCCGATACTCAGCCAACCCGGACGATCCGGACGAAGTCCTGAACGATCCGGCCGAAGCCCGGATGATCCGGACAAATGTCCGGACGATCTGGCAAATGTGCCCGAAGACACCCGAGAGCCCCAGCTGAAGCCGGATCATCCGGACCCCAGCCCGGATCATCCGGATGAACCCGGACATCGGGACCAAGTCCCGGATATCCGGATCACCCGTAGCAGATCAGACATGTCCAGATCATCCGGACGCCGCCCCGGATCATCCGGACCCCCGAAGCCCGGATCATCCGGACAGTGCCTGCATGCATGATGTTGGGCCGAGGCCCATGTACCCCTTCGCCCCTCCTAGCCTATATATATCACTCTACCTAAACAATCTAGGGTTAGCTTTGTGTTAGCTCATCCAAAAACCTTAGTGGTTCCTCTCCTACGAGACCGCGGCCTCTTCGGAGAAGATCCACCGGATTCAAGACCTCCTATACGGAGAAGAACATCAAGACCTCCTCACGGAGATGACTACCGCCACTTGTATCGTCCTTAGTTGATCGTGCATCGTGTATCGCATTTTGTGTACCCGGATCTAGCATTTGTGTGACCTAAACTTGTTGATTTGAGTGTTTTCTCCTTGTCTCTCTTGTGTTCTTCCTCGTGCCCCTCGTGTTCTTCCTCGGGATCCTTCCTTTTCGTGAAAGATCGGCCACGTAGGGTCCCTCCCTACATCAGGGGGCCAACAGGACAAGATGTTACCAGGATGCAATTGGAACAGAAAGAAACGGGTAGTCATAGGGGTCCGTTATTGGGATCGCCTAATAATAATTAGTGGACCCTAATCGACATGAGCCTATGATAGCTCGGATGGTGCAATCTATGAGGCATGTAACAATCATGGGCCATGATGTGGCACAAATGAATTATGGGCTGCAATGTGGGCCCATCTTAACAAGGGCTCTTACCATCTCGCTAACAGGTCAAAAGCTCGATTGGGCCATAATAATGGAAATGAGCCCACGGGGCACTAGCAGGTTGAAATGGACCTCACATAACGCTTGGACCATTTCTATGTCAGGTTGTTAACACTATCGGGCCATAAGTTGGCCGATGTATACAACACGGGCCTTTAATAGGACGAAATTCAGGTTGGGCTGGATGGACCCAATGTCAGGTCGCATTGTAAATGGCCCAACTATGGTGCAACCGGTAACAGACCAAAATTCACACCGGGCTAGAAATTGGCCCAACTACTGAGTGGGCCTTTATAAGGCAAAAGACGTACCGCCTGGAAATTAGGCCAACTCCAGAGTGGGCCGCTACAAGGCCAAAAGATGCGTCGCCTGGATATTGGCCCATCCGCTAACAGACTGAAAGAAGATTGACCCACAAATGAGTGCAAAGATAGAGTGCGCTGTTAACAGGCTAGAACTGACGATGGGTCGCAACGCTATAAAATTATTAATAAGCCTTTAATAGGCCAAATGGTAGAACTTGTATGGGACATGGCTGTAAATGGACCAAACGAAACTAGGCAGTAAATAGTTCATCCCGCTTATTTTGATTGGGCTGGCCTATTAAATTAAATGGGCCCCTATTGGGCCGTGCCAGATGTCGTTGTTTTATAGGTGTGTCGCGCCCAGTGTGTGAATGACATCGGTCACAACTTGGAGCTGACACGTGGATCCTCTAGCAAATGTGAAATTTACATGTGGAAAATCGCCATTGGTATTGGCTATTAACGGGTTATCGGATCCGAAATCGGATCCGATAGCTCAACGGTGACCCGTTAAGGTGGAAGCTTCGTGCGGTTACCCTTGACGAAAACTCTTCCATGAGGCGGCAATTGTCGTCATGGTAGTGCAGACTTTCGTGATGGTAATTTTAGTATTGTCAAGGAACACTTCTATGACATCACAAGTATGACTATCTTGATTCTATCATAAAAACCGTCATGGGTGTACATTCATGATAGAAAACGTGACCTACTATGCCAATTAATCGAACAAAAGCAACACTCGAGGGAATAATTAGCAAGAAAATTAAACACTCACATCCACAGGTGATCTGGATCATAACCGACAACTACGCATGATGCCACTGTTGGGAAACGTAGTAGAAAACAAAAATTCACACCTATACACACCCAAGATCAATATGAAGATGCATAACGGGTTGGGATCACGATCGTTACCGTCACCGAGTTGTAGCACAAGAAGAACGTGTCGGTGTAGGTCGTAGTTGGAGTCCCTCGAACCATCGATGAGTGATCCCGCAAATCGCCCACGAACATTCCCTTGAACTGAAGACCAAAAGCACGACCTCACTACTTGGCTGCAAGTGTGTAGCCTTCATGATCTGGTAGCGCTTCGCCATCTAGAGCTAATCATCGCTTGAGAATTGGAGGAAGGAGATTAGAACCACACTAGGATTCTAATTATGAGGATTAGAGGAACTAGACCAAGCTCTAATTAGTTAACTAGGACCCACCAGTACTAGGGCTAGAAGAACCAGAGGAGGCTCCAAAACTTGTGTGTGCCAATAGAGCAAAAAATCTTAGTATATATAGGTTGGACGGAAGGGAGAGGGCAGCCACCAAGGATGGAAAGACCCTCTTTGGGGCTCTAGCCTAGGGGAAGGAGTTGGACTCCTCTCCCCCCTAGTCCAATTCGGCCTCCCACAAGGAAATGGGGGCCACTTCCTATTGGGCCAAGTTGGCCCAATGCTCCTTCTCTGGTTTGGCATTTTATGGCCCGTTTATATTAAATTTAAAATCCTTCTAATAAATATTACACCCTTTTATATATAATTTAAAAGCCCAAAAACATTTTCGACCTATGTATTATTTCTCGGTAATACCCGGTATTACCCGATACTCTCTGGAACCCTTCCGGTGACCCCGAAACGCTTCCGGATCCTCTTGAAACTATTTTGAATATTTATGAAACATATACACAAATGTATTATCTTAACTCGCATCCTACTAACACTTAGCTAATCGTGATTGCCATAAGCTTGTGATTCTATAGGTTCGGTAACTCATAGACATGAACGAAACCCCTTCGTTCAATGACCGATAGCGGAACCATGGACGTCCATATACATCCCTATGAGCACATGAATGATATTCGAGTGAACCTTTGGTTATATGTAAAGTTCCCTTTGCTTCATGATACTTCACAAAACCCAGAATGTATCGGTATCCTCTTGAGTCATCACATGCTCACTATACCATTATCCTCGTTACCGGTTTTGTTTTTCTTTCTCGTTGTCGTGTTCTGGCATCCCAGTGAACTAGTCACATGTGTTTGGCCAGATGATGACGGATTTCATCACACCAAGAGAGCCCCAAGAATATCTCCCCATCGTCGGAGGAGCAAATCTTACTCTCGAGCTATCTAGTCTCTTGACAAACTTTTCTATGAGCCTGTAAGTTGTTGTTATGATCATTGTGTTACAAGTGATGCTTGAGCAACCCCAAAGTCCACCATGTGGTAAATAGTGACTATGATACTCTCATGGTCTAAGGAGCAAAACCACATGTTAACACTCCCTATTATTATAACTGATTATAGATGATGTAAACTCAATTCGTAACGGGCAAGTTTGGGCCGATTCAGTATGATAGTTTTTCCAATGTCATACTCTCAATATTTTCGGACTATCGTTACACTTAACGACATCCTAAGATCCAGAAAAATTGATCACTGAGCTAGTCCTAGAGGCAAGACCAAAAGCCTTCTATTTAACTATTTATCATTCCACACGTGCATATGAGTTTTCCTCTAAATCTCACATTCTAGGATCGATCATAGAAGTTCTAGCATATAATACAAATCTTAATTATGAATATGGAATATAATAATACAATATTGCCTCTAGGGCATATTTCCAACAGTTAGAAGTCAAGAAAAACTGAACCATAGCCATGCTAAATGGGTTGATTTCATAGGAACTTTCCCTTATGTCATTAAACACAAGAAGGGTAAAGAAAATGCTATTGCTGATGCATTTGTCTCATCACTATATCATGCTTTCACAACTTGACTTTAAAATATTTGGTTTGGAGACCACAAAAGATCAATATGTGCATGATGCTAAGTATAAAGATGCATGCGGAATTGTAAAGAAGGAAGAGCATGGAACAAGTTCGTCATTAATGGTGGATTTATGTTCCCTACTAACAAGCTATGCTTAGGGTTGTTTTCAAGAATATCTTGAAAATGTGCGAAGAATGTTTGCCTCGTATTGAATTTGCTTAAAATCGTTCACTAAATTCTATCACTAAGATATGCCATTTTGAAGTTGTGTACGGTATCCTACCTCATGCACCCATTGTTTGGTGCCTCTTTAAGCTTTGGAGAAGGTTAATTTTGATACTAAACAACATGTTGAATTGATCTTAAAAATGCATGAGTTAACTAATGAAAACATTGAGACGCTCCAAGCAAAACATATATCATGTGATGAATAAAAATATAGCCTCGAGTAAAATACCGATAGTTGTTAGAAGAAAGAGGGGATGCCACTCGGGGGCATCCCCAAGCTTAATTGGTTGCTCATTCTTGGATAATAGCTTCAGATGCCGGGGCATCCCCAAGCTTAGGCTCTTCTATCCTTCTTTCATCCATCGTAAGATAACCAAAACTTGAAAACTTCAATCACACAAAACTCAACAAAACCTTCATGAGATCCGTTAGTATAAGCCACTACTATAAGTGTTGTACCAAACCAATTCATATTTTGTTTTTGTATTATATCTACTGTATTCCAACTTTTTTATGGCAAAAACTCATCAAAGAAAACCATAGGGCCATCAGAATAAGCACACAACACAAAGCAAACAGATCTGTCAAAAACAGAACTGTCTGTAGTAATATGGAAGTTTTGAATACTTCTGGAACTCTAAAAATCTTGAAACAAATAGGGTCACGTGGGAAATTTGTATATTAATATTTTGCAAAAAGAATCAACTAACACTTTAGGGCTGTGAGGCTTTTGCCTTGCAGTATATAGTCAAAAAAAACTAAAAAACACTTTTCTGTTAAAAATGAGAATTTTTCTCTTGAGCGCAAAAGTTTATGTTTTTTCAGCAAGATCAAATTTACTAACAACCAACGTGTTCCTAAAGCTTTGCTTGGCACATACCTTTATTCAAACCACAAAAACACATCTCAACAGAGATATTAAAGGGTTTACACACAAGAACAGAAAATAAAAAGCAAAATTTTATTTTATTCGTTGGGTTGCCTACCAACAAGCTCTTTCTTTATAGCCATTAAGATAGGAGTGAGATTACAATGATGCTCACATGAAAGACAAGAATTGAAGCACAAAGAGAGCATCATAAAATATGTGACAAACACATTTAAGTCTAACATACTTCCTACGCATAGGAATTTTTTAGGCAAGCAAATTATCAAGATAAGAAATATCTAGCATATGCAAGGGAGAAGAATAAAACATCGACAATCTTAACATAACGAGGGGTAAATTCGTAACATGAAAATTTATACAACCATATTTTCCTCTCTCATAATAATTACATGTAGGATCATACTCAAATTCAATAATATAGCCATCACATAAAATATTCTCTTCATGATCCACATGCATAGAAAATTGACACTCTTCCAAAATAGTGGGTTTATCATCAAATTAAGTCATGACCTCTCCAAACCCACTTTCAATATTATTGCAAACATATTCATAATGAGGCTTAAATAAATTTTTAAGATCGTAAGAAGAGTCACCCCAATCATGATCATTGCAATAAGTAGAGGACATATCAAAATTAGCATCCCCAAGCTTAGGGTTTTGCATATTACTAGCATAATTGACATTAATAGAATTTAATATAGCACCATTGCAATCATGCTTTTCATACAAGGAGCTATCATGAATCATTTCATAAATTTCTTCTTTTATCACTTCATCACAATTATCAGATTCATGAATCTGAAGCAGAACTTCCTAAAGATAATCTAGTGCGCTCAATTCACTAGCAATTGGTTCATCATAATTGGATCTTTTAAAAAGATTGGCAAGTGGATGAGGATCCATAAATGCTTTCCTTATGATTTCCAATAAAATACCCAATTATACCAAACAACCAAGCAAAGTTACCAAGTAAGACATAAGGGCAAATGAAAATAGATCTGACAAGAAAACGACAAACGAAATAGAGGGCGAACAAAAACGACAAATTTTTGTGAAGTGGGGGAGATGAAAACAAGAGGCCAATGGAAAATAATGTAAATTGCAAGGATATGAGATTTTCGATTAGGAACCTGGTATATGTTGAAGGTGCTCCCTGGCATCGGCGCTAGAAATTACTTTTGATGTCGCTTAAAGCTACGTCGGTTTTTCCCCAAAGAGGAAGGGATGATGCAGCACAGCGGCGGTAGGTATTTCCCTCAGATCTGAAACCAAGGTTATCGAACCAGTAGGAGAACCAAGCAACACAACGTAAACAGCACCTGCACACAAATAACAACTTCTCGCAACCCGACGTGTTAAAGGGGTTGTCAAGCCCTTTCGGGGTACAGCGCCTCAAGATAGGCAAAACAGACGTGAGGAATTTGTAGTATATTGGTTGATCGAACGCCAACTAAAATAAATAAGAATAAATTGCAGCAAGGTATTTTTGTATTTTTTGGTTTAATAGATCTAAAAATAAATGCAAGGAAAAAGCAGATCGCAAAGGCAAATATATGAGAAAGAAGACCCGGGGGGGCGTAGGTTTCACTAGTGGCTTCTCTCGAGAAAAATAGCAAACGGTGGGTAAACAAATTACTGTTGGGCAATTGATAGAACCTCAAATAATTATGACGATGTCCAGGCAATGATCATTACATAGGTATCACGTCCAAAATTAGTAGAGCGACTCCTGCCTGCATCTACTACTATTACTCCACACATCGACCGCTATCCAGCATGCACCTAGTGTATTAAGTTCATGCAAAAACGGAGTAATACATTAAGAACGAAGACATGATGTAGACAAGATCCGTTTATCTATGGCATTAGATATGGATCTTGTCGTTTTATCCTTAGTAGCAACGATACATACGTGTCGCTTCGCTTTCTGTCACTAGGATCAAGCATCGTAAGATCGAACTCACTATCGTGCACCTCTTCCCATTGCAAGATAAATAGATCAAGTTGGCCAAACAAAACCCAAATATCGGAGAAGAAGTACGAGGCTATAAGAGATCATGCATATAAGAGATCAAAGAAACTCAAATAATAAGATAGATCTGATCATAAACTCAAAGTTCAACGGATCCCAACAAACACACCGCAAAAAGAGTTACATCATATGGATCTCCAAGAGACCATTCTATTGAGAACCAAAAGAGAGAGAGGACGCCATCTAGATACTAACTACGGACCCGTAGGTCTACAAAGAACTACTCACGCATCATCGGAGAGGCGCCAATGGAGGTGGTGAACCCCTCCGTGATGGGGTCTAGATTGGATCTAGTGGTTCTGGATTCTGCGATGGGTGGATGAATATTTCATCGACTCCCCTACGGTTTCTAGAATATTGTGGTATTTATAGAGCAAAGAGGTGGTGCGGGAGGCCACCGAGGTGGGCACAACCCACCTGGGCACGCCAGGGGGGCCTGGCGCGCCCTGGTGGATTGTGCCCCCCTCGGGACACCCCCCCAGGTGCTGCCTTGGCCCATTAGGTGTCTTCTGGCCTATAAAAATTCTGCAAAAAGTGTCGCGGTGTTTGGGCTCCGTTTGATATTGATTTTCTGCGATGTAAAAAATATGCAGAAAACAGCAACTGGTACTTGGGACTATGTCAATAGGTTAGTACAAAAAATGATATAAAATGATTATAAAATGATTGTAAAACATTCAAGAATGATAATATAACAGCATGGAACATTCAACATTTATAGATACGTTGCAGACGTATCATACCCCCATCGAGATCGAGGCGAGGAACGCCATTGACATGTTTTTTTTTAACAGGAAGAGGGATCCCGAAGGATCCCAAGATATTATTCATATAAAATAGTGAACAGAGCACATCTTACAGCCAAACACACAAAAGATTGGACATTACAGACAAGTCCCTGGACTTTGCAGAAAGGACCCCAAACTAGGATGAAGAAACGCGATCGGGTCCTCAACTTCCGCTCGGGATTTACCTCGCCGTCGCCGGGGACGGAACCACTTGGGGCGACAAGGCTGGCATAGCAAGAAGCCAAGGCCACCGACCGGTCATTGAACTGCCTCCCTTTCGGCATCTTGGCCGGGAGGAAAAGGGTTGGCCGCCCTTCGCCCTGAAGATGCAGCAGCAAGGCGGCGACGGCCGGCTGCCTTCTACGGGTGCAGGCGCCGTAGCTCCACCGCGTTGACCACTGCCGATGAGCTCGACCTCGATCCGAGAGTCCCAATCCGCCTCTTCCTCCTGGCCGGAGATCCACCACCACGGTGGTTTCAACAGCAAAGACAAAGCCGATGGTTCCCCTGCAGATCAGGGACATGGCGAACTCCGAGCTTATTCGAGGAGTCGCTGGTGGCATACATAACAGCGACTGACCACCAGCCACCACCGGAATGACGACCACCGAGTGCCACCAGCCGTTGCTCGACCACGGCAGCGATGACCTCCTCATCGGCATAGCGCCATTCACCGGCATAAAGTCAAACTCTCCTAAGGAAACAACATATGTAGGATTCCTATCTACAGTGGAGCACCAAGCGCCTCCCCCATCTCCTTCCCGACCGGCATCGCCGGCGGCAAAGGTTCGGGATCGGGCCGGGCTCAAGTCGCCATCTTGGTCACCTCTCTCGAACAGTGGATAAGAAAGGAAGAGAAAAGAGACTTCGGATGCGTGTGCTTCGAGCGATCCACCATTGAGATGTTAAAGACTACAATTACTCAGTAGGTGAACTACTCTCACAGTCAGCACCGGCTTCATTCAACCCCGCACTAGAGTGGCAGCAGGAGTTGACATGCTGAGTCTCTAGCGGTTTCCAGCAGCGCATGCTGACAGTGCGAACAACAGCAAAATCCTCAGCCCCGGTCACACTACAACAGGACCACCCCTATAACAACGCCTTTTTCCGTATCTAAAAGTCCATATATGCGTCGTTAGTGTATTTACCAACGGTTTGTGATGTGTAGCCTTATCCAGTGTTGCTAGCGCATAGTGCAACACTTATTCTGCCATTGGTATAATGGAATGTTAAAAGAATGCAACACATAAAACAGACTTGTGCAACACTTTTATACGTTGGTACTTAATGTACAAAAATCAAAATCTAATTTCTTTGCAGCAAATTTTGCAACGCTTCAAGTGTTAATATATATATATAATGTGAATAATATTATTTTTATTATATATAACACCAACAATTAAATTAATTCTCCCTGTATTGGTGATAATTGTGTATTTCAAGTGAAGAAAAAACAATAGAATATTACTCACGGGAGGAAGAAAACATATATTTGATAAAACTGTTGGATTACAGTAGTGGATATTACAGGAGGAACATCATCCAATGTGATGTATATCTATATATTTTCATGATAGTGAAACTTATAATGAAAGCATCCATCAACACCCCTACAACTTATCTAAAAGTTAACCGAAGAACATCATCCAACATGAACATCATCCCTGCAACTTAACTAAAACTGAAAGCATGCATCATCTTAAATAGAAGCATCATCATCATCATTGCAGTATACTTGCCATGCACCCATATACTAATCCATTTATGTTTTGCATCTATAAAAAATGAACTGTTAACACACAATTCATTGACATGATGCATGTAGTGATAGAGGGAGGATATTCACCATTGTATCTGCTGGTATATCTCTATATCCATACTCCATAAATTCATCTACACTAGCTGATTACTGTGTACTTTCTCTAGTAAATCGCCATAAAGAATTTGACCTTATCAGATCAAATATAAGGTAGTATTGGTAATTTTCAAGTCCATCATCTCCTCTGCTTGCATGGAATGCTAAATACAAACTAGTTGGGGATAAGCGTAGAAAACATGTTGTCTTTGCACCTGAAGATCTTGTCTGGTTACATTTATGCAAAGATAGGTTTTCTGATTTGCGCAAGTCTAAGTTAATATCACATGATGATGGTCCTTTTAAGGTGTTGGAGAGAAAGAATGATAATGCATATAAATTTGAGTTGCGCAGATTTTGGGGTTAGTCCCTCCTTTAACATTGCAAATTTGAATCCTTAGTTGGGAGAAGATGACGAGGTTCTATTGACGAGACTTCAATTTAATAAGGGGAGGATGATGAGGACATCCCTACCACTGTTACACCCATAGCCACTGTTGCTAGATATATTGGACCAGTTACTGCAGCTCGCGCACGTCAAGTAAATTATCAAGTACTTGCGTTTCTCGGAAATATTTCTGATGTTCAGGAGAGTATCCTTTTGCAGGTGATGTTCATGAGAGTATGTTGTTGCCTAAATCAGATATGTTCGTATTAATTAGGAATTAAGAGCCTAACCTGAAGAAGAGGGATGAACATTGAAGCATAATCAAGCATGGAGAAACCATTTTTATAGTCCCTATTGATAGAGAAAATGACTTAGGACAGAATTTAGCCCCACCTTGCCAAGGATGTACAAAATTCCATTGTTTACCTAAAAATACAACTCTTAGGGCATCGCTTTAGACTTGTGTTTCGTTTAGAAAAAAAGTTTTCCATAGCTGGAACTTGCGTACTTTGTATCTGTCCAACAACCGGGCCAAGACGTTCACGGAACGCCAAACTTTTATCAATAAAGCTTTCATCTTCATATGCAAAATTTAGATCGTGTTCTTAGTACTTCTATGTTCTTCATTTTCCTGCAGGAATAGACCTTCATGGTCAGGTTGATCATGCTCCTGTGTGGTCAATAATCTCTTGAAGTTGGTTTAGTGATTGCCAAGACACAACGTCTTCGCACGTTCGTACTACGATAATGGAAGTCAACTCCACAAAAAGCGATAGTTACCCCTCATCGAAAGATCGGGATTACCCTGCTCTATCAAAATCTGTCTTTCCGCTACAATAAACTTTAGTTCGCCGCCTTTTAATTAGGCCCCTTGAGATTGAAAGAAGTTAACCCATGTTATGGCAGTATTTGGCTCCCGTCGAGAGGATATAATGTATGTATGATGGCTTGATGAACCTTCACGGAAATGTAATGGTGCGTGTGGCCAACATTTGTGGGAGCCGGATCCCCCAAATTAGGAAGGACTCTCTAGTTTCATGAACAATGTTCATTTCAATTTTCGAAATATTGAGTTCAATTTTCAAAAGATCCGTTTTTGTTTTTAACATACTAATTTAAATTTTCAAAAGGCTCATTATATTTGTTCAACAGACCCATTTCAATTTTGAAAGGACTCTAACTTCCTTTCCCTTTTTTATTTACAAAAGAGCATTGTTGCTTCCTGAATTGTCTCGTGCAAATTAGACGGTCTGGCTCCGCGTTCATGTTCCATTTCGGAAGAAAAAATAATGTTTGGATATACACACCTTCCAGTAACAAAAATTCAAGAGGTTTTTACAGGTCTTTCTGTTGTGTGCCCAAGGAAGGATCTTGGCAATTATCAACGGTCGATTCCACCCACACAACTCGGAAGAATGAACATCATTTACAACATCAAGAACACTACACCTGCCTGCCTTCTATACTAGGCAATCACACACACACATTTTTTCACATTAATTCTAGCCTGCTTTGAGGAGCAGTGGCAATGGTTCTCACAACAGTAGCAAGTCCTGGACCAAAACTTGAAATGAAGATTAGGCGTTGGTGGCGGGCACGAGCTCCGGCTGTTGCAGCGGCTCGAGGGAGGCGACGATGTCGCGCATGAGCGGCCGTGCCTTGGGGTTGCTGCTGAGGCAGTGGTATGCGAGCATAGCCGCCTTCTGCACGGACCTAATGGGGTAGTCGTCAGAGCCGAGCCTTGGGTCGAGGATTCCCAACACCTTCTTCTTGTGCGTCAGCATCGGCAGTGCCCAGTCTGCCAGCGTCTGCTCCCGCACCGGCCGCGACTTGTCCAGCGACTTGCGCCCCGTCACCAACTCCAACAGCACTACCCCGTAACTGTACACGTCGCTCATCGCCGTCAGGTGCCCTGATCGCTCGCATTAAAATCAATTTAGCCACTAGACCCGCATGATTGAGTTTAATTTGAGTTTGCAATCCCTCTGTTTTTGGCATGGCACCTGTCATGATGTACTCTGGGGCAGCGTAGCCGTAGGTTCCCATGATGCGGGTGGATACGTGGGACATGTCGCCGACAGGGCCGTCCTTCGCGAGGCCGAAGTCAGAGAGCTTGGCGTTGAAGTCATGGTCAAGGAGGATGTTGGAGGTCTTGAAATCGCGGTAGATGACGGGCTTTTCGGCCTCGTGGAGGAACGCCAGGCCCCTCGCCGCGCCCAGAGCGATCTTCATCCTCGTCGCCCACGCTAGGGGCGCCATCACCCCTGAAATGAAAACCACATTCATCAATCGCACCGGCTCCGGACACGCACCAAACCAAAAGTGTGGATAATGCAGGTGGTACTTCTACGTACGTGAGAAAAGGTGTGACTCCACGCTGCCGAGCGGCATGTACTCGTAGACCAGCACCCGGTGCTCGCCCTCACAGCAGTAGCCCGCTAGCTTCACCAGGTTCGGGTGCGACAGGTTGCCCAAGAAGATCACCTCCGCCTACACAAACTCAACACAAAAGGCAAAGCAAGATAGTAGATGCATGTCAGGCTAGCCGTACAACCAAAATCTGCAGCAACCACGCTTACAATTAGTACAATTATTATGGATATAAACTAGTACTCCCTCCGTCCGAAAATACTTGTCATCAAAATGGACAAAAAAGAATGTATCTAAAACTAAAATACATCTAGATCCATCCCTTTTTATTCATTTTAATAACAAATATTTCCGGACGGAGGGAGTAGGAGTAGTAAAGATTTGTGAGAATTTAATTAACGTAGTGTCAATTCGCAACTAAAAAAAAAATGTAGGTGTCACGATTAGAGAGACTGACCAGCCACTCCCTGTGGCCCTGGAAGCTGTTATTCCCGTCGTGCACCTTAACGGCGACCTGCAGGGGCTCGTCTCCGCCGCCGTCCGTACCCACGGCGCCCTTGTACACCCTGCCGAAGCCGCCGCCGCCGATTAGCGAGTCCTGCAGGAACCCGTTGGTCACCTTCCGGAGCTCCTCGAAAGAGAAGGCGATCAGCGGGTTCCGCGCCGCCGAGTCGAGCCGCATGGCCTCCACCTCCCTCGCGTTCGACGGCAGCCTGCTCTCATCGCTCCGGTCCCTCTCCGACGGGCTCTGGATCTTGGGAGTCTCTGCACACGTACGTACCACAACTGTCAATACCATCACCACCCCAACTGAATTATCTCTCTTTGAATAATGGATTTTGTTGAAGCTAGTGGTAGTGGGTGATCAAAATTTCAGGAAAGAATCCATTTGCCTAGAATACTTAAACAAGAGTGCCCAATCAGGACTTCCGATCTGGACAAAAAACGAAACCAATTTTCTGAATGTGAGCCTATGAGGGCGGTGGAGCACGCATAATGATCACTAAGAAAGCAGAGCAGCAAGGAAGAGGAGTCTTACTCACCTGACTTTGCCGTTGAGACCCTGTTGATGTAGGAGCTCCCCCTAAACCAGCAGTTACCCATAAGACACAGTATTTATTCCCTCTATATCTATCCCTTTCCCCTATTTCTGCCACCAAGAACAGCCCGAGGAAGAAGAAGAAGATGGTACAGAGGTAAAGACTGGAAAAATAAGCAGAGCGAATATCCTGATAAGTAAGGGAGAAGACGATCACTCTGTCTATATGCGGGGCTCAAGAGTTGACGAGAGTCCGGACGATCGAACCAGCTTTCGTCGTAAACAAAACAGGGAAAGGGCAAAGGCCAATGGTGAGAGAAGTTGGCCACAAACGAAAGAGGAATGGATACAGAGAGAGAGAGAGCGGAGGATTGGTACTTGGTACTACTACTCCAACAAGAGGAGAAAGGAAAGAAACGAAAAGAAAAACAAACAAACGGCAGTAGTACGACTCAATTGAACCATCACTTTCTTCCCTTTATCATTACCTTTAATCATGAGAAACCACTAATTAAACGCTACGCAAAAGCATATAAAATTTGCAATTATGCAAGGCAGTTGCCCTGTTTCTGGTAGCCTGTTACACCAGGAGAGCATAATTCATGAGGACAAATCCATGTTTGGTTCCTACGTGCCTTTCCTATGCCAATTTCGGTTGAATTGCAAATACAATACAACATCATTGATTATCTATGATACAAGGTGGTGTAGAGCACCCTATCGATATCACCAATTCACCATGGATCCTGCACATGTATGATTCGGAGCATCCGACGGTCATCCCTATGGACTCGCCACCATCACCCCAAGCACCAAGCAGACAAATGACAAGATAATGTGCAAAAGCTATTGAGGCCGAGGTGACATCTTTTCTTAATGAACTTTCATTTGAGCCACTTGAGGCATGACTACTGCCTCAAGCGGGAATGATATGTGTGCTTAGGTATCAAAAAGACGACCTCGGAGACACTCGGTACTAAAGGCCAAACCATCACGGACGCAGACAAAGGAACACCTCAAGTGGAGTCGTCGAAATGCTACGGCGACCACGACATCCGGCCCCAGCCTAGAAATCTGGCGCCTTCATGTCCAGCACCAACGCCAAGAACCTGTGCCTGCTAAAGCTACAGCGGCCGGACATCCCGCCTCTACCCCGACATCTGGCGCACCGCTACAGGCCGGACATCCGATGCCTCAACGAAAATCTGGCCATAGGAGTCCAGATTCATTTCCGAATTGGGCCATCACCTAGCCGGACATCCGACCAGAGGAGTCCAGAAGCGTTTCCGAATTGGTCCTTCACCTCAACGAAAATTCGGCTAGAGGAGTCTAGAACCATTTCCGAATTGGGCCATCACATTGCGGGACATTCGGCCCAGCCCCAGACATCCGACGCCCTAAGTCGTGTCGGACATCCGGCGTCTGTGTGCGCAAAGCCGGGCCAAAGGCTCATATAACGCTCTCCCTCTTACTTATTCCATCCTACATTATACACTAGTGGAAAAAGTGATACCCACAACTTTCGTTGATGGCGTGGCATTTTACATCACTAAATTTTCAAATAGTGCTGGCGCAGGCCATATCATCACGTTCAGCTTTACAGGCATAGTGTTGGCGTTGCCTGTTTTGTAAACGCCACAAATCTATTGGCCCATATACACTCATTGTTTGGAAACCACTAGTGACGTTGGTTATCATTGTACGCCATAGCTATTTTGTTAGTGTTGTTGTTCTTTTTTTTTTACACGTCAGAAACACTTTTCCCATTTGAAGTGTTTTAAGTATTTAATTATATATGATTTTTTTCTCATCATTATTTTTACAATTTTTATCATTTTAGGAATTTTATTTCTTTACCACCAGTTCAAATTTTGAGTCTTTTATTTTGTCAAGTCTTTCATTATTATTCTTAGTCTATTTTTATTTGGCCTGTTATTAGCTATTGGATTGCCCTTTCTCCCAACGCCAACGATAATCTATCTGGGTTAACTTAATAAAAGACATAAGTCACCACTCTCTCTCTCATTTCACACCCCTTCCCCTGACCAAAGCAGTCGCCACCGCCCCGTCGATGCCCCGCGCGTCGACGGCCCCGTCGCTGCCCCTCGCTGGCACCAAGGTTAGATCCACTACTCCTCCCATCACATCTCCTTCCTCTCCACTCTCCTCGCAGACACGCCGCCGGAATCCATTGGGATTCGTGTAGTTGATTAAGGGATTGCTTTAATAGTGTAATTTTTGAGCATATATATCATGGATTGCTTTGTGTCATGTAGAATCTAAAGTTAGTTGTATGGATTGCCTTGTGTAGAAATTGTAGCTAGTGATAATTAGTATTGTAGAAATCCCCTAATTTTGTGTAGAAATTGTAACTAGTCATAATTACTAGTGTACAAAGTGTTTATATACTTAGGCCCCAACCCGTCACCATCCGCTTGTACCTACTTGTTAAATTATTGTGGTTTTCTAATACTTCAATTTTTCAATACTTCGCTATCAAACACAGCCTTAATTAGTTTCAGTTATATTATCTATAGAATGGAGCAGCCGCCACCATGTCTAGTGTGCAAGTCAAGGTGCGCAACCGACCTATCAAGTGGCACGCAGTGTGGCATCTAGTTCCAGACGTGTTTTGTTCCTGCAGCGGTAACACATTACATGAACCTTCTATAACAGTTTTTTCTTTTGTTTTTCTTGCTATTTCTCGTAATGCAATGTGTTTGTTTTTTGGTTTTTAGACAGATCGTCCCTTGCAATGTGAGACTGGAGTTCAATGAGCTCATTACTGAAGACACTGTGATCTTCGACGCTCCAGGGGGGGCCTACACTATGGAGGTCCACAAGGGCCCAAAAACATCCCAGATTGGAGGAGATGAATTGAATCGTGCCATCAACCACATGCATCTCATTGGGGGTGAACTTATCAGCTTCTCCTTCTGAAAACAAACTCCAAGGCTGGCTGTTATCTACATCAATTGGGTGGACGAAGATGATGACCCACTTGATGAAGCCATCTATGCTAAAGGAATCGAGTTAAGCAAGGACGAATCGAGCAACCTCTGGTACATACTTCCTCCGCGTGATGACTACGTCAGGATGCCATTCGTGACCCGTCTGACAAGGACAAATGTTGACCGCCATGTCATGGTATGTTACTTGTTAGAGCTTAGTGGTTGAAATTTGATGATATATATGCTTAGTTGTGACGTGCTTGTAGTAATCTGGTATATATGCTTAGCTGTGACATGCTTGTAGTAATGTGATATATTGATGAGGACATGACTACCTTGGATACGACCAAAAATATTACATGCATGCATATTTGTGAGGTGAAGTTTCTAATGCAAACTATGCAATAATTTATTTATGTTATCCAGGACAAAAGTACTTCACAGACTTTTGTGCCATGTCTAATTGCAGGTGTATGGGACATTTGTACAATCCACATATGAAGATAAGGGAAAAACAGAAGTTTAGGTGTTGTTCAAAAAGTCCTCTCACGTCACTTTTGTAGGGGTAACGTAGTACTAATTCAAAAAAAATCCTACGTGTCACCAAGATCAATCTAGGAGATGCTAGGGAGTGCATCTTCATACCCTTGAATATCGCTAAGCGAAAGCGTTGCAAAAAAACGCGGTTGATGGAGTCGTACTTGCGGTGATTCGAATCATGGAAGATCCGATCTAGCACCGAGCGGACGACGCCTCCGCGTTCAACACACGTACAGCCCGGGGACGTCTCCTCCTTCTTGATCCAGCAGGGGGGAGGAGAAGTTGAGGGAGAACTCCGGCAGCACGACGGCGTGGTGGCAATGGAGCTCGGGGTTCTCCGGCAGAGCTTCACCAAGCTCAATGAAGGAGGAGGAGGTGTAGGAGGGGAAGGGCTATGCCAGGGGATGAGGTATGGATTTCCTCCCATCCCCCTCTATTTATAGGTTGAAGGGGAGAGGGGTCCGCCCCCCTAGATGCATCTAGAGGGGGCGGCCAAGGGGGTGCTTGCCCCCAAGTTGGTGGGGGGGGGCGCCCCCACCCCTAGGGTTTTATCCCTAGGTTCCTTGGGCCCCTTGGGGGGCGCACCAGCCCACTAGGGGGGTTGGTTCCCACCCATATTCAGCCCACTTGGTCCCCTAGGGCAGGTAGCCCCTCCCGGTGGACCCCCGGTACTCTTTCGGTGGTCCCGGTACAATACCAATAACCCCCGAAACTTTTCTGGTGACTGAAACTAGACTTCACATATATAAATCTTCACCTCCGGACCATTCTGGAACTCCTCGTGATGTCTGGGATCTCATCCAGGACCCCAAACAACTTTCGGTAACCACATACAATTCCCATTACAACTCTAGCGTCACCGAACCTTAAGTGTGTAGACCCTACGGGTTCGGGAACCATGCAGACATGGCCGAGACACCTCTTCGGCCAATAACCAATAGCGGGATATGGATACCCATATTGGCTCCCACATGTTCCACGATGATCTCATCGGATGAACCACGATGTTGGGGATTCAATCAATCCCGTATACAATTCCCTTTGTCAATCGGTATGTTACTTGCCCGAGATTCGATCGTCGGTATCCCCATACCTTGTTCAATCTCGTTACCGGCAAGTCTCTTTACTCGTTCCATAACACATGATCCCGTGACTAACTCCTTAGTCACACTGAGCTCATTATGATGATGCATTACCGAGTGGGCCTAGTGATACCTCTCCGTCATACGGAGTGACAAATCCCAGTCTCGATTCGTGCCAACCCAACAGACACTTTCAGAGATACCTGTAGTGCACCTTTATAGTCACCCAGTTACGTTGTGACGTTTGATACACCCAAAGAATTCCTACGGTATCCGGGAGTTGCACAATCTCATGGTCTAAGGAAATGATACTTGACATTAGAACAGCTCTAGCAAATGCACTACATGATCTTGTGCTATGCTTAGGATTGGGTCTTGTCCATCACATCATTCTCCTAATGATGTGATCCTGTTATCAACGACATCCAATGTCCATCGTCAGGAAACCACAACCATCTATTGATCAACAACCTAGTCAACTAGAGGCTCACTAGAGACATGTTGTGGTCTATGTATTACATGTATTACGGTTTTCGGTTAATACAATTGTAGCATGAACAATAGAATATTATCATGAACAAGAAAATATAATAATAACCATTTTATTATTGCTTCTAGGGCATATTTCCAATAGTCTCCCACTTGCACTAGAGTAAATAATCTAGTTACATTGTGATGTATCGAACACCCATAGAGTTCTGGTGCTCATCATGTTTTTCTTGTGGAAGAGGTTTAGTCAATGGATCTGCGACATTCAGATCCGTATGTACTTTACAAATATCTATGTCTCCATCTTGAATATAACTGATGGCTGCTAAAGCTACATCGGTTTTTCCCCAAAGTGGAAGGGATGATGCAGTATAAGAGCGGTAGGTATTTCCCTCAGTGATCAAACCAAGGTTATCGAACCAGTAGGAGAATCAAGCAACACAACGTAAACAACACCTGCACATAAATAACAAATACTCGCAACCCAACGTGTAAAAGGGGTTGTCAATCCCTTTCGGGTAACGGACGTGAGAGAGATATAAATATTGATAGATCGGACGGTAAATAGGATAAATTGCAACAAGGTATTTTTGGGTTTTTTGTTTAATAGATTTGAAAATAAAAGCAAAGGAAAAATAAATCGCAAACGCAAATAATATGAGGAAAGACCCGGGGCCGTAGATTTCACTAGTGGCTTCTCTCAAGAAAATAGCAAACGGTGGGAAAAGAATTATTCTTGGGCAATTGATAGAACTTCAAGTAATCATGACAATATCCATGTAATGATCATTATATAGGCATCACGTCCAATATTAGTAGACCGACTCCCGCCTGCATCTACTACTATTACTCCACACATTGACCGCTATCCATCATGCATCTAGTGTATTAAGTTCATGGAGAAATGAAGTAATGCAATAAAAACGATGTCTTGATGAAGGCAAGATCTATTTATGTAGAAATGGACCCCATCGTTTTATCCTTAGTAGCAACGATACATACGTGTCGGTTTCCCTTCTGTCACTGGGATCAAGCACCGTAAGATCAAACCCACTACAAAGCACCTCTTCCCATGGCAAGATAAAGAGATCAAGTTGGCCAAACAAAACCCAATATCGGAGAAGAAATACGAGGCTATTAGCAATCGTGCATATAAGAGATCAAAAAAAGACTCAACTAACTTTCATGGATATAAAATGATAGATCTGATCATAAACCCAAAGTTCATCGGATCCCAACAAACATACCGCAAAAGAGTTACATCATATGGGTCTCCAAGATACCATTGTATTGATAATCAAAAGAGAGAGATGAAGCCATCTAGCTATTGACTACGGACCCAAAGGTCTACAAGGAACTACTCACGCATCATCGGAGAGGCACCAATGGAAGTGGTGAACCCCTCCGTGATGGTGTCTAGATTGGATCTGGTGGTTCTGGACTCTGCGGCGGCTGGATCGAAATTTCGTCTGCTCACCTAGGGTTTCTGGAATATTGTGGTATTTATAGAGCAAAGAGGCCGTCTGGGGGGCACCCGAGGTGGGCACAACCCACCAGGGCGCGCTTGGGCCTCCTGGCGTGCCCTGGTGGGTTGTGCTCCCCTCAGAGCACCCCCCCTAGGTGCTGCCTTAGCCCATTGGGTTTCTTCTGGTCCAAAAAAAATCTCCAAAAAGTTTCACTGTGTTTGGACTCCGTTTGATATTGATTTCTTGCGATGTAAAAAACATGCAAAAACAGCAACTGGCAGACACTATGTCAATAGGTTAGTACCAAAAAAATGATATAAAATGACTATAAAATGATTGTAAAACATCCAAGAATGATAATATAATAGCATGGAACAATTAAAAATTATAGATACGTTGGAATGCTACCTATCATGTCATATCATATTCTTTTCTTTATAGCATGGACATTTGGACTTTTATTAGGTTCAAAGCAATAGTCTAGTTTTGACATGAGATTTAAATACTCAATCGTATCAATAAGCAACCATGTCTTTCAAAATATCAATGCTAAAATAATTTATCCCTAGCCCATCATGCTCAACCATTGATCCATTCATGAAACACACTCGCATATTAGTTACACCCAATTCTTTAGTATGATCATAGTGTTTCCTAGTTGGTGCTTATAAGAGAAGATGGAAACTCAAATTCAAAAATAAAAATTGCATAAGTAAAAGAAAGGCCCTTCGCATAGGGAAGTAGGGATTTGTAGAGGTGCCAAATCTCAAAGTTTAAATTGAGAGATAATTTTTTTTGGGAGGTATACTTTTCCCACCAACGAGAACAACTTGAGGTTCCCAACACTTTCCATGCTAGATATATCATAGGCGGTTCACAAACAGAAAATAAAGTTTATTCCTTTTGCACCAAACTTTCACAAGCCATGGCTAGCCGAATACACGGTTGCCTTCCATACCAAAACTTTTCAAGAAATTTATTATTTGACAACATAAAGTAAATTTGTTTTTCATTTTGGGACTGGGCATACCTAATACCTTTGCCTTACTCTCGTGCAATGACAAGTGAATAAACACTCATCGTGAGAATAACACATCTAGCATGGAAAATATTGGCCACCCCTCACCGCCTCGCGAGCGGTACGAGCACACAAAAGGGAAATCTATTTTGAAAATTAGAGATGGCACATACAAATTTGCTTAGAACAACAAGGGAATACCGCATATCGGTAGGTATGGTGGACTCATATGGCAAAACCGGGATAAAGGATTTTGGATGCACAACTAGTGATCATACCTAGTGCAAAATAAAGGCTAGCAAAAGACTGGGAAGCGACCAACCATGAAACGAATAATCTCATAACCGAACATTGAGCATAAATAACACCGAATAATGCACCACAAGTAGGATAAATTTCATTGCATAATTATTGACTTTCGTGCTTGCATAGGGAATCACAAACCTTAACACGAATATTCTTACTAAAGCATAATTACTCATTAACATGACTCACATATCATATCATCATGTCTCAAAACTATTACAAGGAATCAAATTTATTTTGTCCAATGATCTTGATGAAAGTTTTTATTATATCCTTCTTGGATATCTATCACTTTGGGACTAATTTTCATGTGTTGCTTTTGATAAGCTCGAACAAATATAAGTGAAGATCATGAGCATAATAATTTTATTTCTCTCAAAATAATTTAAGTGAAGCAAAAGAGAATTTCTTAAAAGATACTAAAGCACACCGTGCTAAAAAAGATATAAGTGAAGCACTAGAGCAAATCCATAGCTCATAAAAATTTAAGTGAAGCATAGAGAGCTATTCTAACAAGTCATGGCATAATTTTGGCTCTCTCAAATATATGTGTACAACAAGGATTGATGACTTAAAAGCAAAACAAAACAAGCAAAGACTCATATCATACAAGACGCTCCAAGCAAAACACATATCATGTGATGAATAAAAATATAGTTTCAAGTGCAATACCGATGGTCGTTAGAAGAAAGAGGGGATGTCACTCGGGGGCATCCCCAAGCTTAGTTGCTTGATTCCCTTTGGATAATTGCTTGGGATGTTGGGGCATCCCCAAGCTTTGGCTTTTTCTTGCTCCTTATTCCTTCATCCATCGTATGATAACCCAAAACTTGAAAACTTCAATCACACAACTCCAACAAAACTTTTGTGAGATCCGTTAGTATAAGAAAACAAATCACTGCTATAATTACTATAGTAAACCAATTCATATTTTGTATTTGTATTATATCTACTGCATTCCAACTTTTCTATGCCATAAACTCATCAAAGAAAACCATAGAATCATGAAAACAAGCACATAACACAAAGAAAACAGAATCTGTCAAATGCAGAACAATCCGTAGTAATCTGGAAGTTTCCAGTACTTCTGCAACTCTAAAAATCTTGAAAAAATAGGGCCATGTGGGAAAATTTTATATTAATCTTCTGCAAAAATAATCAACCAAAAAGCACTCTTCTGTAAAAAATGAGAATTTTTCTCATGAGTGTAAAAGTTTCTGTTTTTTCAGCAAGATCAAATCTACTAACACCCAACGTGTTCCTAAGGCTTTGCTTGGCACAAACCTTTATTCAAACCACAAAAACACATCTCAACAGAGATATTAAAGGATTTTTTATTGAAAACAGCAAGGAAATCAAAAAGCAAAAAGATACAAGTAGGGTTGCCTCCCAACGAGCGCTATCGTTTTACGCCCTTAGCTAGGCACAATACAAGGATCTAAGTTTTCTCATCCTTGTTATCCAATTTCTTAATCACACATTTCTTAAAATATTAAGCATATAATTCTTTGACAAAGATATTTCTAGGGACAAGATCAAATAATTCGCTTATGTAAAGAGGTCTTTCTATTATTTCAATAAAATCGGGGTGAATACTAATCATTTTAAGATCCCCTTTGTTGTTACTAGAAGAAGCCCCTTTATTCTTGCGACTTTTATGGGTGTTTTCTCAGTGGTATTAATGGAAGAAAAAGCAGTACCCAACTTATTAAGAATTTCTTCCAATTTATCTATCTGAGAAGGACTTTCTTCTATTCTTTCATTGACTACGGGTTCCTTCTCCTTTAGTACTTTAAAAACCTCACCCGCCTTAGATCCAAATTTATTATTGTTGCTCGCCTCCAACAGTTGCATCTCTCATCACTTGTAGTGAGTGCAACCATACTATGCTTATTGATATTGGAGACTTGGACACCTTATTTGTGATGCACGCTTGTTTGATTCAGCCTAATGCCTTTGGTTGTTATTGCATCATATGCATACATACCATGCCACATTACTTAGTCCTTTCTTATGATGAGCATGATGCATACACTTGTTTGGTATCTTACCACACGAATGATAGGTTCTGCACTTCCGGTAACCTCATTCGTTTTTAGAGTGTTTGTCATGTTCTTTCATTTTGGAGGATTCACAAGGGGGTACCGTCATGCGGCAACTTGGTCATGTGAAGGCATACACGATGTGGAACACCAACATTTGTGAAAACCTCCTAAAGGTGAACTCCTTCCCTTTGAGCCGTCCTCAATTACGCATATTGGATGGGTCATTCTTTCATTATTGTCTCCTTCTTCTTATCTATGTGATACATCTATTGGAGGGAGGACCGGCATTGGAGATGGCCTCTATGGACCTTCACATTGAGGACCTCTCGGACTTATTGATGCAGCTTCGGAACTCCACCCATTCCATAACATCGAGCATTGGTACATCAACACTCCTTTGGCACATTGCACCAAAACCTCCATATTTATTTATTGTGTGTCCACATGTCATGCTCGATGGACATATCATATCCATAACAATTTTGCATCTTGTGCATGTATTGACTCACATTATGATTACCTTGTTGCATCTTGTATTCCCATCTCATCCATGATATATGAGCTTCTGCATTTCCTTAGCAAATTTATTGTGATCTACCTTGATGGCATATTCATACATCTTGATCATATTGCCCACCATCAATTGCATGATAACATAATCATGTTGAGCACCACTTGCCATGTTCATGCTCTTGATAAACCATCACACTATGACATCATTTTGCACAATGGTAGAATTTGTAGCTTTATGCACCATCACAAGTACAATACATTTGTGTGCACAACAAGTGAATTTTCTCCCATGAATACTTTACATGTCATTCTACATCTTTTGGATAAGCATCACATGTCTTGCCACACCCAACCTTGTCACACAGACTCATTCTTACATGATGGACACTTTGTGTGCGCTTACCATTGTATTTCCGAGTGTCGTTTGTGTTTTCTCCTCTTGCAAGTATACCACTCCGGCGACACCTTGGACTACTTGGATTGCGCCATGTCTTCAACTTCGTCCAACTACATGCCATTTCCATGGTGATGAAGTTTCCGATCCGAGGTCGGATCTGTCCCAATGGGGGGGAGATGATGCGGAGCATCCCAGGATCGTCCCCATGTTCACTTCTACCACTTCCCATGAACCAAGGAGACAAAGACGAGACCTCAAGTATACACCATTGGACACAAGGTTTAATCACTCCTCTCCAAACCTTCACTTTCCACATGTGAGACATGGCTAGTACCTCAAACATATGTGTTATGCATGACCAGGAACCAAGAGGGAGACCATGAAGCATCTAGGGGCATCAAACGGGAAGGCAAGGAATCAAAGCAAGAGAAGGAACTGCTGGGAAGCTACAACTCTCGCACGTCTGACAACCACTGGACGACTGCACACTACCGCACGCCCGATGCCTGTAGATTCCACCAGCCAGAACGACTACAACCGAGGCACTCTACATCGACTGGTCGACCAACCGAGACCGGACGTCCGACACCCTCCAGCGACTGGACGACCGACCTCCACCAGACATCCGACAATTCCATCACAGAGCCAAAATGTCGGAAGTCCGACGACCACCGGATGACCGGACGCCCACGAGCGACTGGGCCACCGATAGTCGTCGGATGTCCCACGCTTGTCTGTGCACAGTGTACCGGGCCGAAGCCCATGTACCCTTCACTTACCCCTTCGTGGCCCTAGACTATATATACTCCTCCATCTCCTCCTAGTTAGGGTTAGCAATGTGTTAGCACATGTGAGACCTAGAGCTTTGCTCATCCATGTGGTTCAACTCCACCGAGAGATCGCGGCCTCTACGGAGATGATCCACACTGGATTCAAGACCCCTCATGTGATGATCCCTCCTGGGCTCAAGACCTCCTCACGGAGATGAACTAGCTACCGTGTATCTTTCCTTTGTTGTATTTGGATCTTGTATAACTGTTTATTTTCATCGATCTAGCACATGTGTGATTCTTCTCGTTGATTTGAGTGTTTCCCCTCGTGTGTTCCTCGAGTTCTTCGTGGGATCCCCTCCAAATCGTGAAAGATCGGCCCTAGGGTGTAACATCCGGATAATTAAGTTATAGTAATCCCTGAGATCAAGCTAATCATTTTGCCAAAACAGTGCTTGTCACTTTATCAATATCCCATTTGAAACTCCACCTGAATTCAATTCCTAATTATGAGTGAAATACAAAATTGCTCAAAAATGAAAACTAAAATGTCCATCATGTGGCAAATAATCATTTGTTAATATTGGTGGTGAACCAACATTTTTGCAAGGTGTTTAAATGGCATAAACTAATTAAAGTAGTGGTTAAAACAATATTTTAAATGCTATTTGATTTATAAAAATTCTAATCTGCTTTATTTAAATGCTAAACTAAATGTGGCAGTGGCCTTTATTGCTATACTATTTTAGGAGTAAGTTTTATATTTTTATAAAACTAAAATTAAAAGATACTAAAAAGAAAAACGGAAAGAGTAAAACAATAGAAAGAAAAGGAAAGGTGAGAGAGAACCCCTTGCCCCCTTTGGGCCTCAGCACACCAGCCGACCCAGCGCCTCCCCCCACGGTCGATCCCCTCCCTTCCTTATGTTCGATCGACCGAGGCACCCCCGCTCGTCCCCGACGGACCCAGCGCAGCGCCCTTCGCTGCCACGTCACCTGCGCGGGATAAGGGTAGCCCCGACGCCTCGGGCTCCCTCCCCACTCGCCCACTCCACCCTGTTCTCCCTCCCCGCCTCTCACTCTCCCACAAGATCCCCTTCTTCCCCCTAGACTCTCCTCCGCCCCAGACGACGAGGTCGCCACGCCCGATGCATCACCGACCACCTCGCCGCCACCTTCGCCTAGGACCGCGCCAGGGGATCCTCCTCGACCTCCTCGATGCCTCTGCCAAGCTACGCAAACTGGGACGGTCCCGCTGCACCACCCTGATCACTTCTTCCTCTAGACGCCGAGCTCGTCACCGTTGTTTGCCCTGACAAGTCCTCCCCGGGCCTTACCAGCAACGGAGGTGAGCCCCGCTTCCTTCCCCTCTCCTCCCTGCGTTGTCCCCTGCTAGTAGCTGCTTCCCCCACGCCCCTGCGTGCTCCATCCTTTGCCCGCTACTGTTGTTGCCATTGCTACCGCCGTGCACTGCTGATGTCGCCTCGCTGCTCGTCCACTTTTGCCGTTTATAGCCGCCGTTGCTGCCCTTGTACTGCTATTGCTGTCGTGCACCACAATTGTTACTGCTCCGAGCGTGCACTCGCAGCTCCCTGGCCGCACCCTCATCGTCACGGCATAGAGCTCCGCTGATGCAACCGCCGCTCGTCATCGCCGTCGTCGACTCAGGCCATCTCCGTCCACCAAGCAGCCACCATCCGAAGGGAGAGATCCCCAGCTTGCCAACGGTCCCGCCCGCGCGTGCATCCGTCACCGGAATCGGCCGGACGGCCATCGCCGGCGCTCGGCCTCGTCGTCGGTTATCTCACTGACATGGCGCGTCATTAGCATTAATTAAACCCATCTAATTCCACTGACAACCGGGCCCGAGGGCACTAATTAAATATGCTATTTTGTTAATAAAACTATTAGTAGAACCAAGGTCACTGACATGTAGGTCCCACTGGACCCGCTAACCGGTCAAAGGTTGACCAGTCAACTGCTGCTTCAGTAGTTAACTGGCCCCACCTATCGGCCACTTGTGCACCTCTGCGTGCACTACACCGGGTGCACCCAACCCCTTTTCCGCCTTTTTCGATTTAGTTTATTAAAACAATTCCAGAATTTTTGAAAACTTTGAAAATTCATATAAAATAAACCATATCTCGGATGAAAATGTTTTATATATTGAAGTTGCTCACAAAAAATCCAACAAATTTGAATACGCGGTCGGTTCATCTGTCACATGCCCCTACCATGCTGAACATGGAACTGTCCCCTCTCTTTCGTCTGTCCAAAAAATACCAAACATCAGAGAAAACCTCTCCGAATGTTTTCTCTTTCCATCTGCAACGTGTAGCACGGCGATATGTCACTCCTAGCACGGCGTATTGCTAAGTCATTCATTGTGATGCTTTGTGTGCTTTTATATTTATTGTTTCTTCCCCCTCTTCTCTCCGGTAGACATCGAGACCGACGCTACTGCCGAGATCGACTACACCCTTGACGACTAGAGTTTCCAGGCAAGCAAACCCCCATTGATCATTCTGATATCGCCCATTTCTTTCCCTCTCATGCTTGCATTAGAACTGCTACTACTTTTATATGATCTTATTCTGATGCATAACCTATTTTTGTTACCTGCTTTCATACCTTACCTGTTTATCCTAAACTGCTTAGTATAGGTTAGTTAGAGATCCATCAGTGACCCCCATCTTGTCCTAGTTGCCCTGATTTATGTTCGATGACTCGATCAACGTCATCGACATCCAGACCCGACACCACACATCACCCCCATAGTTGTACGACTCTGTAAGTTACTATTGAGTGCCGAGGGTGATATCTCGTCGGCACTTCTAATGTTGACCCTATAGTGTAGCTATTCGGTAGTGGTCATCGAGGGTGATTCCTCCTTCACCACTCCCGATAACGAGTCTGTCGTGCAACCCCTCAAGTGTGGACCGTTGAGGATGATTCCTCCAAGTCCACCTTGACGGTTACATCGAGTGGGAATCCATTGAGGGTGATTCCTTGGGTTCCCCCCTTGCTGTTTCGAACACACAGTTACTTTGACTTACCATAGGACCATAATGACATCGGGTCGGCCCCGAGGGGTGCCCGCGAGTGATGTGAAATCGGTTTGACCTGCAGGGTACCCGAGAGATAATTACGTGGCATGGTCGGGCATTCTTAGCCCTTGCCATAAGTCCATGAGACAGGGCGATGGGGTCACATGATCGTTAGTCTCTGCTCATTACCGCACACTACCAAGAACTAATAGTTTGGCTATTTGATCCGAGTAGGCCTCTGGCCTTTTTGCACTGACCACCACGCGAGAATAAGTATGGGCAGTCTACGTCAGATGTATCAACCGAAATGTCAACGAACATCAACGATGGAGCGGCGCGCGCCGAGTTGGACTGCATAAGCAGCTGTATTATTTAAGGAGGTAGCTAGGTCTTCTCACCGACCGCGTTTGCAACGTGCAGGAGTGCAAATGGCGATGGGCCCAAGACCCCTGCGCGCTTAGGATGTAGACTAGCGTGCTAGCCTCTCTCGTGAGCATAGGTAGGGTTGTGGCATGTTGATCGGCTGAGGCCGTTCATGAGATGATGGTGTGTCTAACCTGGTGGTGTGTCCGGCCAAAGTTGATCAAGTGTGTTGGGTAAGTTTGTGCACCCCTGCTGGGAAGTATTCTATCTATTTGAATAGCAGTGTCCACGGTAATGGACGCTCGAAGTTGTATCCTGATCGATACAGATAGAATTGGATGCTCAGGCATGAGAAAGGGATATGATGGCTCCGTGATTGCTTTCTCGCATGGAGTTGAGAAAGGATCTCTCGGTGCTAATGTTACAACATGTTTGCTAAATATAAACTGCTATTCTACACTCTTCTGAATGTCGCAAGATGCTTGGAGCTGCTTGAAGATGCTAGTCTTCGATAGGCTAGGCTTTCCCCTCTATTCTGGCATTCTGCAGTTTAGTCCACATCTACTACCCATTTCTTTGATACCGATGCATATGTAGTGTAGATCCTCGCTTGCGAGTACTTTGGATGAGTACTCACGGTTGCTTTGCTTCCCATTTCCCACCTCTTTCCATTCTTCTTGGATGCTGCAACCAGATGGTGGAGCATAGGAACCAGATGATACCACCGATGACTGCTACTACCACAACGGAGACTACTACTACGAGGAGACCGCCGATGACCAGGAGTAGTTTAGGAGGCTCCTATGCAGGAGGCCTTGCCTTTTCGATCGTTGTTTCTTTTGTGCTATCCTTCTTAAGGCAGTTCTTGTTTATTTTATTTACGTACTCAGATATTGTTACTTCCGCTGACTCGTTTGTACTCAAGCTTATGTATTCGAGCCCTCGAGGCCCCTGGCTTGTAACACAAAGCTTGTATTATTTTTATTTGTATCAAGAGTTTTGTTGTGATATCTTCCCGTGAGTCCTTGATCTTGATCATACACATTTGCGTGTATGATTAGTGTACGATTGAATCGAGGGCGTCACATAGGGTTTCCACCCTACATCAAGTATGCTTAATGACAGTTGAACTATATACTTATGGTTGAACTATGCTTGTGTATGCTTATTATCTATGTCTGAGTATGTTCAATCTATGTTTACTTATGTCTAAATCTGGGATATGGATGCAATCAGTCCGGTTGATGGAATCTACATCCGTCCTGTTTTATTGGTCCCCTTTATAATTTGTGTTAAATTTTGACCAAAGATTTAACAAACAAAATGTTAGTGCAGGTCAACAAAAATTATATCGTTGGATGCGTATTTGAACATAGTGTTCAATGATATAATTTTTGGTGACATGCATAAACATTTGTTAGTTAAATCTTTGGTCCAAATTAGGCACAAATTACTATGGGGACCAATAAACCAGGACGTAGGTAGTACGTCAATCACACAAGGTTCCCAAGATTGGAACCGTGTGCAATGACTTTCATTTTCCTTGTTACCGCAATCACACACGGTTGGCTCAAGGAAACCGTTGCCTCTGAAACTCTTTGTGTGACAGAAACCCTCACCACCCAATTCAAAAAAGAAAAAAGAAAACCCTCACCATCCCCATGTCATAAAAACCCTCACCCAGCCCGCCACCCCCTCCGGTCCCTATTCACACCCGCAGAAGCTCCTTCATGACTATACATGGCACCGCTTATCGCTGCGGCAACCACTTAGCTCGACGCATGTCGTCGCCGCCAGGCTGCCCGCAAACCCCACCTCATTTCGCCACTTTCGCTTGCCGCCGCCTATCGCCATCGACTTTCTCGACGCTGCTCATGGTCGACCTAGCTCCGCCCGATTGGGGAATCCGCCATATTGAGGGTTTTTTTCTCATGGACAACAAGGTAACTAATTTAATGAGATATTATCTCATCTCTTATCCCAGTTCATCTGCCTCCTTTAATCACCTAGCCGAAATCGCCATGAATCCATTTTTATTCGAGCTGATTTGAGGATTTTCTTACATTCATAGAGTGTACAGTAAACGAACACATCAGGACTTTGCAGCCTCAGCCAGACATGCATGGAGTTCCATCTCACCGTACCATATGACTTGAGGATGCGCGCGGTATGTTCAATCTCACCCTAAATCAGTTGGCATGGCCTACTTTCCAGAACATATATTATATATTCCTGCATTTGGATAAAAGGTGCCACATGCAACATATAAGTCAAAGTGGATTTTTTTCCTCTTCTTTCTATATTAGGCAAATTAATGATGTATTGTTATTTCGATTACTCTCATATTTCCATGACATCATGGTGACCCTATCTGTTTAATTATAGATTTTTGTCCTTTGATTTCAACTGATGTACAGTTCTTTCAATTTCACCCATATATGCATGTTACCGTATTCTTTAACGCGTCCCTTGCTATGCAATAGAATATGTAGTACACAATCTTGCCCTTTAAATAAATCAAGACTGCAGGGATGTCATACTAAACACAAACCATAGATTTACAATCATTGCTTCTGTAAGACTTGATGAATGTGGTCACTCCTATTTTGCCACGGGCCTTTGGATAGAAATTTCCATGTTTTATGTACTGAAAGCTGGCACTAAAATTGCACTGCACATAAGAGAGTATGGTCATGAGATATATGCTAACTTCCCCGGCGATACCATCCGTCCAGACTTTGTTTGAAGTAAGTGTTATTTTCAAGTATATTCATGTTGACTTAGCCAGCAATATCAAATGAATTGTGTAGTATTTAAGCAACCAATTGTTATTCCATTTTCCTACTCTATTCCTACCTACTAACTTGTAGTTACCAATACACTATTGGCATGTTTTAACTAAATATTCTATGTACTCCCACTTCTCCCAGAAAGCGCCGCTGACGAGGAAACTCCAGAGGTGGAGAACGGGGCTGCCAACAAGCGGAGCCAAGTCGAGCAAGAACCGCAAGCGACTCCAGGAGGCCTAGACTTCATCCGCAGCCTCCCCCGATAATATGTTGATTATCATCATCTCCCTCCTCGCAATCAAATATGGGGCACGGACAACCATCCATTCCTGGCGGTGGAGCTCCCTATGGCACTACACCCCTCTCGACCTCATCGACACCCATGAGCTCTTCCATGGCTATCGCAAAAGCTTGGATGTGTTCTCCAAGATCCTCGACAGTCACCATGGCACAACCAGAGGCCTTAGCATGGGTAAGTTCCGTTCCGACTGCAAGAACCGAGCCAAGCTTGAAGAATGGTTCCGATCCCCCGCCCTAGATCAGCTCGAGGAGCTCACTTTTGATGATGGGATATGCGCTCGCTGCCAACAACCGCACCCCGCCTGGCGCCCACGTTGTGCGTCGCCAAGTTCAGGAACTGCCATCCCCCTTAATGATGCGCCCGCTCGTATTCTACCAGAACTGAAGCACCTCGAGGTCGTCGCTGTCTGCCTCCCAAACGGTGACATGGAGCACCTGCTCCGTGGCTATACTGCACTCGAGTACCTTCGTCTTCAGGCGATCAATGGGTTGAGTAGCTTCCACATCACCTCCATGACTCTTCGTGCTAGTTATGTGATGTAGGGTGGAACCCTACATGGCCGATCTTTCACGAAAAGGAGGGATCCCGAGGAAAAACACGAGGGGCACGAGGAAAAACACCAGAGAGACAAGGAGAAAACACTCAAATCAACAAGCTTAGGTCACACAAATGCTAGATCTGGGTACACAAAGTGCGATACACGATACACGATCAACTAAGGACGATACAAGTAGCGGTAGTCATCTCCGTGAGGAGGTCTTGATGTTGTTCTCCGTATAGGAGGTCTTGAATCCGGTGGATCTTCTTCGAAGAGGTCGCGATCTCGTAGGAGAGGAACCACTAGGGTTTTTGGATGAGCTAACGCAAAGCTAACCCTAGATAGTTTAGGTAGAGTGGTATATATAGGCTAGGTGGGGCGAAGGGGTACATGGGCCTCGGCCCAACATCATGCACGCAAGCATTGTACGGATGATTCGGACATTGGTCCAGATGATCCGGGCTTCGGGGGTCCAGATGATCCGGGGCGGCGTCCGGATGTTCCGGATAGGCCTGATCTGCTGCGGGTGGCCTGGATGTCCGGGTGCGTCCGGATGATCCGGGCCGGGGTCCGGATGATCTGGCTTCGGCGTGGAGCTTTGGGTGTCTTCGGGCACATTTGCTGGATCGTCCGGAAGTTTGTTCGGATCATCCGGGCTTCGGGCGGATCGTCCGGGACATCGTCCGGATCGTCCGAGATGGCTGAATCTCTGTTGTTTCTCTCATCCTTCTTCCTCCTTCGATCCTTCTTGTTCCTTGGCTTCTCCATGGTTGCTCCCGATGTGCCTGAGTATGCAAAGAGTCTCTGATGAGGGTAGCAACCATGTCTCATGTGAATCAAAGTGACGTAGAGAGAGGAGTGAAGTCACCTCGGCCTCGAGAGCTCGTGCTCGAGCACGTGTAATGGGTCCACTTGGCACTTGGTGAGACGAAGGTAGGTCCATGAGGATGACCTTGAGATGCCCCGCATCATCTCCCCTCCCTTGGGAAAGATCTGACCTCGGATCGAAATCTTCATCATCGTGGAAAGTGGAGAGATCCTTGACGTTGAATACATCGCTCACGTTGTACTTGTCGCGTGGAAGGTCAAGCTTGTATACATTTTTGTTGTAGCGTGCTAGCACCTTGAATGGTCCGTCAGCCCGAGGTAGTAGTTTGGACTTGCGCTCGTGGGGGAAACAGTCCTTGCGAAGATGTATCCATACGAGATCTCCCGGTTGGAACACCATAGGCTTCTTATTGGCGTTGAGCTTGGACGCTAGTCGATGTACTTGCCTCTCGATCGTTGCCCTTGTATCTTCATGCACCTTCTTGAGATAGCTTGCTCGAGCATTTGCGTCCAAGTTGATGCGTTCTTGTAGAGGTAGAGGTAGGATGTACAATGGAGACAACAGGTTGAAGCCGTCGATGACCTCGAAAGGGGACTTGCCGGTAGTCGAATGTCTTGCGCGGTTGTAGGCGTACTCAGCGATGGGTAAGCCTTGCTCCCATTCCTTGATGTTCTTCTTGATCAACACGAGAAGAAGCATCGAAAGCGTGCGGTTCGTCACCTCCGTTCGGCCGTCGGTTTGTGGATGATATGCCGAAGAGAAGAGGAGCTTGATGCCGAGTTTGGCGCATAGAGTCTTCCAAAAGTAGCTCAAGAACTTGACGTCCCGGTCCGACACGATCATCTTGGGCACTCCATGTAGACGAATGATTTCCCTACAAAAGAGATATTCCACATGTGAAGCATCGTCGATCTTGTTACAAGGAATGAAATGGACCATTTTAGAGAATCTATCCACGACAACAAACACGAAATCTTTTCCATTTTGAGTCCTAGGCAATCCAAGTACAAAGTCCATGCTTATGTCTTCCCATGGATGGAATGGAATAGGAAGTGGCATGTAAAGACCATGAGTTTGAGATTTTGACTTAGCTTTGCGACATGTAGAGCATCGGTTGGTGAGGCGTGAGACGTCACGTAGGATCTTGGGCCAAAAGTAGTTCTTGGAGAGCGTAGCAAATGTCTTGTCGTGACCTAAGTGTCCCATGAGTCCTCCATGAGATTCCTGCAAGAGGAGCAAACGAAGTGAAGACTCGGGAATGCAAAGTTTGTTAGCTCTCATAAGATATCCATCCTTTATGTAGTAACGTTCCCAAGAAGTGTGATTCAAACACTTAGCATAAGGATGTGCCAAGAAAGGATCATGCTCATATAAATATTTTATGTGCTCAAAGCCAATAACATTCAACTCAAGTTGTGTAACAAGCATGCATTTGCGGAAAAGCGCATCCGCCACAACATTTTCTTTGCCTTTGATGTACTTGATGACGTAGGGGAAAGACTCAATGAACTCACTCCACTTAGCATGACATTTGTTCAACTTAGTTTGACCCTTGAGATACTTGAGAGTCTCATGGTCCGTATGAAGAATGAATTCATGAGGTCTAAGGTAATGTTACCAAACACGCAAAACTCTCACCAAGGCATAGAGCTCTTTATCATATATGGGGTAGTTGAGTTGCGCTCCGGATAGCTTCTCGCTAAAGTATGCAATTGGTCGCTTTTCTTGCATGAGCACGCCACCTATGCCGGTACCACTAGCGTCACAATGAATCTCAAAAGGTTTAACAAAGTTGGGTAGGGCAAGAAGCGGTGCGTGTGTGAGCAAGTCTTTGAGCTTAATGAACGCGGTGTCTTGCGAAGGCCCCCAAACAAAGGGTGCATTCTTCTTGCCCAAGGCGTGTAGAGTCATAGCAATTGTGCTAAAGTCCTTCACAAAACATCAATAGAAACCGGCTAAACCAAGAAAGCTACGCACTTGTTGTAGGTTCGTTGGTTGAGGCCACGTTTTAATTGCTTAAATTTTAGTTGCATCAACGTGAACACCTTGGGAAGAGACAACGAATCCTAAGAAAACGACCTTGTCAACGCCAAAAGTGCATTTTTTCATGTTAGCATATAAGCGTTCTTTCTGAAGGGGTTGTAAAACCATACATATGTGTGTCACATGGTCCTCAAGCGACTTGCTAAAAACGAGGATGTCATCAATGTAAACCACTAAAAAGACGCCTATGTAGGGTCGTAGAACAAAATACATGAGACGCATAAATGAACCGGACGCTTCCGGTAAACCCATTGGCATGACAAGCCACTCATATAACCCAAACTTGGTTTTGAAAGCCGTTTTCCACTCATCACCCTCTTGAATGCGAATTTGGTAGTAGCCACTTTTAAGATCAATTTTCAAAAATATGGTGGCGCCACATAATTCATCAAGCATCTCGTCTAAGCGTGGGATAGGGTGACAATATCTAACGGTGATAGCATTTATCGGACGACAACCGGAACACATGTGAAAACTTCCATCTTTCTTAGGCACGAGAATAACCGGAACGGCCCAAGGGCTCAAGCTTTCACATACATGACCTTTGTCGATGAGTTGTTGTACTTGCTGTTGTATCTCCTTGGTTTCCTCTGGGTTGACGCGGTAAGGAGCCTTGTTCGGAAGTGGTGCGCCGGGTATAAGGTCGATGCGGTGTTCGATTCCGCGAAGTGGAGGTAGACCCAGAGGTAGCTCATCGGGAAAGACGTCCGAGAGTTCCTGCAACAATTGAGACAACACTAAAGGTGGAGGTGGTGAAGTGTTAGTAGGTTTGGCCTCCCCTTTGCATAAAAGCACAAGGTGAAAGACACTCGAAGGGTTCTCACACACTTCTCTCATCTCACTTTTGGTGGCGAATAGCACTAGTTGTTTCTTATCACTCATCGTGGAGTCGCTCATATTTGGCTTGTGGCTCTCACTCTCCTTTTGGTGGTTCACTCTCTCACCACACTCTCCACGATGGTTGGTAGGTAAGTGTTTGTTGGTGGCTACTTGACTTTGAGACATTGGACGTAGCACGAATTCCTTGCCCTTCATCTTGAAGCTATAGTGGTTGGTCCGTCCATTGTGTGTGACTCCACGATCGTATTGCCATGGTCGTCCAAGTAGAAGGTGGCACACGGACATAGGGACCACATCACACTCAAGTGTGTCCTCGTAGGCGCCTATCTTCAAGGAGACTTGCACGGTATGCTCGACTCGAAGAATTCCGGCGTCGTTAAGCCATTGGACATTGTAGGGGTGAGGGTGCTTCGTCTTGACCAATTGTAGTTTGTCGCATAGCTCTTCGCTTGCCAAGTTATGACAACTTCCTCCATCAATGATAACCTTGACGGAGCGTCCATTGGTGCCGGCCTTGGTATGGAAAATGTGACATCGATGGTCATCATCTTGTTGATGTTGTAGTGTCAAGACCTTGGAAACTACGAGATTGGGACTCGAGTCATTGTCGCAAAACACTTGATGGTCTTCATCTTCATTCACTTGTCGATGCATAGCCACATGCTCAAGGGCTTCCATCTCATCGTTGCTCATTGAGTCATAAGATCCGTCATCATTGATGATCATGGTACGGACGGTCTTGCACTCAAATGACTTGTGGCCTCGCCCTTGGCACTTGAAGCATTTGATGGAACTCGTCTTGGAGTTGTCCTCGGTTGGATTTGTAGATGATGAAGCTCTTGGCTTGAAGTTGTTTGTAGAAGGTGGCCGACTTGATGTAGTCGCATTCTTGTAGTTGGACTTGTCACCGAAGTTTGTAGATGGCTTGGTAGAGGTAGGAGGTACCGAAGTCGTTGAAGCTTGGTTGTAGGAGCCGAAGTTCTTGGAGGTGAACTTGGATTACTTGTAGTCCTCTTGAACTTGTCGCTCCGCTTTGGTGGCTTGATGCACTAGCTCGAGGAGATTGGTGTATGGTTGAAAGTCCGCAATCTTCTTGATAGGATAGTTGAGTCCATTCAAGAATCTCGCCATCGTTTATTCTTCATCTTCCGTGATGTTTGCTCGTATCATGGCAATCTCCATATCCTTGTAGTACTCTTCAACTGACTTGGTACCTTGCTTGAGGAGTTGTAGATTCTTGAACAAGTCACGGTTGTAGTGTGTTGGCACGAAGAGTGCTCTCATGACTTCCTTCATTTGAGCCCAAGTAGTGATTGGAGGTTCGCCTTTTGCTTCTCTTCTCTCAATGATTTGCTCCCACCAAATGAGAACATAGTCTTGGAACTCGAGGGAGGCCATAAAAATTTTCTTCTCTTCATCAAAGTTGTGGAGGCGAAAGATTTTATCAACTTTCAATGCCCATGAGAGGTAGTCTTCGGGATCAATGCTCCCAGAAAATGTCAGGCCCAAGATGCGATTCTATCCCGATCACGTGACACTTACGTGATTGGGGCACAACCGCATTTCGGGCGCTTAGCAAGATGGATATCATTACATCGTACCATTACATACATACATGGGGGATACAACAATCTTACAAGTCACACGAATACAACAATATCAACACAAGTATCCGACTACGGATACAAACAGTAAAAGCACAAAGACATCCATCTGCTATCCCAGGCTGCCGACCCGGAACCAAACCCAAGACTGAAGAAGAAGAACTCCAACAAAAGAACAACGCTCTCACGTCAAGACATCGGAAACCCGCACCTGCAACTGTTGTTGTAGTATCTGTGAGCCACGAGGACTCAGCAATCCCATAACCATGGGTAACAAGACTATCAAAGCTTAATGGGTAGGAAGAGGTAAAGTGGTGAGGTTGCAGCAGCGGGTAAGCAATATATATGGTGGCTAACTTACGAGTACAAGAATAAGATGAGCATCTACGCAAACGGTCGCAACTAGAAGTGATCGCTAAAGATCCTGAACTACATACGAGTCAAACATAACCCCATCGTGTTCTCTTCTCAAAGTGAAAAGAGACAGTCACGGTTACTCACACAATTGTGTGTTTTACTACGGATCCTCTGTCAAGTTTTCTACAACCGGACATTAACAAATTCCAATCTGCCACATAACCACGGGCACGGCTTTCGAAAGATCATAACCCTGCAGGGGTGTCCCAACTTAGCCCATCACAAGCTCTCACGATTAGCTGAAGTGATAAATATAATATCATCACCCCTTATCTTAGGGAAATTCGATCAGGCTCGGCATCCCGGTGCACAAGACATTTCGACAATGGTAAAACAAGTCCAACAAGACCTCCCGGCATGCCGACACCCTGATAGTAGCCGCGCGTATCTCGTCTCAGGCCACGACCAGATGGGACAAGCTACGAGTAAAACCAGCCCTCGGGTTTCCCCAAGGTGGCCCCGCTGGTTGCCCGTTTGGGACCAACACCATCAGCACTGGCCCCCCTGCTATGTAGAAGAATCCTCGGGTAGCGCTAACTCCCTATGCAATTTAAATAATTAATTAAGTTGTTATTATGAGCAAATTAAAACCAATGTTGGGCCTTGCTGGAGGAGTTTTATTCAAAGACGAACTATCAAGGGGTCCCCATATACCCATCGTGTAAGGAACGCAAAATCAAGGAACATAATGCCGGTTTATCGGCGCCTAAGGTGGCATGAGTGGAACAAAACACCGAGCAAAAGGCCAAGCCTTCCACCCATGCCCAATATATAGGTGTGTTATTAATAATAATAGATATTGTGATATTCCAACAACAAGTTCCCTCCTGGAACTATCTTCATCTTAACCTGCAACTAACAATGCTATAAGAGGGGCTGAGCAAGCGGGTAACATAGCCAAACAATGGTTTTTGTTAGGAAGGTGTCAAGGATAGAGGTTTCATGGCAACAAGGAGAGGGGCTGACAATAAGATGGGTAGCGCGACATATAACGATAGCATCGAGACAACTAAGCAAAGGCAATGATAGTAAAGGTATCCAAGGGTATGGTCATCTTGCCTGAGATCCCACAAGAAAGAAGAACGGTTCCATGAAGAAGACGAAGAAGAAGCCTTGAAGAAGAACCACGGGTAGACGAACGAATCCTCACGAACGCAACGGAACAAGCACTAACGAGAAGAAGCAAGCAACGCGGTAAACAAACCACTCAAGAACATGACAATATGCACTACCAAGTAGGATGCACAACAAGTCTACATATGATGCACAACAAGTATATACAAGAAGAAAAACATGGCAAGGTAGGAAGCACAGCAAAACAACACAAGTCTATATATATGATGCAATACATGGCAAGGTATGATGCATGGCAAGTCTATACAGGAAGCACAACAAGTCTATACAGGAAGCATAACAAGTCTATACAGGAAGCATAACATGGCAAGGTAGGAAGCATAGAAAAAACAACACAAGTTTATATGATGCAATACATGGCAAGGTATGATGCATGGCATGTCTATACAGGAAGCACAGCAAGTCTGTACAGGAAGCATAACAAGTCTATACAGGAAGCATAACATGGCAAGGTAAGAAGCATAGAAAAAACAACACAAGTTTATATGATGCAATACATGGCAAGGTATGATGCAAGGCAAGTCTATACAGGAAGCACAACAAGTCTATACAGGAAGCATAACAAGTCTATACATGAAGCATAACATGGCAAGGTAGGAAGCACAACATGGCAATGGTGCAAGATGCACCCAAACATCAACCAAACTCACTCCAAACATGAAAACAAGATGATATTATGATTCCACATGCAAAATCACACAAGTTTCATATAAGGAACACTCCAAACGGAGCAACGGGCTAAAAGATACACATGAAACAATATATAACAACAAGCTGAAGTTAACAGCCACATAGCAACTTTGGAGCATGATAAATATAGGCTACAGCACTCAATCATGGTGATAAGAAGCATGAACATGAAGTAGACATATCCTACAGCAAACAACTCCATTGGAGCAACTCCATAGGAGGCATGGATCAATAGCAATAGGCTACAACATTTTGATCATGACAATAAAAACCTGACAGCAATATTTTATAGCAACTTGGGAGCAAGAATTTAATAAGCTACAGCAACCCAAATGAGCAAGTGAAGGCATGAATGGATAGACAACAACATATACAACAAGGAATGATCAATAGCCACCACAAAACTAACATGGATTTTCCTAGGACATCAAGCAAACATAGCATCAGGATATTATAGATTCCAGACTTAGTGAAATTTCACTAAGTGTTAAAACAGTAACAGCAACATGGCAAGTTTGCAAGCATGTTTAAGTCAACACAAGGCATATCATGGAAAGTTAAATGCACCATCTCAAAGACCACATCATGGAGATTCTAAAACAACTAGGCATGTGACAAGGGGACAAACACAACAATAGCAATGAGCTCCTCAACTTGGCATCTCGTAACAAGTTACAAATCCGAACAGCCACATGCACTTTTGCAACAGGGATAAACATCGCAATATGAACTCAAACAAGCATGCTATAGCAACCAACATGTAGAGCATCTCATGATGAACATTTTGACATATCATTTGCATCATTTGGATAAACATGCACCAAGTTATCACATCTCAAACATGGCAAGAAAACAACAAGTAGCAGCAGTTTATAACAAGTAGCACTCTTGCAACAGATATTAGAGCATCTAGATGAACTCAAACAAGCATGGCACAATGGAACAAAGTGTAGAGCACAACACCACGATCATTTTGACATATCATTCACTCAAATTGGATAAGCACACAAAAAGATATCACTATGCAAACATAGCAACATAAACAGCAATTACAGGGACTTAGCCATATGCACAGTAAAACAGGGTGAGCGAGATTTAGTTAAATAGCACACCGAGCGGGGCTTAGCACTAGGCCTTGTTGGACCGTGAGGAGGGACGCGACCCACGAGCAAGGAGGAGGTGGAGACCCAGGAGGGATCTGGGCCCTGGGCCTTCGGCGGAGGAAGAGGCCCGCGAGGCCGGGGCGGTTTGGATCTGTGGCCCTGGCGTGGCTGGGCCTGGCGGGGTGAGGCCGGCCCACTCGCGAGGAGGCCCCGAGGTGCTGCCGTCCAGCTCGATCCCGAGCGGGACGAAGCCATGGCAGAGCCAACTGCGGCGGCGGTCGGCGGCGGCTTGGCGAGGGACGTCGCCGGGGACGTGGTGGCGGCGGGGATCCTCCGGATCCGGTGGAGAACGGGCCGGGGACTCCATCCCCGACGGCGGCGCGGCGATCTGCTGGTGCCGGCGGCAGCTACTCCGGCGGGAGTGCTCCGGCGGAGGCGTAGAGGCGGCGGCGTCCTGCGGTCTACGAGGAAGGAGCGGTCGGTCGAGGTCAGGGGTCGGGGCTCCTCTCCTCGGCGGCTGCGGGGTGCGGGATCCCCTGGACCAGGCGCTCGGGAGGGGCGGCCGATCTGGCCAGATCCGGCCCGGGGGCGGGCCTGGAGCGGGCTTCGCGGGCCAGGCGCGGTGGGAAGCTGGGGGAGCCACGTGGCAGGCCAGGAGTGGTGGAGGGCGCTGTTGGTGGCTGTGGCAGCCAATGGGGGCACGCCACTTGGCGAAAATGAGGTGGCTGGCTGACTTGGCGGCGCCAAGTGGCGGTGGTGGAGAGGGGATGCGCGGAAATTGATGCAAGGGAGGAGGCTGGAGGTAGGGGAAGTCCTAGGGGATGCCCAAAATGGCAAGGGGGGTTGTTTATATAGGGAAAAAACCTAGGGTTTGGGGGTTTTGGACCGTTCCGGAGCCATCGGATCGCGATCCAACGGCAATGGAGCGAAGGGGAAGTTAGAAAGGCCTAGGTGGGTTGTGTAGAGGGGTTGTGGGGAGAGTAGAGAAGAGGCCCGTGGAGGTTTTCGTAGACCGAAAACGTCCGACGTTTAGACCGGCTACTAGTGCCGCTATATATATCCGTTGGGCTATCAAACGAGCTCCGAATGCGATGAAATTTGGCAGACGGCCTGTCTACACTATAATAAGACCACACGCCAAGTTTCAACCCATTCTGAGAATGTTTTTCGGCCACTCACAAAATAAATATTCGGAGGCACCGCGGGCGCGTGCACGTGTGTCTGGGCTCAGAACGGACAACGGAGAGGACGAGGGAACTCGGACGGATGCAAGTTTTGAAAACATGCCGATGCAACACAAAAGATGACAAGGCAAGGATGCACACGCAAGCAGATGACATGGCACTGACAACGAATAACTGACTGACATCTGGCGCACCGGTCTCGGGGTGTCACAGAAAACTTTGGCATGGTGAACTTAAGCTTGCCGTAGCGATGCTCTTCATTGTTTGCTTGCGTATTGGGAGGGCGTTCTTGATTGGGACGATTGTCAATCTCATGTTGCTCTTGTCGGAGGAGATGTCCATTGTCATGGTGTACTTGCCGAGCTTGTGGTTTTGTTGAGGTTGTTGCTCTTGTCGCGCTTGAGGAGGGGCTTCTTGTTGCATTCGTGCTTGGTGGCGCCTCTCTTGCATCTCATCGCGAAGGAAATCCTCTTCTTGACGAGTGTGTCGATTGCGAGTTGCCACATTGCGATGTGAATCACGTAATGCTCATTGCGCCTCAAGAGCTTGAGCTTCTCGGTGGTGTTGTGCTTGACGATGAGCTTCGGCATCTTGTTCTTCTTGATGTTGACGTGCTCGCTCTTGTTGTTGTTCGCGTAGTCTTTGCCGTTCTTGTGCTTGCTCAAGTGTAGCTTGGTTTTGACGATGTCGACTTTCTTGCTCGTCGAGTAGGTCTTGGAGCTCTTGTCATGAAGTGGATTCCGGTTGTCATGTCGAGCTTGACGTGCGGCTTGTCTAAGAGTGTTCGATGTAGGGGTACTTGAGCCGTCCGTTGAGTCGATGTGGCGACTTGAGCGGCTCGTCTTTGAGAGGATGTAGAAGAAGAGCGTCGGTTGACTATCAAAGTCCATAGCGCATCGAATTGAGTAGCCATGTTGGTGTTGATGATGTCGAATTTCTCTCTTGTTCTTGCTTCAAATTGACGCGCGTCGGCGGCGACTTGCTCAATGTGCTCTCGCGTAGCTTCACTTTCTTGATGTAGAGCTCGTTGCACACCAAAGAGATGTAGTTTGGTGACGTAGTTGTTCGATTCTTGAGGATCATCGAAGATCGGGTTCGTAGATGTACTTGGCCTATCCATCGTCACAAGCAAGTATGTGAGTGTGAGAAAGGAGAAGACAATACCAAATGTACCTTGACCGAAGTTGACAATGGATCAATGATTACTCAATAATGTAACCCGGAAATAGCACTATTGCTACCAAGTCTTGTCGATTCTCACACGTACACACGTAAAGCTTTTAGAGGAGCTTGGTTAGGATGGTGGCAAAATTCAAAGCAAAAAGTGAGTAAGATTCAATAATGTTGAAACTGATTCATAATTGTCTCCTGCAACAAGTAGATCACAAGCAAAAGGTAGCACACGGAACACACGCACGGATAGATAAATGTGGTTGTGCAACCAAAAGTGGGCGAAAATGTGGAATCCACGGAAAATGCTCGTATTGCAGAATGCTAGAGAGACGCTAACCGATTGCTTAATAGGCGGATACGCACTTGTGCACGACCTATAAGAGCAATGTAACGACTTCCTATCACAAGTATGCTATGAGTGTATGATGTGCCGATGCTTTAGCACAAGATGAAGTATTGCTATCCCATATGATCTCTTTTGATGCAAGGCGTTTGATGCTATTGTGCTTTTGCTTATAAGCTTTGGATGGCTCTTTTCCTTAAAAGCTCGTGAGCTCTTTCTTTGGCCACTTATGCAAGCTTCTCGAATCAAGGTAGCTATTGTGTATGCGGAACACTCTTGTGTCACACGTAGATATGATGATGTAGTATGCAATGTCTATGACTATCACTAATGTGCACAAGTGTCGTGGCCCAGCAATACTCAAATGGCTAGTCTCGGTAGGAAAGCTACGCAAAATGGTCGATGAGGGTCTATCAATGCAATTGCAAGGTAGTAAACAAAGTGTCGTGGATGTTACCGTCCTTGTCAAGGTTGAGAGGTGGTCTCGTCGATGTCGTTCCGCTCCGAGATAGCCGAAACACAAACGGAAACGAAGAAAACCACAACTCAAATGATCCAAGGCACAAAGAGGTAAGACCGTAGTGATGTTGGTTAGGCAATGGTGGTGGTGGTAGGTTAAAAGTCGAGGTGTACGGGAAGGGGGGGGTCTAGGGTAGTTGCGGTGGAGGAAATGGTGTCGCGAAAAACTGCAGAATGCAGTTTCGTCAGGGTTGTCCGGATGATCCGGACGTCTGGCCGGATGATCCGGGCTCTGGCCGGATGATCCGGGTGGGGAGCCAGATGATCCGGGTTTGTCAAACCTTGTGGGATGAGCTCGGGGAAGAGGTGGAAAAATTATTATTTTTCTCGGATTTTCGGTGGTTTTTTAGGGTGGGGGAGGTGGGGAGAAAGGTAAACCACTTGTCACACAACTCAACCATGGATCACAATTAACAAAATCTCATCAAAACACACAAATCACAAAAAAAATTGTGGGGCTATTTTTGTGGGGATTTTCGAATTTGGACGAAAAACAACAAAAACAAGCTAGAAAACAAGGTGAAGGGCTCCAAATTCGTGATCAACCAAGGCTCATGATACCATAGATGATGTAGGGTGGAACCCTACGTGGCTGATCTTTCACGAAAAGGAGGGATCCCGAGGAAAAACACGAGGGGCACAAGGAAAAACACCAGAGAGATAAGGAGAAAACACTCAAATCAACAAGCTTAGGTCACACAGATGCTAGATCCGGGTACACAAAGTGCGATACACGATACACGATCAACTAAGGACGATACAAGTAGCGGTAGTCATCTCTGTGAGGATGTCTTGATGTTCTTCTCCATATAGGAGGTCTTAAATCCGGTGGATCTTCTCCGAAGAGGCCGCGGTCTCATAGGAGAGGAACCACTAGGGTTTTTGGATGAGCTAACACAAAGCTAACCCTAGATAGTTTAGGCAGAGTGGTATATATAGGCTATGAGGGGCGAAGGGGTACATGGGCCTCGGCCCAACATCATGCACGCAGGCATTGTCCGGATGATCCGGACGTTGGTCCGGATGATCCGGGCTTCGGGGGTCCGGATGATCCGGGGCGGCGTCCGGATGATCCGGATAGGCCTGATCTGCTGCGGGTGGCCCGGATGTCCGGGTCTCCGTCCGGATGTCTGGGTGCGTCCGGATGATCCCCGCCGGGGTCCGGATGATCCGGCTTCGGCGTGGAGCTTCGGGTGTCTTCGGGCACATTTGCCGGATCGTCTGAACGTTTGTCCGGATCATCCGGGCTTCGGCCGGATCGCCCGGGACATCATCGGGATCGTCCAGGCTGGCTGAATCTCGGTTGTTTCTCTCCTCCTTCTTCCTCCTTCGATCCTTCTTGTTCCTTGACTTCTCCATGGTTGCTCCCGAGGTGCCTGAGTATGCAAAGAGTCATTGATGAGGGTAGCAGCCATGTCTCATGTGAATCAAAGTGACGTAGAGATAGGAGTGAAGTCACCTCGGCCTCGAGAGCTCGTGCTTGAGCACGTGTCATGGGTCCACTTGGCACTTGGTGAGACGAAGGTAGTTCCATGGGGATGACCTTGGGATGCTCCGCATCATTATGTGTATTGCTGGTGCTGTGAGAAGACATCACAAAATGTGAACCACAGTATGGTCACTGAGGACACACCTTCACTCGAGAGATTACTTGTAGTTGATCAAGATGGCCCCACAAGAATCTATATCATTTCTGCACCAAAATTGACAGTGGTGGGCTACTCTTCTGACAAATACTCTGAACTTGTTATTGGATCCACACCCTTTCAGTTACAACATCCGCCTTGTACCTCTCCTTCTAGAAATTAACATTATTTCTAATTTTGAAGATGTGTGTTTGTATGTAATTTAGAAAATGATTCCGACAAGCTTGACCCCGAAACTGCGCACAGTGAAGGTCTTGGCACTAGAATCTATCGGCCCCAACCTGGACCAAGTTGTCAGTTTCCTGAGATGTTTTCCGTGTGTGGAGAAGCTATATATCGAGGTGATGTTCCTTTCCTGTTAAATGTTAACCATAAGGGAGTTCAATTTTTGACACCTTTTTCCAAGTTTACAATGACAATGTACTACGATTTCTGAAGGATATTTGGAGGATTTCAGTACAATGTTCAGTGGATTAGCTCGGGGTTTGCAGTTGATGAGCTGAATTTCATTTATAATATCAGTTTGAACCTTGTAACATTCGAATTTGAGCCATATAACTCTGGAATTTGAACCTTGTAATATTTCGACCGCACCCCACTATTACAGGCCGGCCGGCCCCCATTTATTGCATTGTACATTTAAGCCTTATGTCTCTTCAACATTTCCATCACACCCCACTATTGCAAGAAGCACACCCACCACGACAAATTCTTAGAGGGTATCCTGCACGACTCCAATGGCGCTCCGAGTGGCTGCCGACGACGAGCAGCAGTTCACCAAGCATGCCATGGTGAACACCCATATAAGGTTCATGGAGCTCTCGGTGGTGTACACCAACAACCCGGTCTAGGTGGAGCACTCCGTCCACATCATGGAGTTGTTGCTTGCTAAGGAGAAGTACAAGGTGGTCTGGTTCGACCTCGAGTACACCCACGCTCGTGTTGGGTCGCGTCCTAAGGTCACCATCGCCCAGATGTGCGTGCGTAATCACGCCCTCGTCTACCACTACTGCCTGGCCACAAGGCCTTGCGAGCGTTTCGCTAGGTTTGTCAACAGCCCCCACTACATGTTCGCTATGGTGGACATCACAAACGATGTAAAGGTGCTCAAGAATTCGGGCATGGCCTGCCAGAATCTTGTCGACATCCTGGGCCTATACAAGATCCGGGGCAACAAGGAGCATGAGAAGGACTCACTGGTTCACCTCGCTGAGGCCATCATCGATCGCTACTACAAAGACATGAAGGATTCGTGCAACAAGGACAAGTGATGTAGGGTGGAACCCTATGAGGGATCTTATCACACTTGGAGGGGGGAAAGGGGATGAACACCAAGAACACAAAGAGGAATTCACTCCAACAAAACCCAATTACACATCCACTAGAATAGCAAACACATAGATCCACAAGAATACATGAACAATCCAAGGAAACAAGCACTAGATAAAGGTTATTCCCACTCCTAGAGGAAGTGAGGTCTTGATGATAGTCTTCTCCTTATGGAGGTCTTGAAATCCACGATGATTCTTCCCGAAACGGGTCTTGATCCACATGAGGGAAGGATCAAAGCTCACAATATCTCACATATACTTTGCTTACCCTAAAGATAACCCTAGGTACGAACTATATAGGCTTGGGGTCGAAGTGGAAGAAGAGGGGGATCCAAACATCATCTCAGCCACCCATCCACTAGGGCCCGTGCACACGGGGTAAGTTGGGCTCGTGCGCACGGGGGTCCCGTGGGCACGGTACATTTCCGTGTGCACGGGGTCGCTCCAGCTCCACTTCCTGTGTAGCTCGTGGGCACAGGGTCTTGGGGGCCCGTGCGCACGGGGCTGCCTGGGACTTTCTGTCCAGCTCATGTTGGCCTTGTTCTTCCTCCCTGGTGACTTGGGGCACTTCTCCTTGGCCTTGGTGATGTTCCACAACTGCTTGGGGAGGATCCTCTTCGTACCTAATGAGGCATAGAGTATTTTGGTGAGGTAGCAACCAAGTTCCACTTGTATGTGTATGCATGTCAACTAGGAAGTAGTTCACCATGGTTTGTATTACACGTGCTCTAGCTCTTGTCATGGCTCCAAGTGGGGCTTGATGTGTTGATGTAGAGTCCATGCGGATGATTGCCAGATGCTCCGCATCATCTCCCCCCCCCCTTTGGGAGAAATCCGTCCACGGATTGTGATCTTCATCACCATGGTAGATGGCCAAGTCCTTGACGTGGAAGAAGTCGCTTACGTTGTACTTGTCTTGTGGGATGTCAATCTTGTAAGCGTTGTCATTGTAGCGTGCTAACACCTTGAAGGGTCCATCGACTCGAGGTCGTAGTTTGGACTTGCGCTCATTGGGGAAGCGGTCCTTGCGAAGATGAAGCCATACGTGATCTCCCGGTTAGAACACCATTGGTGTCTAGTTGACGTTGAGCTTGGTGGCGAGGTGATGTACTTGACGCTTGATCGTTGCCCTTGTATCTTCGTGTATCTTCTTGAGATAACTAGCTCGTGCACTTGCGTCCATGTTGATGCGCTCTTGGAGAGGTAGAGGAAGAATGTCCAATGGGGACAACAGGTTGAATCCATAGACGACCTCGAAGGGGGACTTGCCGGTAGTTGAGTGTCGTGTGCGGTTGTAGGCGTACTCGGCGATGGGCAAGCATTGCTCCCATTCCTAGATGTTCTTCTTGATCAACACCTGAAGTAAAGTGGATAGCGTGCGGTTTGTCACCTCTGTTTGGCCATCGGTTTGTGGATGGTATGCCGAGGAGAATAGGAGCTTGATCCTGAGCTTGGCACAAAGTGTCTTCCAAAAGTAGCTTAGGTACTTGACATCGCGATCCGAAACGATTGTCTTGGGTACTCCATGTAGGCGCAAGATTTCCTTACAAAATATATTAGCAACATGTGAAGCATCATCTATCTTATTGCATGGAATGAAATGAGACATTTTTTAAAATCGGTGCACAACAACAAAGACGAAATCCTTTCCATTTTGTGTTCTAGGCAACCCAAGTACAAAGTCCATGCTAATGTCTTACTAATGTTGATATGGTATAAGAAGAGGCATGTAAATACCGTGTGGTTTTGCTTTTGACTTAGCTTTGCAACATGTAGAGCACCGGTTGGTGAATCATGAGACGTCGCGGAACATCTTGGCCCAATAGTAATTCTTCGAGAGCATCGCGAATGTCTTGTCGCGTCAAAACTGTCCCATAAGTCCTCCATGAGATTCCTGCAAAAGGAGCAAACGAAGAGACGACTCAGGAATGCAAAGTTTGTTAGCTCTCATATGATAACCATCCTTGATATAATATCATTCCCAAGAAGTATGCGTCAAACTTTTAGCGTAAGAATTTGCAAAGAAAGGATCATGCTCATATAGTTATTTTATGTGCTCAGAGCCAATAACATTCAACTCAAGTTGTGTAACAAGCATGCATTTGCGGGAAAGCGCATCCGCCACAATGTTCTCCTCCCCTTTGATGTATTTGATGACATATGGAAAAGACTCTGTGAACTCACTCCACTTAGCATGACGCTTGTTAAACTTAGTTTGACCCTTAAGATACTTGAGTGTCTCATGGTCCGTGTGAAGAATGAATTCATGAGGATGGAGATAGTGTTCCCGCACATGCAAAACTCTCACTAAGGCATATAATTCCTTCTCATAGATGGGGTAGTTAAGTTGCACTCCGGAAGGTTTCTCAAAGTACGCAATCGGGCGATTTTCTTGCATTAGCACGCCTCCTATGCCGGTACCACTAGTGTCACAATGTATCTCAAAAGGTTTGTCAAAGTTTGGTAGGGCAAGTAGAGGTGCGTGAGTAAGCAAGTATTTTAGCTCATTGAACGCGGTTGATGGCTTCTCGCCCCTCGTTGGTTACCCCAAGTGGAAGGTTTGAGATGCAGTGTAGCGGTAGTTTTCCCTTGGCAAAGATACCAAGGATCGAATTCCCCTGAGACTCCAAGGTTCAACAAGAAGGTGTCAACTGCTAGCGGCGCAACTAGCGATCGACCGGACTTGCACACAGATACAAATAACTTTGCTCCCAACGAGTACAGAGAGGTTGTCAATCCCTCCGGCCTTGTCGTTTACAAAGGATCAAATGCAAGAGATAATAGTGATAGGTATTACTGCAACTAGTAAGTAAAAATAGAAAGTAAATAGCGGATGTGATCAGTGATGGTAATATGGACCGGGGTCCCATGATGTTCACTAGTGATGTCTCTCTCCCAAAAGACGATAAAACAGCTAAGCGAGGTAAACAAATTACAGCTGGGCAATTGACAGGATTATGTGCGCAAACCAATGCTAACTATGCTGCAAGAAAGGTAGAGGCTCAAAAGCATGGGCGGTACGCCAAGGTAAGTAGACCGAAATCCATCTGCATCTACTACTAATCATCCACCTTGAGATATCTATCCAGAACATCTCGCTGGTATTAAGTTGTGAGTCCCACCCATAGTGTAAACTCAAAGCAACAGACAACTACATTAAAAGAACTTTGCGTAAAGTAAACAATCCTTGCACCCGCGAGTACAAGCACCGCTGTTTTCCCCTTGTGGCAACAGCACATCCCCTAGACTCATGTTTCTGTCACTCAAGCTAGTCATCGAGGGGCATGAACCCACAATCAAGCATAACGTTCCCTCTTGGAGTTACTACCTACTACTTGGCCAAAGCAATAAACAGCAACGGAGAACATGCAAGAATTACTCAAGAACATAAATATAAAAGAGGTAAATCAAATATATTACTCAAACACAATCTGAACATAATCTCATAATCCATCGGATCCCAGCAAACTCAACATAGCAACAACATAAGGATTACATACGTGCCTCGATCATGTGGGGCAGCTCACGAGGTCTAATCGGTGAAGAACAAAAAGGGGAGGAGAACATCACATAGCTACTGGTCATGGACCCATGGTCCAAGGGAGACTACTCACAACTCATCCGGGAGGCGTCCATGGTGGTGGAGAGCCTCCCGGTGGTGATCCTCCCCTCCGGCAGGGTGCCGGGAAGAGTTCTCCTGGTGCTCTCGATCTTGGAAGCGCGGCGGCGGCGGAACAGAGATGAGATCGCGAAAAAGGGTTTCGTCCTCGAGGGTCTCGGGACGCGGTGTAAATATATGCCAAAGGGGGGCATCAGCGGAGGCCTGGGGGGGCCCAGGCGCCCCCCCGGCGCGGCCAGGAGGGGGGCCGCGCCCCCAGGGCGCCTGGAGCCCTGGTGGCCCCCCTCCGGCCCTACTTTGGCCGCATGGAAGCTTCCGGAACGCTGATTTTTTATATATTTTTCCCGGAATTTTTCTGGCAGTTTACGTAATGGGAAAACCTGAAATACAAAAACAGCAGAAAACAGAAACTGGCACTGGGGTGCACTGAGTTAATAGGTTAGTCCAAATATGATCAAAAGTGTATGGAAGTGTATAAATATCATAGCAATATCACACAAAAGAGTCATGGAGCAAGCAGAAATTATAGATACGTTTTGGACGTATCAACATCCCCAACCTTAATTCCTGCTCGTCCTCGAGTAGGTAAATGATAACAAGCATAATTTCTGTGGTGACATGCTATTAACCATATAAGGACTTTTCACAGTCGCATGACAAGTGCTTACCGAGACAATGAATCTGTAGTAATTAAGTTGCCTCATGAGAAAATCACAAAGAACTGAAAGTTTTACAATATGATACTGAAACACTCAATAGATTTGTAGTGAGCAAGGTGTGCAAATATGATAAAGTGATATCTTGCTTGCCCCCTTTAGTGAAGCAAAACATAAATGCAGGGGCACCTCCAAGGTTTAAGTGACGACTAGATACAATGATTTCAGAATAAACGATATCATAATCATGCAAAAGACAATGGTACTTTGGGACAATGCACATTACACTCAGAATGACAATCATGCTCTCAATAGTTGGTGCTTTAAAGAAGGTGGAGACTCTCGAACCGTGGCTTTTGTTGGCAAGGTTGAAAACCCGTGGTCAGAAACAAAAACTAAACATGTACCAGAGCTCTTGGTTTTAAAAACAGAGGCAATAATATGTTTTTTTAGAATATGCATGTTTCGTCACGAATGCTAGCAGATAACTCAATTACTTCTTGAGCTGGACAAGTTTCGAGGAACGGCTCCCGAATGAGGACGATCACATCCTCTTAATCTCCTTTGTTTATCACTGCCAAAGTTTTCTGATTTCTCATGAACAAAGCGTGAAGGAGGGTTTGTTTGTTGTATTATTTTTTAATTAGCTGGGCGCACTCTATGCCAGTTCCTTCTCGTATTAAGGGTTTGCACATTAGACATGCAATCCCGGGGTGAAGCTTGTCCAACTTAAAAAGATCATGAATTAACTACTACTTCCTCGTGAGCTAAAATAGAGGCACAAAAGAGAAATGCCTTATTTGAATAATTTCGAGATGGTACATGAAAGTCTTGGTTAGGAATGATAGGTAAATACCATGTATAGGAAGGTATGGTGGACTCATATGGCATAACAGGTTTAAAGGATTTGGATGCACAAGCAGTCAGTCCGCTTAGTACAGGCGAAGGTTAGCAAAAGACTGGGAGCGACCAACTAAAAGAGCAATGACGGTCATAATCATGCAGAGCGACAAAGCAACATTGAATCGGGCATGGAAGTTATATCGCTACTCAGAAATTAAAGATCATCAAGGCTTGATAGACTTTCTTTACAGTCTTAAATATGCGTGAGCATATGCCAAGTCAATCAAAATAAATTCTTGAAGGAAGATATCACTAAACCATACCACATCATAGGCAAACAAATCATGTTGGTACTCCAATAACACATTGAGAACCCCCCAGCTATTTGAGACTAACCATAAGAAAACATGAACTACTAAGCATCATTATGCACATAGCATTTTTGTCATAGACATATCAACCAATGCAACAGAAGCCAACTCTCTTAATAAGATAAGCATGATAACTAAAGAGAGTTCCAGCGACCAACTAAACAAAAGCTCTTCAAAAAGTATAGCATGAAAACTAAGAGCTGAACATGATAGTAGCTATTGAAAGACAAAGAACACACATAGCAAAGATAGACATGAAAATTCTATGTTGTGTTCTAAGTTGAAGTGGAGCGTGTTTCTCTCCCACACAAATAAGGCTGAGTTCCAACTCGTTATGAAAAGCAAGCAAAGCTAAAGAAAACTAAAAAGGAAACTAAAAGCAAGACACTCCAAGCATAGCACATAACACATGAAGTGATAAAAATATAGTGGAACGAAAGACGAACTGATAATTGTTGATGGAGAAGGGGATGCACGGGGGCATCCCCAAGCTTAGACGCTTGAGTCTTCTTGAATATTTCTTGGGGGTGCATGGGGGCATCCCCAAGCTTGAGCGTTTGACACTCCTGAATCTTTTTATCATCTTCCCTCGCACACTTGAAAACTCCCTTCATACATAACTCATCATAATCTGATTAGCGAGGTTAGTACCCATAATAAAATAATTTTTCCTTGCTGGAAATAAGGATATTCTTGAAGGTCTACTGTTTCTCAAGATTGCCAAAAGGTTTTTGCAAAGAAAAAGCAAGCTCAAGGTTTGCAAAATGAAGGAAAGGCAAAACAGGACAGAATCTGTGAAAAACAGACCAGCAGGTAGTAAATGATTTTTTCGGGGCACTTCTGCAACTCAAATCAAAAAACTCAGAACAGACGCCCGAAATACAATTGTATAGAGCACGCTGTCGAAATAATTCAGACCAAAAAGATGATCTGGTGATTTTATACGAATTTTTCTGTCCAAGGACATAATCTGTTTCCTGGACAGCACGTCACAACTTTTGAACTTTCTTGCAATCAGAGGCTACACTTGGCACAAAGCTGAAAAGTAAAGATACAATGATGATGCTACTGTAGTAACAACATCAAGACACAACAAAAGCAAAATAAAATTTTATTCATTGTGGGCTGCCTCCCAAAAGCGCTTTGTTTTATGCCTTTAAGCTAGGCATAATGCAAAGAGGAATCAATAATCATCATAATAATCGGAGTTATAAATTGCTTCAAATGGTTCCTCAACAAGTTCACTCTTGTTCCTTCTAGGAAAGGGGTACACACCTTTTGCCTTCCCGCGTAAGCGGATTTGTCCCTTACCTATATCGATGAAGCCTTTTACTGCTCGGAGGAAGTCCCTTCCAAGCACTATATTTCCTTGGTTTGGCTTCATGATGAAGAAATCAACCATTGCAATCCCTTTAAGGAATGTAACTGGCACGTCTTTTATTCTTCCCTGGATCTCAGAAATATCTCCATTAGTGTGTTCATGATGAGATGATAATCTATCCATGTTAAATTTTAAAGAATCATGAACAATTTTTGGCATAGTAGAAACCATGGATCCAATATCACAATAAGCAAGGAAGTCTTAATGAGAGATGCTAATCCTAACAAAAGGCTCCCAATCATTGTCTATTTCCAAAATATCTCTCTTATTGGGTTTGGGTTTCTCTACCTTCATCAAGTCTAGAGCATCCATTCTCTTCTCAATAGTAGCAAGTCTATCTATGACAGTATCAAAATTATGATCATAAACAAAGTAACTAGATAGACCATGTATAATTTCAAGAGCTCTAGCTTCATCACACTCTAGGAAATCTCCTTCAGCTATAATATCAAGAGAGTGTTTACACCATTTAAAAAGACCATGGTAAAAAATTCTAAGCACAATTTTTATAGGTATCCAAGGCATAATTCTCCTATGTGCATCAGAAATTCTGTCCCATGCCTTCTTCATATTTTCTCCATCCCTTTGATGGAAATCTAGAACTTCTGATTCCCTCAAAGCACCAAATCCTAACATGCTTCACTAAACAGAAAGGACTACTAAATAGAAAAGTAAATAATTTTTTGTGATTTTTGATAGAAGACACTAAAGCAAAAACTGAAAGGTAAACTAACAAGACTAAAAAGCAAAGGTAAAAGATAGCGTGCAACTCCCCTATCTTGAAGAGTGGAGTCCCCGGCAACGGCGCCAGAAAACTTTGCTTGATGGCTTCTCGCCCCTCGTTGGTTACCCCAAGTGGAAGGTTTGAGATGCAGTGTAGCGGTAGTTTTCCCTTGGCAAAGATACCAAGGATCGAATTCCCCTGAGACTCCAAGGTTCAACAAGAAGGTGTCAACTGCTAGCGGCGCAACTAGCGATCGACCGGACCTGCACACAGATACAAATAACTTTGCTCCCAACGAGTACAGAGAGGTTGTCAATCCCTCCGGCCTTGTCGTTTACAAAGGATCAAACGCAAGAGATAATAGTGATAGGTATTACTGCAACTAAATATAGCAACGTGGATGTTCCATGATGTTCACTAGTGATGTCTCTCTCCCAAAAGACGATAAAACAGCTAAGCGAGGTAAACAAATTACAGCTGGGCAATTGACAGGATTATGTGCGCAAACCAATGCTAACTATGATGCAAGAAAGGTAGAGGCTCAAAAGCATGGGCGGTACGCCAAGGTAAGTAGACCGAAATCCATCTGCATCTACTACTAATCATCCACCTTGAGATATCTATCCAGAACATCTCGCTGGTATTAAGTTGCGAGTCCCACCCATAGTGTAAACTCAAAGCAACAGACAACTGCATTAAAAGAACTTTGCGTAAAGTAAACAATCCTTGCACCCGCGAGTACAAGCACCGTTGTTTTCCCCCTTGTGGCAACAGCACATCCCCTAGACTCATGTTTCTGTCACTCAAGCTAGTCATCGAGGGGCATGAACCCACAATCAAGCATAACGTTCCCTCTTGGAGTTACTACCTACTACTTGGCCAAAGCAATAAACAGCAACGGAGAACATGCAAGAATTACTCAAGAACATAAATATAAAAGAGGTAAATCAAATATATTACTCAAACACAATCTGAACATAATCTCATAAACCATCGGATCCCAGCAAACTCAACATAGCAACAGCATAAGGATTACATATGTGCCTCGATCATGTAGGGCAGCTCACGAGGTCTAATCGGTGAAGAACAAAAAGGGGAGGAGAACATCACATAGCTACTGGTCATGGACCCATGGTCCAAGGGAGACTACTCACAACTCATTCAGGAGGCGTCCATGGTGGTGGAGAGGCTCCCGGTGGTGATCCTCCCCTCCGGTAGGGTGCCGGGAAGAGTTTTCCTGGTGCTCGTGATCTTGGAAACGCGGCGGCGGCGGAACAGAGATGAGATCGCGAAAAAGGGTTTCGTCCTCGAGGGTTTCGGGACGCGGTGTAAATATATGCCAAAGGGGGGCATCAGCGGAGGTCTGGGGGCCAGGCGCCCCCCCGGCGCGGCCAGGAGGGGGGCCGCGCCCCCAGGGCGCCTGGAGCCCTGGTGGCCCCCCTCCGGCCCTACTTTGGCCGCATGGAAGCTTCCGGAACGCTGATTTTTTATATATTTTTCCCGGAATTTTTCTGGCAGTTTACGTAATGGGAAAACCTAAAATACAAAAACAGCAGAAAACAGAAACTGGCACTGGGGTGCACTGAGTTAATAGGTTAGTCCAAATATGATCAAAAGTGTATGGAAGTGTATTAATATCATAGCAATATCACACAAAAGAGGCATGGAGCAAGCAGAAATTATAGATACGTTTTGGACGTATCAGCGGTGTCTTGCGAAGGACCCCAAACAAAGGGTGCATTCTTCTTTCTAAAAGCATGCAAAGGCATAGCAATCGTGCTAAAGTCCTTGACAAATCGGTGATAAAATCTGGCAAGGCCTAGGAAGCTACGCACTTGATGCAAGTTCATTGGAGTTGGCCAAGTTTTAATCGCTTCAATTTTAGTCTTGTCTACATGCACACCTTTGGATGACACAACAAATTCTAAGAACACAAGTTTGTCTACACCGAATTTGCACTTTTCCATATTGGCATAAAGTTTTTCCTTGCGGAGGGTTTGCAAAACGGTGCTAAGATGATTCACATGGTCTTTGAGAGATTTGCTAAAAACAAGGATGTCATCAAAGTAGACTACTACAAAGACTCCAACATAAGGCCTAAGAACATAGTGCATCATTCTCATAAACGTGTCGGGTGCCTCGGATAAACCCATGGGCATAACAAGCCATTCATACAACCTGAACTTCATTTTGAAAGCGTTTTGCATTCATCACCCTCTTGTATGCGAATTTGGTAATAGCCACTTTTGAGGTCAATCTTTGAAAAGATTGTGGTTCCGCTAAGCTCATCTAGCATGTCATCTAAGCGCGGTATTGGGTGATGATATCTAACAGTAATAGCATTGATTGGACGGCAATCGGAACACATACGATAGGTGCCATCTTTCTTGGGGACAAGGATTACCGGAACGACACGAGGGCTCATGCTTTCGCGGACGTAGCCGTTGTAGATGAGTTGTTCAACTTGCCGTTGGATCTCCTTGGTCTCTTCCGGGTTCACGCGGTAAGGTGCCTTGTTAGGAATGGGCACCCCGGGGATGAGGTCGATGCGATGCTTGATTCCGCGAAGAGGAGGTAGTCCCGGAGGTAGCTCATCTAGAAAGTCATCCTGAAAATCCTGCAACACTTGAGACAATACCAAAGGTAGAGGTGGTGAAGTGGTAGTTGGTTTTTCTTCCCCTTTGCATAGAAGCACAAGGTGGAATACACTAGATGGGTTCTGACACAATTCTCTCATTTCACTTTTGATGGCAAATAGCACTAGTTGTTTCTTGTCCCTCATCGTGGAGGTTCTTGATTTAGGCTTGTGGCTTTCACTTTGTTTTTGGTGGATCACTCTCTCACTACTCTCTCCACAATGGTTTGTCGATTGCTTGCCGGCGGCTACTTGACTTGGTGACATAGGACGTAGCACAAACTCTTTGCCCTTGATCTTGAAGATGTAGTGGTTGGTACGTCCATTGTGGTTGACTCCGCGGTCGAATTGCCATGGTCTTCCGAGTAGAAGGTGGCACACAAACATAGGTACCACATCACACTCCAATGTGTCCTCGTATGCTCCGATGTTGATGGATACTTGCACGGTGTGCTCGACTCGAATAGTACTGTTGTCACTAAGCCATTGTAATTTGTAGGGATGAGGGTGCTTCGTCTTGACCAATTGAATCTTGTCACATAGCTCTTCACTTGCCAAATTATGACAACTTACTTCATCGATGATAACCTTGACGGAACGTCCATTAATGCCGGCCTTGGGGTGTAAGATGTGACACCGTTGGTCATCGTCTTGTTGGTGTTGAAGTTTCAAGACCTTGTAGACGACGAGAGCGGGACTTGAGTCGTTGTTGCAAAAGACTAGATTGTCTTCATCGTCATTCACTTGGCGGTGCATTGCCACATACTCGATGGTTTCCGTCTCATCTTCACTCATGGAGTCGTACGTTCCATCATCATTGAAGATCATTGTGCGCTTGTTGGTGCACTGGAAAGACTTGTGTCCACGGCCACGACATGTGAAACACTTCATAGAACTTGTCTTCATGGGATCGTCCGGTGGTGCCGAAGAAGAGGTCTTGTTTTTGTAGATGCTTGCTAGAGGACGAGTCGAGGAAGGCGTGGCTTGCTTGAAACTTGACTTATCACAACTCCTTGGAGATGCTCTAGTCGAGGTAGGAGGTGTCGAAGTCCTTGTCACTTGAGTGTAGGAGCTGTAGGTCTTGGATGAGTACTTGGCGTACTTGAAGTCTTCTTGTACCTATCGTTCCGCCTTGGTCGCTTGACGAACTAGCTCGAGAAGGTTAGAGTATGGTTCGAAATCCGCAATCTTCCGTATTGGGTGCGTGAGGCCGTTCAAGAAGCGTGCCATATTTGCTCATCATCTTCCTTGACATTGGCTCGTATCATGGCAATCTCCATCTCTTGATAGTACTTTTCCACCCTCTTCGTGCCTTGCTTGAGGAGTTGGAGCTTCTTGAAGAGATCTCGAGTGTAGTATGTAGTCACAAAGCGGGCTTGCACGACATCTTTCATTTATATCCAAGTCGTGATTGGAGGCTCATCCTTCTCACATCTCCTTTTCACCACTTGCTCCCACCAAATGAGAACGTAGTCTTGAAACTCAAGAGATGCCATTGTGATCTGCTTTTCCTCTTCATAGTTGTGGAGACGGAATTTCTTGTCCACTTTCAATGCCCACGAGAGATACTCCTCGGGGTCGTTGCTTCCTAAGAACTTGGGCATGTTGAACTTGAGCTTGCTGTAGCGTAGTTCTTCATCATAGTGCCGGTGGTGATGACGCTCTTGGCATGGAACATGTTCTTTGTCATGATGATGCTCTTGCTGAGGATGAGGGCGCGACATGTGTGCTTAATTTTACCGTTCTTGTTGTTCTTCGCGACGTGCAGTTTCTTCTTGTCGTGCTTGACGAAGTGCTTCCTCTTGTTCTCGGACTTGTCGGCTGCGAGTGGCAATGGCTCTTGAGGACTCTCGGAGTGTGTCTTGGGCCGCTTTAGCATCAGCTTCATGGCTTTGTTGCTCTTGTCGGTTTTGTTCGCCGTCTCGAGGGGCTTGTCGTGGAAGATGTGGTGGTAGTTGGTCTTGGTCCATGGCTTCTCGGTCTTGGCGTCGCGCTTGCTCACGTGCTCGAACTTGATCTTGTAGTCCATTGCCATGGAACGGATTTTCTTGTGCTAGGCGGTCTTGAGTGTCATCACGTCGAGGAGAACTTGTGTTGGAAGAAGAGTTTGACGATGAGTGGCGAATTGAGTGGCGCCGTCTTGGTGAAGAGGTTGAGGAAGACAAGCGGTGCGCGATCAAGTGGCGGAAGTCATCCATTTGTTTGGAGAGCTTGTCGTCCAAGTACTCTCGTTGTCTTGCTTCCGATTGACGGATGTCGATGGCGATTTGCTCGATGCGATCACCTAAAGCTTCACTCTCTTGATGTAGAGCTCGTTGGGTGATAAAGAAGTGCTTCTCGGTGACGTAGTCGCGGTCTACATCTTGCTCCTCAAAGAGAGGGTTCACCGAAGAAGAAGGCCTATCCATAATGTGGAAGTGGTGGGGAGTAGGAAAATGATAAGAACAATACAAAAGTTACCTTTTCCGAAGATTGTGGATGTATCAAGTACAATCCCTCGTGATGCTATAATAGTAGAATTGGTACCGGGTTTTGTTTGTCACACCTACACACACCAAAAGGCTTTTCGAGGATCTCGGTTAGGATGTGACGCAAATAGTTCAAGCAAATGATTGTCAAGATGTTGATAAGGTTGAAAAGATGCGCCTAAGTAGCCGAAACACCTTGGCACACGAAGGAAACCGCAACCAAAAACTCGAACAACCACGGGAAATATTGTGGAAGAACACGAGTGGTGGTGTGGTGAAGAAATGATGCAAAAATGGGATGGCCGAAAGTTTCTGTGAGGGCCTTGCGCACGGGGTCTACGAGGCCCGTGTGCACGGGGTCTCGATGACCCGTGTGTGCAGGATGTGCGGGTGGCGGCTAATCTTGGTCGAATTTGTGGGTAAAACCAAAAATTCGCCTAGATTATGCCATGGGGTGGTTGTGGGATGTGGTGGAGGGGTAGATTCAGTCGCCAAACAAGAATTTCGTGGATCAAATCAACCAAATCTCACAAGATCAAACAAATGGCAAGAAAATTTTGGGGCTATTTTTGGTGGGGATTTTCGGATTAGGACGAAAACACAACAAAAACAAGCTAGAAGAGGAGGGTAGGAACTCCAAGATGTGAATCAACCTTCCTCATGATACCAAGATGATGTAGGGTGGAACCCTATGAGGGCTCTTTTCACACTTGGAGGGGGAAAAGGGGATGAACACCAAGAATAGAACGAGGAATTCACTCCAACAAAACCCAATTACACATCCACCAGAATATCAAACACATAGATCCACAAGAATACATGGACAATCCAAGGAAACAAGCACTAGGTAAAGCTGCTTCCCACTCCTAGAGGAAGTGAGGTCTTGATGATAGTCTTCTCCTTATGGAGGTCTTGAAATCCACAAGGATTCTTCCCTAAAGGGGTCTTGATCCACAAGAGGGAAGGAGAGAAGTTCACAATATCTCACATATACTTTGCCTACACTAAACATAACCCTAGGTACGAAATATATATATATAGGCTTGCGGTCGAAGTGTAAGAAGAGGGGGATCCAAACAGCATCTCAGTCGCCCATCCAGTAGGGCCCATGCACATGGGGTCACTCCAGCACCACTTCCTGTGTAGCCCGTGGGCACGGGGTCTCGCCGGCCGTGCGCACGGGGCTGCCTGGGACTTTCTGTCCAGCTCCTGTTGGCCTTGTTCTTCCTCCTCGGTGACTTCGGGCACTTCTCCTTGGCCTTGGTGATGTTCCACAGCTGCTTCGGGAGGATCCTCTAAAGTGCAACGATCCCTAGGTGGCTTTGGTAATTACTAACAACATATAGCTCATTGAACTAATGCTATCTCAAGATAAATATTTCAGGAAAGTTCAATGATTGGCATGGCATGGATTAGAAATGTGGACCCCTCAAAATGCTAAGGACACATATTGGCTCAAGCTCAAGACTCTACATTTTCTATTTTAGTGATCTAAGATCACATTGAGTCCATAGGAAAGCCAATACTATTAAAAGGGGATGAGGTGTTGCTTAATGGGTTTGTTGCTCAAAATGCTTACTGATATGCTGCAAAACCCTCAACCACTTTCTCACATCCACGTATGTCCGAAACCAAAAGTCAAACTCAGCCCCACCGAAACCTTCTATCCGGCGCCATCGAGTTCTCTTGACATAGCCACTTCCACAAACTCTGGTCACTTCGGTCTCACCGATAGGGATGTCACACCCTGCATTTCGTAACATGTTATTTGCATCAATGAAGCATGAAATTTGGACCAGCAATTTTTTTGGCATCATTTGGCTTTTATTTGGAATTGAGTTTTTCTTCATGTGCTTTTTCATGTGCTCATTAAAGTCAACTATTACCTCTTGTAGAATTCATCTCCATACCCAAAACTTCTGCCCAATGATCATGCCAAGTGTTATATAACAGTATAGTATTTTCTTACAAAATTAATTTGGCCAAAATGTATTTTATAAATTTAGTTTTCCAAAAACCCCTGAATTGCGATTTGCACTGCAAGTACTTGATTTAGGGAGAGAAAATTATTTCAAAAGGTACATTTGAAACCTAGTAGTCATAGGACTCCCAGAAACCACAAAAGTATAATTTTAAAAGTTATTTTCCTATTTTATTTAAAAGCTTTTTTTAAGGCCAGAAATGGTCTTTAATAGGGAAAAATTATTTAAGTATTTCAAAAATATTTGCCAAAATTCAGGGAGACTCATAGGACATATATTGTCCATATATAAGAGTTTCAACACTTGGTCATGTTCAAAATAATGGGTTAATCCCTCTAAAACCCCTTCTGGATATTTCAAGCTTTTGAAATATTTACAAAGGAAATATTCTCCAAAAATTCTAGGGAAATTCTATCATGTCACATATGACATATTTGATGATATTGCCAAGTCCCATGCGCTGGGAAGCAAGAAAACCTCATCAAAACCCTTCATAACCATTCTGTCCAAATTTGAAGTTTAAGCAACTTTACATTGCCAAACTTGTCCAAATCCTCTCAAACTTGGTGCACATGCTAGAAATGCCTAATAAGGCATCTAGACCAAATGGTACAAGATTTGGAATAGAGCAACTTGATCAGATCACCCCAAAACCCTTTCTGTTCAAATGCAAATTTGAACAACTTTACATTACCAACCTTTTACCTGGAGCTTCAAACTTTGTGGGCATGATCAACACCCCAAATGATGAAACTACACCAAGTGGTGCATCAAGGGAAGATGGTTAGCTTGACTCAAACAAGATGAAGCCATTTCTGTTGATTTCTAGGGTTCACCAAAGTTACATTGGCTAATTTATTCAAATGAGCCCAAATTTGGTGAAGCACCCTATTTTCACATGACATTCAATCCTGTTAAGTGTCATGGCAAGTGGAGATCATTTGCTTGACCAAACACTGATCAAACACCTTCTGCAGAATTACTAAAACCCTCTTCTTGATCACTTTCACCTTTTACCTTGGCCTCAACTTTCTACCACATGTTCAACCAGTTACTAGCTACCTCCAGTAACTTCCCCAGGACCCCAGCTCCATGATTGAGGGGTAAGAACCCTAGTTTACCCTGCTGGATAGCCATTTCCTACCAAGTTACCAGCTTCCTCTCTCTCTCACAGCATCTCCAGAGCATCCAAGGCTTCAACCGTAACGCTTGCATCACCTTGGACCCCCCAGACACGGTGGGCGCGTCCAGAGGCCCAATGGCATGCCGTGGCATGCGATAAGGGCGCTCCAGAGCGCGCTACAGTGCGCCCACGCACTGTAGCTTCAGCCAATCGTATGCCCCCGACAGCCTCGGGCTCCTCCCTCGCGCCTCTCAACGCGCCTCGATGTTCGCGACCACCCCGGCGTTGTCCCCCCTCCTCCTGCGCCCTCCAGTGGCCGTCGCCACATGCGCACCGGCCGCCCGCAACGCCCACTCCTCGGGCTCGCATGCGCGCACGGCCTGGAAGCTTCCTCGCTCCTCCTCTCTCCTCAACTGGACGTGGAACACGTCCACGATCCTCCCCGGCTTGATCACAGGCACCAGAACCCCTTCTAGCCTCGCCTGCAACCTCGCCGGCGCACGAGTCCACGGTGGACCGTGGGCGCGGCTATATAAGCCCCCCCCCCCCGAGACTCCCCAACAGCACCAGCAGCCTCCACACACTCACAGCAACACGCCAGCATCATTCGCTCGTCCCTAGAAGGCTCCAGTGCTCGGGATCGACCGGAGCTCCGCCGCGTCGGGCCGCCGGCGATCTCATAGTACAAGCCTCCTCCACCCTTTCTCTCGCTAGATTTGGAACCCCCACACCTCACTGATGCTTTCCCCTCGCTTTCCCCTCTCTGTTGCAGTCAGCATCGGTCGGAGCGACGACCTCCCGAAGCTCCTCCGCCGTCCCACCTCGCCGCCGGCGAACCCGACCTCCCCGGCGTGCCGCACCACCTCCACTACATCCACCACTTGATGCTGAGTCCGTTCCTGCCCTCCGTTGCCGTCGCCGTGGCCGGAATCAACGCCGTGAGCTCGCCGTCGCCGTGGCCGTGAGGTTGGAGATGACAGGCGGGCCCCGCCTGTCATCCTCACCCCTCTCTCCCCCTCCTCACTGACGCTGACCGCCGGGCCCCGCCCGTCAGGTTTGAAAACCTGACGTGCGCGCGTGGCACCCGTGCGGCTGGGCTGGATGCCCTGGGCCGTGCACTGTGGCCCCTCGGGCCCAGTAGCACAGGGCCATTTCTTTTTATTCTTTCTGTAAATATTTCAAACATTTTTACAGAAATGAATATTGGTCCAAATGAAATAATTCCAACTCCTAAAATCTTATAATATTCCAACCTATTTAATGGTGTCACTTTCACTCACATCCATGAAACTTTTCTGTTCTGTTCAAATTTAAATTCAAATTTGAGCAATAAAACTCATGTTCTAAAATCCCTAGATTCCATTCTGTAACTCCAAAACTCCAACTAAGAATTTTCCCCATCTTAGAAATCCCTCTAGTATTTAACAAAAATAAGTTGACATTTTTCTGAGCACTTTGATTTTTCTATTTTATTTGTGGTCTTATTTTTCCGTTGTTATTATGCGACGTATAGATACCGTATTTGACGAAGTTGCTGAAGAAGGAAAAGGAGAAGGATTTGAAGACTTTGAAGACCAAGCCAATCCAAGCAAGCAGCCCTTTGACCATGATACACTTGTTCTTCGGAACCCGTTTGTTTCCGATGCATGATGATAGGGTTACGATGGTGACCTAGTTGAAACCACCACATGATGCATGCTTTACTCTTGATCTTGCCATGTGCTAGATGCAATGCATATGGTTAGTAGTAATGAATAGTGATGCATGTGTGACATGAACCTTCGTGGTTGAAACCTTTGCATAAAACCCCGTCGGGTGCCATTCATGCCCGAGGGAGATGATGAGTTGGGTAACCACTTGATGACGAAGTGGTGTACCGAGACAAGTGTGTGTGTTTTTCAAACGGATTGGTTTAAGTTGCGACCGTTATTCCAACCATACCTGTGCAACCACACTACCCCTTATGGGACGGGGCTTTATTGATTACTTAGGTCGATACTAGCATGGTGCCCGCATTACTAGTGACGGGTAGACTTGAGGTCTTTCCCGGGACGGGGTCGTGCTTGGATAGACGACCATGACTGTTTTCAGAGGGCACCGGACACACCGTTGGTCCCTTCGGGTACGCGTGACATTGAAATTAGGGCAAGTCCCGTGATCTATTGTTTGTACCCGAGGGCCGTGTACCAACGAGTGGACTGTATGTTAGTGTCGTCTAAGGAAAGATAATGACCGGGTGCTTCCCCCGAGTACTTGAGGTACTGCGGGATCGTGGATGTCACGAAAGCTTCCCGGATCTTGTGGGTAAAGTGTACAACCTCTGCAGAGTGTAAAACTATTCGAATAGCCGTGTCCACGGTCAAGGACAGTTGGGTAACCGCTCTTGGGCTACGTCCAATGTTCGTGAAACCATGTGTGTGTATGAGAGTCAAGGTGGTGACTTGACTCGATGAGTTGAATCATATTCATGTTGATATCGGTAACCTGTCTTCGAGGTTACGCAAGTTTATTGATGCATAACTTGATGGTAGAATATTTATTCTAGCCCATTGCTAGAATGCTCATTATTGTTCAGATTGCATTGTTACTTTGAACCACATCATGGGTTGCTTGCGAGTACATTCAAAGTACTCATTGGCTTGCCACTGGTTATTTAATTGGCCAGGCATGGAGGAACAAGAATTTGATGAAGAGTTCTTTGGAGACGAACATGCGAACTACGACGCTATCCCAGTCAGAATGCCTGTAGGGTTAAGGCAGATGGCATGGGTTCTACCTATCACCGAAGACTTACGCTATTTGAGTTATTTGCTATTCAGCCCGTGAGGCTTTATTTATGTAAGACTTGGCCATAATGGCCTTAATTTGTGTAAGACGATATGTATGGATGTAAGACTCTTGTTATTCAGCTTCTGTGTGTTCAGTGAGCATTGGTCTCTGGGATCACTGTACACGTGCATTTGGTGATCTCGACTTCTAAGTCGGGGTCCCCACAAGGGATCTCGGTCTCACCGAGATCGGATTGCGAACTCTCTGTTTCCCTTTGTAATGTTTCGGTCTAACCGAGATGAGCGATCGGTCCCCCCGAGTTCGCAATGCAAACTCTCTGTTTCCCCTTCGTAATGTTTTGGTCCAACCGAAACGAGCTAGCCGGTCCCACCGAGTTTGCCTGGCCAACTCTCTGGTTAGCTTATTACCAAAATCGGTCCTACCGAGTTTGTGTAATCGGTCTCACAGAGATTACGTTATGCCCTAACCCTAATGAAATCGGTCCTACCGAGTTGACATATCGGTACCACCGAAATGCCTAACATTCACATTATGAACTAAATCAATCTGACCGAGTTTGGTAAATTGTGTGTAATGGTTAGATTTTGTGTGGAGGCTATATATACCCCTCCACCCACTCTTCATTCGTAAAGAAAGCTATCAGAACACGCCTACACTTCCAACATACATTTTCTGAGAGAGGACCACCTACACTTGTGTTGAGGTCAAGATATTCCATTCCAACCACATAAATCTTGATCTCTGGCCTTCTCCAAGTTGCTTCCCACTCAAATCATCTTTCCACCAAATCCAATCCTATGAAAGAGAGTTGAGTGTTGGGGAGACTATCATTTGAAGCACAAGAGCAAGGAGTTCATCATCAACACACAGTCTATTACCTTTTGGAGAGTGGTATCTCCTAGATTCGTTAGGTCTCACTTGGGAGCCTCTGTAAAGATTGTGGAGTTGAACCAAGGAGTTTGTACGGGCAAGGAGATCGTCTACTTTGTGAAGATCTTACCTAGTGAGGCAAGTCCTTCGTGGGCGATGGCCATGGTGGGATAGACAAGGTTGCTTCTTTGTGGACCCTTCGTGTGTGGAGCCCTACATGGACTCGTGCAACCTTTACCCTTCGTGGGTTGAATTCTCCATCAACGTGGATGTACGATAGCACCACCTATCGGAACCAGGGATAAAAAATCTCCATGTCTACATTGTGTTTGCTACCTCAAACTCCTCCCTTTACCTTCATATGCAATTTCTTTACATTCTGCTCCTATACTCTTAGAATTGCATGTGTAGATTGTTTTCTTGACTTGTGCATAATTGCTAAAATCTACCAAGACTTAAAATTGGGAAAAGGCTAGGTTTTTATTTGGTCAAGTTGTCTAATCACCCCCCCCCCCCCTGTAGACATACTTTCGATCCTACAAGTGGTACCAGAGCTAAGGTCTCCATTTGCCCTGATTTCCATAGCTTTAGTGATCATAGCCTTGGTTTCACAACCTAGGAGAGTATGGCGTCTAGCGAGGGAAATTACCACCGTAGAGGTCCTTACTTTGATGGTACAAATTTTGCTAGTTGGAAGCATAAGATCAAAATGCATATTCTTGGACATAACCCCGCCATTTGGGCTATTGTGTGTATTGGTTTGCAAGGTGAATTCTTTGACGGGAAGGAACCAAATCATGAAGCATCCACGGAAGAATTGAAGATGTTGCAAAACAATGCTCAAGCTTGCGATATCCTCTTCAATGGATTGTGCCCCGAAGAATTCAATAAAATCAGCCGTCTTGAGAATGCAAAGGAAATTTGGGGTACTTTGATTGATATGCACGAAGGTACCGACTCCTTCAAGGAATCCAAGTTGGATGTGCTTCAAAGTCAACTTGACAAGTTCAAGATGAAGGATGGTGAAGGTGTCGTTGAAATGTACTCTAGGCTTGCTCTCATCACAAATGAGATTGCCGGCTTAGGAAGCGAAGAGATGACCGACAGATTCATCATCAAGAAAATCCTAAGAGCCTTGGATGGAAAATATGACACCGTGTGCACATTGATCCAAATGATGCCATATTACAAAGATCTCAAGCCAACGGAAGTCACTGGAAAAATTGTTGCTCATGAGATGTCACTCAAAGATAAAGAAGAGCTTCACAAGAAGTCTAGTGGTGCTTACAAAGCCTCATGTGACGCTCCTACATCATCAAGTGAGAAAGAAGTCTTCAATGAAGAATTGAGCTTAATGGTGAAGAACTTTAACAAGTTCTACAAGAATAGAAGCAAAGAGAGAAACTCCAAATCAAGGTCCTACAATGACAAAAGATCTTCGAGTCGTGATCGGAATTGCTACAATTGTGGAAGACCCGGACACTACTCCAATGAGTGTACGGCTACACACAATAGAAAAGAAGACTCACCTAAAAGGAGGAGTAGAAGAGAAGATTCACCACCAAGAGAGAGAAGGAGTAGAGATGATCATTATGAACGAAGACCTTCTCGGAGAAGCAAAGATTTGGAAAGGAAGGACAAATCATCAAGGAGCTATACAAGACGAAGACATCAAGCTCATGTTGGTGAATGGGTATCCGGTTCCGACTCTAATGACCACTCTGAAAGAAGCTACTACTCCAACTCCGAAGATACTCAAGATGAAGGTGTTGCCGGAATTGCTCTTGTGTCATCCAACTCCTACGACATATTTGACTCACCAAATGAAGGAATTGGAAGATGCTTCATGGCTAAAGGCCCTAAGGTATCACACCCCGAGTATCTTGATTTTAATAGTGATGAGGATGACTTGCTAGGAGATGATGAGTTACTTGTTGGTAGCAATAGTGATGAAACCTATGATGAAAACTATAATGAAATTGCTATTAATCATGCTAATCAAGATAAAACGAATGACAATGATAAGGAGAAGATTGAGCGTCTAACTAAAGAATTAAACACTCTCAAGTTAGCTCATGAAACAACCTTAGAGGATCATCGAGAACTTTTGAGGACTCATGAGAAGCTACGCTTTGAAAAGCTCAATCTAGAGCAAGAGCATGAGTTCTTAAAAGCAATCAATGATGATCTTTGCAAGCAAAGTTCTTCTTACATTGCCAAACATGTACTCTTGTCTACTTATTTCAAAAGGTACATTTGAAACCTAGTAGTCATAGGACTCCCAGAAACCACAAAAGTATAATTTTAAAAGTTATTTTCCTATTTTATTTAAAAGCTTTTTTTAAGGCCAGAAATGGTCTTTAATAGGGAAAAATTATTTAAGTATTTCAAAAATATTTGCCAAAATTCAGGGAGACTCATAGGACATATATTGTCCATATATAAGAGTTTCAACACTTGGTCATGTTCAAAATAATGGGTTAATCCCTCTAAAACCCCTTCTGGATATTTCAAGCTTTTGAAATATTTACAAAGGAAATATTCTCCAAAAATTCTAGGGAAATTCTATCATGTCACATATGACATATTTGATGATCTTGCCAAGTCCCATGCGCTGGGAAGCAAGAAAACCTCATCAAAACCCTTCATAACCATTCTGTCCAAATTTGAAGTTTAAGCAACTTTACATTGCCAAACTTGTCCAAATGCTCTCAAACTTGGTGCACATGCTAGAAATGCCTAATAATGCATCTAGACCAAATGGTACAAGATTTGGAATAGAGCAACTTGATCAGATCACCCCAAAACCCTTTCTGTTCAAATGCAAATTTGAACAACTTTACATTACCAACCTTTTACCTGGAGCTTCAAACTTTGTGGGCATGATCAACACCCCAAATGATGAAACTACACCAAGTGGTGCATCAAGGGAAGATGGTTAGCTTGACTCAAACAAGATGAAGCCATTTCTGTTGATTTCTAGGGTTCACCAAAGTTGCATTGGCTAATTTCTTCAAATGAGCCCAAATTTGGTGAAGCACCCTATTTTCACATGACATTCAATCCTGTTAAGTGTCATGGCAAGTGGAGATCATTTGCTTGACCAAACACTGATCAAACACCTTTTGCAGAATTACTAAAACCCTCTTCTTGATCACTTTCACCTTTTACCTTGGCCTCAACTTTCTACCACATGTTCAACCAGTTACTAGCTACCTCCAGTAACTTCCCCAGGACCCCAGCTCCATGATTGAGGGGTAAGAACCCTAGTTTACCCTGCTGGATAGCCATTTCCTACCAAGTTACCAGCTTCCTCTCTCTCTCACAGCATCTCCAGAGCATCCAAGGCTTCAACCGTAACGCTTGCATCACCTTGGACCCCCCAGACACGGTGGGCGCGTCCAGAGGCCCAATGGCATGCTGTGGCATGCGATAAGGGCGCTCCAGAGCGCGCTACAGTGCGCCCACGCACTGTAGCTTCAGCCAATCGTATGCCCCCGACAGCCTCGGGCTCCTCCCTCGCGCCTCTCAACGCGCCTCGATGTTCGCGACCACCCCGGCGTTGTCCCCCCTCCTCCTGCGCCCTCCAGTGGCCGTCGCCACACGCGCACCGGCCGCCCGCAACGCCCACTCCTCGGGCTCGCATGCGCGCACGGCCTGGAAGCTTCCTCGCTCCTCCTCTCTCCTCAACTGGACGTGGAACACGTCCACGATCCTCCCCGGCTTGATCACAGGCACCAGAACCCCTTCTAGCCTCGCCTGCAACCTCGCCGGCGCACGAGTCCACGGTGGACCG